>CM032669.1:7792546-7822987 GCA_019095985.1 Streblospio benedicti
ATTTTGGGATGTGAAGATGAAATCTTGTAGAGCTGCTGGTCCTCATATCATGGTGGAAATAAAAAGCTACAACCAAGGATGTTGTGTTACGGATAAGGGAGCTAGCTGGCTGAAGCTGTCTTCAGCATCGGCTCAATTCCTAGGGATTGGGAGGAGAGTTTCAACCTGAATCTCTTCAAAAGTAAGGGAGAAGCTCTTGGCTGTGGCAACGACTGTGAACTTAAGCCAACAGATCAAAGGATTGTTCACAAATGACATCATCTGATATTTGGCCTTTTTTACCACCTCCCCCCTTGTCACACGTTTCATCAACATTGCATCACCCCTCTTCTGGGTAAGTTGACGTCATATTTGCCTCACCCCCCACCCCCCTCCCCTTTGTGACATGGTTTCGCAATGACATTCTCATCAAATAATGATGACAAGTGCCCATAATTTAGACATACTTTTACAAATGTATTTAGGACATAAAGCAAACATGTCAATGTGATTTCAACTAATAGTAGATATATCACAACTCACTTAACATTTCAGAAAGTAAGTTCAAATACTATTAAATAACTACAACTTTTTTTTTTCAAGGTGACATCACCCGGTGTTGACCCCACCCCCCTTCCCTGTCAACTTTCGTAATCTTTTAATACTCAACTTCACAGTGCACCAAGTAAAGAGAAGTACCTTATTGCCAACAAACCACTCTATCTTGCATTTGTTAAGCAGCCCGCTGCCTGGGATGATGGTATCATTCTTGTCTCATGTGAATTTTTGACAATTTTATGGTATATTAATTTGCCGCTTATGCAGTTTGATAATGAAGAGTGCGGGTCATGATGGCTTCATAATGTCCCCCTCAATAATGTGAAGGTCAAAATGAGGTCAAATGCACATTGGAGTTTGCTCGGGAGCATGTGGATTCTCTATGGTTTGTCAGTTGGGTTTGTTTTAATATCATTCTTGCTCCAATGCAACGGACCTGGACACACCAAGTATATATAGAAGCGTGCATTTGTAGTTAGAAAACTGTTCCTTAATGCTTGTTCACACTACGTTGTTTTCATAAATTTCTGACACTTCTACTGTGTATTAATTTGCAGCTTATGCTTAAATTTATTGGTGGGATATTTATGCCGTGGGATGAATCAGTAAGTTTCTGTATGAGGTAAAGATAATTTTTTATTATCGAACACAATGTACACATGTTTCCATTTTCATATTTTAGCAAACAAGTTAACAGTTTCAATAAACAACCTTGATTAAAAAGCTCTGATCCATACATGCGTACGTTCTCCATCATGAAGCGTATGTTGGAGGATGCGCGGGCCACATACTTTGAGATAGTAACTGAAATAACAGCCAAAAGACTATATTTACGGTTGTTGTTATCCTCTAGCGAACTATATAGATCTACCAAGATCAACTTTCTAAACTAAATCCGTGACAACTGTTTCTGTACAAGAACTCTTATGAATTATTCCTAGGTGCAAGTCACAGTGTAGTAATATGGTCACATTTCACAAATCTTTCAAATGAAAGTTATTTTGGAAAATATGTTAGGTCGTAATGATCCACCTGCTATGCAGTATCACTTTGTTTTGACATGGCTAACAACGTTTTACGTTCCATGTGAACGTTGAAGTAACAGAACAGAACAGAACAGAACAGAATTTTATTAATCAGTGAGTCCCATACAAAGACATATGAACAATCAACGTGAAAGAGAAAATATAAATAAATAAAACGTTATGCAATATAATATACAATTGCCAATATATGTCAAAGAAGAAAAAAAAAATACTGATTTTGATTGGCACAAGGAACATAAAATATATATTGGCAATAGATATATTTGTCAAAATCAAATACATTGTGCTAAATAAACAAATGAGTTTAAAAAGCAATAAGGCACTAATATCATTTTGAATTACATTTTTTAAAACATGTGGTTATAAAATAACCTAAACCATTTTGAACATTTTTGTCGCAAGAATTTATAAAGAACATAAACTTACAAAGGTCACTCATGTTAATGATTTCTTTATAAGACTCATGAACTTTATCAAAAAGTAGTTTCCTCTCAACATTATATAAATCACAATGTAATAAAAAATGAATTTCATCCGCTACCTCACTCCTTTTACAGTATTTACAAATTCTTTCTTCTACTTAAAGTCTTTGTGTCTTTGCAACATGTCGACCAGATTCAATTAACAAATGATGACAACTGATTCTTAATCTACAAATATTACTTCTAAAAATATCATTAGTACAATTAAGAAGGTAATCTTCCACACGAAAAACAGTTTTGAATGAACGATATAATCTTAGTTTATTTCCCATTGACTGATCTTTTCTTACATCATTGAATAAACCTTGTTTCCATCCAGAAATAAATTCATTTTTCATAAAATTAACAATCAGATTAGTGATATAATTAATACTTTTCTTACTTACTTGGTTCAAATCAAGATTAGCAAACTGTAGGAGAGTTTAAGTACACTTTTCCACCAGGAGCTAATTGTGGATTTATTGTGACAATAAGCGTTAAAAAGTAATTCATCAGACTCGTCACATTGATCAAGTCTATACCAATATTTTACAAAAAGGATAATACCACTAATGCATAAAGGAAACCTGCCTGATTCTCCATAAAGACCTAAAATAGGGGCATTTACGATGGCATTTTTGATAGATATCATGAAACATTTCATTGTATAGAGTGTGGCATTTAGAAATTTTGTAACCAAGTACATCAGAACCGTACATGAGGACTGGTTTCACTACCCTATCAAATAGATGCATGCCTGTGGTAAAAGATGGTTTGCCACCTTTAAAGCAACTCATGAATTTAAACATGGCTTTCAAACCTCTCTCTAATAGATCTTGTTTTGCATGGATAAATTTACAGTTTAACAACAGATTAACAAATATACTACGGAGCAGGTGGTTGCTTCCAGACGTTTTTCTTCTAACTTTCGACATAAATTTCTCTTAAACGAATTGTGAAATGTAATGATATTACTACAGCATGCATACAGACATACCTTACCTGAGAGCAGTAATAAATACAGTTGTCACCACACTGATTAAGAAATATTCATAGATGTTGGATTACATAATAATGATCTGGTATATGTGGATGAAAATATTAATGTAAGATCAAAGTTGTTCTATGAAAAACTAATAGCAAATAAATTGATAAAATGAACATTTGATATGTCTGAAATAAAAATGGCAAGATACCCTAAACCAATGTGAAATCAAATATTTATCATTTAATTATAAAATGATAAACAATTTAATCAATGGTAACCTTTTTGAATAGAAAAAAAATCAGAATCACAGAATTGTTTATACTGTAATAATGTCAAACATGATTTACTTCATGCTTTATTATTGCAATATGGCTGTGAACATATGGAACAAAGTAGCAAATTTTGTAAACAGGGACAACGTTTTACGATATCGTTACTTGTATAAATGAAACAATAAAGACAAACCAGCTTATGACATTTCTATGCTATTGCATACACAAGGAAGTTGTATAGATAAAACATTTGGTGCATATCAATGTGTAATTTCAGAAATTACAGAATATATTATAGTGATTAATAAATGTCAACAAACGTTACAATTTTTCAGTCCTACATCAGAGATTCCTTTATATACTTTAATAATATAATTTTACTTTGTTCCCATCCTTAGCTATTCGGGCTTATTGCATATTGAAAATAAGCCCTTATTCAAAAGCAGCAAAAATGCTGACAAATTTTGGAAGCTCTCGACCAATCAAATCAACAGAGGTGAAATAAGTTCAGCCGTCGATCAAACAAAACAGTACGTAACATATGTAAGGCATGCTATGGACAGCTTAGGAGCATTGCACGTATACGTATTCGTGCAAATCTGACAGAAGAAGCAACGAAAACATTGGTCCATTCATTTGTTACATCACGACTGGATAGCTGCAATAGCATTCTGTATGGATTGAGTGACCAGACTTTGCATAAACTGCAATTAGTTCAGAACAGTGCTGCCCGTATTGTTACGAGAACAAAAAGGCATGAACATATCACTCCCATACTGCAGCGGTTGCATTGGCTTCGTATAACGTATAGAATAATTTACAAGATCTGCTTGACAGTTTTCAAGTGTCTACAAGGCAAGGCACCAGAATATCGATCATCATTGATTCATAGATATGTCCCAACAAGAGCCTTGATATCAAGCAATAATAACCTGCTGAAACATTACAAAGTCAAGCTTAAAACATTTGGGGAAAGATCTTTTGCATCTGCCGCTCCACGACTCTGGAATGTGCTACCAGAATGGCTGCGTAGCTCAAGCGACCTTGAACAGTTCAAGACGGATCTGAAAACTCATTTATTCACCTTGGCATATGCTCAGTGACTCTTGTGTGAATTAACTAAATAGACATTAGATTAACATTAAACTTAAAATCATTATAATAGTAATGTATATACATATATAAGCTTGTAACTATAAAATTGTATTAGATAGGTTTCTTGTAAAGTATCTCAGCACTAAATGTCATTTATGATTGTGATTTGATACTATAAAAATAAATTATTATCATATGAATTATTATTATATTATGTAATCCTCGCGAGGACGTTCAGAGAAATACAAGTTATTATTAAAATATGCTGAACTTCTTTCACCTCTGTTGATTTGATTGGTCGAGAGCTTCCAAAATCTGTCAGCATCTTTGCTGCTTTTGAATAAGAAAAATTGAATAATTGTAACTTTGTTGACATTTATTAATTACTATAATATATTCTGTGGGTTGACGTTTGAAAGCAATGTGGAGCGCACTGTGTTTTACGGTAGTTGCCAGTTTTCCCTCCATGAAAACAAACCTATACAAACCAATTCTTCAAAGTTTTTGGATATCCATTCTTATATTCATTGATTCATTGTGTGAAACCAACTAAACGTTTATCAAAACAACATAGGCATTTAAATAGAAGCTGTACGTGTACTTGGTCAGCAGTAATTTCTATGTTAACATTTGAATCGGGTGACCTTATTTGTCTCATTGGCCCAGTTCAATCTTCTGCCACTAAAAGGAGCTCAGTAGCCCCCCGGCTTATACCATGAACATGGACTTTGAAAGCTGTGTGAATGGGAAAGCCGTGAAACCCACGATGCTTTGTTCCATATTGTGTTGGATTTAATTTTCTATTCAAACTCACGGTAAGTTATTGAAATTTGCATCCAAGATAATTCTTTTGAAAAGACACTTTCAAACAGTATAGTAAAAGTTTCATATTTCTTATTTTGATCAGTATTTTGATAATAAATATAATTGGTCCCCCATAACAAATTCAATACATAATGTATAATGAAAAGGATAATAATTAATGTTGTACAATGTATGCATAATGTATGTACTCATTATTTTATTTTAAACACCTTTAAGATATTTTATAGACATATGTCAAAATATTTATGTCCACATTTAATTACCAATAGATCTAACTACAATAATTGTCAATTCATAAACTTCTTCACTATTTTGCTCAGCCTTATTGTATTTCTCCTAAACTATTGTGCATATAATTCATCAACATTAATTCGTAACTATTTTATCATTTTAATCAATGTTTATATTTAAAAATCTGGTTGTCAATATATCTGAGGACGGTGCTTTAGCACCAAAAAAATATTAATAAAGCAATTTTTACAAATTTTCAATTCAATTCACACAGCAGATGTCAGTTGAGAATAATAATAATGAGAAGAAATGCTGCTGCTCAACGCTTTAATTTAACTAATAAGTCATCCAAATACTGTACAAAATTATTTCTAATGTATTCAGTGTTGTAATTCAAAATTGTTGTTAACCACAAGTGTGATAATCGTCCTTCAAATTTGTGAAGATTGAATTGAAGGAGATTGAAGGACAATACGAAGATTACTTTACTGAAAATAAGATTTTTATTTTGATAGAATCCTTGTAATATTCTTACAAACTAGTAATACGTTTCAGTTTCATGCTGAATGTGATTAATAAAACAAAAAATAAACCAAATTCAAACATTTATTTAAGCATTATTTACAAATGTACAAAGAAATACCTTGGCGGCTCTTCTAAACCGATTTCAAAGTAGATTTTTTTTTAGTTTTAACAGCATTTATTATTAAGAATATTTACAAAATCTAGTAAAAGACCTTTCGTTACGGGTTTCAATAAAATAAAATCAAGTAGTATAAATAATATAATATAGTAGAGTAATAAAATAATATCATAGTATTAGTTACAGAGCACTTCCTAAAATATTGTTTCTTATTTCCCACGCGTCTTGAATAAACTTTATAAAACACATATTAAAAACATCACTTCTGTCACTTAAAAGGCATTCAGTAATATAAAAATCATTACACTACACTCATATGAATAAATTCTATTACTTAAAATATTTCTATTTTGCACCCCAATAATAAATATCATTAACGTTAGACAAAAATGTAAATAAAAATTTGCTTCAGCTTAAATTCCATGTATTTATCACAATAGAAGCTACATTATGAACTAATTAAAGTATTACACAGCAAATTATTGAATATTGAACAAAAAAGAAAGAAGAAAATATATCCAAAGCATTATATACATTGCACTGTAACAAATTGGTATGAGTCTGTTAATCAAAAGTAATGTTCTCTGGATGAACAACCATATCAAATTGTCACATATAAGGGACTATTGCCTGAAGCAAACAAAATATGCATACAATTTTTATTTAATTTTTTAAAAATTGAATTTGAAAGAAAACACATACATGTAGCTTAAAGATAAAAAAATCATTGTTTACTTTTCCATATGAATATGTTGCTTTAAGTTTTTTGTTTCCTATTCATGCTTCCACAAACTATATGATTATTTCGGAGATTGTTGTTTCTCATACAAACATTTTTCGATAGAATGTTAGTTACAATTAACTATATATACACCTAAGCACTTAAATAATTTCCAATATACAACAAAGCCATCATAAATTCTCCAATATCTTTTCAAAATAAAATCCCTTAAATAATTTCCGATATACACCTAAGTCTTCATATATTCTCCAATATCTTTTCAAAATAATCATATTCCTTTGAGTTCAATTTTATATTGCTTAATCTATATTTTTATATTGCATTTATTTAAATCATGATGCTACCACATCAATAATTAGCAACATTTTTTTCTTTTTTACAATCTTTTCAAAATAAAATAACAAACATTTATCAAAACTCATTTTCAAAATAGATTCCTTTATTCACATTGTTCTTCATTATATAGTCAATTTGACAAGTTAAGATGTAAAATGCAATAATCTGCACACAAGATGACTTGAAATAGTTTTTAATATTAAAATTACAGTTTAATTCATTAAAATTTTAATGTTTAATATACTATAGGTAATAGGTACATTTTGTTTAAATTTATAAAAATAGAAATTGAGAAATTTAATATTAGGAGGTACATTTTAAATTTTAAAAATAGAATTGAAAAGTGTAATAACGTTTTAGTTCAGACTCTACTTGACTGCTGGCAATACCCAAATTCATTATTATTCCTAGAGTGGAAAAAACAACTGTACATTCTGTGATATGTTTGTGATTTTATGCATAGTTTTATTTATTTACTATTTATTTACTATTTATTTATGTATATATGTATATTTTATGTCTTTTCTATGGAATTTAATCCGAAATAAATGTTTCTATTCTATTCTATTCTACAAATATAGGTCTCAAAGACATGCTGGAGCTGTTGCCCACAGAATGGAAGGTGTCTGGAGCAGGTGGAGCGAGTCACCCTGTGTGTGTTCAACATGGCAAGAAAGAGTGTGTTTTTATCTGCAGACCTGGACTCTGCAACAGCTGTATGACCAATTTGACCCAGGGTCAACACGCAGACTACAGTATCGAGGAACTTGATATTGTTGTGGAACGTATGAAAAGATATATGACCAAGAAGACAAATAAGATGAATAAACTTAAGAAAGAGTGTGAAACTATGGCAGAAGAGGCAATTTCCAAGACACTTTCCTGGAAAAATGAGCAAACCACTACAGTGTATGAAGTCAAAGAGCAGGTTTTGGAGGATTTTAAAGGAGTTATATCTAGCAGCCAAAGATTTTTTTCTTCCAGCCAGGCGTTTGCCTAAGTGTAGAAAACTAATAAATAAATTAAAAAATGTGTCTTGTTTTATTTTTTGTTCATCCAGATTTTTTATAATAAATATTTTAATAATTTATAAATATAGTAATTACATATGGAAATTGCCTGACGTGACGTAGGATTTGACCTTTTGAGCTCGCAGAGAGTTCCGAAAGCAAATGCTTGACGTTCCACGTGAGCATTGAATCACAAACAAATACTATTACAATACAATTACAATACAAATACTATTAATAATTTATCGGTATTTGTGCAAATAAATTCACTATATTTTGGTATACACTTATTTGATTATATGTTTTATATGTGATAAAGGAAGTGCATCTTATTATGAAAGAGGCACATATTAACTGCAAGTTTGGTTCATCAAGAGAACTGTGAGAAAACCGGGAAATCCCTTTTAGATATGATCTGAGGTAGAGCAAGCACCTTTAAGAAAGAGTGTGAAACTATGGCAGAAGAGGCAATTTCCAAGACACTCTCCTGGAAAAATGAGCAAACCACTACAGTGTATAAAGTCAGGTAAGAGCAGGTTTTGGAGGATTTTAAAGAGTGGGAAAATGCAGCGAACACACAGGTTTCTTCAATCTTCCAACATTCTGTGACAAGCATTCATGAATTGAAAAACTCCAACCATCCTGATATCAAATTCCTAGAACCTGCTTTGAAACATCTCAAACAAATGGTTGACGCATTCAACTTTGCTGGATATGAAGCTATTATTGGTAAGAAAAATTGACCTGTTGGACAGAGATGTGCTAGCATTGAAGCAAGCGCTCCATCGGAAAATCCCACAAAACAAGCTGAGTGGCATGTGTCATGCTGTGTATAGAACACTAGATGGATTTAATTTTCTATTCAAATTCACATGAAAGTTATTGAAATTTGCATCCAAAAGAATTCTTTTGAAAAGACACTTTCAAACAGTATAGAAAAAGTTTCATAGTTCTTATTTTGATCAGTATTTTGATAATAAATATAATTGGTCCCCCATAACAAATTCAATATATAATGTATAATATAAAGGATAATGATTAATGTGGTACAATGTATGTATAATGTATGTACTCAGCATTGGTTTATACAGAAGAAGCAGTGACGACTGATGGCACAGCTTCATAACGAGGATGCCAACCCCAAGGGAAGGTATTAGACACTACCTTGATCATCATTACTTTATACACAGTTTGTCTGATCCATACCTGGGAGGAGGATTTTTTTTAAAAAGAAATAATGCATTTTAATTAATAATAATAATTAATAATGATTAATGATATTTTAAGAAATACAGCAATTTTACACTTTTACTACCTTCCATTGGGGTGGGGGTCATGAAATTTACAATTTTGGTAGACCCTTCCCTGGTTATTATTACTACATACTTGGTTTGTCTGATCAATGCCTGGGAGTAGAGAAGAAGATTTTTTAAGAAATACAGCAATTTCATACTGTTTACCCCATTACTACCTTCCCTTGAGGTTGGGGGTCATGAAATTTACAATTTCTTGTCTCCTTACCCTACAGATGCTACATACCAAATTTGGTTAAGATTGGCCCAGCAGTTTTTGAGAAGAAGATGTTAACGACGCACGACGGACGCCAACCCATAGCAATAGGTCACCTGAGTAATTACTCAAAAGAACCTACATGGTTTGAAAACGTTTATAAAAATAAAGAAAATTTGAAAATTCAAAATTAAATCATTGAGAACATATTTACACAGCATAAAAAGAACATTACAAAACAAAATGAGTGTTGATTTCATCCTTTAAGGAAGTCTATTTTAAAGAAAAAAGATTTGGCGTATTCTTTAATTCATTATGATCAAAATAAAAACAAAATCTGATGATTGAAATGCTGAAACATTTTAATTTTGTTCTTTTACTACGTCAGATAAAATTCTGCAAAAAACCTAATGGCTTTCAAAATATTTGCCTTCAGATTTCACTTTTATTTTGATCATAATTTCTGCACACAACATACGTGATGAAGAAAAAGAAATGGTAAATCATTCTTAGACACTGAGTCCCTTCGTAGGCACTTGTGCCTGTTGTTTTTAGGCTTTCACTCCCTTCACCTGTGCCTTCGCTTCGCCCTCCTTGTCTTCTGAGATTTTCTCCATGGCCGGTTTGCTGTCACTGTCATCTTCACCCACTTCTGTCCCTTCTGTTTCTGTAGAGGACTCTGTAGCTTCACCGGAGTGTGACGTTTCATCACCTTCCCCTTCGTCACCCTCCCCTTCGTCACCTTCACCATCTTGACCTTCTCCTTCTTGGCCTTCACCATCTTGACCTTCACCTTAATAATAATAATAATAATAATAATAATAATAATATGACTTATAGAGTGCCTTATTCTAAGTGTTCTAAGACGCTTAGACAGATAAATATAAATAAATTACTTAACACTAGCTACCAGTTACTAATTACTAAAAACAATACGGAAGAGGTAAGTTTTGAGTCTATGTTTAAAAATGTTAAAGCTATCACCTTCTTGACCTTCCCCATCTTGACCTTCACCCTCTTGACCTTCACCTTCTTTAGCTTCACCGTCTTGACCTACTTCACCTGCACCAATTTCTCCGTCTAAATAGAGAAAATACGTAGGACAAGTATTAATGAACAACCAATAACTAAGAATCATGCAGGCACAATTCATAAAGAAATATAAACAATACATTGAGAAATATATGAAATTCTGGTAATTTCCACAAAAATGCACCAATATGTGTCAATTTTCATTGGAATTCTAATGATAAGGTCCAAATTTGAGGGTGGGCCGGTACACGGGAGGAGTCCTTTTGTTGGTTGTCCCTGGTCGGTTGTATCAACCAAACATTTAAATGGGTTGAAGGCAAAGATTATACGGAATATAAAAAATAGCATAGGAATGATAGGCTGTTATTTTTGTTGCCAGAGCTACGTGGAATTTTTTAAAATTCTGGTTTACATTATAGTGAACACTTACATGAAAATGGTATTTTTCAGTCTTTGCTCTTGACAGACCTTTTGAACATTTTTTCTTTGAGAATTATGTCCCATGATTA
Source organism: Streblospio benedicti (assembly GCA_019095985.1). Classification (NCBI taxonomy): domain Eukaryota; kingdom Metazoa; phylum Annelida; class Polychaeta; order Spionida; family Spionidae; genus Streblospio; species Streblospio benedicti. The sequence goes on from CM032669.1 coordinate 7,803,783, forward strand.
CAGCAGCATAGTTTGCTCACATTTTTGATTTGCCAACACATGGCTAGTCCCTCACTCGTAACATGTGTATGTAAATTAAAAATATAAGCAAACTCTGCTGTTCTAATCATGGGACCTAATGTGCTGACAGCAAGTTCATGGAGTAACATTTTCTATCATAGCTAAAAAATGGTATTGAATATCAAAACAAAAATTATAGGAATGAAACACATTTTCTTTTACTTTTTTTCTTTTTTTTTTTTTTTGCCAGATCTACATTGCAATTTTTGATTACCGAATGGTTTACATAACGGTGAACACTTACATGAAAATGTCATTTTTTTAGTCTGTATGAGAGACAGAGTCAGACATTTTGAACATTTCTAATTTGGGGATTAGGTCCCATGATTAGGACAGCGATGTTGTTTAACATTTTTATTTGCACACACATTGCTGCATCACTTGAGTGACCAGCCATATGTATGCAAATTAAAATACTGCTGTTCTAATCAAATTAGGCTTGTTTAAAATGTCTGATGTCTTTCAAAGAGACAGAAAAATGCCATTTTCATATAAGTGTTCACTATTATGTAAACCAATCAGAATAATCTGTAGATCTGACAAACAAATAGTATCATTCCTATCATTCTTATTTTGATATTCATGAACACTTTTAAGTTACGATGTAAAATGTTACTCCATGAACTTGCTATCAGCATATCAATCTCCAATTTATGAATGTTCATTGTGTGCGACTCTTTTCAAGTAAATGTTCACTATGAAGTTAAAATAAACTAATCAAACTATTAAGAATTACAATGTGGGCCCAGCAAAAATACCATATTATTCCTATAATTTTATATTAATCAATATTCAGTACCATCTTTTAGTTATTATAGAAAATGTAACTCCATGAACTTGCTGTCAGCACATTAGTTATGTATTAATTACCAATTCCTGAAATAATCCAACATTAATATAAACTACCATAAACCTTCATGTTGTCTAACTGCCCATGTTTTTTTTAAAGATTTGTTCCCCCAATTTAGGGTGTGAGCTTTCACTCAATTGAATGTTTCAAAGGTGCTGATATTGGATATGATGTAATATTGCATGATGAAGAAAAATGGAGAAATCTGATTGGCTGAGAAAAATGTGACAATCTGATCTATCTCCCTGGCTAGAGGGAGGTAGATCATGATCTATCTCCCTCTTGCTGTTTACATAGTAGTTTGAAAATTACGTAGTGCGCAGTGCGTTAAAGTTATTGCAGAAATGTACGTTTCACGTTATCATTTGTACGTTCTCTGTACGCCTGTGTACGTCAGTCACTTACTATTCTAAGAAGCGTGTCATTACAATTTTCGTCAACTGCTTTGTGAATTTGAGTTAACATTGAGTAAAAGCACTTCTATCAACATGTCAGTGCAATCTAGATATAGACGAGCAAGTGAGGAGGAGCTGGAGCAATTACTGAAGGGATCAGAAAGTGAATCTACAAAGCGTACTGTCTCTAAATCTATCAAAACATTCTCTGAATACTTGACTGAAAATGGTGTTAAAGAAAATCTTGAAACAATGGCACTGACTACTACTGAATGAGGTAAATGCGATATAATAAATGGTGCCCGCTGTTGGGAGGTGGGGGAATGTCGCCCCGGAAGGAACAATGTTGCCCGCAACATTGTTCCTTTGGGGCGACATTTCGGCGTACCTCCCCCAACAGCGGGCACTATTTATATAATGTTGACGGTTAAATGACCATGAAGGATGTTTATGGTGCATGAAACAAGAGTTCATTTTATATCTTTATTTTTCTTCTTTTGCTTATTCCAACCCCCCAAAAAAATTCACTAATAACAAATATATATTTATTTAAATTTCGACACAACAGTGTCCTTGTCAAAATCAAATCTCAGATTTGATGCATGAAACAAGAGTTCATTTCATATCCTTATTTTTCATCTTTTGCTTATTCCAATAAAAAAAAAAAAAAAATTACTAATAACAAATATATATTTATTTAAATTTCGACACAACAGTGTCCTTGTCAAAATCAAATCTCAGATTTGATGCATGAAACAAGAGTTCATTTCATATCCTTATTTTTCATCTTTTGCTTATTCCAACCCCAAAAAATATTTACTAATAACAATTATATATTTATTTAAATCTTTATTGCTTAGATTTGATTTTGACAAGGGCACTGTTGTGTCGAAATTTGAATAAATATATATTTGTTATTAGTAAATATTTTTTTGGTTGGAATAAGCAAAAGAAGAAAAATAAGGATATCAAATGAATCCATTCACAATATACCAGTTAACAACAATATTGGTTTTTATACTACTTATTCTGTGTGTTTGGAGATAATAAAAAATTGGTTAATTTAGTTTACTAATATCTATTCCGACGTTTCGACATGTAAGTGTCCTCTTCAGGGAATATTTAACAATTTATAAAAATGTAAAGATCAAGAAATAGCCTAATGTTTAGTCATTGTTTTAGGCTATTTCTTGATTTTTACATTATTATAAATTGTTAAATATTCCCTGAAGAGGACACTTACGTGTTGAAACGTCGGAATAGATATTAGTAAACTAAATTAACTAAAATTTTATCGTCTCCAAACACACAGAATAAGTAGTATAAAAACCAACAATGAGACCATCTGTGTCATCTGAAATCAAACAAATTGCAAATAAACAACAATATTGAAACGAGAGTTAATCTCTGCGGCTGTTGGTGTGTACCTTCTGCGGGCGTTTCTGTCTCGCGTGGCGGGACGTCTGGCGACTGGACAACCACCTCTATTGGAGGGGGTGGCGGGGTCGGCGGAGCGGGGCGCGGGTAGATCGCGTACGTCTCTTCGTACAGGTCCTAACGTAAAATATTAAATATTATTTCATACTATATTCTCTTTTTCGCTGCTTTATTCATCAAACAAATCAAATTAATAAAATATTCTACTAGTTTTGAGATCTTCAGTCTCCTTTTCCTTTGAAAAGGAGACTGAAGATCTTTAAACTAGTAGAATATATTTGATTTGTTTGATGAATAAAGCAGCGAAAAAGAGAATATAGTATAAAATGAGATGCTGCATACCACGTACATTCAATTTTACAGTTAAATATTATTGCTTGTGTCCTACAAGAAAATAGCAGTCTTGGATTGGTTTAGTTAAACACGTTTTTTATTGCACAGGTTTCCTTGCCCAATTCATTAAGATTTCTACTGTAAGAAGAATCTACATTTCTGTATGAAGACTTGTCAAAATAAGCATAAGAATAACTAGAATGCCATAACTTTGACGCAAATAAATACAAAAAATTCACAGAAAATCTTACAAAAATGTTGATTGTCTCATTTCAATTTGATCTTCTTATTTAATATCAATACACATTTCTTTATACCCGCTTTATTATCCAATCCAGAGTCCTAAATATTTCATTTTAAAATTTCTAAAATTATTCAGTTTAACATTTTGACAATACAATGTCCTCTAAAAAAAGATAAAATATAAAGTAAAAATGTAACCAAAGCTAATTTATTATTATAATTGTCCATACATATGTCAAATAGTTTGTAAACAATTTAGTTTCTGAAGAGGATATTGCATTGTCGAAACATTAAACTGAATAATTTTAGAAATTTTAAAATAAAATAAAAGCGGGTATAAAGAACTATGTATTGATATTAAATAAGTATGAGAGGACCTGCTGCAGCTCAAATATTAAAGCTCGCAAATTTGATCTTCATAAGGATAATAATATATTGGATGTAGTTGTCAGTGGCCATAACTGACTGATATAGCAACCAAAGGTTATTAGCTTCGCATGTGTAAGCAAACTAAATGATATTCCAAGTATTCACAGTAATATTAAGAATCCTGTATACATATCATACCATTGGACGCGTATCTTGAAAAACTTTGAGTGTCTTATCTAAGATTGATACGTCCATAATAAACTGCACATAATTGCAATCGTGATTTGTATTTACAATGACTGACCAAGTAACTCAATATTTTTACTCGTCCTGACAACACAGATAAGCTTTAAGCATTAAATTGCATTATAACACTTAGTATATTACACAAAAATGTTGAGATATTGTTAAAAGTATACTATGAATAGTTAAACTGTGATAAGAACATAAACATGGTGTGGAACTTGATAAGTACGCCACTTTTTTCCACCCCTGCCATCTACTACTGCAATTTTAAACATTCTAATGTTTTTAAAATAATTGTTAATTGTGTGTATTTTATATCGTAAATTTTATTTGTAAATATGGCAAACTAAATAAATACAAAAATGATCTCGTACTTATCGGTGACTCAATGGTACTCACATCGATCAGCTGCTGCATCTTTTCTTCCTTCTCCTCTGTCAGTTCAATGTCTGGGACGATCTTATAGCCTCCATCAGCAAACGTCACGGGCATGGAAAACACCAGATCATCGGGAATTCCGTACTCACCTGCAAAATAAGCCGCACAAAATGTGGGGGCCATGAATGAACACTGAAAGGTTAAGTGGCGATTGCTCAGGATATCCGATAGAACCATAATCACATATAAAACATCATAAATATCAATTTTACTCTCACTGTTCTTGCAAGCAAGCTCCTACCACTGTATTGACATAGCTGAAGACAGGTTTTACAACCCTAAGCTTCCATTTGACTATATAAAGTGGCCCTGGCGGGACTCGAACTCACGACCCCAAGGTTGTGAGATCAGAATGATACCATCATCCCAAGCAGCGGGCTTGTTAAAAGGTTACTCGGATGAACCGATGTCTCTGTAACCCCCAGCCTAAATACTTGGTCAGTTATCATCTCAACCCAGAGGTCGTGGGTTTGAATCCCACCTTAGGACGGAAATTTTGTGGGAGGTCTAAGTTTCAGCCGTGTTCAAGTCTGTGATTCTATGAACAACTGTATATATTTTTCCCAAGTTTGCTTGTGAATACAAAATGTGAATTCACTGTTCTTGCTAGCAAGCTCCTACCACTGTATTGATATTGCAAGAACAGTGAGAGTAATACTGAATTCACAAGCAAACTTGTTAAAAAATATATGCACTTGTTTATCATAGAATCATAAATATCGCAAAAACATCCATAACCTATTATCAAATCTGACAACTTGGCTATTTCCACACAGAAGTTACACATGAAACTACAAAAATTTTAACTCAAATTTATGGATAGGTTGAATATTTAACCCTTTACTTTCATGTTACTTTACATGATTAATCACTCCAGTAACTCTAATTTTTTGCTAACTTGAACTTTTCAAATTCCACTTTCACAGGTACAACCATACAATAGGAACCTGTATCATGAGTGATAGAACCCAGGATGAATTCAGTATACGTTCTTAGTTCAACCATACCAGTATGACAAGTGAAATCAGCAACATAGCAACTTTATCTTATCTTATTTTCTCTTGTTATTTGTTCTATTTTTGCTCCTTTAACGCGGTCTAAATTAAATAAAAATTAAATTTATGTTGGTCCAAATTTTATTTACTTTATTCTTTTAATGTGTTTAGATACTACTAGTATCCTTTTCAAATTAAAATTAAAATTTTCAAAATATCAGTTCCAAAAATATAGAATATATATATATAGAATATGTAGATTCTATATTTTTGGAACTGATATTTTGAAAATTTTAATTTGAAAAGGATACTGGTAGTATCGAAACATGTTAAAAGAATAAAGTAAATAAAATTTGGACCAACATAAATTCATCCTTGAATGAGTTCATCGTGTTGGTAATTAAATAAATTTATTATTTTCATCTTTCACAACACTAAAAAATTTATTCACATTTGACAGTTTCGTCTGCTGCTGCAGACATTTTTAAAAAACACTACTGCGCATGTCAGATCATAGATTATGTCAGATCATATTTAGTACATTTAGTGTGTAAATGGCTGTGACATATGACCATGGGAGGACCGTGATGGAGGTGTATTTAATCTGTCACAGACCTGTACACTGACGAGAACTGGTTCGAGGGATGTGGGACAGGAGGAATGAAGGGGAAGGAGGAACATTTAATCTGTTCCGGATCTCATCTGTTTCAACCCGAAGCAACGCCGGGTAAACAACTAGTCTGAAATTTTGCCCTCTGCTTTGCATGCCATATAAAACAGGAAAAACAAGTTACTAGTTATACCATAAAGAAGTGATTAGTCATTTCCTATGTTTACTTAACAGCTTACATTTACATATGTTTACCAGCAAATTAACCTTAAAGTCCCATTTGAAAGCACACAGAAATACAAAACCCCTTCCACTAAATTCAAATACTCTGTATGTACTACAGCTGACCATCCAAACAACCACATCTTTTGGATTCTAGAACTTGCTAGATGACCTGACCTTGTGATCGCACTCCCAGAGAGAATATCTGGCCCTCTGGGGCGCCGCACCACCAGTGCTGTAGCAGAGAGCTGACCGCGGAGGCCTGTGACGCGAACGGGTGGTGCTTCATTGCCTGCTCAACCACGAATTTCCTACATGTAATGTGAAACATAATTTGATAGAATGTTCTCTAAATTACCTAACATTTGGACATGTTCATTTCAAACTGCAATTTAATAATAGTCATAATTTTGGATACTACAAAGATTCAAGAGGACAAGGATGAATTTATTTCAGATTATATTATACACGCACAAATAGCCATTGACATAGTTATGCTGTCCATTTTAAATCCATCTAATAACTTAATTGTCACCATACACAATCTCCACATTCAAGGAGACAAGTTTTGATGGTGCAGCCACAGTCAAAATCTTCACAAGTGGTTCTCTTTGATGGTCGTATAAGGTATGTTTTGTTTAAAAAATAGATATCACATGGGAAAAACTTGATATCCTACCGGTTTCCCACGGCTGTATTGAAATCGTCCGCCAGCCATTTGGTGTCATGTACAAGATCCACCACAAATCGGGAGTAAGATGGCGGCCCCCAAATGGCACCGTCGTGTTGGTGGACGCGAGCCTGAAATCATCATCTCCATTTTACCCAGTGTATCAGTGAGTGTTAATTGTAAACGTTAATCTTGGATATAACTATAGGGCAGGAAACAAAAAACAACAGACACGCTTCTGATGACAAGATCATTAACCTTTACCACGTTAATACTTAAAAAAAAGTCAACGACCAAATGTTTGTAAACAGCAAAAATGTCAAAAGAAGGTCAGGAATAATAATTTACTTATGAAATCGTCCAGCAGCGAGACTACCTTCAGTATAATATGGAAATTTGGAATTCAGCATCATGATTTTATGACCAGAAGTAAGAATATTCTTGTTTGTTTTCTACTACAGCAGCACCCTATCCCACCCTATTGACAGTGAAATAACATACCTGACCAACATCTAGTAGATGGGCCCCTGCCGGGTTTCCCCAGACAATCACATCAACCACATTGGCAGAGTTGACGTTGAGTCTCTGAGAAAGAATGGCTTTTGCATGGTTCTCCAGTAAGCGGGACATCGCTACGATGTTTTCTTTTGGCAACATGGGAGCGTTATTCTGCAGCATGAGGGCATTAAAATTCACAGGATTACGGCCACCGATGATCACTTTAACATCAGGTTTTGCAACCCATTCCATAACTGTTGCATATTCGACCATTTGTTGGTGATTCCTCTGAAGCCATTCATCTCTCGTTTCGTTCTCGTCAGGTAGTATCTCATCGAGAATGATTATGACGCTTGCATCGGTAAACGCTTCAGCTGCATCGGATGTGATTTTGGATTTTCTCAGTAATGGATAAGCAAGATCAAATGCCTCCATTTCAACTCCCTTAAGAGCATCCTGTTTATCTTCAGAATCGAGCAAACGCAGTTCGATTTCCACATCCGGACCTAAACATTCACCTTTACAGACTGAATTCAGCAAATTATACGCAATTCCATTTGATGCATTTGTGACACATACAATGATTGGGTTGCTCTTGGCTTTAAACTTGCTTTCTTCGGCATCTATATCTTCTTTAGTTCTCAAATTTTCAGCAGCAATATTTCTCGTGTCACTGCTGACCAAATCAGATGTAATGCCATAATATCCTGCGACATATTCTTGAAATTCATTCGATCCACCAACATATAATCCTTTGCCACCTCGGTCTATCAGTTCTCTCCAAACGATGGGGGACTTTTTATGTAGCCAGCCTCTTTCATTGCACAGATTTTCTAACCAACTCTAAAGATAAAATGTTATGCATGATGTTATTGTTTTTTAAGTATACCAATTAGGGTCCTCACGGGTGCCTCGAGTACTTGTACTCGAGTACAAGTCTTGTGCTCAAGTACTCAAGGATGTAATAAGATTTGCGCTTTTACAGCCAAAAACCTCCTAAAGAATGCCAAAAAGTCAAATTCACCTATTTTAGAGGCCAACAATGTGCGCAGTAGTACCGAATTTAACAATGTACGGGAAATGCTGGTATTACATAAGACATCAGACAATCACTGGTTGCTGGTTAAAGATAATGCTCAGCCAAAATAATATTTGTTCTGTTAAGGCCAGTATCAATGAACAATACCTTTTCCACTGCAAATCTAAGAAAAATAATATTTATATTCTCCACATTCAAAATTTATCACACTTTTAAAAATACTATGCCCTCTTGCTAACGAAAATACAAGGTCACTTCATTGCAAGTCTTGATGTTACACAATCGAATGATTTTCGCCAGACATTCTGTGAATTTCTAATGGCAGACGTGACAATTAACATGGGAGGGATAGGTTGCCTCTTACGTGCACCATGCAAGTTATGTCTGACGAAAATCATTCGGTTGACATTTGTTGCATTCAAGTGTTTTGATGGGGTTATACAGGGTCTTATTGCATGGTATTCAAATTGCACTAAATACTTTAATAGGCTGTTTACAGAATGACACTTTTAGAATATAAAGACCATATCATATTGCTTCTATTCAATCTATTCAAGCATATTTGTTTGGCCACTAAGCATAACCTTTAACCATTTAACTCACAGCAGCCAGTAATTGTTTGGGTTGGTAGGCAGGACTACCTGTTTGGAACCATGGTTACTGATAGAATTTACATAAAACGGTTATAACCGAGTACTCAAGTACCAGGCGAGTACTCGAGTAGCAAATTTCCTACCCGTGAGGACACTAATATCCATTGGATCATAATCTAAAATTAAAGAAGAAGCTTACGTTTGGCATATCAATTCAATGATTGCTTGCTATTTACAATGTAAAAATATCTTTATTTACTTACTGGCCATTCATTAGGTTGAACAACAATTTTATGCAGTTTGAAGTCTGGTAGATTTCTTACTAAATAATCTCCTAGTAATTCGACCAGTGCAAAGTATGGACAATCTGCTCGTCCTGTAAACAAAATATATGAATATGTGAATCATTCTGGTACAGATAACATCAGTGTTCTGCTGAGCTTGTCAAGCCAAAAGGACACTTGTCTTAATGACTGTGAATATTATGATATGATTCAACTGTTATAGGATTTGAATTCCAGCCTGCAGTCACTCAAGATCAAAAACTGATTATTAAAACTTAATTCCCCTTGTCATTTCTGTGTGATTATATTGAAGAAATTACTAAAACAACATCTACACTAAAGTCAACCATTTGCGTTTATTTGCTGTCATTGACTATTCACTTCCATTTAATGATTTTTGATAATAATCGTTCAGGTACAGGTATTTACGTCCTGAAACAGAATATAAAAATAGTAGACATGTCTCATAATGAAAAAAGGTTTCTGGGTGAATTGTAAGAGAGTAACAAATAGAGTGAAGCAGTTCTATATATCTATAAATCTTGCAAATATCATCTTCCCAAGAGGATGATGCTCTACTCCAAGGGGATTTGCAGAACCTAGAGGGTTGGGTAAATAAGTACTCCGTATAGCTCCGAATTTCAAAATGAGTCGTGCGAACAAGATTAGATGGTTTTGAATGGTTTTCACCACTCATGAAGTCCTACTTACCGTAAATATGAGCACACCGTTTAATGAACCAACGTTTCAGGTGTCAGGTATTTTCAGGATAAACACAATTTTTTTGATTCATTAAAATTACATGATCCATGGTGCATTTTGTTATGAAATAATGTGTGCACACACATTCTGTAGGTGGCGATAGTATGCGATTTGAACATGTTTATTTACATTAGATCTTACTAGAAATTTTCTTTTTACACTTTGGCACCGGGAAAACTATCGTGTTCAAAGTAGTAGATTATTTGGTACTTGTTTAGATGCTAAATATTTTTTTTTCTTAAAACATACGGGTTGGATGTGACCTACGGGATGGGTGTGCACTGCTCTAGAGAATACTATAGAGCAACGCACACACATCCTGTGCATTTTTTAAGTGTACACAGAGTCCTTGCATATCGCATGTCCAATATTATTTTATTCATAATAAAAGATTTGAAAATGAAAAATTCAACACAAGCTATCATGCTGACACCCGGTATTCAGATATAGAGGGGGGAATATACCCTCCCCCTACCCCATTCTCAAGTCTCTGCAAAAATCCATTCTCACTAATTTTCTAACCATTCTCATTTCACAATTTCACAATTTCACAATTTCTCAAAATGTTCAAAGGAAATTGAACCCCATTCTCATTTCTCATAAAGAATCAACATGGACCATTATCACATCTCGAAATAGGTATATTTCCCTCTCAGAAATACGTTTTAGAAATTAGAGCCTAGAGACTCTGCTAGAGAAGATTGTTTACTCTACTACACATTGTTTATTTTCGTTTTAAAAACGGGGATGCACGAGATGCGTGTGCACAAGGGCTCTCTGTACATCCCTTATGTATTACTGGTTACACGGCATAGCTCTATGTTCCCAAAATGTCACTACATATATGATAAATTTCCCGAAAATAAAATAAAAATCTTACGTACCTGCGACAACGAACTTCGCCATTTTGTATATGTCATGACGTCATATGCGTTGCCATGGTAGATTTCTGGATTTTTACGCTCGACGTACCACATGGACGTCATTTCTCATTATTTACGTCATTTCTGCTGTACGACAGGTGCTCTGGCCGCCATTTGCATTTGACAAAATGTCCTAGTCTGCGGAAAGTTGAACATTTAAGCATTTTTTGAAAGAAAAATGTAGTATTGAACATAGAACGATGGTTAGTGTATGTCGCTCGGTATGTGGATTGTTTTTGCTGCTGACTTGTCAAGACTCTTGGGGTAAGTGACTGAAAATATGAATGAAATAAAAAAGAGTTGGCGTTCGCCGGCTGGCTGTCTGCGTGTCACCATTCAAGGTCACTTCAATGACGCCGCCAGCTGCGAGTTACATTTTTTAAGCATGCTACATGTAGAGCCTAGAACACATTTATGTAAATAGATTTATGAAAATATATATCTTATGAGTAGGACAAAGGGATTTTGATAAACATCTTGTATTTTAAAACTTGTTCCACACAGCAAATAACCATTCACGTTTCAATGTCACTTCAATGACGCCGCCAGCCAGCCGCGAGTACATGTTTTTTAGCACGCTACATGTAGAGCCTAGAACACATTTATGTAAATAGATTTATGAAATTATATATCATATGAGTAGGATAAAGGTATTTTGATAAACATCTTGTATTTTGAAGTCTTGTTCCACACAACAAATAATATTTTTTTCAGGGTTCCCACAGAGTCTGGAAAAGTCATGGAAATTTGTAGTCATCGAAAAATGAGATTTTGTCAAAAAGTCATGGAACAGTCATTGAATTTTGTACAACTGATAATTTATTAACTAATTGGGCAGATTTTTTAATATACTAGAAAATGGCTAACATTTTGATAACTACGCAAGATAATACATCAACAAAATATTTTGTTACTATATGAACAAACTTTGTGTTATCAGGACTGGATTATTTTCAACCATTTTAGACATGCATGACTGCTATTTGAATGAATAGATGTATATAAAAAAAGTTCCTGGAAAATAAAAATTTGTCTGGAAAAGTCATAGAAATGTTATGGAATTTTGCCAAACAAAATCTGTGGGAACCCTGAATATCTTATAGTGTTATACCAATGGTTAGCCCTACTAGTCAGTATTTCCCCAATATATTTATTCAACTATGATAAGAATTATTTAATTTTTTTTCATGTTTTGCTTGTCGATTTTTATATTCTTTATTATTTTTAAGGTGTTGTAATTTGCATTTTAACATGCACATTGTTGAATTATGAATGAATAATATCAAATTAAGTCAAATCATTTGACAAATGCCCATCATTGTCGGCTATTACTGCTACTAATTCTTCATTTCCAAATAGCACAGAAAAGTTGCGCACTCGGTCTTTTTATTTGATTTTGAGACACATATTTTTATGGGTACTTCAGGTATATGTTATAAGCCCATTTAAATCACATTTAATGCTATATCATTCAAAATGTGCATTCCACATAAAATTGATGGCTGCCACGCTGATTAACGTTGGGAAATGAAGGAAATACATTTATTTGAGACATGTATTCTTCATAATAGTGAAGTTCGCAAGTTTGTATCTGTCACTGGTCTTCTGCCATTTTTATAAAGACCGGTCTTTTGCCCATATCTTTGTTAATTTTCATGCTAACTAAAATTCGATTACAGATTCATAATCTTTACTCAAAATCGTATGAGGAAAGTTCTTTCCATAAATGTCATACGAAAAATGATATTTAAAAATGACCTTTAAATATTTAAAGTAGTGTTAGTCTTGAATTGCCCGGAACTGACAAAGATGATTTTGATGGTGGTGTCGCAGGAATATTTACATAGAAATATCTTACTTGAAAGTGGTGAATAGGGGTTTCCAAACAACTTTGTGTAATTAAAATAAAAATTGGCACTTACTTAGCGAGATATTCCTATTTCATTACAACAATGTCTTTTATCGCTTGTGCAAAGTCTTCAAACTCATATTAGGTGGGTGTTCTTGAAAAAACAAGGTTTCCTGATAGTTTTTTTTGTCTGGCTGTGTTCCCCAGACCAAATTAGAATATTCCTTCCATTTTAGACAAGATTTGTGACATATGGTATGCAGCATATGGTCGCATTTTCTTGATTTCAGTTCTGTTTCTGCTGCTTTATAATAAAAAAATAAAAAAAAAAAATCCATTTCATGTTGGTCCAAATTTATTAATATATTTCGACACCTCCAGTGTCCTTTTCAATTTAATTTAAAAAAATTTCAACTACCAATTCCAAAACATAGAATATTACTAATATTATTAATATATTGGTAATATTCTATGTTTTGGAATTGGTAGTTGAAATTTTTTTTAATTAGATTGAAAAGGACACCGGAGGTGTCGAAACATGTTAATAAATTTGGACCAACATGAAATGGATTTTATTTTTTATATTTTTTTATTATAAAGCAGCAGAAACAGAACTGAAATCAAGAAAATTCTTTCATTTTGATTTTGATAGTCGTAAAATCGTATGTAGAACTAGTCATGATGGCAAATTTTCAAATTTGAATGAATGTTGAATTTATATAATACACCTAAAATTAAGTTTTTACATCACAAACATATCTCCACAATAACCACAGTCACTTGATTTTTTTTTAAGAATTGTGATACGAGTTACTTCAAAACTTGTAGTACATTTCTTAAACAAATATGCTTCAAATGACTGTGACATTAACACTTTCACTGGTCAATATTTTTGGACTTGCAACATGAAGCATGATTGAGCCAATAACTTAATGACATCTTGGTGTTACAGCTGCCAGTGACCCGTCCTTGACATGTGAGAAGTTAGAATGTGATCACGGCGGAACGTGTGAAAATGCGAAGTGTGTATGTACTGAAGAATGGACTGGAACACGCTGTACAGAGAGAAGGAAACCAGCAGACACAGGTATCACAATCCGTGAGGAAAGTTCTAATATTCAGCAGGATGAGTAACTCTCGATAATGTACTTATTTTCATGAAAAATCTGCTCGTCCTGCTAAAAATTTGACAAATTTGAAGTGGTAATCGGTAATCGGTGTTTGAAATAATATATTCAGATGAAGGCATAGCCTTATGTACGTCCACAGATATAATAAAATACCAGCCTGTAAATATATGTTTATGGTAGATGTCTATATGCTTTTTATATGAAAAATATGTAAACATTTAAAAACATTGATATTTAATTATTACAGACAATAAAATCGTCTTCGATGTTTACTAGTTTGACAGCTGTTGTTGGCAACAGAATGTGATGTGGACTAAAAATGTATGTTTTGCATGGAATTTAATTGAATCTGCATCTCTTTTTGAATAAAAAAACACGTATAGCTTCTGTATGTGTATCAAAAACTGAATGTGACATGAGAAATTTAAAAGGGGGCGCATTTTGGTAGCTGCTCACAGCAAAGGAAAATCAGAAAATCCCAAATCAATTTAGTACTAGACCCTTGTTGCTTTAACCTTGAATATGAAACTTAACTCCCCGAACTTACCACGGTGATTGGTATACGACTTGATATGTGAAAATTCATATTTTCTATCAACTAAAAAAATCTCTATTAGAATTTTCTTTTCAGATTTGAAACAAATTGTTTGCTTGCCCCCACTTAATTCTCAGTTTCATACATTTGTTTGGGTGTTAAAAAATTTGACAACAAAAGTATTTTGAAAAAAATCGGGGCCATTCTAATTTTTCAAGTTGTGGCACTACAGTTCAGTGCACTAAGCTTAACAAGGCCTCTGGTCGCCTTCGGCGGCCTGTGGCCGTATAACAGCCTGTGTTTTTGTGTGGTCATGTTTTGTAACAGGGCATGAAATGGCGACCAGCAGCTCGCCATAGGCCCCCAGAAAATATTGCATGCCCCTAGAAATTAAACTGTGGTCGCCAAATGCGACTTTGCAAAAACAGCTTTAGCAGTACTGCTTGTGAGCTGTGTCACCAATATTGCTCTGCTGCTGCCGTTGCAAACTGCCGGCTGCTATGTAGACTAATGCCAGCTTAAGCAGCAATATTGATTTTACAATATTTATGCCAGCAGTTGGCCACATGTATTACCCGTATACAGTATGCATATTTTTTGTTTTTTCTGTTTCTGCTGCCTTATAATCGAAAAACAAAGTCCTATTTTTAGTGAAGAATCAAATTTTTAAATTTATTTAGACATGTTTCGACATCTCTAGTGTCCTTCTCAACTTAATTTAAATAATATAGAATATTACAAAATCAAACAACAATGCCAATCATATTTACATTGATACCAAAATATCATATTATGTAAATTATACCAGTGATGATTGATTGAGAGTCTTCTTCACACATACATCTATGTGTGATGATTCTTTCACACCATACTTCAAAACATTGTTCTACTGGTATTCTTTTAACAATGTACTCACATTTACACTATTTTTTATAATTGACATTTTTACACTACTAATTAAAAACATTTTTAGAAACATTTTTAAAACATTTTAAAAACATTAAAAAAAATTAAAAACATTTCTATTACACCATTGGTGTAATAGAAATGTTTTTTTTTAAATAAAAAAAATAAAAAAAGATTAAATTTTTTTTAAATGTTTTTAAAATGTTTTTAAAATGTTTTTAAAATGTTTTTTAAAATGTTTTTAATTAGTAGTGTAAATGTGAGTACATTGTGTCAATGAGGTAATAGAAATTTTTTATTAATAGTGTAAATGTGAGTACATTGTGTAAAGAATATATAATGAGGTAACAGATGATAGGTGAAGGATAGGGTGTGAAATGGAAGCAGGGATGATTGATTGGAGTAGGAAATGAGTGTATGTGTGATGAAGATGTATCTCTCAGAGCAAGGAGTGGTGGGCGTCTACTGGTATAATTTAGAATAATTTAGTATAATATGATATTTTGGTATAGAGATGGTATAAAATATGATTGGCATTGTTGTTTGATTTTGTAATATTCTATATTTTTTAAATTAAGTTGAGAAGGACACTAGAGATGTCGAAACATGTCTAAATAAATTTAAAAATTTGATTCTTCACTAAAAATAGGACTTTGTTTTTCGATTATAAGGCAGCAGAAACAGAAAAAAACAAAAACAAACAAAAAATGCGACCACATGCTGCATACCATATGTCACAAATCTTGTCTAAGTATGCATATTATTCCTGTTATAATTCATGAAATAACCGATGAGAAACGAGGACACCTTGAAATTATGGTGTGTGCAAATAGCCACTGTAAGTCTTAAATCATTTCTTTGAAATAATGGATTATCATCAGTACAATGAGTTATCCAAGCACAAAGTCACACAGCAGATACCAAATCAATCGATCTTATCATGATCTATTGAATGGCAATTATGACTCAATATTCCACCCCAAAGTGTAGAAAGTCCCCAAATGTATTAAGTCGTCGCTATCACATTTTAGACCTCAAACATTTGTAATGAAAAGTTTGAGGTATATTGCTTATTGGATATTCTTCAATGGATGTGTTGTTATATATATTTTTGTTCTATTTATTTGTTTTTTAATAGCTATAGCCACATTATTGTCATTGTTGGTTTTTCACAGCTTGATCATTCACACTGCCTTTACAAGTCCACGCTCATATCACTCCGTGGGTTAAGAAGCACTTTTTTAGTGGGGAATATCCACCGGGCTAGACTTACATCAAAGTCAAAATCAATACTTGTTTTTTCTTGCTCAGCAAAGTAAGATTGTACGTCTGAAGTTTGATATCTTGGCTGAATATTTTGGGGCTTCTGATTGGTTGGATTTTGTAGCAAACTTCCGCGAATATTAGGCTGCCTATATATGAGATATGACGATGAATTATTCTTCACTTTCAGTTGCGCAGAACGCCATGCGAGTGGTCTTTTTTTCATTTTAGCTGGCGACAAACGTCTGCCATGACTTCCGCATGTTAAAATCCCATTTGAAAAATATTTCATGCCAGATCATGGATATAAGGTATTGTATGGAAAATTGGTGGCTGTCACATAAATTCACAGTGTGATAATTGTATCTATAGAGAAACTATACAAACAGGTTTGATTTTTTATTCTATATTATCATTTTTAAAAACCTTATAACGTTTTTTGCAAACGTGAAAAAAAAAACATAATTTGACAGTAAATAGTTGATTAAAAATCAAAAGTAAATATCATAATTTGCAAAACACTTGAACAAAACTTGAACAAAACCAAAATACATACCCCTTTGTGGTTCACGCCGTATTCGTGTTCATAGTGTGATGGTGCCAATACAGGGCGAGTACCTATCACATTATCTACAGTTAAATTTTTAAAACTGATTAATGACTGCAGTGTCAATGAGCACATTTGTAACATCACATGAAAACAAAATGCAAAATACATTACATGTAAATGGTATTTAAGCCTTTACATTTCTAATCTAGGGACAATTAACAAAACAGATATTCTAATATTCAATAATCAATTTCTTAAATGAATTTGATAATTGACTTTGATAAAAAATAATGTCTGCCTTACTTTTCAATTGAACTGTCAATAATAATAAAGGAGCTTTTTTCAATAAATGATTATCATCTTCCGAGTGCAGAACTATAAGTTGCCACCGGCTAGCCTCGTCAGAATAAGTAAAGAAGGCCTATCCCGAAGGAGAATAGGTTACCGTCCCAGCTATCCGTCTAGCGTCTACAAGGAAACCGAGCCTTAATGGCTGAATCTCAGTACTATAGTGTACTGAGTCCTTAATCCTACAGTGGGCTTAAGAAGGCATAACAACAAGGTGTGTAACAAAGGATAATATACCTAGTCCAGTGCAACTTATATACGACTTTACTTTATATACTCTGCGAGGAATCCACGATGGGATTATTTCCAACAGCACTTTGAGCCAATGACCTAGTAACTGCACTAGATGGATAGAGGTCTGGAATTTCCTTTTCCACTAATGAAAGTTCTTGATTGACCGAGGGAGTGTCAGTTACCATAGGGTAAGGTACACATTTACCACCTGCAAGATCATTGCCTAGTATGAAATGAACTCCTTTAAAGGGTAGAGAAGGTCGAATACCAACTGCAAAAGGTCCTGAAACTAGGTCTGATTTTATTCACATTCTACACCTTGAATCAGGACATTGTCCCGCGTGTAAGATTTATTTGAAAATGGCAAAATATCTGCCAATATAAGAGATTGGGCAGACCCAGTATCACGAAGGATACGCACAGGAGTAGAATGTGAAAAATCACTTGAAAGTGACACAAAACCATCAGTAATAAATGGTTCAAAAACCTCCATAACAGGATCAGACGTAGATTTAAGATCATCTGTGCAATAGACTTGGACCTACTAAAACCAGTTGGCTTAGATTCGCCTTGTTGCTTACGTTTTAATTTATGACATTCAGACATAATATGACCAGCTGTTTACAATAATAGCAAAACACTGAAGGCAATGAGTCAGGAGTTTGCTTTTCTTCTCAGAAGCTGTTTTCGAATCACTAGAAGTGGAATCTGAAGTCTTAGGCTGAGACTTATTTTGATAATTTTGAAACTTTGAAGTAGGTTTTTGAAAAGTTGATTTATGAGTCAAAGCATAATTATCAGCCAATGTGGAAACATCTTGAAGTGTATCTGCCTGCTTTTCTCCAAGAAAAGATTTGGCGTCAGGGTGGATACCTCATTTGAATTCCTCAACAAGAATAAGTTGTCTTAAATTGCCAAAATTATCACCAACTTTCATAGAATTACACCATTGATCAAAAAGCTGTTCTTTTAATCTACCAAATTCAACATGAGTTTGACCAGTTTCTTTACGTAAATTTCTAAATTTTTGTCTATAAGCCTCAGGAACTAATTCATAACCTTTCAGAATAGTAGCCTTAACGAATTCATAATCACTAGATTGATGAACAGAAAGTTGATTGTAAATTTCCTAGCTTTACCAGAAAATACACTTTGTAAAAGAATCGTCCAATGCTCTTTTGGCCATTTTAGATTGTAAGCAATTTTCTCAAAATGAGTAAAATATTGATCTACATTATTTTCCTGAAAATGAGGTACAAGCTTAATGTGTTTAATTACATCAAATGTGTCGGAATGTTTAGAATGTTCTACAGTACCTTTTTTCCATTTGTTTCATTTTCAGCTCATGTTCTCTCTTTTCCCTCCTCTCAGCTTCTAGCTCCATTCTTCTTTTTCTCTATTTCAATTTTCTTGTTGTTCTTTT
>CM032669.1:7823087-7891508 GCA_019095985.1 Streblospio benedicti
TTTTTTTGGGGTTTTTTTAAAAAAAAACCTTCGGGGTTTTCCGGGGAAACGAAAATTGCGTGTACATTGAAATGGTATCTTCCAGCGTCAAAATCTTGTCTCCTGTGAACACGTCACCTCAAAAGGACTGCCCGGTGGCATTTAAAACATCACTTGTTTCCTCCCCGGCTTCTGGGGCGTCATTATAATCCATCAATTAAACACCTTAACCCCAATTTTGCAAGGCGTGTTGTGTATGTTGAGAAACTCTCCCCAGGGGTTACCCTTGAAAAGTCGCTGAAAGAAACAGTCATGTGACATGATTGGAAGTGAAGCCCTGTGTATTTTTTTGATGTACACGTGGCTCTTTTCCAAACGGGGTTCAAAGACACAATAAGGCGACATCTTATTTCATCTGCGGTAGGGGCTCTGTATGCTTTTTTTCACAAAAAAAGAATAAATCTTTTTATTGACAGTTTACAGCATGGTATATGGAGAAAAAAATCCAAGTTTTTTTCCCCCAAAACACAGAATAAATCTCTCTTGAGAAAATCAACCAAAAAGTGCTGACATCTACAAGTTCATGAAAGGCAGGGAGTTGTAGAGAAGCCAGTGAAAAAGGATGATGGTGTCCTGTCAATGGATGAAGATGCCAGAAAAGGAGCTTGGGAAGCAGCCGTCATGTGACATAGTCCAGGTGTCTGTCATGTTTTGTATGTAGATGAGATTGCAAGACACAACATTATGATGAGCTCTACAGCTAAAAGGCAGATAGTAGAAAATCAGCAAAAGGGATGAGTTTGAAACATATTTGTTGCTGGATGGAAATGCCAAAAAGTTATTTGACTGAAGCTAATTTGATATTGTATTAAGGAGCGGATAGAAATAAGATAAAATTTAAATGAGACAATTTAAAAAAAATAGTTATTGAGGGGGTGACTTATATGAGTTGTAGAGAACCCAGTGATTGTTCAACCATGGTCTTCAAAATGGATGAATGATGGTGAGGATTCTATTTTATGGACTTTTGATTAAGAATAGAGCAGCATCTTTTTATATTTACAATTTAAAGATGTTGGTTCTATCATTCATGATATTACTTGTAGCCAACATGTTTCTACCATGGCCTTTTGGCCCTAGAACTACAAAGAAATCTTATTTTGTTGACAGTTTCGACAACGTGGTATATGGAGCAAAAATTCCAAGATTTTTATGAAGATTTTTTGTGGTTTTTTATTGAGATCTTACTCTGAAAATGAAAGAGACATGCACAGGTGAATTTCATGTCATTTCACAACATCATGAGCGACTTACATACTACGGTAGCTATGTGCTGTATGCTCTCTGGGGAGTTGAGAAAGATATAGTGTGACAAAGATGCTGCCAATGAACTGGTTTAATTGTAAAGTTGCTAGAGCATGACTAACTGAATTGCGACTGTAAATAAACTCATTTGCATTCTACGTTACATCTGTTCACAACACAGAATAAATCTCTTTAGAAAATCAACCCAAAAAGTGCTGCCATCTACAAGTTCATTAAAGGCAGGGAGTTGTGAAGCCAGTGAAAGGATGATGGTGTCCTGTCAATGGATGAAGATGCCAAAAAAGGATCTTGGAAGACATAGTCCAGAAATGTGCCAAGGCTGTATGTTTTGTATGTATACTTCTTAGCTCATTTCTCGACTGTGTCAGACACGACACAACATTATGAGCCACATACCTACCACTAACTCAGTTAGTGTGAAAAGGCACCTATGAAGAGTTTGAAATATATTATGTTTAAGAAATTTTAATTGTTATTTGATACTTAGCTAATTTGATATTTGAACAACAAAGATAGAACATAAGATAAAATAGAAATGAGACCACAAATTGTTCACTGCATGAACAGACTTATATGAATTGTAAAGTCATTCCAGAGATTGTTCAACCATAGTCCATTCAAAATGACAACTCCGACCATTCATTTTGAATGGTGAGGACCGATGAACCATTGCTTGAGAAAAATTATAGACATTAAATCCAGAATTTTGTAAATTACGTGGTAGGAATAATAAAGGCAATGCGATTCTGACAATTTATATAAAAAATAGTCATTTATTGAGGTGATGGAAAATGATGTATTTAGGACATACATAAAAAAAAAAAGAGATGTGAACATTGGTGAAAAAACTGGTGGTAAATTCCTCGTCTCACATTTTGTCGCACACCAAACTGTTGAATGGACCAGGACAGTGGTTTTTCAATGGACTGTTTTATGATAAGCCGAGCAGGCGACATAATGCTTAGCTTGTAGATTGAAATTGTATTGTTCGACGCTTCACGCGTCTTGTCTCCTGTGAACACGTCAACCCTCTAAACGGACTGTCGCGTGGAACATTTAATAGCATCAGCTTGTTTCCTCTCCTGGAGTTCTGACGAGCTTCACTTTTTGACTAATCCATCAGTTCAACACCTTTATACCTGTGTATTGCAAGGCGTGGTGTGCATGTTGCCAGAAACTGCCCAGAGAAATTTGCTTGGAAGAAACTGTCATGTGACATGGTCCAGAAATGAGCCACTACTGTACGTTTTTTGTGTATACATGGGCGCATGTCTGGACTGGGTCACAAGACACAACATCATGATCGACATACTTATTTCATCTACGGTAGCGATGTGCTGTATGCTCCCCGGAGAGTTGAGAAAGATATGACAAGAATACCAATGAACTGGTGTAATTGTAAAGTCGCTAGAGCATGACAAACTGAATTGCGACTGTAAATAAAGACATTTACATTTTGTATTGCATCTTTTCACAGCACAGAATAAATCTCTCTTGAGAAAATCAACCCAAAAAGTGCTGACATCTACAAGTTCATGAAAGGCAGGGAGTTTTAGAGAAGCCAGTGAAAAAGGATGGTGGTGTCCTGTCAATGGATGAAGATGACAAAAAGGGAGAATGGCAGCAACTATCATGTGACATAGTCCAGAAATGTGCCAAGGCTGTATGTTTTGTATGTATACACCCTCATTGCTGAACTGTGTTGACAATTATGACACTACATCTAACTCAAGTGAAAGGCACCATCAGCTTGTTATCTCCTGGAGTTCTGATGAGAGCAAAAAGGATGATTTGTGAGGACACCTTTATACCTTTTTGCAAGGATGGATGTATGTTGCCAGAAACTGTCCAGATTTTGCTCTTGAGATTTTTATCATGTGACATAGTCCAGAAATGCCAGCTCGTATTTTGTATGTATACACCCATGGCTCATTTCTGGATTGTGTCATAAGACACAACATCATGAGCTACATACTTATTTCATCTACGGTAGCTATGTGCTGTATGCTCCTTGTTGAGTTGAGAAAGATATAGTGTGACAAGGATGCCAATGAACTGGTGTAATTGTAAAGTTGCTAGAGCATGACAAACTGAATTGGGACTGTAAATAAACTCATTTACATTTTACATTACATCTTTTCACAACACAGAATAAATCTCTCTTGAGAAAATCAACCCAAAAAGTACTGACATCTACAAGTTCATGAAAGGCAGGGAGTTGTAGAGGAGAAGCCAGTGAAAAAGGATGATGGTGTCCTGTCAATGGATGAAGATGCCAAAAAAAGGAGCTTGGAAAAAAACATCATGTGACATAGTCCAGAAATGTGCCTAGGCTTTATGTTATGTATGTATACAACTTGGGTTCAGTTCTGGATTGTGTCGCATGACACAACATTATGAGTGACATACTTATTTCATCTACGGTAGCGATGTGCTGTATGCTCCCCTAGGAGTTAAAAGATATAGTGTGACAAGTATGCCAATGAACTGGTGTAATTGTAAAGTCGCTAGACCATTACAAACTGAATTGTGACTGTAAAAAAACACATTTACGTTTTGTATTGCATCTTTTCACAACACAGAATAAATCTCTCTTGAGAAAATCAACCCAAAAAATGCTGACATCTACAAGTTCATGAAAGGCAGGGAGTTTTAGAGAAGCCAGTGAAAAATGATGGTGTCCTGTCAGTGGATGAAAATGCCAAAAAAGAGCTTGGAAAAAACTATCATGTGACATAGTCCAGACATTTGCCTAGGATTTACGTTTTGTATGTATGTACACTAGATTTTGTTGCAAGACACAACATTATGAGCGACATACTTATTTCATCTACTGCAGCGATGTGCTGTATGCTCCTCTAGGAGTTGAGAAAGATGTAGTTTTACAAGGATGCTGCCAATGAACTGGTGTAATTGTAAAGTCATTCCAGACATTGCTCAACCATAGTCAATTCAAAATGACAACTCCGACCATTCATTTTGAATGGTGAGGACCGATGATCCATTGTTTGAGAGAAATTATAGACATTAAATCCCTTATCGTGTCATTACATGGTAGTAATAATAAAGGCAATGCGATTCTGACAGTTTATATAAAAGAAATAGTCATTTATGGAGGTGCTGGAAAACGATGGACGTATAAAATAAATAACAGCCTTCAGAGATGTGAACATCTGCGAAAAAATAAGTAAAATTACGTTTATTCGGTCTGTAAAATCATGACGTCCCGGGTGGTAGTTTATTACTTGATTTTAAGATGCACACAAAACAGTGATTTTTCCTTCGATATTACCGGTTCCGTGCATGACAGACTTTCTCTAGTTGTGATGTTCATAATGCAAACTCCATTCTATGAAATTAGCTGGATCCTGCCATTTTTAGACCTCATAAAAACCAGTTTCTACGTTGTTGGTTTGCGCTGCGATAAACTGACACATGAACATGTTGTCTGCTTTAAAGTTTTTTAAACTTAAATTATTTCATTTTACAACATAATTGGGCATTACCAGCAAAATTGAAAGGCATCTGTACCACAGATATGTGATTTTTAATACTCCATGACAGTTGTGATCCATTCAATTTTCACCACATTCCCCCAGACTGGGCAGCCAGGCCACACCCTCTGAATGAGGAATAATTAGGGCCTGTTTAAAATAAATTTAGGATTTGATTGATTTAGGATTTGATTGTGCACCAGACTTCAAATGTGTAATGTTCTAAGTCTTCTGCTTTTGACAACCTGACAGAAAATGTTCAAGGATGTGATCCATTATTTATACAGTGGCAGATTTAGGGTGGGTATGTGCAGGGCCTAAAGGATTTCAAAGATTGCAGTGTCAGGCATGGATGTTGAGGTGTTGCACCCCTTCCCTCACCGTTCATGCAATGCCCACCCCAGCCTCCCCCATCCCCTTGGCCCTAGCATGGGGTCATTAAAAAAGAATTACAACAGTAAATTGTAGAAATTGACCACGAGATTGGAGTGTCAATCGCAAAATTGAGCATGCTGAGCATGCTCAATTTTGCGATTGACACAACAATCGAGTGGTCAATCACCATTCTATCATGACTAAAATCCACACTAAGTGAGTGTATGATTCGTTTTTATTTTGAAATAAATCATATCATAACGGTCTCATTGTCATTTGACCGTGCCATGTCAGCCGCTGTATAGAAAATGTGACGGTACTAGTCTAGTGTTGGCAATTAGAACGTTATGATATGATTTATTTCAAAATAAAAACGAATCAGACACTCATTTAGTGTGGATTTTAGTCAT
Source organism: Streblospio benedicti (assembly GCA_019095985.1). Taxonomy (NCBI): domain Eukaryota; kingdom Metazoa; phylum Annelida; class Polychaeta; order Spionida; family Spionidae; genus Streblospio; species Streblospio benedicti. The sequence goes on from CM032669.1 coordinate 7,828,672, forward strand.
GATAGAATGAGGCTGGTATTCGGTTAAAACCTTTGAATTTAGCGTAGTTTAGAAATTATCCACTGTAAAAACATTTGTGAATGATAAAAGACCAATATGCGATTAATTTTTGACACCAAGAAATAATAAATAGAACAACTATAGGTTTGTGATTAGACTTTTTTTGGTGGTGTCGTAGCGTGCAGTCAATCTCTCGCGCGTTCAGTCAATCGCTTAATTGAGCTCGCTGATTGACCAATCAGCGTTGGTTATTGGCGTTGATTTTTGCACGGATTGATAGAATGTGATATTTATTGCTTACTATACTAAGATTGTACTAAATGATCATTATTGTTAGGTCTATAGCTTACTATAGAGGAAAAACATTATGATTTTATTCAACCATTATCCATTACTTTAGATATGGTGCCACTCAAGCAACCATGGGAATGGTGTAGCAGCTTGTCATTGTTGTGTTGTTGTTTTTTACAGCCTGTCTGTCACTTGAGGAGTACCTGAAGCACAAAGACCACAAACTCGTGATACGCGCAGAAGGTAATACCAGGCTCATGGCTTATGCTTAGTTCACAACGGCCTGTAGGTATTCGAAGATATGTAGTCGACAGTACACAGCTGCTTCTAGCCATTTTGCGGATATTAGACAAAATTTGGTAATCATGCAGATTATGAAAATCTGGCGGACATGGTTGAATTTTAACTTTAAAAGTCTTGCCGTAGCTCCTCAATAGTGGGTTAGAAGTTATCAGGTACAATGTTCGAGCGGTGATCAGGTGAAAAGTCGCGCAGGCAGTATATCGGAGACCTAATTTGAAGCTGTTGTGAACATAGCATAAAGCCATTGTTTACTTGAAGTTGCAAATTAAATATATAATATTATATATTATATCTGCGACCAGGGGCCCCCAACATTTTTGGGTCCCACAGATTTTTACAAAAAATTTACACTCGTGATTTTTTTATGTGAATGCCTCTAAATAAAAACGGGCTCCTAGAAATATTTTTAGGGGGCCCCAGATTTTGTCAACATTTTTACATGTAATTTTCTCATGCACCAAAGCAGAAGTCCCTTTTGTCCCAAGTATGTATATCTTCCAATAAAATAGGACATCAGGGGCCCCGAGTTATGTTAGCATTTCTTACGACACATTGTCGTGAGTTGCGACAAAATGCTGCGACTCAGGTCAAAGGGCCCCACTTCAAATCACAGTGAAAATATGATAAAGAGTGAGAATACTCCTTTTTCACACTTTTTTTTATTAAAAATTACTTTTGTCTTTGGTGCAATTTGTGGCATTCTAGATTGAAATTAAATATAGAATATTTCACCTTTTTGAACCTTTGTAAATCAGCTTAATTTAACAAAACATTTCAATATTTCACTGACACAAGTGTATCAAAGTCAGTAGCATTGTTGGTTTTGAACAAAATACTGATTTCTATGTTGAAAATGCACAGCCAAACGTCAGACATGAGGGCAAGCAACCGTCTGAATAAAAGTGACTTGCCCCGGGTGGACAGCTATTTCAAACACTGAACGTTTAGTGAATTACAATTTGCATGTAGTAATAACTTGTTTTGTAGGTAAAGGCAGTGTGAAGTCACCAGGTTTTGACGCTGGGTCCTACCCAAATGAAACACACTGCAGGTGGGAGTTGGTCCCACCGAAGGATAAGGTGAGACACTTTTATGGAGAATATACTACTGGCCGTTCACAATTCTTTCACTTTAGAAGAAATATTGAAATAAAAACTTTACCTCCCATTTGTCATTCATCATTTTATCGAATAAATATTCTGTGTTTTACACCCTAACTTTTTATTTAATATCCAAGGTTACGGATATAAAAACAAACATTCAATACTATTTTTATTGTTTGAATCAATGGAAATCAGTACTGCCAACATGGCGGGTACTAGGTTTATTCTTCCACAAACCACGTGTTGTGCGCTCAGTTCTTGGAAGTGTGGCTAGTCTCTAATAGATGACGTCATGGAATAGAACGGGTTTCGTATAATAAGTCTTTGCAAGCGTACGTAAATCGTTCGGTATTGTTTTCACTAGATCGCGAAATGTAAGAAAAATGACTTGAAAAAGTGAACGTGTGTATTTTCTGGTGACTAATTTGTATTGGTATATTAGGGGATGGGCTATAGTTTGATTAGGAATGGCTTTGGTTAATGACTGACGCTTATATAAAGTACAATCGAATGAAACCTTCTATAGTGAAAGAATTGTGAACGGCCAGTATTTTATTGTCACTGGTCTACAGCACAAAATACCAGTTAAACACTAAATTTACAGTTGTCTGAATACCATGCAATGACATGCCTAGGAAATCGAAAAAAAGATAGATGTACATCATTTCTAACTCATTACCAACCAACTCTAAGCACAGATCTGACTACGCGCAATTGTTCATGGTACTGGGTAGTTTTGCAAGTTATGTTTCTGCTGTTCATGACGGTCCTGTGTGCTGTCTATGGGCGATTTTATATCAAAATATGACAGACAGCGGCAGCCATGACAGCTTCATATAGACACCATGTTGGAGTCATTTGACGCCAATCTATATATTAATACGCACAGCAAACTTGCTTGACGTTCGGATGATCAATTTACTATTAAGTCTGTGTTTTCTGTCTGCAGGACTTGAAGTTGCGCTACCCTACTTTAGATATCGAGCCTCCGAAGAAGGAAAGTAGCGGTATTTTGATGTGTTTAGACCGTCTCGACATCAAAAATGAGCAGGGGTTAGTATTATTTGCTTTATTTGCTTCTTTGCTATTGATCTGCTAACTGTCCAGTGCAGATGAACATTTTAGTGATATTTTTGCTGTCATGAGACCAGTAATTAAACAGCCGTGTCGTCTGGTCTTTGCTTCTTGAGAGTCATGTATGTGTTAAATACAACTGCAAGTTTGGTATTGTTTAGATCATACAACAAGTCGTATTGCGGAAATCCTGAAGGAGACCCATCAGAGGAGAGAATGCCTGCACTGAACACTACTGTCGTAGAGGGAAATGTCATGATTGAATTTGTAGCTGACAATTCCAACAGCAGGACTGGCTTTGTGATTGAATATGATGTAGTCCCCACCGGTGAGTAGATATTACTATAATCTATCTATATATATATAAATGAAGAAAGGATTTCTTTTTTCATGTAAGGCTTTTTTAACCAGAAGATGTACACACTCCAAATTATGTATGTACAATCAGGACAACTTGGTGGTCGTTTTTATCTATTATTCAAACCAAATCTATTCTTTGTTACTATTAAAATAGAAGAATAAAGTATTTTAAAGCATCTTTATTATGCTGTCTCCAGTGCACATGGACGTCAAACGTATGTAATGCGATAAACGTTTGTGTAAGTCAAACGTACGTTACACGTCACACGTACAGTCACACAACAAGAGACCTGGGGAGGGTGGTGATGGAGGTGCATTTACCCTCTGGTGGTGGTAGAAAGAATGTGTGTGCTCATATGGGGAGGGAGGGGGGGGTCATTTAATCTGTTCCAGATCTCATCTGTTTCAACCTTACCAGGAAGGGGGTGATGGAGATGCATTTAGTCTGCTCTGGACCTGTTTAGATGGAGATGGAGTGGAGAGGGAAGGAAGAATAGGGGAGAGTGGAATATTTAATCTGTTCCGCACGTGTTTACCAGAGGTAGCAGTAGCTGGGGGGAAGGATATTAGAGGGATCAATCATTGCCACATGTAGTGTGTATATGACTGTCACATATGACGATGGGAGGAAGATGATGGAGGTGTATTTAATCTGTCAAAGACCTGTATACTGACGGGAGCTGGTGTGAGGGAAGGGGTACAGTGGGAAGGATGGGGCGGGAGGAGGATTTAATGTGTTCCGGATCTCTTCTGTTTCAACCCGAGCAGTGTCTATAGGCAACCTCTCACCCTGCATGGCTGCATGATAATTGCAATTAATGAAGCATAACTTGCACTGCTGCAAGTTTCACAACTATAACAATGCCAATGACAAAAAACCTAGGGAAGCAAACAATCACCTATAAACATTAAGTTTTACACCACAAGCAAGACAATGCTATAATATTTGTAGTCTATCGAATAGTATATAACTTATGCCAAGTAACTTGGGAAAAATGTTAATAAAGTTGTTCATAGTACAATTTAGATTTTGTAGCATACACAAAATCATGTTTGCGCATATATTTTTGACATAAAAAATAAACATAAGCCAGTGACTTAATGACACCTTAAAATTTCAGCTTCCCAACGTCTGACTTCTTGGTGTTTTTCGTATCGTTGTCAAAATGGCGGAACGTGTAACATTTTTCATAAATGGAGTCCGAAGTGTGTGTGCACCGAAGGTTGGACTGGAAGAGAATGCACAGAAAGAAGTCAGCCAGGTGTTAAATGTAAGAAAATTTCTACTATTTAGAAGTATGTGATATGAAGTATGATTCATAGGCAGATCCAGGTTTTTGGAAAAGGGGCACTTAAGGAAAAGAGAGGGCGCACTAATGGGATTTCATGAAAAACCCTATAAAAATGAAGTATTTTGGTGGGAAAAGGGGGATCTGCCTATAAATGATAGTTATACTTTGATAGTATACTTATTAAGATGAAAACATGCTGTCCTACTAAAAAAAAATACAAATTTCTACTCAGACACGTATTTAACCCTTAGATTCTCAGATGGCCGTCCATGGTGGCGTTTGGTCTCATATAGAAAATGGAACCTATAGAATATGTAATCGCCCCCCTTATTGAAAATGGACCTCTCTATGATATATTTTGTGCATTGAAATAATTCTATAAATAGTGATACAATTATGGATGTGGAATTTTATAATTAATCCTTGGTGATTGGGTCTTTAAAGTATGACAAAAGGGCTTTGTGAAACTGTTGGAACATCCAAGTGATACAAAGTCCAACGTCCATGAATGATTATTTGTTACCTAACAATGATATCAAATTTTAGCTCTGACAGGTTTGGTTCATTACTTTTTTGTTATATTATAATTTTACAAAATTAAATAAACTAGATCATCAAAATTTTTTAAATCTTTGGCACTTATTTTGTACAGCAGTTAAGACGGCACAGCAACAAATAGTAAGAATAATTTAATGATATCATTTATAAAAATGGACCTCCTTGTTATGATTGTGAAGAGCAGGTCTTGTCCTTTAAGATGGTATATGATATGTTGGGTCAATTCTCTTAGAAATACAAATATTTAGCGATGTAATTTATCTTCTAAAATGGGTCCCCTATGCACAAAAACATTCGTCCAAAAGATAGTAAAATAATATCAATATCCTGCTGATTTTCCACACAATTCATATCGCTATGTGTTTTTTAACGTCTAATCGTTGATGTGTATGAAAGCTGGTGCATGATGTGCAGGTCAGTACGCCCAGCCTTTCTGTATGACAGGGTTGGCAATATGCAGGAAGTTTGCTATTTCTATCAGAACGGCAAAAGAAATGCGGAAAAAACTAGAAGAAATGGAAGTTTGGTTGCTGGTCCAAATGATTTGAATAGTGAAATATGTATTATATACCTTTGAATTAGTATGAGTCTTGATTAATGGGAGCCTTTTGTTGGTCAAATAGTTTAATAACTAAAAGCCTATTCAAAGAAAAAAATGGACAGTTTCCTGATAAGCTGAGCAGACGACATAATCGTTCCACGCGTCACACATCTTGTCTCCTGTGAACACGTCAACCCTCTAAACGGACTGTCTAGTGGAACATTTAATAGCATCAGCTTGTTTACTCTCCTGGCGTTCTTGCGAGCGTCACTTGGACTAATCCATCGATTCAACACCTTTAAACCTGTGTATTGCAAGACGTGGTGTGTATGTTGCCAGGAACTCTGCCCAGAGAGTTACCCTTGAGAAAGTCGCTGAGAAGAAACAGTCATGTGACATAGATTGGAAGTGAAGTCCTGTGTATGTTTTGTATGAATACACGTGGCTCATTTCCAAACTGGGTTGCAAGACACAACATCATGAGCGACATACTTATTTCATCTGCGGTAGCGACGTGCTGTATGCTGTTTTCACAAAACAGAATAAATCTTACTTTATTGACAGTTTCGACAGCATGGTATATGGAGAAAAAATACCAAGATTTTTACATCTCTGTGCACAGTTTGTAACATCATTTTACAAAAAAACACAGAATATATCTCATGAGAAAATCAACCCAAAAAGTGCTGACATCTACAAGTTCATGAAAGGCAGGGAGTTGTAGAGGAGAAGCCAGTGGAAAAGGATGGTGGTGTCCTGTTAATGGATGAAGATGCAAAAAAAGGAGCTAGAAAGCAACTGCCATGTGACATAGTCCAGAAATGTGTCTCTGCTGTATGTTTTGTATGTATATACTGAGATTCATTTCTCGACTGGGTTGCAAGACACAACATCATGAGAGAGTACTGACATCTACAAGTTTGCTAAACAGCTGAGTCATGAAAGGGAGGTTGTTGTATGGAAGAAGCCAGCAGAAAGAATGATAGTGAGGATTCTATTTTAAGTACTTTATTATGAATGATAGAATCAACATCTTTTATATTTACAATTTAAAGATGCTGGTTTTATCATTTATGATATTACTTCTAGCCAACATGTTTCTACCATGGCCTTTTGGCCCTAGAACTACAAAGAAATCTTACTTTGTTGACAGTTTCGACAACATGGTATATGGAGCAAAAATTCCAAGATTTTTATGAAGATTTTTTGTGTTTTTTATTGAGATCTTACTCTGAAAATTATGGAAGAAGCCAGCGAAAAAATATGATGGTGAGGATTCTATTTTAAGTACTTTATTATGAATGACAGCACCTACATCTTTTTTATTTACAATTTAAAGATGTTGGTTCTATCATTTATGATATTACTTGTAGCCAACATGTTTCTACCATGGCCTTTTGGCCCTAGAACTACAAAGAGTTGTACAGAAGAAGCCAGGAAAAAAAGATGATGGTGAGGAGACCATCATCCTTTCTCGCTGGATGGATGAAGATGCCAAAAGAGGAAGCATCTGTCTTGTGACGTAGTCCAGAAATGAGCCAATGATATATGTTTTATATGTATACACTGTCTCATGTCTGGATTGTGTTGCAAGACACAACATTATGATCGAGAGTGCTGACATCAATCAACTGGTGTAATTGTAGTCATTCCAGAGATTGCTCAACCATAGTCCATTTAAAATGACAACTCTGACCATTCATTTTGAATGGTGAGGACCGATGATCCATTGTTTGAGTGAAATTAAAGACATTAAATCCAGAATCCTGTAAATTTCATGGTAGGAATAATAAAGGCAATGCGATTCTGACAATTTATATAGAGAAATAGTCATTAATGGAGGTGCTGCAAAATGATGTATTTGGGATGTATAAAATAAAAAACAGCCTTCAGAGATGTGAACATCCGCGAAAAAAATGTCAAATTCCTCATCTCACATTTTGTCACGGTCCACACTGTTGAATGGACCAGGACAGTGGTTTTTCAATGGACTGTTTCATGATAAATCCGAGCAGGCGACATAATGCTTAGAGTGTAGATTGAAATTGTATCGTTCCACGCGTCACGCATCTTGTATCCTGTGAACACATCAACCCTCTAAACGGACTGTCGCGTGGAACATTTAATAGCATCAGCTTGTTTCCTCTCCTGGAGTTTCTGACGAGCTTCACTTTTTGACTTATCCATCAATTCAACACCTTTATACCTGTGTATTGCAAGGTTGTGTATATTGCCAGAAACTCTGCCCAGAGAGTTGCTCTTGAGAAAGTCGACCAAAAAAAAAGTGCTGACATCTACAAGTTCATGAAAGGCAGGGAGTTGTAGAGAAGCCAGTGAAAAAGGATGATGGTGTCCTGTCAATGGATGAAAATGCCAAAAAAAGGAGCTTGGAAGAAACTGTCATGTGACATAGTCCAGAAATGTGTCTCTGAAGTATGTATGTATATTATGAGCCTCATTTCTGGACTGGGTTGCAAGACACAACATCATGAGCGACATACTCATTTCATCTACAGTAGCGATGTGCTGTATGCACCCCGGGAAGTTGAGAAAGATATAGTGTGACAAGGATGCCAATGACCTGGTGTAAATAACAGTGAATTGCGACTGATGATGATGGTGTCCTGTCAACGGATGAAGATGCCAAAAAAGGAGCATGGAATCATGTGACAAAGTCCAGAAATGTGCCACTGCTGTATGTTTTGTATATATACATTCACTGTAGCTCACTTCTGGATTTTGTTGCAAGAGACAACATTATGAGCGACATACTTATTTCATCTACGGTAGTGATGTGCTGTATGCTCCCCGGGAAGTTGAGAAAGATATAGTGTGACAAGGATGCCAATGACCTGGTGTAATTGTTAAGTCATTCAGGAGATTCCTCAACCAAATCCATTCAAAATGACAACTCCGACCATTCATTTTGAATAGTGATGACTGACGATCCATTGTTGGAAAGAAATTATAGACATTAAATTGAGAATCCTGTAAATTGGGTGGTAGGAATAATAGAGCCAATGCGATTCTGACAATTTATATAAAGAACTAGTCATTTATGGAGGTGCTGGAAAATGATGTATTTAGGATGTATAAAATAAAAGAAAATAACCTTTAGAGATGTCGACATCCCTGAAAAAAAAACGTAAAATTCCTTGTCTCACATTTTGTCTCGTGTCACACTGTTGAATGGACCAGGACAGTGGCTTTTCAATGGACTGTTTCGTGATAAGCCGAGCAGGCGACATAATGCTTAGAGTGTAGATAGGAATGGTATTGTTACACGCGTCATGCGTTTTGTTACCTGTAAAAACGTCAACCCTCTAAATGGACTACCGTGTGGAACATTTAATAGCAACATCTTGTTTCCTCTCCTGGTATTCTGGCGAGCGTCACTTCGACTTATCCATCAATTCAACAACTTTATACCTGGGTATTGCAAGGTGTAGTGTGTAGTGTGCCAGAAACTCTGCCCAGAGAGTTGCTCTTCAGAAAGTCACTTGGAAGCAACAGTCATGTGACATAGTTCAGAAATGAGCTAAGACTGTATGTTTTGTATGTATACACTTGGCTCATTTCTGGACTGGGTCGCAAGACATCATGAGCGACTTACTTATTTCATCTACGGTAGCGATGTGCTGTGTGATCCCCTGAGAGTTGAAAGATATAGTGTGACAAGGATGCCAATAACCTGGTGTAATTGTAAAGTTGCTAGAGCATGACAAACTGAATTACGACTGTAAATAAGCACCTTATTCATTTTGTATTGCATCTGTTCACAACACAGAATAAATCTTACTTTTTTGACAGTTTCAACAACGTGGTATATGAGAAAAAATACCAAGATTCTTATTAAGATTTTTTGCGTTTTTTATTGAGATCTTAGTCGAAAATTAAAGTTTTTCATGCAGCTGTTTAAGATTTTTTGTTTTGACAGGTTCACATCTCTGTAGACAGTTTGCCACATCATTTTACAAAAAATCACACTATGACCTAATAGGATTATAAAAGACACCTTGGATAGAGTCATTTCTTTAGTTCACAACACTGATTTACTTACAAACATGACTCTTGTTTAGTGGGAGCCTTTTATTGGTCAAATAGTTTAATTACTAAAAGCCTATTAGAAGAACTAAACACAAAGTTAATTTGTATTTCATCAAATTTCCTTCATGGACCATTTAGTGGAAGGCCTTGTATACTTGTGTGTGGATTGAATGAAAAAGAGCTACATGCTAAGCATTATGTCGCCTGCTGGGTTTATCAGGAAACAGACCCTTGAAGAACCACTGTCCTAGTCCATTCAACAGTATGTCGCACGACTTAACATAAGACGAGGAAACGTAGGCTCACAATTGAATTAGTAGAAGGCCTTGTGTCACAAAAAATGAGTTTGTGTACATTGAACGAAAAAAGTATCCAACATGCATCATTTGCATCGTTATGCCGTAGGGCAAAACATGTTGGCATTTTTTCTATCACCCTAATGGGGTCACAAGAGGGGTGACAGGGTCAAATTTTCATAAAATTGGGTATATCTCCTTCCATATAGCAAATATGAACATAAGTTGTATTATCATTATGTAGTAAGTTGTGCATGCTGAATCTATTTATGACCTTAAATTTGACCATGAACACATCCTGCAAGGTCAAATCAACACCCGAAATGCATAAAGTTTGTGTTTTTCAAGTGTTTCTCACAAAATAAACACATTAATCATCATAAGTTTGTATTATATTGTTGATAGACACAATCTTGGGTATTGAGAATATACATATTACACTAAGCATGACCTTGGATGAATCTGTCAGGGTCAAACAGATAAGATATTTATTCAATTTCTTGTTTAGCAAAAAGTTTAATGGATCGAATATGAATGAAAGTAACATTTTCATTATGTTGCAATGGGTTCCATTTGATAGCAAACGTAATTTTTTTGTTTTTGTCTGGTGTGGCTCTTTGACCCCTCCTGTGACCCCATTAGGGTGATAGATAAAATTGACAACATGTATGGGTTTTTTTGCCCTAGGGTATAAAGATTAAAATGATGCATGTTAGCAAGTTTTTTTCGTTCAATGCACACAAACTCATTATTTGTGACACAAAGCCTTCCACTAGTGGAAGGCCTTGTCTACTTATGTTTGCATTGAATGAAAAAAGTTGCCAACAGCTCAAAACTTGACTCCCCGCATAAGCTTACGCAGTAGTAAGCCGTAATACGTAGAAAATGCGTGGGTGTAAATAAATCATGAGTGCTTAACGTTGTACTTAAGTATACAGTGCCTTGAGTGTACTTGGACTGTCAGTGATCAGTTGTAAGGATGTAATTTGCATTTTCAATAATGCACCCATTCAAAAATAAGTCATTTCCTCGTGTGCGTGGATGGTTAGTGGTTTGTCAGGGGCTTATCTATGGTCTGGCTGCAGTTTTTTGCTGATTCATAAGTGATATTTCATCACATAAATAATCAAAATTCTCAAAGCATCTGCGCGCACAACCAAATTTTGTGCATGATTCATGCGATTACATGAATTTTAGTCAATGTTACCAGCCGTTTAGCAGTTGACAGAACTGTCAATGATATGTGTAAGTAAATCAGTGTTGTGAACTAAAGGAATCACTATACATTACCAGCATGATGAACAAGTTCAAGGAGAAAAGACACCTTAGTTCTCAACAAGTATCACTAATCTTGCGGTAAATCCATAAATACTTACTATAAGTGTCTTAATATTTTTGGACATTTTCAATGTCCATCGTCTGAGACTTTTCTGTCACCAGGTGGCAGCACATGACAGAAGTGGAAATCAGTCAGTGTTTGTTGTTGGGGGGTGGTCGAGGGCGCGCGAGGTGGTTTGGGGCTGCCCTAGGTCTCAGAAGTTTGTCGTAGCCGTGAGATAACTGGTATGCTCCTTCATCTCTGTTCATGTTCTCAGTCTTTCTTGGTGACAGAAAAGTCTCAGACGATGGACATTGAAAATGTCCGAAAATATTAAGACACTTATAGTAAGTTTTTTATGGATTTACTGCAAAATTAGTGATACTTGTTGATATGAAAAAGAAATCCAATGAATCTCTTTACACACCTTAGTTTTGTCTTTTTGTCGTTGTAGGGCTTGGTTGGCCAAAAAAGGGAAAATTTGATAAAAACTCAAGATCAGTGGAAGAGAAAGCGTGCGCAAGTGAGCCATGTCAGAACGGTGGACTATGTAGTGCAGACGACACCGGCTGGAAGTGTGAGTGTCCTGATGGCTACGGAGGACCCGTGTGTATGGACGGTAGGTGGTGCCGGCTTTTTTTGTTTGAGTGAATGCTCTGCAGTCATCAGTTGTAGGGCTGCCAAGTAATACAGATTTGTCAGTATTGATACAGATTTCAGACAACAAATAACCAAATACTAATTGTACCTTCAAAATACAGATTATACCACTTTGTGTTATTTTCATCAATGATTCCTTTCTATGAAGTATAAGCACAAAAACTGCATATGTAGAATGATAACGTGTACTTATGATTGGTGGAAAAAGCCATGAATATTTGTTACATTACATGAGAAATACCTAAAGAGCAGTTCTGCTCCTAAAGAGCAGTTCTGCTCTTATTGATTTGTTATTAGTCCCAGCACCAGCTTAAAGGTTGCGTTCAGTGGGTGAACAATATGAAGTATGCGTGTACGGAAGCAATATGATATGTTCTGTGCATTCTCAAAGTTTGTTTCATTTACACAGCCTATTAAATAATATTGAGCAATTTTAATACCACTCCATAAAAAGCGGACTGTAACCCCATCAAACCACGTGAAGACCCAAAATGTAAACCGAATGATTTTCATCAGGCGTAACTTTACAGTGTACATAAGAAGTCCCCTATCTCTCCCATGTTAAACGTGACGTCTGCCGTCAGAAATGCACGGTACAGCTGGCGAAACTCATTCGATGATGTAACATCACATGACCTTGTGTTTTAGCTAACAAGATATTGTGGTATTTTTAAAGATGCAACAAATATCAAATGTGAACTATTATGAGTTTTATTTTCCATGCACTTGCAATGGAGAAGGCATCATTAATTGACCCTGGATTTTGCAGAACACATATTTTTCACTGAGTATTATCTTTAAGCTGGTACAGCTCTACTGTTGTTTGATTTGCCTTAACCTATGTTGGATGTTTTGATGTAAACTACTGAATGTTATGCCCCAAACTTTCTGATCTCTCTAAGATTGAACCCTAACTGAGTCCGCACATTTTTTGTTGTTTATATGACCTATGGCAGAGATGTGAACATACGGGAAAAAACGCAAACCTACCAGCTAGGGCGCATTTAATAGAGGCCATTATTAGAAGATTTACGGTATACACTGATAGTCAAGTTAGACAATTTGTGTTATGAATTTAATATATTAGTCCAGTATATTAATGATAGCTGTTTAAAAGTTCATTATTATATTAAATGCTATCTGTCTACCCGGCGCTGCTTGGGTTGAAACAGATGAGATCTGGAAGACATTAAATCCTCCTCCCTCCCCATTCTTCCCTCTGTACCCTTCCCTCACACCAGCTCCTGTCAGTATACAGGTCTGGGACAGATTAAATATACGTCCATCACCTTTCTCCAACCGTCATATGTGACAGCCATACACAATAGTATATTGAATATATGTATATGGCAATATGGATCCCCTTGATATCCTTCCCCTAGCTATTGCTAGTCTGCTACCTCCGGTAAACACTTGTGGACCAGATTAAATATTCCATCCTCCCCTATCCTGCAACGTATGTTTGACTTACACAAACGTTTAACGTATTAACGTATTTATACGTTCAACAAACATGGCCCTGTATTAAGCAGCATGACAAACGTTTCTAAAAATCCTTTTTCTTGTATTTTTATCATTAAAAATAATTTAATTGATATGAAATGTAGATAAAAACGGCCACCAAGTTGTCCTGATTGTACGTACATAATTTGGAGTGTGTACGTCTTCTGGTTAAAAAGCCTTATTGGAAGAACAAAAAAATCCCTTATCCATTTATACATATAAGCCCGTTCAACTTTTCAACTGAACAATATTAGAATAATAAACTGTAATTGTGTACTTATTTCAAAATGAGCTTGGAAGGTCCCCCAGGGCTTGTAATCTTCCATGTTCGAACTAAGGCAAGAAGGTCCCTGTTAACCTTAACTAAGGGGACATGAGTTGGGACTTTAAAATCGCTAGATTTCCGGAGTTATCTAGTGCTCGAGGCTTGTCAAAAAGAAAAAGAAAATCAAGTACTCAAACAAAAACAAAACAAAACAGCCAGGTGGCAGCACGTGACAGAAGTGGAAGTCACTGACCGACTTCCACTTCTGTCACGTGCTGCCACCTGGTGACAGAAACGTCTCAGACAATGGACATTGAAAATGTCCGAAAATATTCAGACACTTATAGTAAGTTTTTATGGATTTATCGCAAAATTAGTGATACTTGTTGATATGAAAAAGAAATCCAATGAATCTCTTTACAAATCTTTAAACATAAATAACTCATAACAATTAAAAATTAAAAGCAAGTTAATTAAGCCTCTTTTTTTTTCCTTGACGACCCAGAATATCACCCCGCCGGCCTACGTTTTGAGGTTGACCATCTGGTCGGGCAATCTAGGTTTTTAGATTTACTGAGCTGTCTGAGGATGTATGGCAATGGATCGAGTTGTAATGCTAGCAGCTGATTTCTACTCTGACAAAGAGATCAATGATGCAAAAAAAAGTTCTGTATCAGTCGCTAAAAAATATCAACCATAGACTACGGTACCTGGTAAGACGGGCCAAACAAAGGAAAAATTGAAATGCAGGACATCGGCAAAGTGTTTTACACTACTGAACTTTTAGACATGGCAACATCTGTTGCTGAAAACCTTGATAATCTGCTCCCTCTAGGTTGTTAGTGATAATAACGTTGCCAAAGTCACTCAGGAGGTAGTATAAGGAAATTCCAGAGACAGGCGTGTAAAGGTATTTGAAAGGCCGTGCAGGGTTTGACATAAGGACTGGTATGGCAGAAGACAACGGGTCTACCAAGTTTAAAAATCAGGTAGACCGACTCAAAATCAGGTAGCCCGGCACTCACGTGTTGTTAAAAAATGCATAATGAGACAGACGCTCTAGTCCACTGAGCTAACCTTTCTTATGCCTGTTAGACGTGTTCATACTTGGCCAGTATCGATTGTGCAATGCCTCTTCACGCCACTTGATGCCAATGATGTTATTTATATGCCTTGTATGCAGCCTTAATCCTATTAGCCTCTATGTCACTGAATCTCCCTATGTCGAGTTCACTTGTAACCTGACAGGACGTTGCCGTGCCCTGGCCTACTTCTTTTACAGTAGCTCTAGCTAAAAGAAGATATCAAATCATTACGTTAATTACAGTTTACGCTGGCAAATCTTTAAATGACAATATGCGTTAAAGTAGTCACTGTGCATTACATATAGACAATTAAATAAGTCTTTTTTAAAACTACATGGTAACCTTTCTACGTTGATGTACAACAAACTCCACACATGCGGCCGTTTATATTTTTTGGACTAAAACTTAAAACTACACTTGAAAATTGTCTCAGACCCCTGAAAAAAGGGTACTTTTTAGATCGGAATGCCCGTGGAAAACCCTAGAAAACTAAGTAGTTAGGAGTAGTAATCCTGATTAATTTTGTTTTAGTTGATTGTTATTGACATAATTGGAAAAATCATTTTGAAAGTTAAAAAATGTATGAAAATGGTTAATGATGAAAACAAAAAGTGATTTTGAAATTTGGAATGCTGATTTCTGATTGTAAGACCAAAAAGTGCGATTTTGTTTGTAGTTACAAAAAGATAAATCTCATGTTTCACAACATCTTGATATTTCTGCAAATACAGGTTAAATCGAAAATCATTTTCTCAAAATAAGATTTCGGACTGGATACTTAAAATTGGTAAATTCTCACGAAAAAAGCGTTTTTGAAGAAAAACTATCCAGGTGAGCCAAGACATTTTCTGTTATGTATTGTCATTTAAATGCAGTAATTTCTTCCTATATTTTCAAGATCAAGGACTTAAGTTATGTGGAAAAATATGAAAGATTTGCAAATGAACTCTGCAGCTATTCTACAAACTTATTTGTAAATGATAGCCTAGGGAATCATGCTAAAATGATCGTTACACGCCTGACACAAGTTGAACAACTGATAGGCATGAAAGATACCTCATGCTCACATATATACACAAAAGCGCCACTATCAGTATATCATCGTTCATCCTTGCTATCACACTATCCCCAATTATCTATAACTATCTCAAGTTTTGTTATTTTACAAAAGAGTAAGTTTATCTAAGAAAGTGACAACAAATCCCAGTCTAACCCTTTCCAACATTCTTTTTCATGTCTGCATTGTGTCCCGATCACAGGAAAATGTCTTACCCGTGTAGCGAAACAATAAAACACATCGTTCGCCTACAGATATACACCTACAGCGGCGGGTTTATGTACGTTTTTGTGGTCATATGGTTAAAATCGTTCTGGATTATGAGCGGTGTGAATTTCCTGTGAAGTGAAATATTGGTGATTGTTGTGAAGCATGAGATCTTGGCAGTCAGTTCAAACTTTGTCAGCCATGTAAGATTATTAGACGCTGATTACCCTCGTGGTAGTTTTTGTAATGTAGCTCCATCGCACTTATACTTTAGATGTAGATTGGGTTTGCTAGTCTTAGTTTGAGTGTGCTACATATTTCTTTTAGTCGTACTTAAATATGCAAAGCATTTAACTTAAGTGAGTAACATTGAGAACTCCAGGGTTCATTTGGATGATTGGTGTGTAATATGATGTATATATTAATCTAGTCTCTATGATCAAATGAAAGAAAATTTATGTGTAGGAGTTGTTAGTAATGAAGCCATTGTAAATGATATGTTGATGTTTCGGAACATACCATGTCTAATGAAAGAGACGCTTGCAGGTGGGTCGCCCGGTGCGGAGGGCAGTGGGCATTGTTACGAGAACTACATGTGCGGGCCTCATGGAGTGTGTGTGGAGGAAATAGAAAAGTTCCATTGTCGGTGTGAAGCTGGCTACACGGGCGTCTACTGCCGGCAAGGTGAGATAGCGGAGCGGCTAAAGGCAATATTTTCATAGAATTGTGCCTATGGTGACACAAGCACCAAAATTGGTATGATGACTCTCAAGGGCATACTAAGATTTCCATCAGTAGAGCCACCTGAAAATCCCATATGGCAGCCATTTTTCAAGATGATAGTCATCAGTTGGTGGCTACATTTAGGTCTCGGACCAATAGATAGCCTTCCCCATGCAATCAAATGGAGAATTTGCTGCACATCTCCGTTAGAAACCTACAGGCTATGACGTGATTAGTTATGGATGAGTAGGCAAATGGTATGCCTTCAAAATTAAACCCAAAATTATATTGCATGACCACCTTCCCAGTGAGCTACAGAGCTTTAGATGCCAGATACTGAAAATATGCTGCTCTCCCCATGGACACCCTGCCAATGTCACAAAATATGGCAATGCACAATCTACAAGTTTTATTTTCTACAACTTGTGCATACTGCTTGGATCCACAGAGGTTGACAGTTTAGCCTGGTAATTTCTTTCTGCCACACTTGTCGTAGGACTCCTAGCCACCGTACAACAGCAGTAAAGCATGGCCTGGACATTTAAAAAATCGCCTTGACTTTTATGTGCTTTTTGTCCGAATAATTGGCGCGCGCATCTACCCAGTGTTCCTGGTAATAACTTCTCGTCCATCCCCGCGCCTCACCCTGTTTCAGAATGTCCTGATTTCTGGTTTGGTGTGAACTGCACATCGCGATGTCACTGCGGCGGTCATTCCAAATGCGACCTTGTCACTGGACGCTGCGCTAAGGCTGCCGGCTGTATGGAGGGATTCACCGGAGACGCCTGTAATGAAACCGTCCAGAACCTAGTGCCACCCAAAAGTATGTGAATTCACTAACAATCACTCATTCTCACAAGCACTCGCACAAGTGTTCAAACAACTATTGATAACTGGAGCATGATATTTTAAATGTAAATGGCACATGATAAAGCAAAATCTAAAGGATAATTTGACTTGTTTGCTCCGATTACTCCATTTACTCCATATTTGAATTTAACAGGCTCACCTCTACAATCACATGAACCTAGATACTAACCTTTTTCTTACTTGATGTATGTGAAATCCAGTTGCCCTGATCTAACATATACTTTCTCTAAGTGTTATCTTCTGCTGAAAGTCATTTCTGATGGTGAACCTGATCGTGCACACAAACTTAAAATTTGATGTGCTTTGAGTGAATTTCTACATGCACCATGTCATTTTGAGACAAGAAATGATGAAATCAAGCTGTGTTATAATTGAAAAACCACAAGACTTGCTGTGTCTCCAGATAATCATAAACCGTGAACCTCCAATCTCTACTTTATAATGGAAACTCTGGAAAGGTTGATTCAAATATATAGATACCTATTGGAAGCTGTCATTTTTGTCCTTGTCTCAAGAGCTTCATCGGCCGACGAAGATCTTGAGACAAGAGCGAAAGTCTTGCCAAAGACAAAATGACAGCTTCCAATAGGTATCTATATATTTGAATCAATATTTATATAATGGAATCCAATAGAAGTTTATATTCTGTCTGGAAAGGTTATCGTTGCTATCCTGTGATGGTACCTGTTGATGGTGATTCTCATCAAAAGACCTCATACCATCATCATCTAACATTATTTTATTAATTTCTACTACTCTTTTGCAACATTACACCAAACATAAAACATTGAAAAAGAGACTAGAGTTCTCGAAAACTGTTTTGAAATTTGAATTTTTGTAAAGAGGTTTACGTTTTATGTTTTGTGTAATGTTGCAGAAGAGTAGTAGAAATTAATAAAATGATGAGACCGTACACTGCATACCGAGTTCACTCAATTCTACAATCATCATCCAACCTTGGTTTGCCCAGGTGAGGCTTGGCTTGGGCTTGGTTTTGCGCAGTCGAACGGTAAGGGCATGGAAATCATCGCACCCCCGGTGGGCGTAGGCGTGGCCGTGGGCTCCACCCTCATCGCGCTCGGGCTCGTGGCCGGCATAGGCTTCTCCATCTGGGTCTACATGAACCGCACAGACGCCGACAAGCCGCCGTATCACCCAGAGGACGGAGTGCTCAACACCAACCAGAACAGGAGGTGAGCACAGCATAGGAAGCACAATTTTTTAACTAGTTTGCATCTTTTTCACTCGATATAAAAAGTTCTTGGAGCTGCTTGTGCTATATTATATTAAAACGGAACAAATTATGAAGTCAAAAAGGTACTAAATTTTATTGAAATGACGAATTTTCGCATCTTCAATGCTTTATCAAGTGAAAAAAGTTATTTTCCAATAAATAACACTTTTCAATTTAGCATTGAAGATGCGAAAATTCATGATTTTTATAAAATTTAGTACCTTTTGGACTTCATTATTTGTTCTGTTTTTTTTTCACTCGTGACTCACATCTAGATTAATCACTGCATTCGAGATATTGATACCTGATATCTGTTCATAAGGGGGTTGAAAGGAAATGAAATGAGACTTAGATAGCAGAAAATTCAAGAGAAGCAATATTGAGATTCAGTCACCAATTTAGTCACTCATACAGAGAAGTAGGAATTGGGGAGGACTCGTGCTGAAATAACTCATCCTGTATATGAGTCACTGCTGAGCCAAAACACATCAGGAACTTGTCAGGATGAATAACTTTTGGGGAGGACAAATACCTTTTTAAAAAGCAACTGGTCTTAATGAATATGTATACAAAGATTATCTTCACACAACAATAAATTCTTACATTGATTGACAGTTTCGACAACTGCTGTTGACATTTTCAAAATCTCTCTGCTCATGAGCAGAGAGATTTTGAAAATGGCAACAGCAGTTGTCGAAACTGTCAATCAATGTAAGAATTTATTGTTGTGTGAAGATGAACTTTGTATATATATATATGGATTCCAACACGATGAACATATTTAAGTATGGTCCTGGTGGAGAGTGACTATTGCTGCGTTAACTGAGCTGTCTGCTGTAGGACGCTGTCGCTGGCATCGGTGCGTGAGTCCATGCGTGACGCCCTGGAGCGCATGCGGCCCGGCGGCCAGACGCCCCCATACACCGCAGACGCCGACCTCAACCCCGGCCGCACCCGACTGCCCCGCTCACTCCACGCGCTCAGGTAGGTCCAAAACTTTAAATATTGAGGGTAAGTCTAGTGTTGTGATGAGAAAATTATGTTGTATAACCAACATGATGAAGTCATTCTAATATTATGATTATTGGTGTGCACTCTGAGTAGCAGATGTCAAGCAAATTGACCTCTGATATGTTTCGCCAGAGAGTGGATTAACATAATTTATGTGACCTGTTTAAATACTGCAACCTGATTGGTTGAACCCGCCACACCCATTTTTACTGTTTGTGCACCCCATGATGAGCAAGCAGACTGCCGATTCGATTCTTTCCGTCTTGATAACGTTAATTGGGTTTCATTTCCAGGTGTTATGAATGATCCCATGACATTTTGATTACAATATGTTTTAATAGACACATTGTATATGCACTAACAATACATGTATATACTAAAATGCCCAAATTACAGACCGTCAATAAAATATCTGACTTGTTCATAAATATGTTATTGGCTGAAGTTTTACGGGAATACCCAGCAACCAGCGTAAGACAGTGCGTTCAACGTGTCACGTGTTCATTAAAACGTCAATCGTCCAAACAATAACGTGCGCCGCACTTCTCTAAATGTCTTACATGTTGTTTTGAACTTCTAATACATAAGCAATAGAGTAGTTAATCTTCGGCAATGCTCGGATTGATCAATTGACCTCATTAATATTCATCACTGCCGAATGATGAATGGAGGTGAGAAGCCTGTGATTGGTCAGTATTTTTAGACAATAGTTATGCATCAGAGGTCTCTTCAGGACATCTGATACTCAGAGTGTTGATGTTTTGCTGTAACATCCAAAATATATGCTGAGCCAAGAAGACAAATGGATATATTTAAACCAACTTTTAAGCGTAAAAGCAAAAAACAAGAAGTGTAAACCTATGATTGATGTAAAGCAGTCATAAGCAAAAGTCTGTGGTTAATTCCAAAAGTATTGAAAGCAATATACCTGGGAACAACTGACAATATTATGAAGATCAGATATTTAGATGACACGATTAGGCGTGTTATGATCATGGTGTCGGTCCATGGCAAGTTAGACGGTTTGGCCGATATGGGTCACATGGTCCATCTGGAACGTTTTTTTTCTCATGTGATTTTTTCTTAGGTAATGTGGAAAAGGAATCAAGTTGTTCCCATTGTCAAATATTGTCCCATGGGTGTTATTTTCATGAAAGTTTGCTGACTCGCAAAGATTTGGCGATATGTCAAAATCAAGGGTAGGGGAAGTATAAAGCTAATTTCTTATGTTTAAAATTAGTTCTTGTATGCAAATAGGGTATCGTTGGAAAGGTGTTGCTGTGTAGAATATGGTTATATCATGATTTATGTAATTAGGTCATTATAGACATCATCATCAGAGGTCAAAAGGTCATGACTTAGTGGCTTCTTTGGCTTGGAACCATGAATACTAATAATCCGATAAATCGTACATTGAAAATACTCAAATTGAAAAAACAGAGACAAAGACAGAAAAAGACACACATAGAAAAACTTGCTTTTGAAGGTTAATTTATACCGGTCCCATATGCATATAAATGTTCGTGGAATTTGACTTCATTTCATAGTAGTACATGATACCATTGCAGCTGGTCAAATACCTGTTTTTTCAAGATGGCCGCGAAAATGGCCAGATGTTCCAAAAAAGCTTCATGTCTTGCTTATTTTTTATTCCACTTATGTAAGTGATTTTGGTGTCTAAGTGTATGTTTCAAGGGTCAAGGAATACAATAGCACACAGACAAATACTAAAAATTGAGAGTTTATCAACTGTATTCAAAATAATATTTTAGAAATTATATGATACTAGATTTTTCAATCTCGGTTTCTGAAGAGATATTAATCTCATTCAGATTCAGTCATAAGAACTTTGTTTTGATTAGATGAAAAGAGCCCAGAAAGTTAAACGTAATGTGTGGCAAAAGTGTTTACCGGATTGTTAGAGGAAAATTACAAAACCCACAGGAATTCAACATCAAACTATGCCTGGGCTCGAGCTCTTCATCTAACCAAAATCTTGATGGCATGAAGGTATATTGAAGGAAGTGGTGCAGAACAATCTGGGTACAGAATAAAATCGTTGGTGTCAATGTTGTGTGTGATAAATGGTGCCCATTATATAAGATCTGTAAAGGGTTACCAGTCGCTCTGTGATTACTTTGACAGGCTTCAGTGGCAAGAATTCTTCAATGTAAATGGAGTTCAAAAGTATGAAAATGCACTTAAACTGGTTCAACAACTACAGCAATCAGTAGCAATGGGTGATATACTTGTGTATTTGCTGATACTTCTACTGTCCTAGCAGATAACGTCAAACAGTAGAAGGGAAGAGAAAACATTTGAATCAATCATCTTACCCAGTTTACCCAGATGGTACACATCAGCAGATATTACCATTATTTGCTGTGTTTGACAGAACCAACTACTTGCCCTGGTGCGCTCTCTACTATGAAGACATGTTGTGTCGGACATACCACAAACTGCACCTGATGTGTATGCAATTTTCAATAGAGCTGGCTTTCCAGGGCTCTACGTTAAGGATTGTCCCGTTGTCCTGGACAACCATTTTTAAAATCAGGACAACCAAAAGTTGGAGGGTGGTTGTCCTGTGGGACAACCAATTTCAAATTTCAAAATAAAAGTAATGCAAGATGTGCATTTTAAAACCCTGTGTCACCTAAATTGACTCGAGAATTTTTTTCATTCCCCAACACATCAAGTAACATTTGCATTTTCATATCTTTCCAAAATTATTTGTGACATTCTACGTAGTTTCAAAACTTTCAGCACTCCTATGGTATGGTATTCTATTTACAAAAATTCATTAAAATACTTAAATTTTCATTACTACAAATATCATAGGGCTTTTGTTTGAAGGTTGGAGGGGTTTCTAAAATAAATGTTGTGAAAATGTTACATAACTTGAGCTTTTTAGATGACAAAATTTTGAACCGTACAAGAGGATAAAAATCGAATTGCATATTTAATGAATGCGATGCAATTTTTTATCTTTGTATAAAGTTTGTTCACGAGAAAGATTCATATTTATACCACCGACACCAAATTGAGAGTTAGCAAAAGGATAAGGAAGGTTGCAAATGAATTAGGGAAAGATGAGATAAAAGTAAAAGGGGTTGAGGAAGCAGGAAAGAAACTTAGAGCAATCTTACCTGGAATGACTGAAGAAACAAACTGTGGCAGAGTAGACTGTTTGATGCACAGTATGGGAAGCAGAGGAGATTGTAATGTGGAAGGAGTAGTGTATAGAGGGACATGCAAATTGTGTAAAACAAATGGGAAGTCGGCGGTTTACATTGGAGAATCTGGAAGAAATATGTTTACAAGGGGCAAAGAGCATCTAGAAGCTGTAAAAATTCCCAATAGTCATAAACATAATGCATTTGCCAAACACTCGATAGAACACCACAATAGCACGGAAACTGAATACAAAATCAACATTATCAAGTCATACAAGAAACCCCTCGAAAGACAAGTTAGAGAAGGCGTGGAAATCATGAGAATACAGGCAGACACTGTAATGAACAGCAAGATGGACCACATCCAACCAGGAATCAGAAGGATCACATTCTCAGACTTATATGATGAAATATGATGAAATATGATGGTATTGATAATAATGAACTGCAGGACATACATTCCATGGTGTAATAGATTTTTTTTTATTTTTTTTAATCTATTTTTTATTCTAAATTTTCAATTTTTTTAATTTTTTAATTTTTTAATTTCTAATTTTCAGAAGAAAAAAAAAATCTTAACAAATGGTTATACACAGTAGTGTAAATGCGAGTACGTTGTGTAGTTTGAATCATTAAAATCCAGCAAAAGTGACTGATTCTACAGAGAAGAAAATGCATAATATTATTCATCAACAAGTTTTACCTCCTGAAATTAGCAAAAGCCTCATTGATGTTTTTGAGAAAGGAGCATAGCGACATGATGACTTAAGGCTAGAGCAATTTGAAAAGAAAACAAAAACGAGCTTGGAGAACAATCCATTGAACAAATTTGAAACATTTAAATATATAAAAGTTGATATTAGATAACTCCGAATGAGAAGAAGATTCATCAAAAGAAGCAATTGAGAAGCAAGTGCACACAGAAAATAGTAGATAAATCTCTCTTGAGAAAATCAACCCAAAAAGTGCTGACATCTCCAAGTTCATGAAAGGCAGGGAGTTGTAGAGGAGAAGCCAGCAAAAAAGGATGATGGTGTCCTGTCAATGGATGAAAATGGCCAAAAAAAAGGAGCTTGCAAGCAACTGTCATGTGACGTAGTTCAGTAATGTGCGTAGCTTGTATGTTTTGTGACTATACACTAGGCTCATTGCTGAATTGTGTTGCAAGACACAACATTATGAGCAAGTGCTGACATCTACAAGTGAAAGACAGGGAGTTGTAGAGGAGAAGCCAGTAAAAAAGGATGGTGGTGTCCTGTCAATGGATGAAGATGCCAGAAAAGGAGCTTGGAAGCAACTGTCATGTGACATAGTCCAGCAATGTGCCAATGCTATATTTTTTTTTATGTATAAATTGGCACTTTACTGGACTGGGTCGCATGACACAACATCATGAGCGACATACTTATTTATCAACAAAGTGATGTGCTGTATGCTCCCCGGAGAGTTGAGAATGATATAGTGTGACAAGGATGCTGCCAATGAACTGGTGTAATTGTAAAGTCATTGCTCAAACATAGTCCATTCAAGAAGCCAGTGAAAAAGGATGGTGATGTTCTGTCAATGGATGAAGATTCCAAAAAAGAAGCTTGGAAGGAACTATCCTGTGACATAGTCCAGCAATGTGCCAATGTTATATTTTTTTTAATGTATAATCTGGCACATTACTGGATTGGGTCGCAAGACACAACATCATGAGCGACATACTTATTTCATCTACAATAGCAATGTGAGAAATGTGAGAAAGATATAGTGCGACAAGGATGCCAATGACCTGGTGTAGATAACAGTGAATTGCGACTGATGATGATGGTGTCCTGTCAATGGATGAAAATGCTAAAAAAGGACCGTGGAAGCATGTGACAAAGTCCAGAAATGTGCCACTGCTGTATGTTTTGTATGTATCCATTCACTGTAGCTCACTTCTGGATTTTGTTGCAAGACACAACATTATGAACGCCTTACTTATTTCATCTACGGTAGTGATGTGCTGTATGCTCCACGGGTAGTTGATAAGATATAGTGTGACAAGGATGCTGCCAATGAACTGGTGTAATTGTAAAGTCATTGCAGAGATTGCTCAACCATAGTCCATTCAAGAAGCCAGTGAAAAAGGATGGTGGTGTCCTGTCAATGGATGAAGATTCCAAAAAAGAAGCTTGGAAGGAACTATCCTGTGACATAGTCCAGCAATGTGCCAATGTTATATTTTTTTTAATGTATAATCTGGCACATTACTGGACTGGGTCGCAAGACACAACATCATGAGCAACTTACTTATCTATCAACAAAGTGATGTGCTGTATGCTCCCCGGAGAGTTGAGAATGATATAGTGTGACAAGGATGCCACCAATGAACTGGTGTAATTGTAAAGTCATTCCAGAGATTGCTCAACCATAGTCCATTCAAAATGACAACTCTGACCATGCATTTTGAATGGTGAGGACTGATGAACCATTGTTTTACAGAAATTATAGACATTAAATCCAGAATCCTGTAAATTGCAAGGTAGGAATAATAAAGGCAATGTGATTCTGACAATTTATATAAAGAAATAGTCATTTATGGAGTTGCTGGAAAAAATGTATCCAGCAATGTGCCAAGGATGTAAAAAAGTAAAAAACAGCCTTCAGAGATGTGAACATCCGCGAAAAAAAACCCCTAAAATTCCTTACCTCACATGTGCTACACTGTTGAATGGACCAGGAGAGTGGTTTTTCAATGGACTGTTTCCTGATAAGCCGAGCAGACGGCATAATGCTTAGCGTGTAGATTAAAATGGTATTGTTCCACGCGATATAGTGTGACAAGGATGCTGCCAATGAACTGGTGTAATTGTAAAGTCATTGCTCAACCATAGTCCATTCAAGAAGCCAGTGAAAAAGGATGGTGGTGTCCTGTCAATGGATGAAGATTCCAAAAAAGAAGCTTGGAAGGAACGATCCTGTGACATAGTCCAGCAATGTGCCAATGCTATATTTTTTTATGTATAATTTGACACATTACTGGACTGGGTCGCATGACACTACATCACGAGCAACTTACTTATCTATCAACAAAGTGAAGTGCTGTATGGTCCACGGAGAGTTGAGAATGATATAGTGTGACAAGGATGCTGCCAATGACCTGGTGTAATTGTAAAGTCATTCCGGAGATTGCTCAACCATAGTCCATTCAAAATGACAACTCTGACCATGCATTTTGAATGGTGAGGACTGATGATCCATTGTTTTAGAGAAATTATAGACATTAAATCCAGAATCCTGTAAATTGCGAGGTAGGAATAATAAAGGCAATGCGATTCTGACAATTTATATAAAGAAATAGTCATTTATGGAGGTGCTGGAAAACAATGTATTAAGGACGTAACAAAGTAAAAACAGCCTTCAGAGATGTGAACATCCGGGAAAAAAAACTAAAATTCCTCACCTCACATTTTGTCATGTGCTACACTGTTGAATGGACCAGGAGAGTGGTTTTTCAATGGAGTGTTTCCTGAAAATGATGAGCAGACGGATAGAAAAATGCTTAAAAATAGATGAAAAAATGGTATTGCCCAAGACACATTTTGTATCCTGTGAACAACAACCCTTTTAAAGGGAAATTCACTTGGAACATTTAATAGCATCAAGCTTGTTTACTCCTGGCATTCCTGACGGTTCCCAGGAAGTTGAGAATAAATCACACAAATTAAAATAAAAGGATGGTGGTGTCCTGTCAATGAATGAAGATGCCAAAAAAGAAGCTTGAAAAAACAGTCATGTGACATAGTTCAGAAATGCGTCTCTGCTGTATATTTTGTATAAATACACAGGGCTCATTTCTGAACTGGGTCGCAAGACACAACATCATTAACGACATACTTGTTTCATCTACGGCCGCGATGTGATGTATGCTCCCCAGGAAGTTGAGAATAAATCACACAAATTAAAATAAAAGGATGGTGGTGTCCTGTCAATGAATGAAGATGCCAAAAAAGAAGCTTTTGAAAGAAACAGTCATGTGACATAGTTCAGAAAAATGTCTCTGCTGTATGTTTTGTATGAATACACAGGGCTCATTTCTGAACTGGTGGTGTCGCAAGACACAACATCAAAAGAGACATACTTATTTCATCATCTGCTGTAGCAATGTTTGTTTCTGTGTGTTTACAACACAGAATAAATCTGAATTTGTTGACAATTTTGGCAACATGGTCTATGAATTTACTTACTTAATTATGTGAGAGAGTAAATTTTTTTTACATCTTTGCTAAAAATTTAATTTAAAATTGTGACAAAAATGAAAATGATAAATTTATTTATTACCAAACGATGAACCCATTCAAGGATTATGACAAGTGCTGACATCTACAAGTTTATGAATGAAAAGGAGTTGTTGTATGGAAGAAGCCAACAGAAAGAATGATGGTGGTGTCCTATTTCAAGTACTTTATTATGGATGAAAATAATTTTTATTTACAATTTAAAGATGTTGGTTCTTTATGATATTACACTAGTTCAACATGTTATTACCATGGCCTTGGCCCTGTGTACAAAATTTGTTTTGTATGTTTACACCTATAGCTAGGCTTATTTCTGGATTGTGTTGCAAGATACAACATTATGAGAGAGTGCTGACATCTACAAGTTAGCTAAACAGCTGAGTCATGAACAGCAGGAAATTGTAGAGGAGAAGCCAGTGAAAAAGGATGGTGGTGTCCTGTCAATGGAGTTAGTGTGAAAAGGCACCTATGAAGAGTCAGAAATATATTATGTTTAAGAAATTTTAATTGTAATTTGATATTTAGCTAATTTGATATTCGAACAACAAAGATAGAACATAAAATGAAATAAAAATGAGACCACAAGTTGTTCACTACAGGACAAGACTCTTATATGAATTGTTAAGTCATTCCAGAGATTGCTCAACCATAGTCTATTCAAAATGACAACTCCGACCATTCATTTTAAATCTTGAGGACTGATGATCCATTGTTTGAGAGAAATTATAGACATTTAATCCAGAATCCTGTCATTATGTGGTAGGAATAATAAAGGCAATGCGATTCCGACAATTTATATAAAGAAATAGTCATTTATGGAGTTGCTGGAAAATGATGTATTTAGGGACGTAACAAAAAATAAAAACAGCCTTTAGAGATGTGAACATCCGAAAAAAAGCTAAAATTCCTCTTCTCACATTTTCTCACGTGCTACACTATTGAATGGACCAGGAGAGTGGTTTTTCAATGGGCTGTTTCATGATAATCCGAGCAGGCGACAGAATGCTTAGAGTGTAGATTGAAATGGTATCGTTCCACGCGTCACACGTCTTGTCTTCTGTGAACACATCAACCCTCTAAATGTACTGTCGTGTGGAACATTTAATAGCATCAGCTTGTTTCCTCTCCTGGAGTTCTGGCGAGCGTCACTTCGACTAATCCATCAATTCAACACCTTTATACCTGTGTATTGCAAGGCGTGGTGTGTATGTTGCCAGAAACTCTGCCCAAAGAATTGCTCTTGAGAAAGTTGCTGGGAAGCAACTGTCATGTGACATAGTTCATAAATGTAGTCCTGTGTATGTTTTGTATGAATACACGTGGCTCATTTCTGAACTGGGTCGCAAGACACAACATCATTAGCGACATACTTATTTCATCTGCTGTAGCGATGTGCTGTATGCTTCCTGGGTAGTTGATAAGATATAGTGTGACAAGGATGCTGCCAATGAACTGGTGTAATTGTAGTCATTGCAGAGATTGCTCAATCATAGTCCATTCAAGAAGCCAGTGAAAAAGGATGGTGGTGTCCTGTCAATGGATGAAGATTCCAAAAAAGAAGATTAGAAGGAAATATCCTGTAACATAGTCCAGCAATGTGCCAATGCTATATTTTTTTTATGTATAATCTGGCACATTACTGGAAAACAAGACACAACATCATGAGCAACTTACTTATCTATCAACAAAGTGATGTGCTGTATGCTCCCCGGAGAGTTGAGAATGATATATAGTGTGACAAGGATGCTGCCAATAAAACTGGTGTAATTGTAAAAGTCATTCCAGAGATTGCTCAACCATAGTCCATTCAAAATGGTGTCCTGACCATGTATTTTGAATGGTGAGGACTGATGAACCATTGTTTTACAGAAATTATAGACATTAAATCCAGAATCCTGTAAATTGCGAGGTAGGAATAATAAAGGCAATGCGATTCTGACAATTTATATAAAGAAATAGTCATTTATGGAGGTGCTGGAAAACAATGTATTAAGGACGTAACAAAGTAAAAACAGCCTTCAGAGATGTGAACATCCGGGAAAAAAAACTAAAATTCCTCACCTCACATTTTGTCATGTGCTACACTGTTGAATGGACCAGGAGAGTGGTTTTTCAATGGAGTGTTTCCTGATAAGCCGAGCAGACGACATAATGCTTAGCGTGTAGATTGAAATGGTATCGTTTCACGCGTCACACATCTTGTATCCTGTGAACATGTCGACCCTCTAAAGGGACTGTCGCGTGGAACATTTAATAGCATCAGCTTGAATACTCCTGGCATTCTGCGGAGCTCCCCAGGAAGTTGAGAATAAATCACACAAATTAAAATAAAAAGGATGGTGGTGTCCTGTCAATGAATGAAGATGCCAAAAAAGAAGCTTGAAAGAAACAGTCATGTGACATAGTTCAGAAATGCGTCTCTGCTGTATATTTTGTATAAATACACAGGGCTCATTTCTGAACTGGGTCGCAAGACACAACATCATTAACGACATACTTGTTTCATCTACGGCTGCGATGTGATGTATGCTCCCCAGGAAGTTGAGAATAAATCACACAAATTAAAATAAAAAGGATGGTGGTGTCCTGTCAATGAATGAAGATGCCAAAAAAAAGAAGCTTGAAAGAAACAGTCATGTGACATAGTTCAGAAATGCGTCTCTGCTGTATATTTTGTATGAATACACAGGGCTCATTTCTGAACTGGGTCGCAAGACACAACATCATAAGAGACATACTTATTTCATCTGCTGTAGCGATGTGCTGTCTGCTCTTTTTACAACACAGAATAAATCTTACTTTGTTGACAATTTTGGCAACATGGTCTATGCTTACTTACTTATTTCATCTACTGTAGCGATGTGCTGTGTGATCCCCGGGAGTTGAAAGAATTGTGACAAGGATGCCAATGACCTGGTGTAATTGTAATGTCGCTAGAGCATGACAAACTGAATTGCGACTACCTAGGGTGTACGTTTTGTATGTATACAAGTGGATCATTTCTGAATTTTGTTGCAAGACACAACATTATGAGAGAGTAAATTTATTTTCTTCATCTTTCACATCACTAAAGATTTATTACCATTTAGTGTTGTGAAAAATGAAAATGATAAATTTATTTATTACCAACACGATGAACTCATTCAAGGATTATGAGCGAGTGCTGACATCTACAAGTTTGCTAAACAGCTGAGTCATGAAAGGGAGGTTGTTGTATGGAAGAAGCCAGCAAAAACAATGATTGTGAAGATCCTATTTCAAGTACTTTATTATGAATGATACAACCAGTATCTTTTATTTACATTTTAAAGATGTTGGTTCTATCATTTATGATATTACTTGTAGCCAACATGTTTCTACCATGGCCTTTTGGCCCTAGAACTACAAAGAAATCTTACCGTTTTGTATGTTTACACCTATAGCTAGGCTCATTTCTGGATTGTGTTGCAAGACACAACATTATGACCGAGTGCTGACATCTACAAGTTAGCTAAGTCAAGAACAGCAGGAAATTGTAGAGGAGAAGCCAGTGAAAAAGGATGGTGGTGTCCTGTCAATGGAGTTAGTGTGAAAAGGCACCTATGAAGAGTGCAAAATATATTATGTTTAAGAAATTTTAATTGTAATTTGATATTTAGTTAATTTGATATTCGAACAACAAAGATAGAACATAAAATAAAATAAAAATGAGACCACAAGTTGTTCACTACATGACAAGACTCTTATATGAATTGTTAAGTCATTCCAGAGATTGCTCAACCATAGTCTATTCAAAATGACAATTCCGACCATTCATTTTGAATTTTGATGACTGATGATCCATTGAGAGAAATTATAGACATTTAATCGAGAATCCTGTCATTACGTGGTAGGAATAATAAAGACAACGCGATTCCTACAATTTATATAAAGAAAAAGTCATTCATGGAGATGCTGGAAAATGATGTATTTAGGACCTATAAAATAGAAAACAGCCTTTTGAGAAGTGGACATCTGTGAAAAAAATGTAAATTCCTTGTCTCACATTTTGTCGCATGTCACACTGTTGAATGGACCAGGACAGTGGTTTTTCAATGGACTGTTTCCGGATAAGCCGAGAAGGCGACATAATGCCTTAGAGTGTAGATCGGAAAGGTATTGTTAGCACGCGTTTTGTTACCTGTGAAAACTTCGACCCTCTAAACGGACTGTCTCGTGGAACTTTTAATTGCAACAGCTTGTTGCAAGTAATTGCAAGTTGTAGTGTGTAGTGTGCCAGAAAACTCTGCCCAGAGAGTGGCTCGTCAGAAAGTCGCTTGGAAGCAACAGTCATGTGACATGGTTCAGAAATGAGCTAAGACTGTAGTATGTTTTGTATGTATACACTTAGCTCATTTTTGAACTGAGTCGCAAGACACAACATCATGAGCGACTTACTTATTTCATCTACGGAACGATGTGATGTGTGATCCCCGGGGAGTTGAAAGATATAGTGTGACAAGGGTACCAATGAACTGGTGTAATTGTAAAGTCGCTCAAGCAAGAAAAACTGAATTGCGACTGTAAATAAACACATTCACATTTTAAGTTAAATCTTTTAACAACAAAGAATATATCTCTTGAGAAAATCAACCCAAAAATTGCTGACATCTACAAGTTCATGAAAGACAGGAAGTTGTAGAGCAGAAGCCAGTGAAAAAGGATGATGGTGTCCTGTCAATGGATGAAAATGACAAAAAAGGAGCTTGGAAGGAACTATCATGTGACATTGTCCAGAAATGTGCCAAGGGTGTATGTTTTGTATGTATACAATTGGCTCATTTCTGAATTGTGTTGCAAGACAACATTATGAGCCAGTGCTGACATCTACAAGTCATGAAAGGCAGGGAGTTGTAGAGGAGAAGCCAGCAATTGGAAGCAACTATCATGTGACATAGTTCAGAAATGTGCCCAGGCTTTGTTTTGTATGTATACAGCTTGGATTCAGTTCTGAATTGTGTCGCAAGACACAACATTATGAGCGACATACGTATTTCATCTACGGTAGCGATGTGCTGTATGCTCCCCGGGAGTTGAGAAAGATATAGTGTGACAAGGATGCCAATGACCTGGTGTAATTGTTAAGTCATTCCAGAGATAGCTCAACCATAGTCCATTCAAAATGACAACTCCGACCATTCATTTTGAATCTTGAAGACTGATGATCCATTGTTGGAGAGAAACTATAGACATTAAATTGAGAATCCTGTAAATTGTGTCGTAGGAACAATAAAGCCAATGCGATTTTGACAATTTATATAAAGAACTAGTCATTTATTGAGGTGCTGGAAAATGATGTATTTAGGACGTATAAAATAAAACAAAATAACCTTTAGAGATGTGGACATCTGTGAAAGAAACGTAAAATTCCTTGTCTCACATTTTGTCGCATGTCACACTCACTGTCGAATGGACCAGGACAGTAGTTATTTAATGGACTGTTTCCTGATAAGCCGAGCAGGTGACATAATGCTTAGGGTGTAGATCGGAATGGTATTGTGACATGCGTCACGCGTTTTGTTGCCTGTGAAAACGTCGACCCTCTAAACGGACTGTCTCGTGGAACATTTAATAGCAACAGCTTGTTTCCTCTCCTGGCGTTCTGGCGAGCGTCACTTCAACTAATCCATCAATTCAACATCTTTATACCTGGGTATTGCAAGTTGTAGTGTGTAGTGTGCCAGAAAATCTGCCCAGAGAATTGTTCTTCAGAAAGTCGCTTGGAAGCAACAGTCATGTGACATGGTTCAGAAATGAGTCTCTGCTGTATGTTTTGTATGAATACACGTGGCTCATTTCTGGACTGGGTCGCAAGACACAACATCATGAGCGACTTACTTATTTCATCTACGGTAGGGATTTGATTTGTGATCCCCGGGGTTGAAATGACATTACAAGTAAAGTATGAAAAAAGGCACGTGCTATTAAGTCCAATCCAGTGAAATATAAGGTAGTGAACTCTTCTTGTCCTTTCAAAACTATGGATGGACTTCTATATTCATATTTGGTTCTATCCAAACATCATTCACTTGCAGTCATACTGTGTTTATTGATTACATAGTTCTTATGACTGAATCTGAATGAGGTTAATATCTTGTCGTAAACCTTGATTTAAAAATCTAAAATTTTATAATTTCTAAAACATTATTTTGAATATAGGAGATTAAATTTCAGTTTTTAATTATTTGTCTATGCTTTATTGTATTCTTTGACCCTTGAAACATACACTCGGACACCAAAATCACTTACATAAGTTGAATAATAAGTGAGAAATGAGCTTTTTGGGAACATTTGGCCAATTTTGCAGCCATCTTGAAAAATGGGTATTTGGCCAGCTGCAAGATGCCCACCCTTGATTTTTGAATTGTTGCCTACTTGGTATTATGTACTAGCATGAAATGATGTCAAAATCGGCAGACATATAAATGCATACAGGACCTAAATAAAATTAACCTTCAAAAGCAAGTTTTTTTCTGCATGTGCCTTTTCTGTGTAAATTTGAGTATTTTCAATGTCAGATTTTTAGTATAATATTGCACCCAAATGATTCATTCTTTTTTTAAACTTCATGTATATGTACAGTTTCTTTCCTAAATAGGATAAGCATGAAGAAATTTTCATTGAGTTGCAAGATGAGTTGTAAGAGAAAAGGTGGCCGATTTTAGTGTCAGCCACTAGGTCATGACTTTTTGACCTCTGGTGATGTCTAAAATGACTTTATTCCATAAATAATGAAATAACCATATTCTACACAGCAAGACCTTTTCAATGATACATGTATACAAAAACTAATCTAAATATACAGAGATTAGCTTTATATTTCCCCTATCTGTAAATTTGACCCATTGCCAAATCTTTGCGAGTCAGCAAACTTTCATGAAAATAACACCCATGGGACAATATTTGACAATGGGAACAACTTGATTCCTTTTTCACATCACATAAGGATTAACAAAATAAAACGTTCTAGATGGACCATGTGACCCATATCTGCCAACTAGACTAATGGTGTTCGTCCGACCTCGTAAAGATACGTCATATGTATGAGCTTCCCATATGGGATATTCACGCGAACGAACGTTCCCAGTTGGAAATCATGGTATTTCCCAGTCAGAAGCTCGGTCCTCGAAAAAATCTCCAAGTTCACGACTGGGAAATACGACTGGGAATGACCATTCGGGTGCAATTACCATATGGGAAGCTCGCATTTTTGAGTTGGGAAATAGCACGCGAACGCACCATAAGTCATTCAAGTGGGCGATATTAGAGCCGTACATACTAAAACCCAATGAAAAGGAAATGTGCAAGCCCCAACCCCTGCGGTAAACTGATATGTTCCTCGAACGTCTACTCATCTGAGCATGCATTTGCTTGTTTCCGGCGTGGTGCTTATTGTCTTATACAATTGCTGTTTTCAGACAGGGCGTGGTCGATGCGTACCATAAGATGCGCCGGGGCAGGTCGTCCCACGCCCCTGGGGACAACAACGATGACAACGCAGGGTCCAGAAACGTCAACCAGAACCGTAGGGTCATCTCACTACAGGTATTCACCAAATAAAAGTTTATACCAGTTAAAAAAAAAAGAAAGTTGTGTTTCAATTCATGTATCTGCTGGTTAAGCACAAAGTAAAAGTAATATTTCAAATTGTCTACTGCATCTTTTAGACCATTCGGTCTTTCGTTTTTTATCCATAGCCATCAACTATTCTGCAATTTCGGAATTCTTCTGGACTATAACTGAATTCGAACCTTCTGATGGAATAACGTATATTTTGGGGGAAATGACCAAATATTTTAAAAACATGAAAGTTCATGTGCAAATTAGTACACTGGCGTATGATAGATGCACGCGTGTTGTTACAAAATGGCAACTGGCTTTCAGATATTTCTTAAAAAGTATGCACCAATTATTGTTATTTGTATGGATTGTTAATGTGTCAACAAGATTTGTGACATATGGTATGCAGCATGTGGTCGCATTTTCCTTGTTTCCTGTTCTATTTTTGCTGCTTTATAAATCAAAAATAAAATCTAATTCATGGTGGTCCAAATTTATTTTAAACATGTTTCAACACCTCCAGTGTCCTTTTCAATTTAAATTAAAAAATTTCAAATAACAGTTCCAAAAACATAGAATATTACCATATTTGAAAAATTTTAATTTAAATGGAAAAGGACATTGGAGGTGTTGAAACATGTTTAAATAAATTTGGACCAACATAAATTAGATTTTATTTTTGATTTGTAAAGCAGCAAAAATAGAACAGAAAACAAGGAAAATGTTAGTGTCACTATTACTTAATGATGAAGAACTTTTGGTTTTCTTGATTTAAAAAACAAGTAGTCCATGACAATGGGACACTCCTTAATGCACTGTCTATTGCAGTCTCTGGGCCAGAGTGTTGTGGACGTGTTTGGACGACTCAAGATGACCGGCGATGACCGGCGCTCACCGCGGGACGGAGACGGAACCGCCGCCCCGCCCGCCTCACCCGAGATTGACGTTTATGGGCGAATCAAAATTCGCGTAGACAATGGCGACCCCGAGAATCCAAAGACCGGATTTATCGTAGCCGAAACCGATGGTGATACAGCCGACGAAAACGACCCCACCGACAAGACGCGGAACAGGCGCAGGTGGGCAGTAGATATATTGGCTCTTTTTACACAGCGCATTACGATGATACTTAGGGTTTACCAAACAATGAATTGAAAGTGTGACGTATTTAGCACAACAATGGCAGAGATGTGAATTTATGAGGAAAAAAATTAAAATTGACGATTTGTGAGGTCTGTTTGAATTATTATCTCCAGGATATTGGTTTTCTTCGGGATTCTAAATTGAACAGAAAACATTCGGGGTTTTTTTAGATGCCGGTTCGGCGGGTGGCCCAGTTTTGACATTCATAACGCAATCTCCATTTGTATGAAATCAAAGTGCTTTTACCTGGATCCTGCCTGTCAATTATTTACTGCATAAACAGTTTTCTGGACTGTTTTTGCTTTGTGATAAATGCATGTACAGTCAGGTGCTAGTATGAGTGTTGTAATCATGGCCGTTGCCACAATAACAATGGCGTCTGCTTCAACGAATTTTGGTTATATTTTCATCAATTTTACAAAGTAATAGGCAGTTATCAACACTCATAAAATGCATCTGTACCACGAACATGTGATTTAAGATACTCGATGACAGTTACATCCATTCAATCTTGCCACATTGTGTACCAGACTACAAATGTGTCCAAGTCTTCTGCTCTTCACCGAAACATGTTCAAGAATGATCCTTGTTAAATGAGGAGTGTCAAGATGGTGCCATACCATTAGTCTGAAGACCCATTGGTCTGAAAATGAATCAAATTAGCTTTATCATCATGCGACTACCACTGCATGCATGAACTCTCCACTCACTAGTCCACTACCTTGTCACACACTTTTCAAATAGGTTTATAGTTATTCTTCAAAGACTGGT
The DNA here is from genome assembly GCA_019095985.1 of Streblospio benedicti. Classification (NCBI taxonomy): domain Eukaryota; kingdom Metazoa; phylum Annelida; class Polychaeta; order Spionida; family Spionidae; genus Streblospio; species Streblospio benedicti. Next base: position 7,865,403 of record CM032669.1, read on the forward strand.
TAATTGGTATTGATGAAAATCTTAAAGATACCTTTGGATATCTAAAACATGGTTAACATACACTTGAAATGACTAATAATATATTTAGATTTACCAAAAATATCACATTTTATTGCATAAGAAATTATCTGGATAGATTATTATTCTTTTGAATATTGAGTCACAATGCACCCAATCTGTATTGCTACTGATTTTTAGATTGCAAACCTTCGTTACAACACCGTTACTTTGAATGGTTCACATTTAGAATGTTTTTACTTTATGATTTACTACTACTTGTACATTAAAACAAAATAATGAATTTGTGTATGATCACCTACCATAAACTGACAGGCCACCTTGAATAATTTGCATCATGGTGTAATTTTACCAGTGAGATTCAGAAACTTTTAATTGCATCATGTCAGCGTGGGAAATGGCTGCCTGCCCGGTGGCCCGAGGCTGGCAAGTTTACTATTGGGCCTGCAAGTCTTCACACTTACCTGCCTGGTTGTCTGGCGTATGATTGGTTCATAAAAGTTGGGTGGGTACTGGTTTCTCTCCAAGGTAGACTGCTTTGTTTAGGCTCTCATCAAACAGGGTCCATGTATCGCATGCACCGTAGATCCTATGCATAAATCCTGACACTACTGACCGTATACGGCGTATAGTGCCACATAAATAGTTGCTGAGCCATTTGAATATATACATTGTTATCTATATGCCATGTTGCATTCAAGATTCATAACATCCTTTTTCTGTGGCAAGGATTATCTTTTCATATTGTGACATCATGAGTGCATAGTGACCTAATATTCAAAATAATAATAATCTTTTTAGAGAAACTTTTATGCATTATAATGTTGGTGTTTTTGTTAAAGCAGATATATAATCAATTATTTTAAATCCATGATAAAGATATTTTAAATGTAAACATATATCTTTTATATTCTCAGAAAAAATTAAACACACTTTGAAGAATAATTATAGAGCTATATATAATATCTGTATACTTGCACAATTTCAGTTGTTCATGAAATCAAATGAGCAAGGAGTGTACATTGATGTAGAATCCTTGGTTGCAACCACAGGACATTGTACCAATAAATGAATGTACTCAATAATATGAATATATGGGCCTTCGGACTAATGGGCAATTTTTGCTCGAAAATTAAGATTTTTCAAGGGTCGGATAAGATTTTTTTCCACAGTTACAGGTTCACATCTCTGCAAAGGATAGGCAATGTTTGACGTGTAGAAATTCACGTAGAGTGTTGGGTTTGTGTAAATTTTCATGGGCTCGTAATCAAACTTGTTTTGGATTTAAGATGTCACCTCCGTGACATTGGTCCATAGACATGGGAAAAGCACAGCCATGTTACTCTCATCGAATATAGTATAAATATTTGGGAGCCGTGGATATAGATTTTCAGCAGTATTCAGTTGTGCTCATTAACTCAAACTTGTGAGTGAATACAAGTTGAAATTATTAAAAATTCAACCTTTCTGGGTGATGTATTTTGTAATAAATCTAATGTTAAGGGAAATACATTCGGTTGCGTTGTTTAACCAACTAGTGCTTCAGATAGTAATTACTGATTGTAATGTCCAGTACAATGTAGTATTAGTATTCAATCCCATGTGTTTATTGTGACGATGCAGAAGATATGGCTATTAAAGACATGAAATACATTCACCAAATATTCGCCAAATTAAATGGAAAAAAATCATAATTTACCGCAATTATTTTTTGTATATTGGATGATTTATGATATGACAGATTTAGCATGAATAAAAATGTGTATTTGCTTGAGTTATTGACTTATCAATGTTTGAAATAAATGGTGCCAGATGCAATAAAACTGTGATTTGCTGTTACAGATTATCTCAGATGACAATGCGGCTGCGGGAAGCTGCGATGGAGCGCTTTTCCAAGTACTTCAAGTTCGACAGCGAGAGCGAGAGCGATGCTGAGATTGGTAGCTTGGGAGGCGAAGTGGTCCCGAGGATGGGAAGTGAAGTGGTCCGGAGCACGGGAAGTGAAGTGGTGCGGAACACGGAAAGAGAAGTGGGCCCAAGCACGGGAAGTGAAGTGGTCCGGAGCACGGGAAGAGAAGTGGGCCCAAGCACGGGAAGAGAAGTGGGCCGGAGCACGGGAAGTGAATTGATCAGAAGCATGGCAAGGAAGAGCACGGGAAGGGATTCTCCCGAGCGTGTCCGCTATACTAGACGCTTCATTCCCCCCAAAATGGATGAAATTCGAGCCGAAGTAGCAAGCCCAGCCCCAGCAGCAGTTCACTCTCCGCAGTCCATTCCTGTTGAGAATGAGGAGACCGATATGGATGGTTCTTCGAAACATCTCCAAGAAGTGCGCGTCTATAAAGAAATAGAGTTCAATGCTGATGATGATTCTTTGACGTCTCTCCCAGAAGAGGGTGGTGCTGTTGGTGGTGTGGAGACCGAGGATTCGATGATATCAGAAGAAGACGAGAAGGTCATGTACTGCGTCACATTTGTGGGAGATAAAATGTATGAAACCCCGGAGAAAGATGAGAGTGGTGAAAACGAGCTGGATCAGTCTGATCTGAGTGTTGGTGCTGAGTCAGGGGAGCAGCCAGTCTCCTACTATGCCACATATGCTATTGACGAAGCTGACTCGGAAACACCTGGAAATACGAGTCAGGAATCTGTTAATGTATCTGATCTGGAATCTTTTAATGTATCTGATCTGTCTTATGACAATGCTGTTAATGTATCTGATCTGTCTTATGACCAATCTGTTAATATACTATCTGATCTGTCTTATGACAAATCTGTTAATGTACCTGATCTGTCTTATGACATGGCTGAATATGGTCTGGGGCCTGCAGTGAATGGGCCTGTAGTGAATGCAGGAGAGACGGACGATGACGACTTCGTAATGGAGAATTGGACATAAAGAAAACAGCAAAAATCTAATCTGGATGGTGACATTGGATGGTCAGTTTGGTTGATGATTTGGATAGAGATGTACAAATAATTAGTTTATGTCATTGAAAATTGTTTCTGTTATTCGTGTATGTGATTTTATCAGTCGGAAATTTAATGTTGTATATACGAAAAAAATAGAAAAAAAAAAGAATTTCAGTTTTATTATTTCAAAATATTGTAACCAGATTTTTTGGATAGAATTATATGTATATTATTGATGATAAATTGCTGTTGAATTGTTGTTTTCATATTAATCTTCATTTCCACATGGAAGCCTGTTCATAACTGTGAATGTTGTCACTCAAATGATGTAATTCTAATAAAAAAATGTTCTTTATTTGATCTCATTATCTTGTTATTAGATAGATTTCATGAACATTCTGTCATAATTATATTTACATCATGGGGATCAGACTGCATCCTGCTATGCATTTTTTTCATAAGCCGAATGTCAATTACTTATAATTTTTTTAATTTATTTTTCTAGGTAATTTTGCATTGGGGTATACATATGGATTATTTACAAACTTTTGAGCAAACGCTTTGAAGTGGAAATGTTTCAATCAAAATTATTTTTTCTTATTTTGTTTTAAAGTATCCGTCCATAATCATTGGAATTTAATTCAAAGTTTTCACAACTTAGTCAAACACTACAGTAGCTGTTTTTTTGCCATTCAACCATTCAAATGGTTAAGAATATAATAATACTTTTTAACTGGAAGCATTTTTAGAATATGTTCTGTTCATATTTTCTCTCTTTTATTACCTTTTTGTTCTATTCAAAGTATTTACATTTTTTTCTTGGACATCATGTATTTCAAGACATGAACGAATTTGCACTGCATATTGCTCAGACACCCAATCATATTTATTGGAGACATCTCACTTGCCTTTTAACATTGTCATGATTAAACAAGTGTTCAAATTTACACTACAACCAACACCTTCACACTACGTACCACATGCGATGATAGAGACATTTATTCCAATGGAAGGTTCCACATTTAAGTCAGTGAAATTTTCTCTGCTACACCACAAACAACAGGTCTGTTCCTACTTCTGTTCTTTTTAGCATTGAATTTGGCTAATTATTTTTCTATTGTCAGGTTAGGTTAGAATGTTTCTCAATTCATGTTTCTATATTACTGTACAATCTATAGCTTTTAACATAAGTGTTTTATTAGACTTCAATATGGTAGTTATTTTGATGTAAGGTAACCTGCTTTTCGGATATTTTCGCACATATCTGGCAAATTTGAAGTCGTACATAAGAAGTCTGATTACAGATTTGGAATCAGCGCAAAATTAGCTTCCAATTCATTTGTCTTCAACACAAACAAACATTTTTTTTTCGCCAAACATTCAATCATGAACGGTATTTTACACTTGATATACCCATCATGCATGTAAACGGCTTTCACAACTTTGTTGTTTCAGAGAGTGTGATCTGCGCCTCCAGACCTTGTTTTAACGGTGCCTCATGTCATGAGGTCGGTGGGAACACCTACAGATGTTCTTGTCGCCACGGATACACTGGACTGCACTGTGAGACAGGTGACCGACCAGTGACCACTAAAAAATTTAGGTTTCAGTTTTGGTTCCACTTACAGAGATTACCTCTCACTGTTAATAAAAAGAATGTCTTTCAAGTGATATAATTGAATAATAAAGCAGCTATCTACAATGGAAGTTGACTCACACTCTGAGTATCAGATGTCAACAGATTGACCTCTGAAATGTTTCACCAGAGATTGGATAATCATAATTTATTCATTTATCTGACCTAATTCTTAATTTAATGTTGTGTCCTGCTTTTTTATACATGGCCCATATGAACATGTACGTTGTTCATCACTATTTAATGTCACATGTTCTAAGCGTCGAACTGAGAGTCTGCAAATCCTTGGCAAGGCTTGGATTGATCAATTGACCTAATTAAATTCAAATCCCGGCATTAAAAAGCCTGTGGTTGGTCACATTTTTGATGAGCAATAGTTATGCTTCAGAGGTCATATCCTGACATTTGATACTCGGAGGGAATACCCCTGGATGTTCCAAAATTGCACGGGTATTGAATTTTGAGGTTTCTATACATAATTTATTTTACAAAGTGAATGAATAAACTAAGACAACAAGCTGTTGGAGGGAAGATTTTTTCTCCATTTGCAGAGAACCCTGGCTGTGAGACTTTTTCCATGTCAAAACAGGGGAGCTGTCTCGACAACAATGGTGGCGGCTACACGTGCCTCTGTCCCAGAAACTACATTGGCAACAACTGTGAAACAAGTATGTCAATAAATGTATATAAACGTCTGTTCATGTTCTCAACAACATTTGGTCTCATCGTGGTTGGTCCGTTTCCAAATTATTGAGAAATATATTATAAATAAAATCGTGTGTCAAAACAATTAAGATTCATTTTGCAAACTTTAGAAAAACAAGGTAACAAGGTAATTGTGCAAAGGAAATGCATCATACATAGACTAGTTTGGACTGAAATTCACATCCACTTTTTGTTCTATAATTTCCTTCCATCAAAACTTATTTCGATGAAAGATTATTGAGTACTGTTTGAAATATGTCATACGTATAGTATTGACGTAACTGAACTCACTTGCATAATTTTTTTAAAGAGGTCAATGTGCATGTGAGCCGTGATGCGGTAACCCAAGTTATGTTGTCATATTTGCCACTTTTTTAATTAATTTTTTTTTCTTGGAGGTTGGGGCACTGCATCAAATTGCTTTAAATTGCCATGTATCATACTGACTTTGACCTAAATTCAGGCAAAAACAAAAACACACAAAAATACAATGAAACATTAGTTATTCAAGGATTATAACTATTAATGAGGAACACTACCCGTATCTTCTAGTATAATTTCTGTAATCACGTTCTTGGATACTTAAATACACTCTCATGTCACAGTCGCAAAAACATATCTCTCATGTCACCTGCTCAAACATAAATACGTACATTTGACGACATTAATCATGATAATCTTCAGTACATTTCCAAGAAGCTGGTTTTGATACTGCTTTGCCCCAGGGTCACCGCGTCATGGCACATACAATGTATATTATTATCATATACCAGGGTGAGGATTAGATGGAAAAGTGCTACTTGTCAGCAGGACGAGTAACCCTCAGATATCTACTCGTCCTGCAAAAAAATTACTCGTCCTCCTTGCACAAAGCTCTATATTTGTGTGCCAAATTGACCAGAATTGCTACTCGTCAAAAGGACAAGTTGCTAAAACATTCTACTCGTCCTCCACAAGTTTTTACTAGTCAATAGGAGCGGACGAGTGGCTAATCCTGACCCTGATATACTATGTATGTCTAGGCACACTGAGTGCAACATTTGTAGCAAACTGAGAACGGAATATGAATGAAGGTTTTTAACACAGTAACATGATTTCTCTCACAGAGATGACGTGGTGTGAAAGTTCTCCGTGTTTGTATGATGCCAAGTGTGAAGACTTGATTCACCGATACGTCTGTCGCTGCGCGCCTGGTTACACGGGAGAGAACTGCCAATCAGGTACAATGACGTGTTCAAAATTTAGTGATATTTCATCAGTTTGCATCACTGAATTTAAACATTTTCTGCACTTATCAACAGAAAGCACATTGTGCTTGAAGGGTCAAGTTACAATGTTCTGTTGATTAGGTACATAGCATATGGTTTCATTCTTTTTGTTTCTGATTTATTGCTAACATGTCCCAAACATAAAATATCAAAAGAAAATTATTTTATTTGATTTAAATTTCGAGTACATATACTCCTTATGAAAGATCCAAAGATCTTTGATAAGGAGTTTATGTACTCGAAATTTAAATCAAATAAAATAATTTTCTTTTGATAGTTTATGTTTGGGACATGTTAGCAATAAATCAGAAACAAAAAGAGTTCAAGTTACAGTTATGATTACAACTAGCCAAGTACAATGCATAAGAGAACTGTAAAAATGAATCTAGTACTATGTGAATCAACATTATGGCGTTTGTTTGCTGCAGAGATCAACGAGTGTCTGTCAGCGCCATGTGTTGGTGGGGCACACTGTGAAGATGGTATTGGGTTCTATAGGTGCGAGTGTCGCCCTGGCTGGCAGGGCGACTACTGTGACCAGGGTGAGTGGTCAGTGTGTGGTCATTGAGCGGTCAGTGTGCGGTCGGTGTGTCTTTCGGTGTGTATTTTAGCGGGGGCCCAATGTGCACCAATACTTCACATCTGGGAACGAATATTGCATTTTTGCACAGAGCAAGATATGGCCCTCAACAGTTGAAAAAGTCATGGAACCACAAAAAGAATCAATAACATAAGCGAGTGACCGTGAAATCCAAATATAAATATGAAAAAATTTCAGCTTTCATCGAGAGTGTTTGTGACTTTATAAGTGTGAGTGATTACTTTGTTTTAATAATAAAATTAATAAATTGCAATTAAAGACATACTATTTTCTTAGAAATTGTACAATGACTATTTTCCTTCACGACTTTTACAAAATGCCTAATTCATACCTTTGATTAAAGTGTTGTTAATTTTCAGTTGATTTTGTTGAAATGTATTTAAATGAGCGTTAACACTTTATATAATTATTTTAAGTAAAAAATAATGTCAGAAATGGATTTTTCATCATCAAAATGGTCAATTTAGAGGTATTGCACATGTTAATGCGACTTTTAACATTCAAAATACAAAATCACCCATTTTCGATGGTGGCCATATTGGATTTCACGGTCACTCGCTTACGCTATTGATTTTTCATGTTTCCATTACTTTTTCAACTGTCGAGGGCCATGTCTTCCTCTGTGCAAAAATTCAATATTCTTTCCAGATGGGAAGTATCCTAGTGACATTGTGCTCATAATACCTCAACTATTTAGTGAGTGTATTGGTATGTAATAATAATAATAAGTTTATTTCACATGATAGAAACATGCATATACATATAAAACAAATATATAGTCTTGCATTTAAAAATATGCATAAAAGATTAAAAATTAAATAAGTATCCATTCCATAACCTTGTAAAACTTGAGTCATAATAAAAGAAAACAGAATTCACTAGTGTAGAAATCAATGAGTTGCATGAATTAAAAAGTCTAGCTCGAAATTGATAGTAAGTTTTCCTCAGGATCACATTGAAGCTATCAATATTGTTGTGCGCATAAATTTCACTAATGCTTTGACCACATTTGATGTTAGACAATTTCCTATAGACATTATTAAAAGCAACCTTTAACTTTTGAAGAGTAGATTTTGTCAAATTACACCAAAGTTGGCTACCATACATGTTGAATAAAAATGTTTTGAACAGATGAAGCTTAACATTGTTTGTGTTTCAGCGTGTGACAGTGGACACTTTGGACCGGACTGTGAGGTGTCGTGTCACTGTGCTAAGGGAGCACCCTGCAATCCTGTCAATGGGATCTGCCCCCCGGGTGGCTGCGCGGACAGCTACTTTGGGGAGTCTTGTTCCGCGCAGCTGCCCTGGGGTGGAGGTACGTCCTGCTGGGGTCAACTTATTGCAATGATAGTTTTGTCTTACAGTGTTCTTTTAGGCTGTGTAATAATCACGAAAGAGAATTTTAAAATTTATATTATAAACGTTTTCAAGCTCTACAAGGCTCCTTATCAAGATAAGGAGCCTTGTAGAGCTTGAAAACGTTTATAATATAAATTTAAAAATTCTCTTTCGTGATTATTACACAACCTAAAAGAACAAGGAGCCTCGTAGAGCTTGAAAACGTTTATAATATAAATTTTAAAATTCTCTTTCGTGATTATTACACAGCCTAAAAGAACACTGCAATACAAAACTATCATGAGACCAAGTGCTGTGAACCAAGTGTACAGGATTTTAGATAACTTATTGCAAAAGTTGGAATTAAGCTATATCTCCAAAAGTATGAACGTCTTGTGACCGTATACTTGTAGAAGCTTTCTGACATCTGTGAAAGTTTCATGAAGATCAATTAGACATTTTTATCGTCTCCTATAGTGAAATCCGAACTTTATCGCCTTATATTCTGTATGTAAAATGTGGTCTTGAGAAAGGAGATATTTTCACCAAAGGGATGTATGTGAAGATATATTATGTGTCCTGTCTTTTTTGTTCAAAGCATGGATAAAAAAATCAAATTACTAAAGCATTCTAAGATAAAGTACTGCATAGCAGGATATTGAAAAAAAATCTGTTCTTTGTGCCAACAGGTTTTTGACACTATGATAGCATGAAATTATTTGTAATAACTCTCTTTTTGCAAATGAGAAATTGCCTCTGAAGTTGATTACTGGTTACTTAATTTACAAAAAGTAGCCATTTTGTTTCATTTTATCATAAACATTTGAAAATCAATTTGTTTATTTCATTTTAATCAAGCTAGTTGTCATTTAGATAACTTTAGACTGACACTGTCAGTTGGTGCCTCATTGGCAAAAAGTATAGCCAGCTACTATAATAGAATATGTTACATCTTGGACCTATTTGACCATCCAAAGATAGCAATGAAATCAACTTTGGCTGGCTGTTGGAAATTTAATAATTGACATTTGAATGGCAAAACGTGCTGCTAAGTTAAGATCAATTTTACAGAAATAGAGGAATATGAAAATATGACTGGCACAGGAGTTGAATGGGAATTTATTGGGGTGGGATTAAGATTTTTTGCTGTGACAGGTTCACATATCTGGTCGTGAGGCTGAAAGTGAATTGATCAATATTGAAATACTCTCTATTTTTATATGAAGTAATTAAGTAATTAATAATAAGATTACAGGCATTAAGATAAATAGAATTTGAAATTAGCAAAATATGAAGATGATACAAGTGCAATTTTGTCAGATATTTCTAGAAATTGAGCCCTTTGGAAATATGTTGGGACTCAAGTTGAATAAAGGAAAAAAAAAGATACCTTTAGACTCTAAAATAATAAAATAATAATGATAATAAAAAAGTCATTAAAGCAAAATTAAAGCTTAATATAAAAAAGTTAAAAGCCATTCTAAACCAATGGAAAAGGAGAAAACTAATAGGAAAAACTTTAATTTTGAAAACATTTGGAATTTCTAAATATATATGCTTGTCAAATCTGATAAGTTTGCCGAATAAATATATAGCTATATAGTTGAAAAGGAGAAAATCTTTAATGAATTTATTTGGAGAAAGTGTCACAAAGTAAAGAAAGAAAATATTTTTCAGAATTATGATATAGGTGTCTTTACTTAAGATGCCAGACCTTGATTCAGTTGTCAAGGTACAGAAAAGTAAATGGGTTCTTCAATATGTCAATAATCATTCTGGACAATGGCAATACACTATGAAAAATAATAATTGGTATTGAGATGATTGAAATTTTCTTTCAAAGCAATTTTGACTTACCGTATATTACAACCATCCAAGTGCCCACCCTCGAGTAACAACCTTCCCCCCTCTTTTTCTTAAATGTCCCTAAGAATTATGTAGGAAGTGCTCTCTCGTGTAATAGCCCACGCTCCAGTTTGAGAAAATTTTAATTTTACGGCCCTGCACGCTTGGATGGTCGTATACGGTCAGAGATTTTCTTTATACATCTTAATTTTATGTAGAAGTGTTACAAGTATGGAATATTATAAAAATAGTACAAATAATTCTGTCATTACAAGCCAATTTATTTTTCAGAATAAAAATATAAAAATAAATAATGCTTTTAATCATTATGTATACAATAGGGAACTACTTAATTTTGGTATTTGGATGATAAAAGATTTATTCTATCATTAATTGAAAAATAATACCTTTCAATATTTGGCAGGAAAGGGGTTCAAATGAAATGTTAAATGTTATGGCGTAGATTTATTGAGAAAATCAAATCAATGCAAATAGAGTCAATCACAGGTAGTTTTGGAGTTAAAAAAAGAAGTATTTTTTTTTTTAGCTCAATTGTTTAGTCTAAATTCAAAATTTATGTATAATGCTGTAGTTAAACAGAAAATTACTTCTTCAGTAGCTCAACAAAGATATTGCGCTTTATTTAACTTATGTTAAGAAATCAATTTATCAAATACTGCAGTTTTAGAAATAACTGGTATAAATATTCAAGGAATATAAAAATACAATGAATATGGTGAATTGGTTAATTTTATATGGAAAATATTTTGTCTCTAAGTGTAAATTTAAGTATAAAATACCAAAAACTAGGGAATTTTATAATTAACTAGCATATCATAGAAATTTTGAAAAAATATGAGATGAGTTCATAATATGATGTTAAATGGTAATTAATTCAAATTTCTAATGTATTTCCTACATGTTTTAGATAGATCCTCAGTGTTATTTTTTTGTTAGGTACTAATTAATTCTTTTAAATACGGTATCATATTTTTTAAAAGTTTTCCTTTAATTTTTTTTATAATTCATACATGTCATTAATTAAAAAAAATTATTTTAAAAATCTTTGGCTGGCTAGTAATATTGTCTAGAGCTATGACATAAAGGACCAGACTGGTAAACATTGAAAAAATATGTCATGGTTTGGAGGTCACTATGTATGAATGCATGCCTGAATGTAGCGAATATTGCCCGAGCTTGCGTTGCATTGGCATACATTAAGGAAGTGTACAGATGGCCAATATAGATATATATTGATTTACTTATTTGAATAGATGCCGAAAGTGTGACCCACTTTTAGAGGCCGCTATTGCCCAGTCTCTATGTAGAAATATGTGACCGGCTGATTGGGCTCTAAGCCAATCACAATGCAGGATTAAGGGGTGTGTCACAGATAGAGTGTTCCTACTTAAGAGTTTTCAGGGTTTTCCACGTTGGGTGATAATAGATAACAGACAGGCTTCGCACCCAATATTACTTCTTTCACACAGTATTTCAGGGTTTTTCATCAAGTCCCACTCTCATGTATGAGTGTTATCATGTATGCTCCGCTTGGCTGCAGGCGCCCACTCTGACCGAGCTCTGACTCCGCACCACCTTGCTGACGGGGGTCGTGCGGCCGCGGTGGTGGTCGGCGTGGCCGTGGCGCTGGTCGTGGCCGTCGTAGCCGGAGTCCTCATCACCCGACGTCGCTCCAAGGACCCAGACTCCATACCCCGGGTCTACCTCGAGGACGAGGAGTTTGAGGAGGAGGTGATGGCTTTAGTGTAAAAAAAAATATAAATTATTTTCATCTTTCACAACACTATTTTTTTTTTTTTTTTTTTTTTATAGCATTTGTGTTGTGCCGTGTTCACTGCTGTACAAAATAAGTGCCAAAGATTTTAAAATTTTCAAGTTTATTTGATTTTGCTGAGCGCTTTCGAACATAAAGTTCCTCATCAGAGCTAAAATATCTAAAGGCTACCTTAGATATTTTAGCTCTGATGAGGAACTTTACGTTCTTATCTTTGGCACTTATTTTGTACAGCAGTGAAGACGGCACAACACAAATACTAAGAATAATGAGAGGACCTGCTGAAGTTCAAATAATGAATTTGGCTTACTTAGAAATTTATTTACGTTTGGCCGTAAACCATGATCTGACATGCACAGTAGTGTTTTTGAAAATGTCTGCAGAAGCAGACGAAACTGTCAAACGTAAATAAATTTTTAGTGTTGTGAAAGATGAAAATAATAATTTTATTCAATTACCAACACATGAACTCATTTAAGGAGCTTTAGTGCACTTTGCTAATCACGTGGATTATATTTTTCATGTTTGTTTCATCTTATACTCACCGACACGTACTGCTATTCATTTTTCATGTGATCAAACCCAAACACTTTTTTCTACCTGCTGTTTTAATATAATCAAAAGTTTAAATATAACTGTTTTAATTTACAGCAACAGATGTCCTCCTCAGATTCAAATCATAAACTTTTCAAAAAAATTATTTGTATGATTTACAAAGATGCTGCAATTTCAGAAACATTCATCTTGGTACACATGTAATTATGTTTAAAAAAGAATTAATCAAAAAATGATTTTTTTTGCTGGTAATGATGATGATGGCCAATTGGTACAATCATGAGACAAATGCGAAGAGTTATACTATTATGTGCAATTTTATTCATTCATTCACTTACTGTTTTAGTCATTCAGTCATTTGGTTTCACAATATATGTGTGATGACCAAAATAAATCTTATCTTAACTAATAGCAATTTGACATATATTTATATTTTAAAGAGGATGATAAGTTCAAATTACATCTTGAACTTTCGGCAATTGCTCTTGCCTTGTTCACAACAAATGACGTCATAGGTCGTCAACAGTGATGACCTATGACGTCATTTGTTGTGAACAAGGCAAGAGCAATTGCTGAAAGCTCAAGATGTAATTTGAACTTATTATCCTGTTCAAAAGGAAAAAAAAACATTTGTCTATCAGATCCAGAAAAAATGAACTTCCATCATACTAATAGCAAATTGATATCATTTAAATCAATTGAAACAACCTGAATGAGAACCACCACATGACAAGTAACTCTGTGTGTTTACCCGTCCGATGCACAACCAACCCTGATTATCCTGTTTAAAATATAAACATTTGTCTATCAGATCCAGAATAAATGAACTTCCATCATACTAATAGCAAATTGCTTTCTCAGGCGAGCAACCTGAATGAGAACCAACAGCGCATCTCTGTGTGTCACAACCAACCGCATACCATACAGACGCATCTCCGTGAGATGTTGTTTGCTTGGTTGTCACATATGTAAATAATAAATAATGAACGTTTTTTTGAAACATCATTTCTTAGCTCTCTGTAAATCTGTGTTTAAAAAAATTCTTACAGGACACTGACACTGCCTCGAGAGAAAGTAGCACTGATGTACCAGATGTTATATGTAATTATATGAAGTAAATCTATTAAGAATTTAATGTAGGAATGATGTAAATATTCCATAATTTTAATTTTTAAGAACTTCTCGTTGTTGCAGTCTTTTTCTTGTCATATGTCCATGTTATTTGTGTGTGTGTGTGTTTTTTGTTTTCAATAAAATTATCAAGAATGACTAGATTATTATTCTTAACTGTATTTTCTAATGAAATGATAGTAATAATTACGCTTTTGATTTGAAATAAGCAATAATTTTGGGAGAGCATAATCTTAAAACTAACGATTCAATTTTAATTTTATCAGGCAAAAAGTGTCTTTATATAAACATTTAACAAACAAAAACAAAAATACAGTTTACTTCGTTGATGTTTGTACAATATGCCAATAAGTAAAAATACCTTAGCCCTACCCCAAAATTGCGTTTTTCTAGTCCAAGTGGTATTTAGTCTAATCGAACATGCTTCTACTCATATTAGATATAATTTGTTGTCCTTTTCCATCTACAGCACTTAACTTTAAATGTCAAATGAGTAAAGACCCATTTGAAATATCAGACACATGATTATGATATTACCCAGATTTACTGAATAGCCAATTAACTAAAAAAAATAATAACAATAAAAAAAATAGTCAAATAGTCACTTGTTACCCCCCTACCTTTCTTCAAGTTTTTTGATTATCTTTGGATAAGTTGAAAAACGTGTCATTGTTGATAGGTGGCATTTATGTTGTATATAAAGTGATATACTACTACTCCACATTTCTTAGGTCTCAACTGTGAACTGTTATCCTCTCCTATTATTCATAACATATTTACGCCCGTGTTTACACTGCGAAAATAGAGTGATGAAAATTCTGGTAAGGAACCCCGGCTGTCTCATCCCAGAAATAGTAAATAAAACATATGGTAGTTTCAGCTGTATTAAAAGACGACTTTGGCATAGGACAGATTAATAATTCAATTGTTTATAGTCATATTACAATAAATTAAGTTTAACAAAAGGAAGGTCATTGTTAATGGGTGTTATTGATGGCAGAAAATATGCTTCCAGAAGGAAAAACAAAACAAATTAATTCTACTCAATTTATTTCACTATATTATATAATATAGTTTCCACATTGCTTGTACAGCTTGTAAGCGTTTCGAAAACGGTTACTTACCGCGACCTTGAGGACATTGTGCTTTTATTTCAATATTAAAATACAATTCTCGTATTGCGAAAAATAATGCAAGATGAATCTGTTAAAAATACAGTACAAGTGTATAAAAACAATTTTAAAGTAAAAACAGTTTTAGTGTGTATAGTTTGCATTGAAATTATAATTATTTAGTATTTCAACTAAGTGAATTTATTACCTCGTTAAATATTAGTACCGCTGTTCTCTCTCCATCGGTAGCTTTGCGCAGTGGCAGTACCGTAGCCAATGAGGTTTATCCGAGGCGCGGTTATTGCTAATTGAAAACTATTCCCAATACCCCGCGGTGTCCACTTGAAATATAGTGGGCACTCGCAATGTTTGACGGCCCTGTCAAGGGCAAATAACAATCAAAAATAAAGTAGAAAGCAAAAATTATTAATTCATTTTATTCTATAAGGAAAATCTAGTTGAATTGGTGCTAATAGTCAGCACTTTGTCTGATCCCATGATAGTTTTGCTTTGCACCTCTACACAGAAAATACACACGAAACTATATTTTAGATTTAATCAAACACTGACAGTTCATTCTACCTGCTTTATTATCCAACAAGTCCTATAAATGTTTTGTTGTTGTTTTTTTCAAAATAAATGTTGTTTTTTCAAAATTCTTAAATTTCTATAGTTTTACATGTTTTGACAATAAAATGTGCTCTTCAGAAACTAAATTGTTTACAAACTATTTGACATATATATGGACAATTATAATGATAAATTAGCTTTGATTACATATTATGGAAATACAGTTAATATGTACAGAGTAGTATAGCAAATTAATTGGGTACTTATAGTTATAAATATTTACAGATGGTTAAAATATACATGGCTTCATGAAAATCTTGATCTTCGGTGATACAAAATTGTAACTGTATAGCCAAGGAGAATGTGAACATCCAACCCCCAGAGGAGACCGTGGTCAACGCCATCGACTGTAGGTTTCATTAACTTAATGTTGTTGTTGTTTTTTTGTTTTTTTCCCCAAAATACTTTGTTGATCAAAAAATGAAAAATGAATTCAAGGCTCAATGACTTATTATTTTTGTGGCAATGTATTGTAATCATTTATCATCAAATACTTTGTTGAATGTAATTTAGAACTTGACTCAACCATGAAAAGTAAAATTTCTTTTTAAAAACGTATCATATAATGAAATGTGTTTTGATATTGTAAGATATTTATGTCCTTTGATTTGTCATTATATTCCATTCTGTCGGGCGAAGAGCAGCAGATACAGCTGACAGTGACCTTCGGATATGATGGTGTCATTATGATCTCACAACCTTGGGGTCGTGAGTTCGAGTCCCGCCAGGGCCACTTGATATAGTCAAATGGAAGCTTAGGGTTGTAAAATCTGTCTTCGTTGGTAGAAATATACTTGCTAAAAAGACGTAAAAGAGAAAGAGAAGTTTGAGAGGTTATACTGTTAATTTATCACGGTGAATTATTAATAATTCACCACTGTCACACAAAATTTGCTGCCATGTGGCTTTGTATCGGTTACAATTCCAAAACATATTCTAAATATAGCAGTCTATCTTTCTCTTTCAGGACAGTCAGAGCGACGTACACACATCCCGTCATCCCGTGAGGTGTTTTTTTTTAGTGCACACTGAACCCGTGAATGGCGTATACATTCTATTTTATTAGTAAGAAAACAGTTGAATATTAAATATTGAAACCGGACATTATCAGTTGTGACAATGGGTGTTGAAAAATATATTTAGACAAGGAGATTGTTCACTAGATGTTGTTTATTTTCGTTTTATTTTGTCTTTTTCCATTCTTTTGCTGTCAATAACTATTCAAAAAACGATCAAAACTTTACATATCTTTATTTATTTACATGTTTCGAGTCAACAGACTCCTTCTCAAATTTGTATTTTGCTTATTATGATTATTTTCGTGTTTCGTTATATCACACGTGCAGTGAAACAGGTCACGTGTGCCTACGTTGCCTACGATATACTGTACGTTGAACGTTCGCGTCACAGAAATTACAGGATGATTGAATGATGTGTGGCAGTGTTACAAACTGATTTTGAAAATTACTGAATAAGTAATTACTTACGCTGTACACTGATGTCTAAAAGCATGATTAGCTTCAAGAATGGGGAGACAGTCAGATATCAAAACCACAAGTCATGGACTTTAGAAGAAGTGGAAGCATTGCCATTTGATGATGTGACGGGCAGCTACAATCTCGGGTACACTTGCTATTCAATGAATTAGATAAGATATATTTTCTTGTTTTCTGTTCTATTTCTGCTGCTTTATAATCAAAAAATAAAATCTAATTCATGTTGGTCCAAATTTATTTATACATGTTTCAACACCTCCAGTGTCCTTTTCAATTTAAATTAAAAAAATTCAAATACCAGTTCCAAAACATTGAATATTAGATAAGATATAATATTAAATAACAACACAAACACGAAACCGAGGAGATCGTCTGAGACCATGCTATTAAAATACTGATGTGTTTTAGATTAATAGACTGAGGCATAGTACTATACACATTTTGCTTTGTTATAACTTATAAAGATGTATTTGCAGTTAAGGAGACTTTCTGGAGATAAAAGAATTTGGAGATAAAAAAAATTCTTAAAATGTTCTTGTTATTTATTTTAATATAAAAGTACATTCATTTCTCTTTTTAAAAATGTGTAACACTTAAAGGGTTTCGGGAATGGAATTTGGTTTATGGACCATACAAAAGATCATACAAAATACAATGAAAAATTCAGTCAATGTTAATTTTGACTGTACCGAAATTGTATACATGATCTTTTGTATGGTCCATAAACCAAAATCTATTCCTGAAACCCCTGAAGTGTTATACATTTTTAAAAAGGGAAATAATGCATGTACTTTTATACTAAAATAAAAAACAAGCACATTTTGAGAATTTTTTTATCTCCAGAAAGTCTCGTTAAAATAGAATTAGAATCTTAATTTTATTATAGATATCATGCACGAGCTTGTGTCTTGTTGATGTAACAATGATATATATGTGTTTCCCAGTGCTTGTGGATACATTTTCAAACTTCTCTCTCACACACACACTGATAACTGGGTTTTAAAATTCAATTTTGTTTTTAGCGGTTCCCCGTTCTCAAAGCTGACCGAGTCAGAGAACCAAAAAGTTGAGCAAAAGTTGGAAAAAATTGCGGATGAGCTGATCGCAAATGGAGAGGCTCAAGCTCTATTAGATGAGGCTGCTGGAGATGCGACAGCTGGAGACGCTACAGTTGGTACCCCTACAATTGATGATCAAGGGGAGGAGAGTAGTACCGCTGAAAGCAGCGCTGTCTCAAGTGTTGCAGGTATTGTTCAAGTTTTTTTTTTTTCATTTGCCGTGGCAATGCTGTCAAGTCTTTAATGGGGAAAAAAAATTAAAATACGGGATTGATATACCATAATTAAAATAAACCATTTAGAGATCACATAGATTATTGTCTGCATAGTATATTAAAATGAAATGAAAATGGTATTGATATATCAGCTGGCAAAGCGCTTGGGTGGCATTATTGGAAATAATTATAAATGAATGAACTGTTGTAAAAGAAAGTTATGGTTAAAATAAACCTGAATGAATTAATGGTTTATTCTGTTCGAAAGCGATGCTTGTTGTAAAACTTTGAGGATAAACTATAGATATGTATTTAAAGTTTTAGAAAAGAAGCCAGGTAGAAGTTGGTATATGCTCAGATTGAGATCCCCCAGTCCTGAACCGGTGTTGGTACCAGATATACCAGTACCTCCTAGCGCAGAGGAAAAAATTGAAATAATGCATTACAAATCTAGTCGAATACGTGGACTAGATCACTTTATAAAAGGTATTGAAGGCTTAAAGTAAATATTTCATAAGACATTAAGATGTTATGCTCTAAAAGTTGTTCACTATCATTTACATGTTTTAAAAATTCTTATTGATGCCAATAAATGAATCAAATTTGTGATTTATTATTCACTTATTTTCATCTCAAATAGGAACAAATTATATGAACGAACTAGAATCTTTGAGAGATTTCATAAGCCATTTTGAGCAACCACCAATCAATCCAAGGATGAAAATTCCAAAGTTGGAGAAAGATCCCCTCATTCTAGCCAAATGTACTGAGGAGCTTACTAAGCATCAACGGGAGAAGGGACTCACCAGCTTTGTGCCAGAGGTTAGATTACATTTTTTTTCATTTAAAAGGTAAAAATAAAATATAATTCCGTCATGAAAGAGAATTACTGTGTTCAAAGTAAGTTAAGCTCATCATATTGATATTGAAGATGAAGGTACATGGGGGTTGTCAAAATGTATAATGCCTTACAATCAAGATATTGAGTCAATAAGTATATATGAGGTGTAAAAGTGAAAAGTGAAGTTAAAGTAATGGACTTTTACTATATGCGTTTAGGTAATAGTTGGAGACAAAGTTGTGATTTGGGAGGTTGGTGGTGAGCCTGTGGTTGTGAGTGCTGGAGGATGGGGAATTGTCATCCGTGGACACATGACAGAGACATTCGAACAAGTTGCTGTGAAATATGTCTGCTGTCGTAAGTACCGGGGTAGTTATTCTTTTACTTTATAGAAAATAACTTGTCTTTTGTAAAAGTCTGTTTCCTTTTCAATGGACTATTTGGCTTTAATTGTTTTGATATTTAATTGTAATATAATTTATTATAAGGTATAACTAAGGTTTGAAACTTATTTTTTCAATAGCTGGAGCTGGAAAAGTTTGTGAATACAAGAAGTGTTTGAGGTATACACTGAATGAGTGTTCCGTCCAACACTACGTCTATGAGGAAGTTGGTATTGCACCCAAAGTGTATGGTCTAGTTGTGTGCCATGATTTAACTGGAAAGTTTTTTAGATACGCAATTGTACAAAGTATGTATTAATTATATTTCATTAAATCATTTTCAAACACATTTTTGCAAGTACATTATATGATATTATGAAATGATTCATGCTTTTTACATAAGATCTCCACTATATTGTGTGCCTTTTTAGCTTTTTTGATATACAATGCAGTATATTTCTACCATTTTTGTAGAGTACATCAATTGCATTCCTGGTAAGAATTTTTCAATCACCATGTCGCATGCCGTAACAATGCAAAGAAGACTTAAAAGGCATGGAAGAAAGTTCTTGCCTGAATCTCAATGGCTCAAGTTGTTTTGGAGATTTATAAACTGTGTGAGAATGTTATCAGAGGCTAAAGTCGTTCATTTTGATCTGAAATGGGATAATGTTCTTCTTCATATTCGCAAAGGTATGCTAATTGTGTTTATTGGTATTTTACCAAAAATTAAAAACACGTCTTAATATAAAATTACATTCTAATTGGCTTTGTTTGAATCCCTTCTTTTAAACAGGCGAACTACATCCTATCATCATTGACTTTGGTTTGTCTCTACTTAATACAACAAATGTACTTCAACTGCCTATTCGAATTGCAATGTTTTCAAAGGATTATGTTGAAAAACATTACCCATACATGCCTATTGAAGCAGTTCTTGAAGGCCGAGTCAGCCCTCTCAGTGATTTGTACAGCATCGGGCATGAAGTGAAAAAGCTTGCAACAGTCCTCAACAGCATTGAGCTGGTGAATCTCAGCCATGAAATGCAAAAACCCCTTGGTGAGAGAATTTCATTTGAAGACATATTATTCAGGCTGAGAGTTTTCATTCAAAATGCTGAGAAGAAAGAGAAATCTGGGATTTGGAAGAAATTTAAGAATTTTGTGGAAGGATTGAAGGACTGATAACGTACATTTGCTTCATTCTAATGGACAAAAAATAATGATTTTATGGAAGTACTAAAACACTGATAATGTATATTTGTTTTTATTTAAATGATCTGTGATATTGTCCTCTAACAGAATATTTATGATACAGTTAAACTATATAACTCATGCGATTACAATATTGCATGAGTGTAATAAACTCAATATAATTTTATGGAAGTACTACAACATTGATAATGTATATTTTTTTCTATTTAAATGATCTGTGATATTGTCCTCTGACAGAATATTTATATTAATACAGTTACACTTTATAACTTATGCGATTCCTATATTGCGTGGGTGTAATAAACTCAATAAACTCAATATATTAAATTTAAGTTTTTGTTATTTTGATCAATATTAATTTAGTTAATAGATGATTTAATATTGCATTGTCAAACTAATGCACACCAAAAAAGTAATTTAAAAGTTTAAAAAAAATGTAACTGATCTGACAAATACTATTTCTTGAAGAAATTTATTTATATATTATAACAATGGCAAAACAAAATATATAATAAAAAAACACGAATTTTTAACATAAAGTGTTGATACTGTACGTCGGAATATCACTACTATCCAGTAACAATTTATATTAATCGCACATGAAAGTGGTCATGAAATGAAACGCTATCTTACAGTAACCCCAACAATCACCAATACACTACATTCCAATGTCACTTATTGCAAACAAATTGTATTTAAACAATGAAAAAAAGATTAACACCGGCAAAATGCGACTCGAGCCATTTCCACATTTACATAATCATATTGAAAGATTATTACATGAATGAAATTATCTGCTACATGCACCTTTGAATCATTTCTACCGCAGGAAAGCACATAAAAAAGTAACTATCACAATCAATAAATTAGAGTAATTGACTAAATTCTTCACACACAAATATTTACCTATATTAGTATTTCCCTGGATTCTCAGTGGACATCGTAAGTTTGTGGTAATGCTTCGAGTTAACGTTAACGCAAATTTACTGCCTAAACTTCATATATACATATATATAATATTACTTAATAGTACATATTTTTTAATCTATTTTCATCTAAAGAAAATGCTCACTTGTTTATTTATTTTATATTCCTGTAATGGCAGATTTTTAATCTATCTAAAAAATGTCCACTTCTATATTTAGAAGTTATCATCTATAATCTGATTTTCTTGAAATTTCTATAATGAACTTGATACTTCAGTCTTTGTTGACAAGTATGAAATTGATTTCATCTACACAAGCTAACACAAATGCCAGACACCACTAATTGCATTGTGTTTAAATTTAAATACCCTGTTTCAATAAAACTTGGACTACACATGCAAGTACATGTACTATTTATGAAAATAATTTTTTTCAACAAGATTTGACATTTCTACGACGTTTTTTGGTCACAAAATAAAGTAGAGCCATGTTTAATATAATCGATCTTGTACTAGCAAAAAATCTCATTCTAGGAATTTGTGGCAAGCAAGTGTTCAATATCTTAGAAAAAAATACTATCACAGAATGTAATAGGCACAAGATTTTCTAGGGTTTTTTTTATTTGAAAATGAACACAACACCATCATTTCTATATTTTCGAATCTTGACAATAAGAAACAAACATTTAAAACAATGTACAAAAACTTTTTTTTTTCATATTTTACAATTCTTAGCTGAAGTAATTTTTTACAGTAAGGGCTATGTAAGTAAGGATTTTACAAAAACATTAACTTGAACAATATGAGAAAAAACAATATTAGAATATACTTTGAAAGTAATCTAATGTGTTTTGTAAGCAAGCACATTCCTACCACTATTTTGACATAGCTCAAGATTATCTTCCATTTTACTACATTGAGGGGCCAGAATGATACTATCATTCCAAGCAGCGAACTGCTAAAATGTTATACATATACGGATGAACTTTTCTCGGTAACCCAGCCTACATACTTTGTCAATTATCATCTAAACCTAAAGGTTGTGGTTTTGAATCTTACTTAGAGATGGAAAGTTTTTGGAACTTCTGAAAAGTTTTAATGGGTTTGTGAGTTTCCAAGGGGTTGAGTTTCCATGGGATTGTGAGTTCAAGTAGGATCAGGATATAGTAAAATGGATGATTGTCTTCAAGTAGTCGCTGGAAAATATTTGCTATAGAGCTGGGATGCACGGTCAGTACGTCATCAGAGTGTTGTCGCCAGCAGGATTCAAGGGAAATGACAGAAATTACATGGTGCTTAACCTGAATGTCACCTACAAGTTGATACATATTTGACTTTGAAACTTGAATACGTGAAAATTAAATTCTATTCTTGCAAACAGGTTACTATTTTGTCTTATTTGCTTATCATTAGACTAAACTGTGCACCTTTTGGTTCTAATAGGCAAATTTTCAAAGTTACTGGTGCATTGGACGGTTAAACCCAAATGCCAATTTTGAAATCCTGTGCACAGTTTATTTATATGATTTGATTATCAAATATCATTTAACATAAATATAATTGTTGCGACAATGAAATTTACAATGTTACTTGAAATAACAAGAGGACCATAAGGGTCCTAATAGCCTCACCTGCATGTGTAAATTGGGCTTTAAAACTAAGTTTGGGGTGCCAAGGTGAAAAATGAAAGTTTCAGTTCAGCAAATATTGCTTCACAGCTACATCTAGAAAATATGTGTAAGTTTGGTAATATGTGCAGTTTTATTTAATCAGATTCATCATTTATAGCATTTTTTGGCAATTTTACACAGGGACACGATAGTTCTGGGGACTAACAATTGTTGGCCGACATACACACATATGCATTTTTTTTTTTTTTTTGGGGGGGGGGTATGGACCCCTGGGACACCCAGGAGAATGATTCAAATATGATATCATAATGTGACACCCAAATTAGTTGTGTTAAATGATATATGAAGAAGCCTTTATTCCAATTTGGGGGCAGGGGGTGTCAATTTGCCACCCAGGGGCACGATGATTCAAATATATTTTTGGGGTCACATGCTCTTTCACAGCTAAATCCAGAAAATATGTGCAAGTTTTGGTGAAACAGTTTTACTTAATCAGATTCATCATTTATTGCAATTTTTTGGGTGGTGGGTGAATTTGTCACCCAGGGGCATGATAATTCAAATATAGTTCTGGGATAACATGCTGTTTCACGGCTAAGCAAATGAATAATAAAGAAATTATTTAGAAAATATGTGCAAGTTTGGTGAAACGGTTTCATTTAATCAGATTTATTTTTATATGGACCCCTGGGGAGCCAATTTTACACCCAAAGGCATGATTCAAATATGATATCATGATGAGATAGGCAAATAAGTTGTGTGCAAGTTTGGTGAAAATCAAATGAAAAATGAAGAAGTTATTTAGAAAAATAGGAATTGTTGACGGACATACGGACGGACGACGGACGAAAGGTGATCACAAAAGCTCACTTGCTGTTTCACAGCAGGTGAGCTAATTATAACTATTACATCAAAAGTGACACTTTTAACAAGCTTTAAATTTGATTACCATGCTGAAATTTGACTACAGTACGACCCGCTTAGCTCCAAATTAAAAGGAGCGCATAAAAAAATGACTAACACAAAAAATCAGGGAAACTTTTGATAAATAATATAAACTATAAAAGAAAATGACTATTTGCTTGAGTTACATATCGAAACTCAAAATAAACGTGTCCAACTGCAATTTGAAATTGAGATTCTCAAGTCTCAAAGCGCGACTGCGTGAGCACAAATTTGACATACCTTCGGCCCACGCGCTCACACATACTGTTCATCAGTTCCGACAGCCGGTGAGACAGAGTAATCTTAAAAGTTTCGATTGAATCTGCACTCCCCACCACTTGATAACACTCCCTTGGAAATGACATCCTTAAAACATCCAAGCTTTGCATGTCAACAAATTTGCCTACGTTCTCCAGGATGAGGTCCATCACCAAGTCATCATTTCGACACATGTTTAAGTATTTTAGCGCTTGCAAATACTTGCACGATTGAAAGAAGTTGATGAAGTCTGTTTGGCTAAGCTGACAGTTCTCTAGTTCTAGGACGATCAACTGAGGAGCCACAACCTGCAGACAAGAAATGTCTTTTTTAACATTAAAATGTGAATATTTGATTCTATAGCACTGCATTTATTTTTCATAATCATCATTAAAAAATAATAATAACAAAAAGATGTAAACTTTTCAAATCAAAGTAAATTGTTTTTAGTATAACTTTGAAAAATGTTGTCTTATTTCTTGTCACATTTTGTAATGTCAGCATTAGCCTTACTAATATTATGAATCATATATTTTGTTTATAAAACCTTAAGTTTTTACCTCTAGATTATAAAACCATCATTTTTTTACCTCTAATAGTGCAACAAATTGATCACATTTGTTGCCGCTGATATTATTTTCACTAAGGTCTAAGTGCGTAAGTCCTGATGCATGATGTGATCCTGAAACGGTGAGTAAGATCAATGAAATATAATGTGCTGACAGCAAGTTCAATAAAACCATACTTTTTTTCAATCAGTGCAACAAACTGAAAACATTTTGTAATGAATTTTATCAAGGTCTAAAAAAAGTTATATGGAATCCTAAAACGGTGAGTAAGAAATTTTATAATGTGCTGACAGCAAGTTCAGAACGATACATTTTCAATCATAACTTAAAAATGGTAATGAATATCAAAATAAAAATTATAGGAATAAAACGTTATTTTTTTGCCAGATCTACATCGCAATTTCTACATACATAGAAAATTGTGAAAATATAAGAGTCAGAAACCTATTACAATACTGAACATTAAACATGAAGAGACCATGATATATAATATACAATTATATTTGCATACACATCACTGGTTCACTTGAGTGACTACCCATGTGACTACCCATGTGTATGCAAATGAAAAATATAAATACTGCTGTTCCAATCATGGGACCTAATCCCTAATTTTGATTTGTTCAAAATGTCTGACTCTGTCTCTCAGACACTGGAAAAATGCCATTTTCATGTAAGTGTTCACTATTATGTAAACCAATCAGAATATTGAAAATTGCAATACAGATCAGGCAAAGAAATATCGTTTCATTACTATAATTTTTATTTTGATATTCATTACCATTTTTTAGTTATGATTGAAAATGTTTTGTTCTGAACTTGCTGTCAGCACATTAGTAGATGCCCAAACTCATTTGCATTATCAAATATCTGACATAAAAAAACCACCACATTTTAATTCCTGCATTAGCAGACTTGACATCAATGTTTCAGGTTTCAAATTTGAACATCCTACCGTATATATCCATCGTCTTACAGGCTGTAAGCATGTCCCAACTTTAAACTACTTTTTAGTTAAGTTAC
>CM032669.1:7897550-7933427 GCA_019095985.1 Streblospio benedicti
GACCTTCAAAAACATCACTTAGCATATACTAAACAAATATTTATTTACTCTGTGGTATACATTGTAGTTATGTCCGCTACGTCTCATGATAACGTAAAACGTATGTGCTACATTGGAGAGACGTTTGGATGGTGCCAATCACTTGAGCACTTCCTCTTCTAAATCTCCAATTACGAAATTGGAGATTTTAGACAAATCAAATTCAACTAAATTGTATAATTGAGAACGATACACGCAGCAGTTGTATGTAAAACAGCATCCTTTGTAAAGATATAAAGCACTAATTTCAAAGAAAATAATCAATAATAAAAGTTGTAATAAGTGGTCAGCACTATTTGATGAAGATATTACTAAAAATTATTATTACATGAATAAGATGAAACATATTTTTGACGCTAAAGTTGAAGAATTTAACTATAAGTTGTATAATAATTTATTACCAACTATGGATAATCTGTTCAAATGGGGAAAAACTGATTCTCCCAACTGCATTTATTGCAAAAATGTTTTCAAAATTCTTTTCATCTATTAATCACCTGTCCTCACTTTAACATAGGCAATATTTTTAGCCATATTTTTACAAGAAATATAAATTCTCGAGAGATTACCATTGGCATAGATAACGAAATGATTTTAAACAATATTTTTAGCCAAATCAATTTTATAATTTATAAGGAATATCTAATTGACAAAAATAAACCAAATGACGTTTCAATTTTAAATTTTATAAAATTTGAATTAGTATACCATGAAAAAGTATATTCTTCATCAGATAATGTATTATATCGGCAATATAGTAATGAGATTAAACGCATAATATCAAAGTTGTAAAATATATTACAGTTTAAGTGTTTAATGTATTTTATCTTTGTTACATAGTATTTTAATGTAAATATGCTATGTTACAAAATATACAATGTGTATGATTCCAAAGCCCCCTGACCTGTGAAGGGCGGTACATTGTGACTAGAAATTGTAAATGTGAAATTTTGCTTTTAAATTCTATAATCGAAGTGACTGTAATAAACAAATAAAATGATGAAACAGTAAATTATATTTCATATTCAAAATTATAATGATAAGTATGCAATTGTATTTAATTATTTAGCAAAGTAGCAAAATTTGAAAGAAATTAAATATAGCTTTATATTACATATTGTGTAGTATTAGTATTATTTGAAAACTCAAAATAATGGCAAAGCACAAGAGAATGAGCATCCACCCTGAAGAGAAAGGACATAAGTGTACAGTCTGTGAGAAAACATTCAGAAGTGGAAAACTGAAAAGACATATGAGAACTCACACTGGGGAGAAGCCTTTCGAGTGTAGTCAATGTGGCAAGTGTTTCAGTGTCAGTGACCGCTTGACCAGACACATGAAAATCCACACAGGAGAGAAAGAACACCAGTGTACGGTGTGCGAGAAATCATTCAGTCAAAGGGGAGAGCTAAAAATCCACATGAGAACCCACACTGGTGAGAAACCATACGAATGTACTCTATGCGGCAAGTGTTTTAGTCACAGTGACGCCTTGACCAAGCACATGAGAATTCACACTGGGGAGAAAGAATATCAGTGTACAGTGTGTGAGAAATCATTCAGTCAAAGTGGAACTCTGAAATCCCATATGAGAACTCACACTGGGGAGAAACCATATGAGTGTAGTCAATGCGGCAAGTGTTTTAATCGAAGTAGCACCTTGACCACCCACATGAGAATCCACATTGGATTGAAAGAATACCAGTGTACAGTGTGTGAGAAAACATTCCGCCACAGTGGAACTCTGAAAACCCACATGAGAACTCACACTGGTCAGAAACCTTATGGGTGTGGAGTTTGTGACAAAAGTTTCTCTCAACGGTCTGATGTTGTTACTCATATGCGCACTCACACAGGAGAGAAACCACACAAGTGTGATCAGTGTGGGAAATGTTTTGCTACAAGTGGTAATCTGACCGATCACAAGCGCATGCACACTGGTGAGAAGCCATTTTATTGCCATATTTGTCACGAATCATTTACACGTGGAAGCAGCTTAAACCAGCACCATAAGACTGTGCATGCCTAGAAATGAGTGGATATTACACGACATCCTCTTTTGTAAATAGTTTTAGAGTATTTCTAGCAGGTGTAGAACATTTTCTGACATTTCACCACTAGCTTGTTTCAAATGTTTTCTGCTCGGCATGATTTTGTTGCAGTCTAATTTGTCTGAACCTGATCTTAGTTTATCTGTGTATATCTTCCGTTATTTGAAATAAATTTAGTGTAAGTACAAAAAAAAAAGAAAGAAAAAAAAAATCCTTTTAATGAAACAGTGTATGAATTTTGTAGTTGAATTTTGTATAATTAATATACGTTATTATTTGATATGTTACTTAAGTTTTTGTACTAATGTACTTAAGTTTTTGATATTCCAAATAAATGTTGCAATTGTCTTTGACTCAAATTTTCACTTTCATTGATCAACTTAATTTTGATATCAAGTGGCAGCTCTTTACGCTTCGATTTAGACATTTTGATTATTGCTTTTCATGAACTGGAAGAGATTTATCTACTAGGCATGAGCTACAGACAAAGAATGAAAAAAAAGTCTATTTTTGGCTTTTATAACACATTTTCTCTTTGTTCTATCATCGATAAAATTTAGTAAAGCATCCCACAAAGTTCCTCATGATCATTGGAGTCTTTGATACACTAAAACTAGATAAGACTTCAATCACAAAATACACAGACCTTAAACATGAATTAGTTATCTAAGATAGTCTATGATTAAATATTCAACCCCCTGGAGATAAAACTTCTTAATATCAGCTATCAAACATTTCACTAACTAAAAGCAAACACAATCTTAAGTATAGTTCTTTAACTGCTCTTTAACTACCATGGGAGTCTACAGGAAATGTTACATAATCAACTCTGACTGACCCTTAATGGAGCTATTGTGTAGTGACCAGCCATAGAAAAGCCTGTGTGGTCCTAATTGAGAGGTGATTATGGCACTTGGGACTGCATAAAGTGGTCTTAATTGAGAGGTGGTTTTAATATAGAGGTTCACATTACTAATGATATAGGGGGAAAATTCAGGACCGCAAAAGTGGTCTTAATTGGAGGTTGGACTGTATCTGTAATGAATGTTCACCTATTGACAGGCTTGTTCATTATTCAAAGGTTTATTAAATGTGGTAAGTAATTTTTACTTCACTTTTTTTTATATACTTATATAATACACATTTGTAACCTCTATATCAATAACTATTGATACATTAATATGAGACTTTCTGTTGCTAACACTATTTAGAATGCCTTTATAATATAAACTCAATGTGGGGGGACTAGATAGGTTACGAAATGCCTCCGTGTGAACATAACGTGATAAAATGCTACATGTTCACAAGCGGGCTTTGTCCTGTAAACTTTGCTTGCATTAAAAACGACAAAAACAGAGGAATAATATTTCCATGATTCAACCCATTTAAAGTGTATTTTTAATAATCGATTCACTAGTTGTGAAGTACAATATTAAATTCTGCAATTTAATATAACCATTGAAAGAAACTAATATCAATCCTCGTTGTCTGCACACGCTACATGTAAATGCTACTCGGGTGTCATAAACAGACCAAACAGCGTATTCCATAACTTCAATACCAAACGGTCAACTTACATCTATTTTATATATGTTGTTTGGTTCATGTTCCCCAACATATGAAACAAATTTAGAGAAAAACTGACTGTCAGAATTTTTTTAATCCACATCAACATGCAACATGTGACCCGTTTTTTGCCCTATATAACTAACGATGTGCAAGCGCACACGTCAAATCTACGGTCATAAAATGAAGACTGCTTTGAAATCATATCTTTTTTGTGGTTTGATACAAGTATGAAAATGATGCTGTCTGAATGGAAAGAAAAAATCATTAGTTATACATAATTATAATGGCCTATGGCTAGCGTCCATTTTTATTATGAACTGCAAACATCAGGTCTCTTTGGTGCACGTTTTAGCGAAAAAGGACGTGTTTTCAATCAATAATATCTTCTTAACTAGACGGTCAATATTTTATTGACGTTTGTTTTATTTTCAAAACACCTTGAAGAGTATTTATAATCTCACCGTCAGTTTCATATTCATGCAGTGTCTTTAAAATCGCCTTTTGATTTAACATAAAGGATTGAAGATCCATCATAATCTAAAATAAATTAAAAGACAACTTGCCATCACAACTAACAGAATGTCCAATGAAGAGGTGACTTTAGGTCATTGATAGCCTAGTAGTGACCTTAATTAACCTCTTATGCTGTGTAGCACAAATGAAGACTAATATATGGGGGAAAATGTGTAATTAATAATATTCAATGATTTATATGCTCAATTCCCCCCATGGGCATGATTCTCAATCCCCCACCCCCACAGGGTCATGATTCAAATATGGAATGATGATCATATTGAAATACATGTCAGTTTGGTGGAAATCAAATGAAATAATGAAGCATCTATAGGCTTTAGTTCATACAAAAATTTGTTCATGGACCCCTGGGGGTAGGTTAATTTTCACCCAAGCGCTGTGATTCAAATACGGAATGATGATCATAGAGGCATACAAACTGAGTGCAAGGTTGGTGAAAATCAAATGATAAAAAGAAGAAACTGTTGTGTAAATATGAATTGTGGATAACTGAACGGACGACGGACGATGGACGGACAGCAGACGAGAGGTGATCACAAAAGTTCACGTCATTTATGACAGGTGAATTAATAAACAATGAAATGCTACATGTTTACTTGTTTCTGAAAACACCATTGGAAAGAGCGTTTTAATAGCTTTCAAATGATGTCTCATACAATCAGAAACTATTACAAAGATTTGTGTCGGAAATTGTCGGCTGGAATTTTACTATGTAAATATTGTTTTTTCTTATAGTTCAAAAACTATTTGGTCAAAAACATATTTTGAAACATTTTTGAAAAGACTCTCAAGGGCTTTCATACGAGCTACTATTTGGCAAAAATCTCCAAGAAATAAAAAAATCATGCCGGCAATGATAAACACAAGATCTACCTGTAAACTTATGGAGCAAATAGTTCCTAAGAAATATGACTATCTACTATTTACAGGATATTATTAATATATATATACCAAATTAGTGTTGTCTACACTATTAGGAATAACTACATACCCAGCACCACAATAATAGTATCGTCTGCCAATACTTATTATCATTATAAGATCTATGTCTAAATTATATACATGCAGGAAGATATTTCTTGTACATGTATATGACTACGAATTCTCTTCATTTTCATAAATACATTAACTGAAAATGCTTACTTGATATGCCATTAACTGGATGTCTTCTATACTTTTGAGATTAGCTACATATTCTGAAGTGCATTCCCAGTCCTAAAATAGATACAAGATTTTTGAAATTGCATGAAAATCCACTGTGTGTGAATTGTAAGCATGAAAATTTAGGAAAAAACAACAAAAAAACAGACTATTCTATCCTTCTATACATAACAAAACATGACTTATATGATCATAATAGTTTGTTTGTTTTTCATCTCAAACTCAAGCAAATAATTATTTCCTGTCATGTTACTTGATATAAAAATCAGTTTATGCCTTGAAATTTCCAAAAACTTGTTTTGTTTTTATTTTATTTTATTTATTTTTATTTTTTTGCTTACAAGTTTGAAATGAAGGGGTAAAATTGCAGATTACAAAAATTAAAGATATTGCTCAGCCAAAAAAAAATATTTGTTCTGAAAAAACCAGTGTCAACAGATGATGTCTTTTACATTGTACGTGTAAGGAAAATAAGATTAATATTTTATCATAAAATATCTATTACAATTTTAAGAAAATTCGCTAGACGAACTGCACATTTCTAACTGCATTTAGCACGGACAAGATAGGCGACTTCTTACACGCACCATGTAGTAACGTTCAACGAAAATCATTCTGTCGACATACTGTTTTTGATGGTTTTCATAGTTAGTGGTTTATAGCTTAGTTTTTACACTGTTCTATTTATTCTCTTAGGGCTTTTTAAATAAAAAAAAAATTGAGAAAGCACAAAGCACAATGATATTGTTTCTATTAAAGTATACTTGGTCAGCCGCTGAGCATAACCTTTAAACCATTTCTTTCTTACCATGGCTAGATTTTCTGTCAGCAAGAAGAGTTCTGTGAGAGCTCTGACAACTGGAGCAGTGATATGGCCAGAATTGGGTTCCACCTTCATACTTTTGTTGTACAAGTGCCAGAGAGGAGCCAGCAAACCCAGATCTATCGTCTTCGCACCTTTCGTCCTGCAAGCATAGTCACATTTTTCTTACATGTTAACCCTTTACTGGCGGTTTAGTCATTGATGCAAGTGGTCTAATAACCCTCGCGGGTAAATTGCCACGGCCAAAATAAGCTCAAATTTATCGCAATGGGTGACAGATTCACCTGAATGTACTGAACGTGAATCAGACATCCATTGTGGTAGATTTGTGCTTATTCTACGCTGCATTAGATTTACTTCTTTATGCACAAGTCACATAACCTGGCAGATGTCTGGCATTCGGTGGAGCTTGGTGGATTTTTTGTTTTTACCGAGTTCCCCTCATCGGAGGTATACCTTAGTGATGTGAATGGGCTCTGTCCAGAAATCTACACAGGACTAAACAAACACCGGCTGATGACCACAGGATTTTTTCGGCCAACGTACCATCAACTGTGGCTTCTGATCACCGCCTGAACACCAACTGTATATCGGCAGATCATTGGTCAATGCCCCACCGTTAATTGGTGAAAAACTAGAATTTTGTTGTTGCGTGACAGTCCCAGTCAGATAGTCAGCCGTACACCAACCAATGTGTATTCCGATGTGATAAAGATGCTACTGTCATGAAGGAACTTGGTAAGAGCATGTAGAATTTTAACTCCCATGTTAAATTTTTCCCGTGCTGCCACCGATGCAATGTGACTTGAGCATAAGTCACGAAAGGGTAAAACATCATAACAATATGATCAAAACCATAAAATATCTTCTTTTAAAACAATTCATGTCAACCAATGTTAATTATTACCTGTCTTGTGCACTGATAATCTTGAGCAGGAGCTGAATTGCTTTTAGTCTCTGTTCCCCAGTTTGTTTGCAGGCCACATACACCAGACTTTTCCACATCTGTTCTTGTGGAAATTTCCTGCAAGGAAAATGTCACTTTCATTCCAAGACGGTGACTTTACATAGAAGAAAATCAAAACATATGCTTGTTTACTATTCAATTAACCCTCAAAATGTTGGTCAACGTGACGAAAACTTACAAATGCGTGTCAAGAGATAGGATGCCATTTAAAATTCTGTATCCAGTGTCAAATCTGCCGAGCCGACCACCAGTCACAGTGAATTTGTAGCCCCAGTCACAATTACTACAGTCGGAGGAGAATTTGAAGTACAAGGTGTTTCCTGAAAATACAATTGTTCATTGAAGTATACGATGATTATTCTATCAGTGATACATTATTCAAAATGTACCTATGGAGTTGGAATCTGTTTCAAACTTTCAATGCTTATGAATTAATATTTTGCAGTTTTCCTCTTTACAACATTCTCCAACAAGTTCCTTATCATCCTGACATAACAGGCTGCACCAAGATTCACATTTTGTAACTAAGAAATTAAATGCCAAGCAGAGATTTATCAAAATTAAGATAAAATTTAAGATAAAAAATTAAGTTGTTGGACTTTTCAACTATAAGATCAAAGACTTGATAAAAGTTTCACACGGTTCAACAACAAAATTGTACCTGGCATTTCAAAGTCTTTCCATTTGTGGTTCTCACTAGGACCACTAAACGTACACCGGTCTTGTGTGTAGTCTTCAGAGGATGACATAATCAACTCATCACATGTTTCTTCTGTGCAGCACCTAGAAATTGGTAAAATTGGTTAATTCAAATCAATCAAAATAAAAATCACTTTACAGTAACATACCAAATGAAAAACAATCATAAAATGAACACGACTTTCCAGTAAAACAAATAACCAATCACTACCCACCTGTTATCAAATTTAATTGACAAAATTGATGCGCCGGGTAAGACGACTTTGTCTTCAATATGCGTGTTGTTTTTGTACGGGTGTTCCGTTTCCTTGGAGACGGTGGAGAGATTCACTTCCTCCATGAACTGGCAGGACGTGGTTGCTATGGGGATGAGCGCTGCGGGCGCACTGTGCTTGATCACGTTCTGAACGACCTACAGGCAGCAGCAGAATTATATACAATTTGTATCCTTGAAGGAGTTCATTGTGTTGGTAATTATGTAAATTTATTATTTTCATCTTTCACAACACAAAGAATTTTGGCAGTTTAGAAATCTACTTCAAACAGCATTTTACAATCTGCTTTTTAGCAAAGATTAGTTTCAACAGAAAGCAAAATCGATTAATCGGAAGGTTTGGAACACCTTTCCGTCGATCATGAAAAATAGAATCTTAAAAACTGCATGATCCTATGACAATTTGCGCAGTAAAATATCTTTTAGCCAAAATGTCTGCAGAAGCAGCACAAAAACCAAAACACATGGTTTTAAAACGGTGTAGAAATTCTTTGTGACATGAAAGATGAAAATAATAAATTTATATACAATCTGCTTTCCCAAATAAAGATGCAGTAACGTTATTCAACGATTCTGAACAACCTACAGGCAGCAGCAGAATTATATACAATCTGTTATCCTTGAAGGAGTTCAATTGTGTTGGTAATAGACAAAAAGCCAAGGCAAAAGAGGAAATTTATTTGCAGAAGCAGATGAAACTGTCTTTGATATTCGGTTATGCAAAAGAAATTCTCTGTTATTGTGTTGTGAAAGATGAAAAATAATAAATTTTATATACAATCTGCTTTTTTGTGTAAAGATGTTCATCACGCAATGGAAGACACAGAAAAAATCTGTATCCTTTAAATAAGTGTTGGAAATTAGTCCATCTAAACATAGGATTTAAGTTGATCACTTTGAAAATAAAGATTCTTATCTGCTTTTTGTGTAAAGATTACATGCTTGGAAGATGGAATTTTTTTAATGACAGTCCAAAAAACCTGTTTGTAGAAGTATTTTCTTACTATTCACCCTGATTTTTTTATATAGGCCATATTCACCATGAATTCTAGATCTAGATCATTATCTGATGCTTATCATAGTCAAAGATATTCTCCTAAGAATCCCAGCAAAAAATACCTTTTGGAATGCCTCTCTGTTATCAGTTCTGTTTAGAAGGTCCAGAACAAATGGAATATGTGGATTTTCACGACAACCAAGCAGGTCTGCCGATATGGGCGGTCCGGCTGATGGCCATTCAGCAAGCAATGCAGTCAGAACTTTTCGCGAATACAACACAGACATCGCAAGGTTCAACTGGAAAAAGCAAACAGTTCGAGTTCACTATTCATAGTTCCGATGCCCCGCCTCCTTTTCTGGTCTTGTCACTGCTACCACGTAGGTCTCACAAACATTCCTATCGCCCGTAGTAAATAGAGAGAAATTGCCGACTTTCTACCCAAGAGTGTTGAATCAAAATTGTGCTGATTTTCTTTGTTTTAACTTGGGATAAATTTGGTAACCTCTGTTCTACAACATACCAGAAGTATTCTCATGAATCATTGATAATAAAGATTTGCTGGGGCATTTAGTTTTCCATCTTTTTACATCCACTACCAGCCGCTACTCTTAATTGCATCACGAATTATGGTCGGTTTTGACAAATTACTCGGCTAAATGTGATAAAGGCTTATGTCCTGCAAATGGCGTCATCTAAATAGTGATAAATTTGTGAAACGAATGGATTATCATCGTTACAATAACATGCCCATCAAGAATTCACATGTCGGATCAATTATGAACTGGTTATGAAGACATGGACGAAAGGATATTTCTCAAATCGCGCACATTGTTTAAAAAATCACAGTGGTTTGTGATGCGTGTGTGTTGGCGATGAAGAAATTTGACAGCTTACACGGGCTTTTTATGCACACGAGACATATATATTTGAAGACGTTTTTATAGTCTTTCACTCAAGTAAGCTGTTTTATGTTCATTTTCGTATCATCTGTACCCTTTATGATGACTCACAGCAGTCATATTATTTTACGAGAATGAGAACTTTTAGAAATTCGTCTTTTTAAAGTGTACTTTGAACCGGTCTTTGAATCGAGGGCGGCACTAGTTTACATGTTTGGAAGATAATCTAGACGTAAAAACCCATATTCCTATAACTAGATGTTAAAAATAAGAACCGCGATACGATTCTGAGTACACGTGGACAATTTATGTAAAAATTAAGCATTTATGGAGGCACCAGAAACGTTATTGTTTCAGACGTAAAACTGTCAAAATGCAAGTGACAGTGTGCGGTAGTGTTTTTACACAACGTCATAACTCTTCTAAATCGATAATTGATAGGTATACATTGGATACAATGTAGAAAAGAGGAAAGGTAGTGCATCCCAACAGAAAAATTAAGACGTTTAGCACATTTTCATTAAAAAATCTTGTATCAAAACTTGGGAATTTCTCACTGTTTACTACGGCGAGAGATAAAGCTTGTGAGACTATGATAGCGCACCTGCGTATGTTTGCATGAGGCCGCTCGCTGATTGGCTGGCTGACGTAAAAAGGGGCGTGGCTCAGAACTATGAATTCCCTAATTCCATATAATTACACAAAAACATATAATCCCAGTACACTATCACTTCCTTAATGATGCTGGTTCTTAGTCTAAGCATATTTCTTTTGGATTATAATCACTACAGCTTTACACTAACTGTTTTTATAGTAAAAATGAAACTGAGAAATTCGTTTTACTTTAATCATAAAATCTCTGGATCCCGTCTTTCCTTGCAGCTCCAGCTCTCTCTTGAGCAGGCTCGCGCTCTTGTGTTTCTTTTGCTTCGAAGTGTCACATTTGACGTCATTGTCACATGTTGGGATTAACTTCTGAGTAGCGTCCTCACTTTCAGCTGCTGCAACTTCACAATCACTGAAAATCCACAAATCGCAACATAGTTTATCCTGATGGAAGTCCATTTTTCCTGGATTTGAAAGAAAAAGGTTAACATTTTACAATTTTAAACAGGATAATAAAAGCAATATTCACACTAAGCTTTCAACAGCCTCTGCTGTCTAACCTACATGCATGTCTAAAACATAGTTTTTTACCTCAATGTGAGATGACAATTTTATTTTACAATATGCATCTTGAAAAGGGTGATGGTCTTGCCTTGTTAATCTTAGTCAAAAGCTATCAGTCAAGTTTGAAATTTATATGATTTCTATCAAATTCTGAGGCAAATGTGCCTGAAAATACTCACTCATGTTCAAATATAGGTAGGGTTACCAACTGCATGCCTGTATCTGTTGCATCTTCTGTGCCAAATTCTGAAGCACTATGACAGCTCCTAGCTTCCCTGAAACAAACATAAACATTATTTAATATCTAATTTAATTTCCAGTGGAAAAGACATCTTTTAATCATCCTGAATTTTACAAAACACACATATTTTTGACTGAGCACTATCTTTAACATGGCTGACCATTAGACCTCCCAATAATTTCCATCCTTAGGTGGGATTCAAACCCACGACCTCTGGGTTGAGATGATAAATGACCAAGTATGTAGGCTGGGGGTTACAGAGACAACGGTTCGTCCATGTAACCTTTTGCCAGCCAGCTGCTTGGGATGATAGTATCATTCTGGTCTCACAACCTTCCGGTCGTGAGTTTGAGTCCTGTCAGGGCCACGTGATATAGTCAAATGGAAGCTTAGGGTTGTAAAATCTGTCTTCAGCTATGTCAGAGTGGTGGTAGGAGCTTGCTTGCCATAGAAA
Organism: Streblospio benedicti; assembly: GCA_019095985.1. Classification (NCBI taxonomy): domain Eukaryota; kingdom Metazoa; phylum Annelida; class Polychaeta; order Spionida; family Spionidae; genus Streblospio; species Streblospio benedicti. Next base: position 7,909,432 of record CM032669.1, read on the forward strand.
AAGAGAGAGAAGAGAGAGAAAATATAATTGTATCATGTTTAAGCGCATTAAAATAATGCACTCTCATAAACTGAGTATTTATTTTATTCAAATCTTGATATTGATATTACTCAATGATCTGGAACTTATATTTTATAATATCCGAAATCAGGTCCTATGTATCATAATTATTTCAGTGCATTAGTGTATTTGCAAACAATCAATGAAGTAAACAGCAGTATCAATAATTTAAGCAAGATGTATGAAAAACAATCTCACAATTGCAAGTTTGTAGTAAGTATTTTGAAATAATCACACATATAAAATCATAACATAATGCACCCAAATACTGATACAAGCACAGGGCTGCCAACCCGTCAATAGCCATTTCTGTACTCAGGATGCCCAAAATTAGTATTTTAGGGGTATTCTGTGGTGGAGCGGCAAACAGTCTACAAAAATACTGGGTATAAAAAGAAATCCATAAGCGCAGAACTGATATGTATGCATTTCTGGTGTAATGTAACCAATAATCAGGGCTTTTAACGCCAATCACAAGCACACATATCGATGTTGGGATGCAGTTCCTGTGCTTTTACTTCAAACAAAGTAATTATTAATGAAAAATACACAAAGTGGGGAAATCTGTATTTTGAAGGTAGAATTAGTATTTGGGTATTTTGGGTCGGAAACCTGTATTAATACCCGAAATATCTGTACTACTTGGCAGCCCTGCAAGCATGCCAGTATAGGGAAGCATGCCTACATTTTAAGAATTGCGTATATCTAGAACTAGACTCATTATTTTCAATCCTATTTTCTATAGATGTTACCACTATTCTGACATAGCTGAAGACAGGTTTTACAACCCTAAGCTTCCATTTGACTATGTCAAGTCGCCCTGACGGGACACAAACTCACAATCGCTGCTTGGGATGATGGTATATTACTACATAATTCTAAAGACATTTAAGATTATTTGGATCTTTGATAAGGAGTATATGTACTCGAAATTTAAATAAAATAATTTTCTTTTGATAGTTTGTGTTTGGATATAATAGCAATACTGTAATTAGAAACAAGAAGAAATAAAACCATATGCTATGTACCTAATCAACAGAACATTGAACATAATTTCTTGTTGTATCACTTACCATCTTTTTGCCAGCTTCTTTACTTCCTCAGAAGGCACATACGTAGTGTCATCCAAACTAAAAAGATACATTTAATTCGTAATAAAAAAAAGTACCAGTAGTTCTTATTTTTGTAGACATGTAGGTACATTTTTATCTTACAAAACCAAACCTGAATGAAGTTAAATAATGACTTTAAAAAAATTGTCTTACAATTATTTATATCAATTTATCATAAAAGAAACTACTAAAACCAAAATGTCAAAATTCCCATTCGCTATGACTTGTGACAGGCAAATTGAATACCTTTTCTAAATTGTGCACTTAATTGATGTATTCAAGTACTTTTAAATGGCTTGATATATTATGAGATGGATGGAGATAGCTAATTTTACAAAAGTATGAGGAGGCACAAACACAATTAAATGTACATAAATACTGTTTTCATTGAATCACTCAAGCTATGCGTGGAGAAAAAAAGTGGACAGGGTCAACTTCAAGCAGAAGTTGTAATAATGACAAGAAATAAGAAAAAAGCAAAACAAAAGAGCAAACCTAAGGTGTGAAACAAAATATACTAATAATCTATTTACAAAATGAATAGATGCACTCTGATTTAGAAGAGATTTATTTACAATAACTATAATTGTGTTAGCAAAACAAGAGTTAGTCTTACACTGATTTTATCTAAACATACACTATTACTGACTAGGAAACATTACATCTGTAATTCTTAATCTCATTTAAATAATTAAACACCTAAAAGTTACAGTTGTAGATAGTTTATATCAATGTTATCAAGGCAATCACTCAGTAGTTTCACTTTAAAAGTAATGTGGTCTTGGGTTTCAGGGTCAAAGGTGCAGATTTAGCCAGAAATGGGTAAAAGTACTATCTAGTAGGTGAAAAGTGTCTTTTGGGTGAAGGATAGGTGTAATACTTAAGGCAGGAAAAATTAACATTAACATGTTGAATCATAGAAATCCTGCTTAAAGTGAATAAAATAAATTCATTGTTAATTGGCATGATTGTTTTCTTTTCCGAAAATATATTTTTTAAACACATATATAAAAATGTAGGTTATACTACAATATGATCAGTCGGATTATTTTGTTTGTTTTTTGAAAGTTATCGTACATATTGTACAAAAAAGATTCAAGCTCAAGTCGTCATTAACATAAAATTATTGCCATTAGCATGTTTTATTAATTTCCTTACTATACCGTTCACTGCAAAATAAATACTGTTATATTGTTACAGAACAACCCTGACAAAAAACTGGCAGGAGGTGAAATAAAAAAAGGAACAATAAATATGTTAACAGATTACCAATGTTAGTAATTTAACATACTATATGGCAATAAGAGTGTTAAAAGTTTTCTATCTAAAAAGATATGATTGAGAAAATTTTAACTCACGTGTTCTCGACCCTGATTTGTAAAAGATTTTAAAACTATAGATGTCCACAAATCAACAGATAAATAAAATTCGTTCAGCAAAGAAAAATAAAAGCACAGGTAAATTAGACATTTATGCCAAGAAGACCGATAAGCTTTTATATAAAAATTGTGGCTGTACTAAGAAAATAAGAGAACCCATGAACATGCTATTAATCATGCTGCACATACAACATTTTTCAAAACATTTAAACTGGAAAATAGCGGAAAAATTATTAGTGGTCAGTTTCCAAGTTAAATATTTTTAAAACTCACTTTTCATGAACCACCATAAGAAGGTTGTTGGTACTCTGGCCATGAATTTCATACAAAGCTCGTAATACTGATACAGGAACATTTAGGTGTTCATTGATGGTCTGAAAACAAAGCAAAAAACGCTAAAACTTGAACCAAACGAGAATTTAACAAGTTAACGACTTTTGTGCGTGAAATGGAACACACAACACAAGGTTTCCAAACATACTAAATTGAACTTATTTTATAAAAGCTTATTTGTAAGTTCCAATTTCACAACCACAAAATGCCAACGGGTCATAACATACGTCAGAACATACGCAGCAGTTTGTGCATTATCATCATCAGTTTCTAATGCGTTTTCACCAAGAATTTCCACAATGCTATCTTCTACACTATGTTTCTTTAATTCAAACACAGCTCGGATAACTGGCACCGGAACTGCAGCCTCTTCAGCCTCATCACCAAGTATATCTACTAGGTTCTACGCAAGTAAACGAACAACATGTATTTCTACTCAAAAAATGTCAATAACAAAGATTGTCAATAAAACGAGTCAAAGTAGAATTTTACATGTACATGTAAGCATATTTTGGCAAACTAGTCTAATACTGTCAGTATACTTCAGCAGTAAAATTAAATCCGTTACAATTATGTTGTAACGACTTAACATGAAAATTTTAATCGTCAAATCAATATAAAGGTAAACAAACCTGAAAGCACATTCTAGTGGTTTCGTCGAGACCTTCTAAAGGATCAAGAGGTTCTCCTTCCACAGTGATGGCAGCATCTGACGGGGAGACCGTTGCGTCTTCAGTGTCAGGTTCTACTTGTTCTTTTGCAGAATTTTTCCCCTCTTTTTCTCGTGTGTACAGCATTAGTGACAAAATCTGCAAAATTCAAACAATAAAATCAGATAAATCGCACACATTCAAATGGCAAACAAAAATAGATATTTTTAGTATTTGCTATTTGCCAAACAAAATACTTTTTTGTTTTTATTTTGGTTATTTTCAATAATACAGTTTTTTCCATTTTACAATAATTTCAATAAAATCAATAAAATATTGATTGATTTTCTTACCTCAAAATCTTTCAGCAGCCACTGCCGACTAAAGCCAGTGCCTTGGCTGGCTAAATAAACAACACTTTGAACAAATTGCTGAGAATAGAGTTCTTGACCAGAGCATCCACCATCGATGGTCCTCAATAATGCTTTCAGTGTCAGTGAGAGGACCCAGAGAGATTCCACCGAACACGATGGTAAATCTGAAAATATAGCAATGAACATTCTGAAAATAACACCTCTGAAATGTGATTTACTAAGGTTTGGGAATCTAGTTGGAAAAAAGTCTTTCAACATTAACCTACAAATATATTATTGTTCATTAATTTTCACACCCAAACGATATTTCTAAAACTATAGTAAAAGCTATGCTTATGGACGTTGATAGCACATTTCATTATGTATAACATGTAACAGTTAGTAAATAATGGAACATCATAAACAAATTGTACATGAAATCTCCTTACTAGCTTTGACTATCTGTGTAATGTCATTGATGACCATAATGAAGTGACTCAAATGACCCGAGTCCAACACTTGAACTTGCTGTTTAATGCATTCCACTTGTTCATCTTTGAGCTAGAATAATTGATAGATGTATGGGTAAATTTCATAGATCACATGTACTTAGAACTTAAAAATATATATCAATATATATATATCTCAAAAATATACATGTACATATATTTTAAATGATCATTGAGTGTACTTTACATTTAGATCATGAACGCTATCCTGTGTCTGATTGTAGCCATGTTCCATTGTCAGAGATGTGAACCCCTGAGAGTTGAAAATCTTAATCACAGCTATGAAAAATCTTAATTTTCAAGGAAAAATCTTAATTTTCAAGCAAAAATCTTAATAAAAATAATTGAAAATCTTAATAAAATCTTAATGTTTAGCTACTCACAATAACCACCTATAATGAGGACGATAATAGAAAAAAACATCAATTTATACAGTATCTGCCACTGTGTTAAATGATAGAATTCATTCAACCCAGAAAATAACCCAGAAATGTGGTGTGTACAAATGTAAACACAGCTATGCTGAGTGGCTCCCTCCATGTGCTTGGGTGTTCAACACAAGAGTAGATCAGATACTGTCATACTCATAGCTAGGCTTTGACATACAAGGCCATCTTATGGCATTTTGAAGCAGTGTCATCGCGATTAACAATAGATAACTTTATGTAACATCTTATAAGCAATCATCATGCACAGGTTATTCTACCATTACTTTTATAGTCTAGAAGAATAAAAGGAAATTTCACCAGAAAACATTTATCTTCAACTTGCCAGCATCCATTTCCTTTTTGCACCTACACATGCACTTGCACCAACGCTAGCACCCGGCACCACTTACATTTACAACAACGCAGAAACAGCCTCACGCAAGCACGTTTTTTTCCTCGCTACAAATCATTACTGCCGTGATCCAGCAGTGTGTTTCCGTTATGAACACCAAATCTTTCTGGGAGGCATTATTCACACGATTTTCAACGAAAGTTTGCAATAAATTACCATATTTTTCTTAAACTAGTGAATTCCCGTAATAAAACCATGTCCCGTACGTAATCATTTTTCAGAGGTCAAAAACCGTAAAAATACGGGAAAAAAACGGATGTTCACATCTCTGCATTGTGCAAAGAAAACAGACATACAAGTGCTAGCAAAAGCACATGACCAAATAGTTCTAGCTAGAATGTACATGTGCTTCAAGTGTAATAACAAACATACCGTTCGTCGCTTCCTGCTTTTCTTATCCACCAACAAACACTGATTCTTGTCAGGAAAATGTTTGATTACGACTCCATGCTTCACCTCTGTACCGCCTTCTACATACTTCACATGGGACCCAATTGAAAGAACCTGGAATATCGAATTGTAAAAAATAATCACATATGTTGGCATACATTTTATCAAAATGAATGTTTCAGTTAAAGTTTATGGTATTATTTAGAGAATTTCTTATTAGTTTACCCACGTTTGTGAGAATTTTTTGTGCATCACACCAAAATACCTCTGGATATCCAGCAATAACAAACAGTGCAAATATGGCGGACAGTCGAGGTGATGAGTGAAGGTTTGTGAGCGAGGAAGTCACATGCGTCATGAGAACCTCCCTCCACGCAACAGTATTGAACAGATTCTGCAGGATATTTGCCATAGAATTGGCCCATTCCAGCCCGCTTCTCTCTAAAAGGTTCAATTTCAAATTGCATAAAATACACCAATATATATTATACATACAATAAAATATATGACTCTCAATCAACCCATGTTAGAAATAAGGCTACATCATTAGAAATCAAAATTGTTTACTTTATATTGCACACACATTGGTATTCGATTTGATATTGCACAAAAGATACTATAAAACATGAGTCACAATCATGTTTCAGAAACATACATTTAAAATAATACTCCATTAAAAATATTATACGTTTTAAGATTTTTTACAGCATACGCACCAAGACATGTGGCTCCAAACTGGAAGAGGAACTCTGCGGTGGCGACGCCCTCTTGTTCAGTGTTCAGTGCCAGAAGGTCGCGTGATGAACCCGTCGTCGTGTTCCTCACAGCAACATCCACCACCTCAACAACAAAACACTCATGATTCTACCAACTTTTATGATAATTAAAATAAGAGATACAGTTTTGTTCTAATTCAACATATTCAATTAGAAAAGCAATGACAGTTTTCAAGCGGTGTTTATGTTTTGTGGATGCATGAAGTCTCCCTCCAAACCAAGCTAACTATTATTATAACAGCTCCATTTCATATAAATATTGTGCTTTTAAAAAAGGCTTTGCATTATACATTAGGATGCCATACTTGACAAGTGGTGGTTGTCTTCTGCAGCAGCTGGCTGATGAGTCCCATCGCCAAGTGCTGAGTGTTCACTTCATGCTCCGTGTCACCTCTGTAATGCCACAAGCATCACTTATGTAAATTCATTATTTTCATCTTTCACAACACAAAGAATTTCTAACCGTTTGACAGTTTCGTCTGCTTCTGCAGACATTTTCAAAAACACTACTGCGCATGTCAGATCATGGATGTAAACCATGATCTGATAAATAGATTTAAAAATGTCTGCAGAAAAACATTAAAGTGAAGGTCAATATTAACAGTGTTTGAAAGAGAAAAATAAAAACCATTACATAAATTGATGAACTCATTCAAGGATAAACATCACTTATATTTCAAGTGACTATAAAGATTCAAATTGCAAATCAAAAGCAACAAAAATGCACAAATAAATAGATTTAAACCATAACACTAACATTTTACAGAATGATAAATAACATATTTGGGTATTTCAGAGTGACAAACTTTACTTGATCATATTTAATCACATCCTTTCTATCATCATGAATATTTATTATTAACATTATATCAAGTCATATTGTGAACCAAACCTTGCTATGTTGAAAAGCATTGTGAAAAATTCCTCTGAAGTAAAGATCGAACTGACATCTTCTGCAAGGGGAGTCTGAAATATGAAAAAAAAGACAGCCAGCAATCCTCAATTAGTAAAAATAATAAATAAGCATAGATTTTTTTTTTTTTTTTTTTAAATGAAATTATTCTGCAAAGCACTACAAATAAATCAATATTGTAAATAAATGTATTATATAAACCTTGCGTCCTTCATAATAAGGACAAACTAAATATTTCATACCTTGCTATCTATTGGTATCATGGCTCCTAGCAATCCCATCATTCTTTCTTGCGAATGAATCGCAAATGCTTCTTGTTGGCGAACAACTAGACTTTCATCTGTCTCTCCCTCTGAAAAAATAAAAGTGAAATTGCAAATTTCACTTCAGCGAATTAAAGCAATTAAGTGAGTAAATAATATTTACCACTTGTGGATATGAAGCATAATATCTCCGTCTTAGGCTGTGTAAGTATTCACACAAGTCATATCCAGAAGTATAACAGTTAACATTTCCCTACATGATAAATAATACATCAACATTAACCTTAGTTTGCTGTAACTTGAAACATCACTAAAATAAATGCAACGAACCAAGCAAAAATCACAAAAGTAACTATGCGTTGAGCTACACCTATCTTTTTTTTCCCGTCTGCCTATCATTTTCAATTATCATGATACTAGAGAACCATCTTGAGTTATACTTGTACTTTTGAACCAATATTTTGAAGCTACCTGAAGTTTGCCAAGATGGGGAAAGGCCAGGTAGCTTCAGGTAGCTTCAAAATATTGGTTCAAAAGTACAAGTATAACTCAAGACGATTAACAGAACTTGAACAAATGAACATCCAACATGATAGTAGATGCGTGTACTCACTGAGACTGAGGGAGCTGGCACTGTTTGCGGGGTCGTCGGGTCCGCCCACACTCATCAGACATTTGGTGGCCAGGTCAATGCACTGGTTGTGGAGCGTCGTCGCAGCCTTGATGTAGTCCAGGTCCTGACACTGCTTGGACATGCTGCAACGACGACCAAAAATCACTCTCAACTTTGCAACTCACAGTAACAATTTTGACTGAATAAGCTACAGCTCTAATTGTCTTGCATTGAAAAACATAATTCAATAAATCAATCAATCAATCAATTAAAACTGCAACTCTAATTATCTTTCATTGAAAAACATCATAATTAGGTCCATAAAGCTGTACCTGTACAAATGATTTGCCATGGAGAGAGCTAATGACGTGAACTGGAGCCAAACGTGCTGATGGATGTAGGACAAGATGGAAGAATCAGACTCCTTGTTCAAACGCCCTAAATTAGTAACAAATCTAGTTTAAATTAACATCTGTAAGTAACTCAAAACAGGAATGTGTTTCCATTTTATAAATCAATTTCTTAAAAGATCCATTTTGTTATGTATTCAAAAGATGAAACTTTTCTAACATACAGAACATTTTCATAATCTTACACTTTGTTATCGGGATCCGAGTAACAGCATGTTCAGTTGAGTGTCTGAAATGTTAAGATATATAGAGTTTTTTATAACAAGTCTAAGAACGATATTGTTACCATATTCTAACTAACTCTAACCTTCTCATGTTCACTTATGTGAAAAAGAAATACAATGTGCTGCTAGATGATTGATGAATAAATTGTAAAAATTACACGATTAAGATAAAAAATCAATTAAATTTCTATATTTTTATACTTCTCTCTCTCTCTCTCACACGTCTTTTTAGCAAGCATATTTCTACCAACGATAGATATAGCTGAAGACAGGTTTTACCTGTTGTATCCGCAAGCACTGAGAAACACATATATATCAACTAAATTTCTAGCGCCATTTAATATTTCATATATGTAATCTCTGCAAAATTAGTACTTAGTCGTTTACAGTATCCAAAATAATCACAGTTTAAGAATATATGTATCAGCATATATCAATCGCAAAATATACATAAAAAACCAAAGCAGAATTACCCTCCAGGAAATATTCCTTCGCGATGGCAGCCAAGACAAAGGTCGAAATCCTCACACACGTTGCAATGAATCCGTGTGCTTTGAATGAATCCCTGGCACTCATCACATTTAAATCTGCAATTTTAATATTAAATAGTGTCACTAATATTAAACTATAATAGTTTCTTACTAACTCATTTATAAACTAGGTTAGAGTATACCAAACCAAGGCTTTATAAAAAGGTTTTTTTTTAATTACAGCTAACATAACATTGAATTTTTCAAACAGGAGTGAACCACAAATAAGCCAAGAATAAAGTTAAAGACCAATCACTCACGAGAGATGAACAATGTCATGGTCGTCAGTGTGGTCACCTGCAGGTTTCACGCCACCTACAACACGAAAATTACATATATATATGTTTTCTTTTGACCGAAGAATTCAATTTCTGAATATACTAACTTTATGAATGGTAATGAGCATTTCTAAGACTCAAAACTAAATATAGCAGTTAGGCATCGATGCTTGATATTGTATTTGAATTAAGGTAAATGTACATAGGAAAAACTAATCGAAAACATTTTTTCCTTTCATATATACGTTAGAACAAAGTGTCTTTGTTCATAAAATGTTATTATAATATTGATAGAATATTTCCTTGCATCTTTTTACTGCAGAGAAAACATTGTCAATTTTATATATAATTAATAGGAGAAACCAAGACCATTATGTTTAAAACCCAATTTTAAAAAAAACTGCTCCATAACTTTCCTAAAAAAAAATTATGTTTCATGAAGAAATAATAGACTATCCTAAAACTATTAATGAATATTCAATTAAATAATTCTTTCATACTTTTTTTGCCATCTGAATTCATAGAACTGTCAGGTTTTGGGGGGAGGTGGCGTGGAAAATTAAAGTCTGCATGAAATAGTGCTTTTGTATGATAAAAAGATCAATTCTTCAACACTTATTTATTGTACAACAATAAAGGGTCTGAAACAATACGCATATACTCGTCTATTGAAAAAAAAAAATAACCCTGCCAAATTAAAAAAAATGATTGACTGACTGCATTCCAAGAATGCTTTGCAAAAATTAGAAATAAAAAAACAGTCCCATTAAACTAAAATCTTTTCAAAAAAAAATAACAAGCTGATTGGTGACAGAGTTCTTTTTATGTAGTATTCGAACTCGCAATTAATATTTACTGACGTTGAGGCAATTCATTGTGAAAACGGGAAAGCCTAAATTGTGGAAAAGGAATAGATTAGAGATCTTGAAAACTAATACACTGGCCAGACCAGAATAAGCTGCAGAGGTCACATTAACAACTGACAATGCACTTGAAGGGTCACGGAAAGATATTAATATCATAATACAATATCCATTTCAACTTTCCTTTCAATTTTTTTCATTTCAAAGACAATTTTAATTTATCGGAGTGCTTGTAGTCAGCATAATGACCCCAGTCACTGTTAACGTTATAACAGGTTTGAGCTGGCAAAGCAGCTGTGTTTTGCCAGCTTCAGTTTTGTTCTTCCTGGTCCGTTTCACAATTTTATACAGGTTAAGGACTCTATTAATCGAGGTGCACTAAGAATACCAGAATGGCCATTGTAAAATATTTTATTACTATTTATTTTTCTATGAAATAAAAATTTTCTTTAATAACTGTGTTGGGTCATCATTGCTGACGCAAGTTTAGGCAAAATTGTGTTAAAAATATAAGAATTGTTGTAAAATATTACCATTACCTGACCAGCTTTCTCCTATGAATAAAAAGGTTTTTTATTGCATTCACTATCACACTTTGAATAATACGCAGCCAACTTAAGTTCTAAATATGTATAATTGTGTTATAGTATGAGGTTCACCAGCGTAGCAGGTGGTACACAGGTCCATGTCGTGGCACTGGAGGCAGCGGTAGCGCGAAGCCGGGAGGCTGACGCCACAGCCGTCACAGGAGATCTCCACGTCCAGCAGGTCGCAGTAGCACGCGATGAACATCTGCAGGTCCTGCAACGCAACACTTTATTGCTGGCTTCATTGATGATTATTATTGCCGACTAAAAGGGTCACTCGTGGAAGGATTTATGCTGCCTGCATAAGAAGTGTCATATTGTTTCAAATATATAGATACCTACTAGCTGTCAAGGTTGAGACAAGAGCGAAAGTCTTGCCAAAGACAAAATGGCTTCCAATAGATTATATTTGAATCAATGCCTGGAACCCAAAGAAGTTTACATTCTGTGAAGAAGTGTCATGTTATGCTGAAGTGAGTGTTGGGCCCTTAATAAAGATGACTGCTCACGTTTGTTACACAATGATAAAGCGATGTTTTGTTGTTATCTTTAACCTGGCTTCTATGTGTGGGAGGTGTCTCACCAGGTTTCACGAAAGGCCTCCTAAACGAAGGACTTCACACTGATTCTGACATGCCAGATTCCACATCTAGGTCTCGAGAGGAGAATATTCAATAAGGACCTAATCTCATCGAGAATAGGTTGCCAGACATACGGTGACTAAGGTAGACCTTGTGTCTCTTTTCCCAGTACTGAAAAGTACTGGTTCCTAATCCTATAGTGGCCTTAGGAAGAAGATGAGTCCTTACAAGGTGTGTGTAACCAATGAGAACTAACGCTAGTCCAGTGCAACTTATTATAGGCTACTTTATACTTGCAGGGTGCTATAAAAAAGCCTATAATTCCTGCACACTGGATGACTTACATGAGAACTATTTTTTTTCACAGTAGTGTTTGGATCAACAGGTGTGACGAGATCGTGATGGCTGGTAGCAAAGTGAAAGGGAGAAGGCATGGGGATTGAATATCGAGATGGTGAATGACTGAGATTTGTGAAGGGAAAAAATTGCAGATCATATCATACTTAAAAAAATTGACACCTGAAAAATCTATCTAGTAATCTTTGTAAGCTATTTCCTCTAACAATATCAATGCAATTTAAATGCATGTTTCAACCTTGCAATTCTTTTCTCAATAAATTACCATGCTGGAAAATGGCTATTTGGCAATAAATTTGGGTTATCGGAGTTCAGTCCAACTGTGTTTACTATTGTATAAATGTTTGGATTTGATTCAGATAAGACAGATGCAAAAATTTACCCTGCACAAATGACAACATGCAAGTCACGTACCTTCTTATCATCCTTTGTACATTCGCCTTTGCTCATCTTGTCGTACCAGTCAAAAAATCCATGTTGACATAACTGAAGCCATTTTCTGTGTCTTGCATATTCTTTCAATTCTTCCTCTTCATTGCAATCGCCATCTATTTTCTCCCTCATACTCACACTTCCTGTTTGATAATGAAAAAATTTACTAGTGCTATATTTCTTTACCAACCATCCAAGGGCCCATACCCACACTATGAAAAAACTGGACAGTCCCAAAATTTGAAAAGTTGAAAATCCAATGTAAATACGTATGACTACAGTATACATTGATGGCAAAAATAACAAAAACTACCTATGGCTAGGTCCATAAAGAGCTGTGGCAAGTTGATTTCGACCAGAAAGTCCAAGTCATACATCTGCCAGTTGACATCCAGTATGTGGAGCATGCAGGCTTCTACGTAGTCATAGCATTGAACAACACTCCTGAAAAAACATCAATATGCACAACCATATGCACAACCATACAAGGGCCCTACCCAAAATTTGAACCATATCACAATATGTAGCACTAAAATTTCCATATGTAAAATGTGTAAACACAAATTCATGTGAAGATCCACCCTCTGAATTGATCATTATTCAATATTTACATTTGGGCCTTTACATGAGTATGGGCCTTTGCATGAATGGTTGATGAAATATATAGTTTACATGAGCATTTGATGTCTAAGGGAAAAAAACTACTATTTTTCCATGTTTTCATCTTCAGCCTAATGGCCAGTGGGCTTTAACATGAATGTTTATGTAATAATTATCCATTGTTTACAAGTACTTCACACATATAATTTGGTTATAAGCTCCATTGATATTTATCTTATATTTTTGGGAATTGGTTACACTCATGGTTTTGGTTATATATGGTTGAATAGGTACGGTTTTGGTTGTATGGTTGATTGGATGTATAAATACACCTGAACAGTCTACTAAATCAACAGCCAGAAAAAGGTATAGCAGCAACAGTGGATCAGCATGGCAGCACATGTGGTATTAACCGTTTGCTTGTGTTTCTTTGGATTTATCTTTATACAGGTAACAATACAGTTTCCTTATAACAATTTATGTACAGCTTGTTCATATCTTCAAAATATTTGTGTTTCTCCAGGTAGATATTTACCATGAAATGCTTCTTAAGCATTTGGTTATATAGAAATATTCAATCACATGTGTAAGGTTGTTTTCAGTTAAAATCACAAACAACTTTTAGATGAAATACTTGAGCACTGAGCAGAAATACTTTTTAAATAAGAAATAATAAATTCATATAACGGTTTGAATAAATACTTCTAGGCAAAAACTACTACTAGTTACATGCAAAAATTGGTTATAAGACATCATATAGTCAATAAGATAATGGGCAGCATTTTTCATGGAAAAAAGTATTTAAAGTAATAAAAAATAAAGGTTTTCTCAAGTACTAGCCTTTTTCATATAATTTTGATCATCTTATAATTACGTTTTTTGGGTTTTTCTTTTTGTTTTTTTTAAATATACAACTAAAAACATCTTAAGTCATCTCAGTGGTTATAAATGTTCCAAATTTTGTGAAGATATTCTTTTTTTCCCCTTATATCCAATACATAGAACAATGTTTTATCATCTAGATTGAAGCTTCTGAAATCCAATGTGGCCAGGACTATCCAGTTACATGTGATTCTGCGACCCAGCACTGTAATAGTGGGACAGGAAAATGTGAGTCGTGTGCAAGAAAATGTAACAAAGTGCCATTTCCCTGCAAACATGATGGGGTTTGCGCAGGTCAGTGATAAACAACTTGTGTTGGTGTTTGCTTTTTCTTTTTATATGCTTATTTTATCCCAAAATATTAAAATATGTCCAGAATTTATTAATAGACGTTTTTGAACTAGGTCCTATTCACATAATAAAAATATTACAACTGTTTTTACTCTTAGAGTAAAAACACTTGTAATATTTTTATTATATGAATAGAACCTCTTAGAGTAAAATCAGTTGTAATATTTTTATTATATGAATAGGACCTAGGTCGAAAACGTTTGTAAATAAATTCTGGACATATCTTAATATTTTAGGATAAAATAAGCATATAAAAAGAAAAACAAACACCAACACCATATGGCATATGCTAACCACCTTAAAAACATAAATGATGTACTTAAGAGTAATATTCAACTTTTCCATAATAAACTCTCAATTGGGTCTCAACACGTATTGGCTATCAGTGTATGCTTTACGTTCATGGTGACTTGTAATTGCTAACCAATTATTGGGCTTGTAAATTATTGTTTTCTGGATCTTTTTTTTTTTATAGAATATTTGAGGGGAAAGGCCAAAACGACTGTGAAAGAAGATGGACATTCTAACCATATCATCTTAGAAAAGAACTCATCTAATATATCCATCAAAAATGCAAGCAAAACTCCAGATCCAGTTGTCCAGCCGGTTCAAGATTCTATATCATCAACCATCATAACATATAGTAAGTTGAAAACATATACATCTCATGACACAAGATTCATTTTTTTTCCATTAATTAATAATGTCAATTACTGCATATGTTTTCCTCTTCTATTACTTAATTTGTCTTGATATAAAAGTATAGTGTGGATCAACTAATAACTTGTGTATATTCAAGACGTGAATATCCAACAAGCTTATGGCATTTTGCATATTTTTTATACAGGTACGGTCATTCCAGTAGCACTCATCATTATTTCGGGAATTTGTGTAATTTGCTGCTACGTAAGAAGCCGAAAAAAATTAAGGCAAAAGAAAAATCACCACCACGAATCCATAGAACTGAAGGATTTGGAGAACAATGAGTGTCAACCAGAAAAAGAATCTCTTTTATTAGTCAAAAAAGTAGACAAGTCTACTGAAACTACTCAAGAAACAACGATTGAAATCGATAATGAACAAAATAACAACGATCAAAATAGATTATCTGACAATAACAAATACTCAATAGCCCAAAAACAATTTCCCCAGGCGGAAACCAGTACATTTTGTCAAGTCAATCATCAAAGGAATATTAGCTATACGACAGATACTAATTCTCATGTTATAGTACATTCTAGTCCAATCTTACAAACTGCTAAGTCCTGTAGCAAAATCGATGACGAATCTATAAAATATCCACAAAGGGTAGTTGGTCATGATCAGCCATCTGAGTATTCTTACGCACCAAATAAGGTTGAAACAAGTACATCCAGTGGAAATTCAGAGACATATATTGATGAAAACGTGAAGCTTAAAGGCCCTGAAGACCGAGATTCATCCGATGATCATTCTTTTGGTCCTCAAGGAATGATGTAAACATCAAGTGAAACCGACCAATCGGATATTTCCAATTATTAATGCAAGTTGGTCGCTTTGAGTTATCATGTTTTTTTTCTATTTGGCTAACATTGAACATTATGGGATTGAACAGTGATTTTGTTCTTTGTAAGACCAACAAATTAAAAGAAAGTGTGTGTGTGTATGAATGAGTGAATAACAGTTTAGTGCTATTATGTGCATTATATAGTAGTTTCTGTGATACTTCAACTTGTGATGTAAATAAATACTCACGATGAAAGTCATTCATCAAAATTTAAGTGTACTTACAATGGTTATGCAAATTGTGATAAAAAAAAAAAAATAAAAAATAAAACTTGTAAAGAAGCTTTAGTGGATGAGATTCTTTTCTTTTTGTTTCCCCTTATTTTAAGCTGGACTGAAAATGATCATCAGCAACAAAGTCATAATATTTGATACGCAGGGATTCTTTCATGCCTACCTATTCAAGTTGAACCTGTGAGTGGACCTCATGGACTCCACGAGTCGTCTGATGAGTGTGTAATACGACTGCCTCACTTGAGTTTCCAGCTCCAGGCCACATCCGTCCAGGCCCTCGGCATAATGCCGCGCAAACTTGTCTTGATAAACGAGGATCTCTTGCAGGAACACAACAATCGGCAGCTGAAACAGCATTTTTACATTGTGCTGAACGCATAAAAAGTAGGATTAAAACTTAGATAAATATGAATAGGAGATAACATATAAAGCACAGATAAAGTAGGGGAGTATTTTGATATATTTTACAGATAATAAATGTCATTAAATTCACCTGAAATATATGTTGATCGGTCATGATTCGGATGTACTCTGCCATGAACAGGTAGATCTCAGACACTGCTTGAGCTTGCTGGGAACGCTCCTTGAGAAGCTCTTCCACTCTGAAGCAGAATTGGATTATCTTACAAATTCATAATGCAAAATTTCTGTACTTTTTAGAAATTCAAAAAACAAAATAGAACTACTGTGTTTTGGGTTTTTTCTCTCGGAATGAGGTATGATTTAATAAAATTCATAGGTGATTGATGAGACAGACTTATTTTTTTCATATAATAATGCAAATATTTATAACAATAATGATAAATGTAATTGTCCAAAAACATACATTGTGGAGTATTCAATGAAATAAAAATCTAAAAAGTTCACCTCTGCTTGTCCCATAAAGGATCTCTGACAAAGTCGAGCACCAATTTGAACGAGGGATGCTTTTCAGCCAGGCTGTCTAGTTTATAGGATCTGGAGTACTGCCTACTAGCTCGTCTGTCAAGTTTAGGCTTGGTCTGAAAGAAATATTGAAGTCAAAATTTTACATCATAAACATACATTAAGTTGTGCTAAGTTCTCACATACTGAAATATATTCAAACTTACATCAGTTCGGAGATGGACTTTCGTTAAACCAGCAAACTTCAATAAAAATAGAGCCTTTTCTTTACAAGCAGAAACTGAAAATGGAAGCAAGAGATGATTGAATGAAGGAATGTAAAGGAATGCTGCACTACATTGATTGACAGTAGTGAATACCACTCATTTCTAAGTGTACCATTTATGTCTGAATAAACAGAAGGCCTGAGTTAAGAAAAATGGGCAAAAGGTAAAACTTAATTCTTCACATGAACGCTCAAGTGTTACATCCAGCTAATGTGATATGAATGCAGTTTTGTTGTGTGAATACAATCACGGGTTGAAGTTAAAGCTTCCCGATGGCCCCGGGAAAGTATAATCATTCCCCGGGAAATGGTTTTCATTCTGTATATTTCCCAACGGGTAAGCACCTCTACAAACAAGCAAATCCATTATTTTCCCAGCATTTTTCGAGCTTCCACTGCAGCAGTTTAAGTTTAGTCAGCAGCATTTTTTGGTGTCGCACAATTTAACAAACCAATATTGTATTACTGGGCTCACTGCGCATGTGCAATATCCGCTATTTTGTAAAAGTCCTACTGCAACACTGCTTTGTGTCGCACAATTTCCCAACCGTGTAAATGTTATGTCTGCACTCAACCCACATGCTGTTTGTACTCCAAGATGCATTTGTCATTTTTGTTCAACTTTGTACTCCTAAAATGTTCTGCAGATACTTAATACAAAATTAAATCAACAAAACTTTGTTCTATTTTAATTGCATTTTCTAACTCTCACAATTGCAAAAACGAGAACTGAAAATATAATGCTCACCTGTGCACTCGCCGGCAAAAAGATCAACATTTGATCCCCCTAAGGTCAAGGGAAAGTAAAAAATTTTCAAGGGCAAGTGGGTACTTGCCCGAGGGCAAGGGCTTTTAAATTTAAACTTCGACCCCTGACAATATAAATACCTGTAGTTTAAAATTAACTAGCAACAGCACAAAAAATACTTACTCATATCTGGGTCTGTAGAAGAATTTTCATTTGCCAATTTTAACTTTTGTCTTTGTTCTATCTGAAAGTCAATAAACATAATTTAAATCAAAATAGTGATTTTAGAAATGCCTACTAATCAATTAAAGCGATAAGAATCATGATGACGGCAAAAAAAACTGCCGCATTGCTGTATTCTGATCATCTGGAATACTTATGGTATCTTTAGCTTCTACAATACAATGAATAACTCACCAGGAAAGTTCTCAGCCCTTCAGCAGCATTATACGCCTGTGTAATACCATCACTGATTTTACTGATGCCCCCAGCTTTTACTGAAATTTACATCACAATAGCAAAATAAGTCACATTTATCTTACATTTTAAATGTCCATCCCAGTACCCAGGGATAAATTTTCTTAATGATTGGAGAGATGCAATTGATTGATCTATGATTGGGTAGTTTTCAAAGTGGAACTTGGGTAGGGGTGGGGCTCTTTACATGAGAGGGGCCACTTGAGATGGTCCTTTATCATATTCTTTCTTTCCAACTTACACAGAAAACTCATGATAGTTTTGTTTTATGTTCTTTTTGGCTGTACAATATTCAAGAAAGAGAATTTTTAAAATTAATATTATTTAAACGTTTCCAAGCTCTACAAGGCTCCTTATCATTTGAGAGCCTTGTAGAGCTTGAAAACGTTTAAATCATACTAATTTTGAAAATTCTCTTTCTTGATTATTGTACAGCCTAAAAGAACATAAAACAAAACTATCATGAGACCAAGTGCTGTGAACCAAGTCTACTGGATTTTAAACACAGAACACTAATCTGTAATATAATGTCACCATATTTTGTGATGTCGTCCCTGAGACTTTGTGTGTGCCACAAGAGAGCAGCGAACACGGCCGTGATGGCTTCCGTGAGCTCCGGGCCGCCTAACTTGCTGGTGGGGCAGCCTTGCTCTAATCTGCAATGAAATATAATGGCTTATACATATGCAACATGCAAGAAATGGATTTGTTTTAGATCTAGTATGATGGAAGTTCATTTATCCTGGACCTGATAGACAATTGTTTATATTTTAAACAGGATAATAAGTTCGGAAGGTTTAATATTTGAGCTGCAGCAGGTCCTCTCATATTTATTTAATTTTAATACACAGTTCTTTATACCCACTTTATAATCCAATCCAGAGTCCTAAATATTTTATTTTAAAATTTCTAGTTATTCAGTTTGTTTCGACAAATTCTAAAATAAAATATTTAGGACTCTGGATTGGATCATAAAGCGGGTATAAAGAACTGTGTATTGATATTAAATACGCATAATAAGTTCAAATTACAACTTGAGCTTTCGGCAATTGCTCTTGCCTTGTTCACAACAAATGCTTCATAGGTCAATCTATGACGTCATTTGTTGTGAACAAGGCAAGAGCAATTGCCGAAAGCTCAAGTTGTAATTTGAACTTATTATCCTGTTTAAAATATAAACATATGTCTTGCTTTAGATCTGTATGCAATATTTGAAGACACAAACTACAAAGAGCAACACACTTTGTTCACAATGTAAGTGAATTCTGTAACAAATCTCTTCAGCAATGAGGCACATGAATGGACTCTTACTTGTTCAGCATTTCTGTGCCCAAGCCCGCGTCTCTTTCCACCATGCGCCACAGAAAGCTGGCGCTCTGTGCGTCATCCACAGCTACATGTTTCCCAGACAGAGAACGCTGTAATTTGCCCACCATGTAACCTACAAACAAGAGAAATCCAATTCATGGGCAAAAATTTGACAAATACTTTTTTTTTTAAATTAGATGCCCATAAGTTCTAAATATATCTGTTGAAAGTGATATAAAACTGTGCGTGATCATGCAAACAGCCAGGTGGGCTTTTAACATTTAAAATGTAAATTTAATAGCCACCTTCCCGATGTCAAAAGACATTTTTAAGGTACAAAACTTATATAAATTTTATGAAGGTTGGGCCAATACATGAGCATTGGCCCATGGGTGTAATTTTGGGAAACAATTAACGCTGTCCTCACCTCCTCTTAGTAATGTTGCCCACAACTCTGACTTGAGCATTTCTAACTCGGTACTTTCAATGTTTTCAGGGTTGGGTTCCCACTTTGGGAGCACTGAAGCAAAATCATTTTAGACTAAAAATAACATTTTAATTAGCATTGAAATTGTCAGATAAAAAAAATATGTTAGTTTCATTTGACAGCATTAATTTGCACTTCGAAATGGCGCATGTTTGCCACATCGTACCAAATGCAAAAACACCAATGTTTGATCGCGTTGTAAACATACTCATAACGGTTCAATCTTGATGAGAAATACATATTCGTGTTTCTAACAACTTAAGCTTTATTATGATATATAAATGAGTTCCAAAACCACCCGATAAATATTTTTAATTATTTTCTAAATTACTGTGATTTATTTATTCGAAGCCACGCTGCAAATACGGGCATTATACCGCAGTCCTAACCGATCCGAACATGGCCATTGGAAATGTGATGCTTTGTTTCAAAACATCAGCTCAGTTCACTCATAATTCTTCAATAAACGAATCATATATATATGTTTTCCAGTGCTTGCGGATACATTTTCAAACTTCTCTCTCTCTCTCTCACGTCTTTTTAGCAAGCGTATTTCTACCAACGATAGATATAGCTGAAGACAGGTTTTACAACCCTAAGCTTCCATGGAAGTGAGAGAGCGAGAGAGAGAGAGAATATAAATGTATTATATTTAAGCCGTATTGGACAATACGCTTTTCAAAACTCTATATTTAATAGTTGATTTTGTTTTTTGTTGTGATCTGACTACACATCTCTACTTACTTATATAATATAATATCCTAAATCATGTCCTATGTATCATAATTATTTCCGTGCATTAGTGTATTTACAAAAAATCAATTAAGTAAACAGCAGTATCAATAATTTAAGCAAGATGTATGGAAAACAATCTCTCAATTGCAAGTTTGTACTAAGTATTTTGAAATAATCACACATATAAAATCATAACATAATGCACCCAAATACTTATACATGCATCCCAGTATAGGGAAGCATCCCTACATTTTAAGAATTGCATATATCTAGAACTAGACTAATCATTTTCAAACCTATTTTCTATAGATGTTACCCCTATTCTGACATAGCTGAAGACAGGTTTTACAACCCTAAGCTTCCATAGAAATGAGAGAGAGAGAGAGAGAGAGAGAGAGAGAGAGAGAGAGAGAGAGAGAGAGAATATAATTGATCATAATTGTATTATATTTAAGCGCATTAGGACAACATGCTCTTCAAAACTCTATAATAACATTTTAATTAGCATTGAAACTGTCAGATAAAATAATATGTTAGTTTATTACACATCAATTATAGTTTCTGAATACATTTTCAATATATACATGTAAATGTTGCTTAACCCTTTACCCCTCAAAACGGCCTAAACCGGCCTTGGGCCCTCTCCCTCAAATCGGCCTAAGCCGGCCGGCTGATTTCACGTGTTTGGGTATCAAAAGCTTCGTCATACAAGTCATTCGTTTGGGGTATAGCAGCGGTGCCATCGTGATTAAAACTAGATAACTATATGTAAAACCGTGTGAGGAATCGCCGTGTATAACTTATTTTAATGTTTAGCTTTTATTTTAAGCGAATATACAAAAGTTTCATTTGACAGCATTAATTTGCACTTCGAAATTGTGCCATGTTTGCCACATCGCACCAAATGCAAAAACACCAATGTTTGATCGCGTTGTAGACATACTCATAATGGTTCAATCTTGATGAGAAATACATATTCGTGTTTCTAACAACTTAAGCTTTATTATGATGTATAAAGGAGTTCCAAAACCACCCGATAAATATTTTTAATTATTTTCTAAATTACTGTGATTTATTTATTCGAAGCCACGCTGCAAATACGGGTATTATACCGCAGTCCTAACCGATCCGAACATGGCCATTGGAAATGTGATGCTTTGTTTCAAAACATTTGTGAAATTGGGAATGGGGTAAGCCAAAATGGTTGCTTTGTATTTTGGTGAAAAGATGGTTGAAATACGAGCATTTTTAAGGAAATTATGGTAGTTTAAAGTTGGCAATGCAGCTCCGACAAATGGAAACATTTTATACGCGCTACGCTGCAAATATTTGCGAGGATACAAGGGCTGTCATGTAATAAAACGTGAGGGATAATGGGTTAAGCAGGTATGAGCACAAGACTTGATTGTTCAAAAACTAACGCGAACAATGCTTATTAGACACGGTCTCTTCCTGCACACAATATTGAACACACACCTGCTGTGACATCAAGTGTCGACCCACACAAGCGGCCAAACAGCTTGGCCATGGACAGGTGGAGGTCGAACATCCAGTTCAGCGGTACATCTGGACAGCCTTTTGCTCTCACCTAAATAAACACACTATTTGTTTATTTCAGTCCCACTTCGCTTACAAGAAATGTGGAAATAGGAATTGAAATAATGCGTGCAAAGATCAAAGACAGTATTGTTCTAAAAGAATATTGAAAATATGCATGCCCCCAATTCGGTTTGATTTCTTTTTGTTCCTAATTTACTGCTAATATATCCAAACATAAACCATCAATAGATTTTTTTTTTATTAGGCGATCATAACTTGATCTTATGGATGACCATTCCGACGATGAGCTAAAAAACACCCCGATATAAAATAAAATCACATACTTCTTTCTTTTTTAAATACCCCGACGATCTACAACCACAAATTTCACATATTTTTTCATTTCATCTTCCGACGATTTACTCAATCCATTCATAATTTGACCAAGTCCCGGGAAAGTCTTTGAAAACGAGCGGACTGAATAAAAAATGATAAAATCATCTAATCTTGCCACGAAATCTTGTTCCTCCCTCTTACCTGTAAAACATCACCTCTTGGCTCGCTATAACGCAGTCAGCAAATGAGTACAAAAACCGAATATGCCAAATAAAAGAAATGCATGGCGCATTACTTTGGTATCAGAACTGCAGAAGCCACAGCGGTTTAGTGATTCAAATGCGCCACTCGGCTGTTGTCGGCTGATTCCGTGATTGATAGGTGAGACAATATGGCGGATATAATACAATTTGATAACTTTTCTTGCTATTTTTCATCAATTACGTCATTATTTGTAGGTGTCAGTGTTTTATAATCAGTGATAAATCCTCATTGCGTGGGAATGGGGCATTAGTACTGTTGCACATGCTGGACATACTGACAAACAAAAATATTAGAGGTAAAATAGCTCATAACAATGCTACTGCAAATATGATAACTGATTTTTTTTTTTTACTTTTTTTCCCCCCTGCCATGGCATATTTGTGAAATATTTATTTTTTATTTTATTTTCCCCCTGCTGGGTTTAGTTTTGAACTTTATTTTTAATATCTGTACCCCTCCTATGCATATTTTTTAGGCCCCAAAAAGTGGTCATCCATAAGATCAAGTTTGGATGGCCTTAATTTAAATTTCGAGTACATATACTCCTTATCAAAAAGCAAAATTTTTGGATTTTTGATAAGGAGTATATGTACTCAAAATTTAAAATAATAAAAAAAAATTCTTTTGATGGTTTATGTTTGGATATATTAGCAGTAAATTAGAAACAAAAAGAAATGAAACCATACGCTATGTACCTAATCAACAGAACATTGAATTCGGTTTGAAATGTTTCACCTTAAATTTGTATCCCCATTCATTGTTGCTGCTGTCAGAGTGAAACAAGAATTGCAGTTTATGTCCACCACGGAAAACTACCAGGTTAGGCCACTTTTCCGTCCCAACTTTTTGATCATATCTAAAAACATCAAACATTGTAAAGCTTATTA
>CM032669.1:7933527-8005986 GCA_019095985.1 Streblospio benedicti
TCAATTATATATCTGTCGCCCTTGCCTAATCAATCTATTATCTATAAAAATCTAAGACAAAAATAGAAATTAGCCTTTTAACTGAATCTGTGTTCAATGTATCTAGTTCTGAAATATCTGATAACAAGTGTAAACATATTTTTCACTCACTTGCTTTGCAATAGAAACAAGACGCCTGTCTGCACATTCAAATTCTGGTTTCTCCAGTGCTAAAGCTTTATTTCTGTTCTTCCCTGAATTGTCTTTCTTTTCTTTAGATTTAGGTGAGCATTTAGGCGGCGTGTCTTGATCAGCTGATTTTCTCTTGCCCACATCCTTGCTAAAACTTGGTTCATGACTTGATGATTTATCTGGTGATATTGACCTTGATTTTGACTTGGATCTTGATCTCGATCTTTTCTTGACAGCGCTGCAGCTTTTTGAGCTAACAGTGTCCAATGTCGAGTCCTCGTTGTTATCCACAAGTTCACAGAGATGGTCGAAAAATGTTCGAGGTGGATCCTGAAGAATACATTGTGTGACAAACAACCATCCAACAACACAGGCTTTTAGCTTGAAGGTGTGGTTTAGGGGGTAGTTTTTTTTTACAAGAATGTATATTCATATTGGATTTTCAATGGTGTAGATTTGGGGTGGGGCTTTTACGACTAACACTTATAATTAAGGAATTTACATATATAGTTATGAATTATCAAACCATTGTAGATAATCATGCTCTGTACCTTCTCTAAATGTTTGCTACTTGCAATGAATGGAAAGAGAGCATGAAGCAGCTGCAAGCACAGATTCTTTAGTTCTCTGAAGAATATAGAAAACAAAATTATTTATATCAGCTGTATGCAAACTTTAAGACAAAAAAACGTTTTGTAACAGCAAAACAATCCAAATTCAATAAATCCTGAAGAAAACAAGATCTTTTACTTATTTGTGAATCCTTCATAGAGTTTCCACACCAAATCCAACGATAGATCTGACATCTCTAGGTGCTGTGGTTTTGGAATTGCTAGACCACTTTTGGACGGAGGACTCTGATCTCTCGATAAACTCACTAAAAATCTGAGTACATGCTGGCAAATGACTTTTGATGGAACTGGAGTGTGCTAAAAGTAAATAGAATACAGAATACACATACTGATAGCCTAGAATTCTAAATCAATTCGTTATTGCAATATCAGATTGATTTAATTTATGAGTGTTTATAATACCTTTTCTGGAAGTTCTATTGGCTTGACTTTCTTTACAAATACACCTTTCCTTAAGTAACCATAAAACTTTACGCCTACAATGCCCAAACGTTCTGCACTGTCCTGTCGTGGTTCTAAGAATTTTACACAAACATACTGGCCAAGTGGTACACCATCTAAATTGATTTCTACTTCATCCCTAAAAGGTAATACGAAGGCTTTTCATTATTGGTAAAGAACAAAAAATAAGCAATGAATGGAAATAATCTTGATTTAGAGCTCTAAGTATATCTTCAACATCAATTTATATTTTTAACTAAATATTATAAAATAATTCATAAATCATCAACCACGTTATCAAGACTAACTTGTGATATAGTTTAAAGAACTGCTGCTTATATACTTGAAAAATACAGACCATTCATCCTCTAGAGAAAAGTATCCAACAGGACCATCGTCAACCGTGGGGTCTTCTTGTCTGAATTCATAAAAGGGATTTTATTCAAGCATATGTTACCCGTAAACAATAAAAGTTAATATAAACACATTTTATTCAAACCTAAAATAATGATTGTTCATGTACCTTTTTAAACAGTGGGCTCTAAATTCAACGTCCGTCCAGGAGTTGTATTTCTCAAATACAGACACATGACTTGGTAGGTTGAAATCCCCTCTGAGAATATTAAGTAAATATAAGTAATATAAGTAAATACATGTACCATGAAATGTAATGATGTAAAACATACTACAACGAATAAACATTGAAATAGTTAATGTGCTATTGTTGCATTGAAAAGACTAAAATGAGCTCAAATTCACCACAATGGATGCCCAGTAAATTTGAGCTTATTCTAAGCTTTATTGTAGGCTCAAACAATGAGCATCAATATCCACGCCGCCAGTGAAACATATCAAATGAAAAGTATCAAATGAAAAGTATCAAATGAAAAGTAGACTTTTTATGGAAAACAAGCTGCAATTACTTACATCGCAGAGTAAACAAATACAAAGCCCCGTCTTGGTCCTCTTGGACCTTTTTCAACCTGTAAAACAGCGTAAACATTTTATTATAAATTTCACTCTCTGTTCATATAACATATAGTTTATGTTGTTGGTTTTTTTACTTGTTTTTCTGTGTGTTTGGAGACAATATTCTGAATTTAAAATTTCTTTTTTTTTCTTATTTCAAAATGGAAGAGTAATTTCAGGTAATTTATTAATAACTATTCTGACATTTCGACACGTAAGTGTCCTCTTCAGGGAATATGTAACAGTTTATGAAAAGTAATGATCAAGAAATAGCCTAAAAACAATGACTAAACATTAAAAATACAATGTTAAGAATAAAATGCACATTAATTGGTTCTAAGATGTCTAAAAGTGTTTTCTGATAACATTTAGTTACTAATAACAAATATCTATACATTGTATCTATTTGTCAAAGGTAAGATATAATTTAATATATGATTGTACATAGTGATGACTAGATTACTGATATGGCTTACAAGAACCAGTTTATATTTTATATTTAAAATGATGAAATTTTAAATTCATAATATTGTCTCCAAACACACAGAAAAAGAAGTAAAAAAACAACAACAGTGAGACCATCTGTGGTCTAAAATCAAACAAATTGCAAATATATATATAGTTTATGATTTTCAAGTTTAGCCATGGGACTATAGGACAGTATGTATAGCGATGCTAATAAACAAAGATTGTAACTTAGTGTTAATCCGTATAAATTAATGAGAATGAACAACTGTTACATCATAAAACGCTAAGGTTAAAACTTAAGGCAAAATGTAAATAAATCTACTACACTGGTGCATTCTTATCATCTAGTAGCTATCATGAAAACCAGTTGACAACTTGTAAACACCATTCTCTTCGCCATTAACTGGTAGTTTATCGTGGTAGCATGTCAAACAAGTGAATGGGCAAGTTGAAGTGTCTGCTGTTTGATCGAATTTCATTTTTAAAATGGCAACAACATGGTAGCTAGCCCTAAATGACAAATAGAACAGTATTTACAAATTTTCAACTGGTTTTCAAGGTAGGCGGTTAGAAGGCACCATAACTGGTAGCTACAATAGTTACAATAATAACAACTTGTTGACAAACCAGAAAGCAGACCATGTGGTACATGTAGCTACCAGATCAAGTAGTCAGAGGTATGACAAGTAGAATGCACCATAATTAGTTTGGCAGTGCACATGCGCCAAACAATGATATTTTAACTTGCAAACTCGCCGCATAAATGAATCTCGGATTACCTTAATTCTCAATTTTGTCAGCTGTAAGTAATCTTGGGAGGTGAAAAACATGTTAACTCTTGTTTTCCCATCGCCACTTAAATACGCTACAAAATAAGAAATGCAATTATCAAAAGTATTCGTTGTCAAACTTAATATTTTTTGATACAAAGTGTAACTAATAGAAATATACAATGGTTTCAAAAATGCTATCTATGAACATAAATATTTCAACAGTCAATTATTAAATCCTAACAATAATTAAATGAATAGTCGTGATTAAAGAGAATGCTCAGCCAAAGAATTGTTTGTTTTGTAAATACTCACATCAATATATGATGCTATTTCCATTGTGAGTGTAAGTAAAATGATAGTTATATTTTCCATGTTTGATATTCTACATTGAAATCAAGGAGAAAATGCCATGTTGTCTTGTTTATTAAAACAGGAGGTCATGTGAAGTTACATAATCGAATGATTTTCTAACGGCAGACGGGACAATTAACATTGGGGAGATAGGCGGCTTCTTATGTGCACCATGAAGTTAACGTCTGACCAAAATCATTTCTCTCCTACACATGTTTTGACAGTTTTATAGCAGTCCTTTTATGGCTGAGTATTTGAATTGTTCTAGTCATTCTGTAGCAAAGTATTAATGAACAGAATTTTCAGAATGCACAAAACAGATCATTTTGTTTCTATCAAAGCATGGTTGTTCGGCCATTGAGCATAAGCTTTAAACCTTTTTCTACGATTCATAATTATGGTTCAAAATTTCTAAGCAACCACAATTCACTTTTTTTTTTTCAAACAACAAAAAACAGAACACTTAATTAAAAAAACTCTGCATGTGACATACCAGGTTCTTGCTTCGGAGGGGTCTTTGATTTAACATTACTTCCTATAATGTGATATCACACAAAAGATATTGGTACATCTTTTAACTTAATAAGATCAAAGATTAGTTAAAAGAGTATTAAAAAAGATGAGTTTTGCCTCAAAGAATTATTCTAAATGACGTTCATTACAATAATTTTTGCCACATTCAATATACTAGCGATTACCGTTTATTAATCAATATAATGTCAAGCTACTTACGCAATGATGTAGACCAGTTTCCTGTGAGAACATTGGTGGGACCAGCAGTTTCTTCTTTCTGTCCACCATCACATCCAGCCAAGGAAACATTTACTAGAGTAGCTAAATATAAACAATAGCATTTCTTAGATGCAGAAGCATAAGCCAAAGAACTATAATATACCATAAACCATCAAACTTTTCGTACAGTTCAACAAATTATTCTAAAAAAAAAATTAAAAAAAAAAAAAAATGATTGGCAAGTCTATGAATCCAGAAAAGTGACAAAAATGCTCACCCTGTTTTCTCCAAAAAGATTCTTTAGCAAATTCCAATTGATGAAGCATGGAAGCACATTCCAGTTCTACACTTGGATGTTCTGAAAAATGAAAATATGTGTTCTGAAATCTAATCCTGCAACAACAATAAAGATCAAAGAATGAACACTTCTCTCATCTTGGGTTTCTTCATTCATGATATATACAAGAATTTTAAGATACCAACAGAAACCATTTGGACTCACATTTTGGCGAGACTTTCGCTCTTATCGCAAGAGCTTCTTCAGGCCGAATGACATGCTGTCATGTGACTGCCGCCGCCATGGCGGTCACATGACCAACTAAGGACTGTCATTCGGCCTGAAGAAGCTCTTGCGATAAGAGCGAAAGTCTCGCCAAAATGTGAGTCCCAATGGTTTCTGTTGGTATCTTAAAATTCTTGTATATAACAATAAATATGATTTCTACACAAGTTATTGTTGCTAGTAAAGGAAAGTTTTTCCATTTTAGGTTGGT
Source organism: Streblospio benedicti (assembly GCA_019095985.1). Classification (NCBI taxonomy): domain Eukaryota; kingdom Metazoa; phylum Annelida; class Polychaeta; order Spionida; family Spionidae; genus Streblospio; species Streblospio benedicti. Next base: position 7,938,838 of record CM032669.1, read on the forward strand.
AATTTTGTACACTTTTTTGTTGATGAAAAAAAGAGAGTAAATATATTCAAACAGTAGCAGTAGAAATGAGGAAATCATGTAATTAACACTGTACCTTGTAATTGAATTAACGTGCTGATGATGCCAGTGACAGAACCTCTTGCCAGATTAAATCCGAGCATCATCAAGAGGCCTTTCGGTAAAAGAGACTCATCAGTTGTCCTAAAACAACAGCTATCATGTCAAAATAGTTGTAGATCCACAAAAATCATAATGAAACATCATTATACCAACTATTCAGATATGTTGGAGGGAAAGAAATATTAAACTTTAAATAAGAACATCGTACTTGTTAGTATTGAAAGGATAAAATCCTCACTCAGATGTTTCTTTTAAACGAAGGCGTTTCGGAGGACATTCCTCCTTCATCAGATTTCAGTTTCAAAGTGCAATTTTCCACCAGAAACTGATGAAGGTGGAAAAATCCGAAAAAACGCCTTTCAGCTTAAAAAAAATTGTTGGATTTCTTATTTCTCTGAGTGAGGATTTTATCCTTTCAATAATATGATGAATCCAGATGCTAAGAAATCTCTACTAGATGATATCGTACTTGTTGATTTGCGTGAGGAAGTCGTCCATCTGTTTGAGTACGTGCTGACTGAGCAGCTGGACTGGGCCATTTTACCACTGCTTAATTTGGTGCCAGTGACAGCACAGTAAACAAAATATACATGTGACGCAATAAAGCACACCTGAAAAATCAGCTCAGCTTACTCATAATTCTTCAATAAACAAATCATATATATGTGTTTCCCAGTGCTTGCGGACACATTTTCAAACTTTTCTCTCTCACGTCTTTTTAGCAAGCGTATTTCTACCAACGATAGATATAGCTGAAGACAGGCTTTACAACCCTAAGCTTCCAGGGAAGTGAGAGAGTGAGAGAGAGAGAATATAATTGTATTATATTTGAGCGCATTAAATCAATAGTGCGCTCTTCAAAACACTATTAGTTTTGTTTGTATCATGTTATTTTTGATCTGACTACACATCTCTACTTACTTATATAATATAATATCCGAAATCATGTCCTATGTATCATAATTATTTCCGTGCATTAGTGTATTTTTAACCAAAAAAATCAATTACTATTTGTTTTACAATAGGCAACTTAATATTATTCAATTCCCAAGAGAATTAACTAGGTTATCAACTACTTTATATTGGCATCTCCGTCAGAATTTCCCGGTGGTTGGAAATAAAACACATGTGTAAACATTTTCACACATCTCCGACTTTCAACTAATATTTGACAAACTTATAATTGTTGGATTTCTTATTTCTTGGTGTCAAATCAATCGCATATTATTCTTTTTATTTTTTACAACCTGTCTTCAGCTATGTCTATCGTTGGTAGAAATACGCTTGCTAAAAAGACGTGAGAGAGAGAAGTTTGAAAATCAATAAACAAATGATGCTACTATTGCAGCCTAGAAAAAAACCAAAGTAAGTTTCAAATTACCACATGGCTTTTGTGTATATGTGATTTTTATTAACGTAATATACTGACAATAATACACTTTAGGAAACGATTAAATAGGATTTAGTTAGTTTAGTGGTAACTTGTTCACTAAACAGCTTCAATTTCAGCTTCATAATTCATCATCACACAACACTAGCATTTACCTTATTTCACAATTGACAGTTTCTTCTGCCAACTGCTGTTGGTATCGTAATAATAATATCAGGCAGTCAGGCAGGGTCAGGATTAGCCACTCGTCCGCTCGTATTGACTCGTAAAAACTTGTGGAGGAAGAGTAGAATGCCTTAGTAACTCGTCCTTTTGACGAGTAAGAATTCTGGTCAATTTGGCATACAAATATAGAGCTTTGTGCAAGGACGAGTACATTGTTTTGCAGGACGAGTAGATGTTCCACAGTTACTGGTCCTGCTGACCTAATCCTGACCCTGTCAGGACCTGCATATTCCCTCCAAGAATCAAATGTTGTGCACGCAAGAGTTGGTGGCCTCCCTTGTCTCTGTTCATGACCTGCGTGTACATTCTGATACACACCGCTTCTTTGATGGTTCTAGTCTTCCATTCGCTCTCCCTGTCAATCACACTTGCTCCCTCCAAGTCTATTTCGTGATTCTGTTGGTTCACATGGTCCATGATAACACTGTTTTATTCAGTTCCATTAGAAAATCTTTCTATAATGATCTGTTCCATTCTACCTTGCTTCATTGTAGTGAAACCTGGGTACTATCTGCTGCAGAACTTCAGCGATTGCGTCGCAATGACAATCCATGATACGTTGGACTTGCGGGCTGAAACCTAATGATGATACCTCTCCCACTGCACTGCACAAAAGGGATTGTGGGTGTCCTCCGAACTGGGTGTATTTTAAACACAAATATAATCACTACAAAGTACCATTCAATAATTGATTGTATGCAACTAATATGCAAGATGATCCAATGTTCTTAAATGAATTGAATATTTTGAATATGAAATGTGAAAATGAAAGCTCTATAAAGCTCTAACCTTGACCACACAGAACATAATAACATAAGAGATAAGTGGAGCACAGAATGAGAATCATTGAGATGGTTTATTGCACTGTGATAGTGCTCTCCAAGGATGCAATCCACGCCTGATATCGTTTCACTCTTCAGAATGACCATTCAAGATGACTAAATCGGGTCAGAGCTTCAACTACATGCACTTCTTCTTTCTTCATGTCATCTTCCTCGGTCACTATGTCAGTTAATCTATCCATGACAGTGCGGTGACGCCCAGTTGGTCATATTCGGGGGGTTTACATTTGATTATCGGCAGGAATTGGCAGGACTAACTGCCTGACATGGCCAGATGGTCATTATGAGGATGTCAACAGCAGTTGAGCGAAAGAAACTGTCAATGAAGTGAGGTAAAATCCCAGTGTTGTGATCTGACGAATTATGAAACTGTATACTCAATACCAACACGATGGACACGTTAAAAGAGCTTCAATTTCAGCTTGGGAGTTATATTTGAGCATGGAATCTTATTTCGACTAAGAGTATACCATACACTATCAGTAATCTATCGTCTAAGCATTCAAAATGAGAGAAAAACTTTAGAAACTCACATTGTATGTTGTATTATGTTCTCGTTCAGTTGTGGTGATGTTGTCAAACAAGCAGAGGCTGTGGATGCCAAGACCTACGAACAAAAATTGACATAAAAAATCTAAAATTGCATGTTAAATGTTTAATTAATGCGTAAAGATTGCAAAACAGATCATTAGAAATATTGATACATTTCCCCAACATACCTGTAAATACCATGCTGCCGATGCATCCATAACCGACACTCCCGACTCCTTCACAATGCGATATCCTACACTCTTCACGTAGTGAATCCTTGTGTCACAGCCATCACTATGGCAACGTTTTATGTTGATTTGAATCACTGCAAAATTATTATATTATATTAATATCAATCTATAATTTCTCTATAGTTAGAAAATGTTACTTGTGTAATAACGCGTCACTTACTTGGATGATGCACTTTGCCACCTTCTATCAAACTAATATCTCCAGTGACATGATTTGGTATCCTCACCTGAAAATTTAGAATTGCACTTCAAATAAATATATTTTACTATGGATTCTAATTTTCCAAACCCACCATTTGTCGCATAACTTCCTTTAAACAAAACGGATTTCTATAAAAGTAACACCATTTGGTCCAGAATTGGCGAGGGTAAATACAATCTATGGCAAAATAACGCAAATGGTTGTATGCATAGCAACATACTAAAGTATTAGTATATTTTCGGTATTATCTGTAAACTTTACAGAGTGCAGTACTTTACGTGTTGTAGTGTTATGTCATACGTATGTTAAGTACGTATCTCACTTACGTAATATTTTCTAAAGGGGTCAAAGTGCATAGTGTCATATTCCATGTATGTCATGACCCACAGGGTACAAGTTCACATGTTCTTGAAAATTGCTATTTTATGGTGTAAATAATAAACAGACAGACTATAATACAATTTTAGACCTGTCTCATAATCCCCAAAGTAAAAACAATGATTAACATAAACCACCATCCAAATGCCATGGGTTTTTACAGCAAAAATTACACATTTAATAGGTGGAGTTTTTCATGAATGCAGGTCTAGAAATTAACTTTATAGAGCACTGGCAAAAAATTGCCAATGCAAAAATTTGAACTGGAAAATTACTAGATTCTTGCGTTATTTTTGAATTTATGTAAATTTCATTTGACAACTTTTTATCACTATCCAAACTGTACACTGGCAAAAGAGAGTTTGCTAGCCCCAATTTCGATCCCTGGAATGTTCTATATCAAAGGGTGCAGCCCTTGGATCGATGATTACAGTATTTGTAAATAAAATTGTCTGTACAAAATTGGATTTTGAAACATCATGATTAGATTATTTTGCACACTGTTCGACGGTTGTTAGTTACCTCTTTAATCTCTCTTAACGCATGAATATTTTTTCCAACACAGACAGCAACTTGTTGAGGCATATAACTCTGATCACTAGAAGCCACTCCGATGCTCAACTCTTTGATCACAACGTTACTTTTTATTCGCATTCTGATAAAAGAAAAATTCATATAAGTTATTTAGGTAGTTAAATACAAATACTAAAGAATACCATTTCCTTTGCTGTAGAGAAACACGTTATATTAAATATTTTTCATGTATAAACCGGTAATGCAGCCTAGAATAAGCAAATATCTATCACAATTGACTTAAAAGTATCCTTATTCGGTGAATAGCACTTGATCTCATATTATTGTTCTTATATTTCTTTTTTTAGTGCTAGTACTTGTCAAAATCAAATAAAACACATATATCAAAATTTAGTCTAAACTGAGAATTTAATTTTAAACGTTTTCAAACTTACAGGTTCCTTTTCAAATGACTTCTAAAATATTTTAGAAGTCATTTGAAAACCGTGAGTTCGAAAATGTTTAAAATTAACCTCTCAGTTTAGACTAAATTTTGATATGTGTTTTATTTTATTTTGATAAGTACTAGCACTAAAAAATAAGAAAGAAATATAAAGAAATATAAGAACAATAATATCTATCACAATTGATTCTGCTACATTTGTTAATAAGACCTGTCTTGGTAAATTTTAGCTTATTTTAAGCTTAATTCTAGTTACCTGATCCAGTGTGAACGAGCCGATCCGTCCGACTGCCAATACGAGGCCATTTCTGTATTTAGTAGTCTATAAAAGAACAAATTCCATTAAATAGTTACGACCATAATACTAGCAACTTACACGTTTAACTTGCTTGATTAAATAATCTAAAATATAATATTTACATCAATACCAAGGTGGTAGAAAAGAATGAAAAGCACTGTATGTATGGTAAGCCAAGTAGCAAAAACATAGTATTAACATGGCTAAAATAAAGTTCAATGTTCTGTTGATTAGGTACATTGCATATGGTTTCATTTCTTTTTGCTTCTAATTTATTGCTAATATGTCCAAACATAAACTATCAAAAGAAAATTATTTTATTTTATTTTAAATTTCGAGTACATATACTCCTTATCAGTTTATGTTTGTTTATGTTCTTAGTTTATGCTTGGACATATTAGCAATAAATTAGAAACAAAAAGAGCTAAAATAAAGAGGTCTTACTTAGAAGAATCTGCCTTGTTGGTGGAGACTTCTATAGAGTTGAAGCAGCGACTAATCGGACGCAGTTCTTCACCATTGGAAAGAATAGTATCTTCTTGTTGACTTGCTATAATGAAAAAATGCATTTTTAGAATAACGCAAAAATATCATTTTGAAGACTAGTGTTTTGCTTCCATAGCTGAATGTTCTTGCGTTTTAAGAATGTATTTCACCTTCCATAGAGGGTATTTGGACTGGCTTATGGCTGTCTGCAAATATTGCAGATTAAATTTGTAATAACACATATATGATGAATTTGTCTTATCAAAGATGGACTGAAAGCCATTGAAATGTAAGAGGCATTTTAATATGCAATTATTCAGCTATTGATAGGACGAATTCATCATATATGTTATCAAATACATAGCTAATGAACTTGTTTAATAAACTTGTGATGTTCTAAATACACAAAATGTAATCCATGATGCATAAAAATATAATAATAATAAAAAAAAATCTCACAGACCTGTTTCTTTGAGCTTCTGAAAATAAGCATTCAAAGCTGCCAGCCTCATTTCTGTGGTGTTGCTGAAGCCACTGAGTATTGGGAACGGAAGTAATGAACTTGGCGCACGATTTCTTAACAAAAACTATATAAAAAAGAAATTTAGATTTACTTAAAAGAAATTTATTACAATAGAGAAACTGCAATAACTAATGAATTAAATTTATTATTTTCATCTTTCACAACACAAAGAATTTCTAACCGTTTGACAGTTTCGTCTGCTTCTGCAAACATTTTCAAAAACACTACTGCGCATGTCAGATCAAAGTTTTTCAAAATGTCTGCAGAAGCAGACGAAACTGTCAAACGGTTAGAAATTCTTTGTGTTGTGAAAGATGAAAATAAGAAATTTACATAATTACCAACACGACGAACTCATTCAAGGATAACTAAAGAAATAATTTTCTGTTTTGATTTACATCATGTGTCTGTAGAGAAAAAACTTACGTTTAACAGTCGTCTGCCGTGATGTCCAATACTCTGCTTGTCCTCTGTGTACACGTCTATAAACCCCGGGGTGAGAGAGCACGCCTGCAGAGTCCTCACCACATAGCCCAATTCACCATAATTACTTGCACTATTAGAAGCCCTGAAAAGATTTAAATTATTTACTGATCAGAGGCGTGTTAAAGAAAAAAATTAGAGCTTTGTGAAATGTAACAAAACAAGTTTCATACACCATTATTATAAGGCAGAGGACTGCTAATTTTCAAGCTGATGTAGGGTAACGTAACCAGTTTTCGGCCCTCTCAGAATTTGGCTGTTATAGTGAAAAATGTGTTTGTTTTCTATTCAAATAACGTAGATTTGCACTAGAATTGCATTATAATCTGCCAACAACTGTTCAAATGGATCATAACATAATCCTCATTTTAACTTTTCCTTGATGTCATATTAAACATGGAAATTACGCAGATTCTATAAGTTTCGTGTTTATGGACTACTGAAGATCCAGTCCAGTTTTCGGCCCATAGGTTCTAGTTTACGGCCCTACTAAAATCCTTATGATTTCTATATATATTTTTCCTCGATGAACTTCCAGAGCAAAGCATTCTCTTTTATTATGCTTCAATACTAAGAATTTGGTAGACTTCATTGAAAAAATTTGTTTTCTATGAATCTCTGTTTTCTGGGTTGGGTGCATAGTGGTTGGATGGGTTTGGATCCGGCGCTGATTATGTACCTATTTAACGATTTCAATATCATCCACATGATGACCACAAAAATGTCTGCATCTTGAATCAAATTATTACTATCTATTATGTTTAAACGCATTATAACAATAATGCGCCCTACAAATCTCTATCTTTCGCTCCTAGAATTATTGACTATTCCAGTTACAGTTATAGTTAATGTTGACCTGATGATATGTCGCTAAATAGTTATATATTATAATATCCGAAATCATGTCCTATTAATCATAATTATTTTCGTACATTAGTGTATTTGCAAATTATAACAGCAGTATCAATAATTTAAGTAAGATGTATGGAAAACAATCTCACAGTTGCAAGTTTGTAGAAAGTATTTCATAATAATCACACGTATTGAAAATCATACACAATGTCCCCATCAAATAGTTACACACACACACACACACACAAGCGCATGAATGTCATAGGGCAGCATGTCTAAATTTAATCTTTAAAATTGTGTTTATTCTAGATTTGATACCAGTATTAGAGAAACTGTGTGGATTACACTTTTATATCCTATTAACAACACCCACCCCTCACATTCCTCTCTCTATCACCTACAGTTCTACATTATCTTAACAATGACCATGGATTGACGTCAATTAAGTATGAGAATGTTACATTCATTTCGTAATAAAAACATAGTACATGCTTGAGTTGTGTGTGCTTGTATCAGTTTGAGTAGTGGAGAGGGGTGGGGGTGGGGGGCGGAATCTGAAATCGCGGTTAAAATTGTCTTTGTCTATGTGATAACCTTTACTCATAGCATTATAACTATACATCGGTTTTAGTGTCCACTTCATGCATACAAAAGGATGTTACTGAGTATGTTTATGTTTAGCTTTTATGACGTAATTTCAGTTAACGGCCCTTAAGGGGCCCAAAACTGGATACGTTACCCTACATTACATTTTAGAGACCAAGGTAAAATTAATTTCATTCAACAAAATTTATGATAGCATTGTCACTACATGTTTTAGCTTTCCCTGATGATCATTGAAAGTTTCACAACACATCACAACATTTATATAAATTACAGGTAACTTACTTGAGTGCTTCAATCATACCAGCGACATCTGCTGTCCCATCGCCTTCAATATCAAATCTCTGGAACGCAGCGATGCAGTCTTCTCTTCCCACTGAACGACTCAACACATCATAGAATTGCGCCAGTGTTACAATTTCCTGAAATGGTTTCACCATTCTTGTCATCTAATGCAGGGAATGTGACTCATTCAGTAGAACACTCGCCTTCTGTGGCGAGTGACTCTCAATTTACACTCGCCATGTTCAATCCAAACCTAGCCATCCTTAGTTATTAAAGTGTTGGAATCAAGTAATCGTACTCACCCACTGTGGCGAGTGACTTTGAATTTACACTAGCCAACAGAAATTTACACTAGCATTACACCCTGTAATGCTCATGATTAAACTAATAATAATTAAATTCAATTGACTGTTGTCAAAGATATATCTATCTACTTTTTCTCTGGTTATTTAAAAACATTTTTTTTTTCAACTGTGATGAATTTTGGGAGAACAGTGAGAGTAGAATTGAATTTTAAAGACACACGCTCCATTTTCTCCTACTTAGTGTAATTGTATACATGAAAAATTATAAATTTCAGGATGTTTGTTTGCTTTTTCAATGTGCAATTATAGACTCCACTTGAAAAAATTATAAATATTTGAATAAAATGCATTTTTTTATTTGGCACGTTTAACCCTCTTTGCCAGGATCGATGCCTGTAACTTTCTTAAAAGGGCAGTGACCCCCGATGTTTTCTAATGCACATGTTATCATTGGTACTGTACACAGTGTGACATTTTCATTAAACAAGAGGACCATAAAATGATAAGGGTCCTTTATCGCTGACCTGTATGTGTAAATTGGGCTTTAAAATTAAGTTTGAAGTGCCCAGGTGAAAAATGAAATGGTTTCAGTTCATACAAAATGTTTTAGATGCACCCCTGGAAAGGGTCAATTTTACACCCAGGGTCATGATTTCAATATTATACGATGACAATACGATGACAATACAGCCATACAAGTTTTATGCAAGTTTAGCCTCATCCAATGGTATCATTTAAAATCAAGTTAATTGACAGACAGAGGAAGAGTGCAAAGTTAACACTTTGACTTGAGGTCAATGACATATGACCAATACCTAATGGTATTCCAAGCATATATTCCAAGTTTCATTTATTCCAATTTTGGATGGTTGGGTCAATTTGCTACCCAGGGGCACGATAATGAAAATATAGTTATGGGGTCACATGCTGTTTCACAGCTAAGCAAATGAAAATTGACGAAATTATTTAGAAAACATGTGCAAGTTTGGTGAAACAGTGAAACATGGTTCTTGCAATCATGGTACCTAATCCCCAATTTGGACTTGGTCAAAATGTTTGACTATGTTTCACCAAAACTGAAAAAAAAAAAAATCATGTAAGCGTTCGCTATTATATAAAGCAATCAGAATGATAAAAATTGCAGTGTAGATCTGGTAAAAAAATAGCATTTCATTCCTATAATTTTTATTTTGATATTCCTTACCATTTTTTAGTTATGATAGAAAATGTATTGTTCTGAACTTTAGTTAGTACTTACATTAGTACGATAAACACATATTCTACCACATCAGAATAGACTCAGAGTCAACTCTGATTTTTTACGGTGAAAATCACCCCCTTTTTCAAACAATTTTCATACAAAAGGACTGCCCATAATTACAATCGAATACAGGTCAAGACCTGCATGACAAACAACATCTAACGATGTAAATTGTGTGGAAAATAAGCACAGTATCAATATAATTTCACTGTCATTTGGAAGAACAATTTTTTTGCGCATCAGCAATCCATTTTATGCTACTCAATTACATTTCGCCAAATACTCACATTTCTATGAAAATTGACCCGACATATCATATACAATTTTGAAGGGACTCAGCCTCAAAATCTTACATTAATACCACAATGCGCTTCACCTGTTTTGAAAAGGCTAGTTCGAAACTAGTCTATATCGCTCTGCGCCATAATTGTTGGTTAAAATACGACAGCATGTGATAAAGGCTACCCTGAGCTACTACGTGCTTTGGGCAGAATGGAATATGAGAAAATGGTAAGGGAACTGGAGATACATCCCTATACAATGGGCCAGTAAGCTTGCCTCTAATTTTGGGCCTCAGAGTTATCTTGGAATACATGCCCTGTATTATTCTAAAGAAATGGTTATATATGCCCATTTTGCAAAGTTTTATCACCACATCTCATGGCTATACACACAGTATTTTATAAACATGGACTTATAGGCAATGTTAATGATATAGCCATGCATCCGACGATGCAGGCTAAGGTAAGCAATGGGAAGAATGGAGAAAAAGGTAACAACAAGGGTGCAGAATACTTAAAAGATCTACTCAAATCATATGAGCCTGGAATACCTCTAAGAAGTACAAGCGCAAATTGGCTGGTTACCCCAAAGTGGAACTATGTTGAAGCAAAGAATAGAGCTTTTTGTGTTCGGGCACCCATGGAATGGAATAGACTACCACTACATATAAAAAATACAAAATACAATGAAACTTTCGAAACATCACTAAAAACCCATCTCTTCAATATAGCTTTTGGATGTTAGCGCTGATTATGTACCTATTTAACGATTTCAATGTCATCCACATGATGACCACAAAAATGTCTGCATCTTGAATCAAATTATTACTAAAAATTATGTTTTAACGCATTAGAACAGTAATGCGCTCTATAAATTTATATTATTGCCACTGGCTCACTGCTCTGCTGCAAGGCCACCGTAAGTCAAGCGTCAGTGTTCTGGTGATACATAGCTATATATTATATGATATCCGAAATCATGTCCTATCAATCATAATTATTTTCGTACATTAGTGTATTTGCAAATAACCAATGAAGTAAACAGCAGAATCAATAATTTAAGTAAGATGTATGAAAAACAATCTCACAATTGCAAGTTTGTAGAAAGTATTTCAAAATAATCCAAGTATAAAATCATTACACAATGTACCCATCAAATAGTTAGACACACGCGGGCATGAATGCCATAGGGCAGCATGTCTAAATTTAATCTTTAAAATTGTGTATATCTAGATCTAGGCTGATTATTTTTAATCCTATTTTCTATTTGCTGGTGTTTTCATTTCCACATGAAAACAAGGTCATTTGGAACTATGAACTACATGCCAATGGCCTTGGTAAGATTTGAAGCAAATGTGTTATTTTTAGAATTAATTCAATATCATCAGTACATTGAGTTATCGAACACGAATTCCCACATCAGATATTACATTAACAGATTTTATAGCGATCGACCGAGGCACAGGTCTACCAACACCGTTTATCACTCAATATTTCACATTCGGGTTTATGTACAAACTCGCTCGCGTCAACAGTCGAGGTTTTTCACCTCAAACATATGAAATTAACACTTGGAAGTCTGCAACGTATTGGATACCCATTAAGTGTTGCTATATTTCTTTTGGTTCCATTCATATGTTTTTTGATAGCCACGAGAAACAATATTATTGTATGATGACTGGAATTGCCAAAATCACAACTTTTAAATTCCCACCATTCGACAGACATTTTGAATTGAGGGCCGGACCAGCTAGATGTTTGGAAGATATGCTAGACAAATAAGACCATAATTCTGTAACCATTTGCTAAAAATAAGAATGCTGATACGATTCTGAACACATGTAAATTTATGTTAAGAAATGACTATTTACTGAGACTCCAGAAAAGTTATTGTCTTGAACCTAAAACTGTCAAATCGGATTTGTTCGTGGGCGTGTTTTTTTCCGTCAAGCCAATGAAATCCGCTGTAGAATATGGATCAAATCATAATATAACTCATGTTAAGAACTTTTAGGAGTGCTGATCAATAGTGAAATACCTCATTCCTTTGCTGCCGTTCCTCCAGCCATCGAATCAAATGAGCATGATGTTGCTGTAGAATATTTTCTGGTAATTCATCTCTAAAACATAAACACAAATAAATAATAAAAAAAAAAAATTCACATACAAGAGCGCACAGTCATTCGAAATCTTAACTTCACAATTGGACTTTTGAAGTCTAATTCGTCCAGATAAAATATGAGTTGTCTGGGATGACCAAATGACAAATTACTGTGTTCTCTGCATACAGTTGCCCCAAAAGCATGAACTTACACCAAAACAGCCTGTCCACAGACAATTTCAAACCCAATTTTTATTTTACAAAGTAATCTTACTTGACTTTGGCAGCAGCTGATCGCAATGTTGTTGGTTCGAAAAGTGCTCCAAGATCTAAGAGACCCCCGTCTTTTTCTGAAAATATTTCATTATTGATCTTGATTATTGATTCTTTACCAAAGCCCACACGTAAAATTGTAACATTTCAAATAGTTTTTAGTCTTTAAAGTTTTTTTTCCAGTTCATAAGCATCCTAGGTTTACTACAAATATTCCTTCCTGATACAGGGTGATCTGTAATTTTTAAAGAAGAAAATACATATAGATGCTCATTCAGAAAAAGCTGCTTCAAAATGTTCAATTTAAAAATAATAAAATGAGGATTACATTGTACAGTAAATATTTTCTACCCTTTGAAGAATCAAACTGCTAGAGATTTATTCACAAAGAGACTGTTTAATGCACTTTGCATACCAATCTTAACATTAAAATTTTCCACAAACTTCTAGGAATTACTAATATACCAGTAATTCAAGCATGTCACTGGCAATCAATAAAAATCTAGTAATTTTTAGCAACTAATGACATGTGATCCACTTAGCCACAACCCGGTCCGGCAAAAAATAAATAGACTTTTTCGTAACTAATTAATTGATTAATTATAAAAGTACATGAACCGGTTCATAAAAATGTCTTAGAATAAATATTCAACCAAATAAAATATCAAACTTGCATATATTACAAGCCCTAACCAAATAAAATATATTCTGTGACCCTATCAGTTTAGTTTGGTTGTCATTGTACAGTCACTGTTCGCCTTTATAAAACAATATCTGCAAACCTTCTTTGAAGAAGTACAAGTAACAAGTGATCAACGTTTATGAAAAATACACAAACATATAAAGGAAACATATAACAAACATATTTACAAAATAAGTGATTATCCCGGATTAACGTTTTTGATTAAGAGTTAGTTTTATTCATCTTGATGTCCATAAACTTGTAGATCTAGTCTTGTGAATACTATATAAAAGAATGTAAGAACGTCATGAACGTGCCACATCACAGACTTTCCAACAAACCGGGTCATTATGTCTGACCGGGTTGTGGCTAAGTGGATCATGTAAGGATAACTAAAATTAGAATAATGTGGTAAATCTAAATTCTAAAGACTGAATGATAGAACAAGTAATTACTAACCTGTATCAACTTCAATGTCAGAAGTATTATCGTCCTCCTGAATCAAAAAACAAAAAGATAACACATGTATATCAATAAATTGTGGAAGTAGAGACTACGAGATGACAAAGATTGGTTTTATGTACACAATCGGCACAGCCTGCTTTTCTGTTTGCATATACCTACATGTATTGGGTCCCCACCAGTCTGCCAGAAAACCACTGGTCCGCTCACGGGGTACTTTAAAAACAAGCTAAACTCGGATCACATTTGTGATTCCCCCGGAGGCTACCGGGTACTTTAGAAGTTGAAAAAGAAAAGAAGAAAACATTACAAATCAATCCTAAAAATCCCACAAAATTGCAGTCACAACTCCAAGAGAGAATTTGTACCTCCTCGTTCAGTTGCATGGAAACAATCAAACAGAAAAGGCAACATCAAGGTCAAACTGGTCAACCCAGACAGACCATGGTAACAGACCTTTTATATACTGGTACATAAGGCACAGCTTTTACCATTGCACAGTTTCTTTTTTTTAGTCTTGGTAACTAATGATCATCTTGGAGGAAAACAAAGCGGTGCTTTGATATTAGCCTCCAGAGGGACATCACAATATCCAACTGAGCATAACTGTACATTTGAGATCACACTAGCTGCTCTTCTCTGGGGGTGGGATGGAATAGCACTAATGTTTTCAAACTAGGTGAGTTCTTGTATTAACCCATAAATGATAAATAGCCAGGTCGCAGGTTGCAAGTTATTACGACCGGCATCGTACAATTGATGCGAAAATAACCCACTTTTTTTAACAACTCTTCGTACAGAAATACTCCCTGTGTTGACACCATGGTTACTTATGTGCGACAACCAGAAGAGTATAAACAATTTACATACCAATGTGAATTTTGTGGCAAATAAGCAGAGTATTAATATCATTTCACTGCCATTTAATGGACCAATTATTTACGGATCGGATACCCATTTTAAATGACTAAATTCATTTCCATGTTAATCCCCCGCAACATGTCATATACCATTTTGAAAGAAATCAGATGCTCGCCCTGTTTGAAAAGTTTTAAACAAAACATCACGAGCGTGTGTGTGACGTAAATGCTTTAATTACACTACACAAACGATGTACGTCATAAGGAGGAATTTAGATTAGATTACATTTATTCAAGAAAACATGTACAATCAAAATATAATATCCAATGATACATATTAGTATGTGGACGGTTAGAAAAATTTGAGACCGGTGTATCGGCACAATAAAACTAGACTGTAGGGCATCAATCGCACTCTTCGGCCATACACAGAATCCGTGAATTTTACATATGATGTGAACTCCCCGTTGTAGTCACTAAATTGCATGTCATGCCTGTTTTATTGTTGCTCTAAAATAACACTCACCAAAGTATCTCTGTTTATGTGTATGGTATACATAGAGAATGTTAGTTCCATTTTACGTTTACAGTATGTATTAAAAAAAAGATTTGGTTTATGTTCACTGGCAACCAGGCCTAATGAAATGTGTGGAACATTTTAGCTTTTGGAGATTTTTAGCAGAATTCAGTCTCTCTCAACATCAGCGAGAACCAACCAGGCTAGACAAGATCCTTGACCTAATCATCACCAATGCCCCAGGTCTAGTAAAGGACATGAGCACAATTCCAGGAATTTCTGACCATGCCATCCCAGTCGCCGACTGTGCAATCAGGGCAGTTCCAAATCGGAAATCTCCACGTCAAGTGTTCAACTTCAGAAAGGCAAAATGGGAAGATATTAAAGCTGATCTTAAGACATTCAAAGAGTTGTTTCTTGCCCAGTGTGATGCTCGCTCAGTGGAAGATAATTGGAATGAGTTCAGGAAAGCTCTCTTGAGTGCAATGAATACACATATCCCTTCCAGAACTGTTAAGGGTCGTCAGAAGCTTCCTTGGTGGAACCAAAAAGTTAAAAACGCCTCATACGCCGCAAGCAACGTCTCTTCAACAAGGCCAAAAAGCTGGCTCACCATCATCCTGGTCAAAGTTCAGGCAAGCACAAAAGGACACACATAAAGCTCTCAGTGAGGCAAGATGGAATTATGTGAACAAAGCCCTTCAAGAAGGCTTAGAAAACAACAATAACAAGCCATTCTGGCAATATGTAAAAAGCCAGACGCCAAGACAGTGTTGGTGTAGCACCACTCAAAGAAGATGGTATTCTGTACACAGATAACAGTGAAAAGGCAGACATTCTCAATAGACAATTTCAACGTGTTTTTACTAAAGAAAATGAAGCACCAATGCCAAACCTAGTCGGTGCCCCCTACCCCACTTGTGGTGCTCTGGTAGTCAATGTGGACGGAGTAAAAGAAACTCCTATCATCACTGAAAATAAACAAGGCCACAGGACCAGATAACCTGCCATGCTATGTATTACGAGAGCTTGCTGAAGATATTGCTCCTATCCTTACCTTCATTTTCAATCAATCCCTCAGAACTGGTACGCTACCAACAGACTGGGTGAAGGCTAATGTTGCACCCATCTTTAAAAAAAAGGAACACCAACAAAGCTGAGAATTACAGGCCTGTATCATTAACCTGTGTGTGTTGCAAAATCCTTGAGCATGTTGTGCTCAAACACATGCTAACCCATTTTGAAACCAATAACATCCTGACATGTCTACAGCATGGCTTCCGCGCAGCTCACTCCTGTGTCACCCAGCTAATCACTACAATTCATGATCTGATGACATACAGAGACAGTAATACTCAAATTGATGTAATAGTTCTCGACTTCTCCAAAGCTTTTGACACTGTACCACACAATAGACTCCTCCATAAGCTACGCCACTACGGAATTAGTGAACAGCTGACCAGATGGATAGCCTCTTTCTTGATGACACGAGAGCAAAGAGTTGTGGTGGATGGAGCTCACTCGGACTGGATCCATGTTGACTCTGGAGTTCCTCAAGGCACGGTGCTTGGCCCACTTCTCTTCCTTGCACATATCAATGACCTTCCTTCTGCCATTCAATCTCAGTGCAGACTTTTTTGCTGATGACTGCCTTGTTTACCGCCCAATCAGATCATTCCAGGACCAATTGCTCCTTCAGAATGATCTCAATCATCTGCAACGCTGGGCTGAAGACTGGGGCATGCGCTTTAACGCGTCCAAATGTCAGCTTCTTCGCATCAGCAGGTCTAAGTCACCGCTGGAAAGTTTTTACACGATTGGTGATCAAATCTTAGAACAGGTACCAGCTTCAAAATATCTCGGTGTGCTCATCAACAACCAACTGAAGTGGGACTCACACATTGACAAGGTAGCTGCGAGATGTAACCAAACCATCGGCTTTCTCAGACGCAATCTGTCTCATTGCTCAAGAGATCTTAAAGAACTAGCATACTTTTCACTGGCCCGTTCTGTGCTAGAGTACGCTTGCCAAGTATGGGACCCTCACACCAAGAAGAACATTGCAAAACTAGAGCAAGTCCAACATAGAGCAGCACGATTTGCAATGAGCGACTACTCTACCTACAGCAGTGTCACCGCCATGTTTAGTCAGTTACAATGGGAGTCACTATCCACCCGCCGGAAAAATCACCGTCTAACTTTTATGTATCAAATAGTCAACAAGAAAGTGGCCATCCCTGCTGATGACATCCTCCTACCAGCTGACCAGCGTACACGATCATCACATCCTCACAAATTTAGACATTTAACAGCAAATACAGACACATTCAGGAACTCCTTCTTTCCACGGACAATTCCAGAATGGAACAGCATTGACTCAGACACTGCCAACTGCAGTTCTGTAGACACATTCCGTGCCAGGCTACAAGCCTTGCACAGGAGCGACTGAGTAGCGTTGCGTCCTCCCATCCATCTGCCCATATGCTGATAAAGCCCTGCAGATTAACTGCGTTGTGTTTGAACTGGTAGCAAGTTATGTAATTTGTATTGAGTATGTAATTTTAATTATTTAGCTAATTTTGAACGTCAGTTATGTATTAGTCGTAATGGACATTCCACAAAGGTAAATGTAATTGGTTAAACAAATGAAAAATAATTTTGTAATTGTTTCCATAAACTAAGGTTTATATTATCTACATTTAGCCCTGAAAATTTCATCGACCACAATTGTTGGTCCCCCAGGTTTCTGCTATTTTTGTATCATTCCCATTACTTTTTAGACGTAAATCAAACTGTGCATGACTGCAATCTGATGTGTACATTGTATACGCATTTAATTTCTGTTGGATGGATTTGTCCTAGCAGGTCTTGGGATCCATTTTCTGGAGTTTTCTCTAGTGGTAAAATGGTCGTCTTCGCAACTTGGATCTAAGTTGGTAAGATTCTAGCTTTATGTCCCTTTTACTGATCTTAACTTTGACATCATGTCTTCTCAAATCATTTTAATATTTTGAGGATGACCCAGTAAATATGTAAATTTGTAGGTTTAGAAAACTGCTTTTCACCCATTGTGAATGTTGGGATAAAAGAGTCACTGGCTTATTTAGCTGTATAAATTTAGCATTTAGTTTTAAAAAACTCAAAAAATACCAACTCAAGGCTGGAAATAAATGGACAAACTTCTCAGGTCACTAGTGCAATGAACTACTTCGTTCTGGTAGCAATACCAGAATTTATTGTTTTGGCAATCTTGATGTAACATTTAGTTAGAATCTGATGTTATCTTTAAAATTATGCATTATTTTTGGGTTTATGTATTAGTAATTTTTTTTAACAATAATTTTGAAAACTGTGTTGTTGTACAGAAATCTGTTCTAATTTTAAAATATTTTGATCAACAGGTATTTTAGCAGGACCAGGCCCGCGGGAAGCAAAATGAGATTGTGACGGCCATTTAAAAGTTTTGGTCTATAATCATTGATTTTTATTTTTTCAAAATGATTGGTCAGGCCATAATCAAATTTTTGCATTATTTTTTTACCCACAGACAAACTATATAGGCAATTAATTGCATCCGATTAATGGTCCAACGGGCCTGAGGACTCAAAATAAGACAAAATGCACATATGGTATCACAAAAATATTCTATATTTACTGTATACCTACAGATTGCAGGCAGGCCAATTCATGCAAAAAATGCAGCAGCTGTTAGCCAAACATCATCAAAAGTATAGCATAAGAACACTTGTGAAATGCCTAATTGTATACTATAGTGGAAATGTCACTTTAAAGCCCTGCATTAATCATTATTATTAAAATAATAATCTATACTGCAAAAATTTTATATAAAATAGTTTATTGCAACACAGGATTACAGTGAACACACTCAGAATCTAAAGTAAAACGAACAATTTAAGATACACATATTCATGCTTTCATGTGAACACAATTATATGCCGGATACACCTTTCGAACATTCATATATATCGGCGTTTCAATCATCTATCCAGTTCCACCATACCCTCGATTTCATAATAAAGCATTAATCACTAGATAAACTTGAACCCTTTTGTGAACCTTCCGGCGGATCACATGATAATAATTCCTTTTAATTGATATAACTTCATTGATTTAATAAAGCAACAACAGATTAGCATTATCCAGCAAGGTAAGTGGTAAAATGTACTCAAACATTCCAAATCAGTTTTTGTTGGTACTTTCACTACAATGTCACTAAGAACACAGCATACAACTTCTCTCCATTATGTTATTTGTCTTCACTTTTAACGATCTTCAGTTTTTGGCGTCCCAATCCCTGGAGACAGATTTCGATACTCATGTTTGACCTAAAAATACAGAAAATTCTTCATAATATGCAGCCCATTTTAAATGATATATTGTCAAAATGTTCTATGTAAAGATAATGAAAAAAAATCACCGTAAATTTAAATAAATGCTCCATAAATATTTTATATTCATCAAATGTTAAATCACGCAAAACTAATGAAATGTGTGGAACATAATAGCTTGGTAAGGAAAATAGTCATCAAAATCTACAACCGGTTGGTCAATCTAAGAACTGGTTATGCATAGAAAATCGACTGTAGCCGGTTAACCGGAACACTGTCCACTTACTAATACATTGTACGACAAATAATTCAAAGTAGAGCACTGCACACCCAGTTCGTGCATTTTATTGTTTACACAGTCGTAGCACAGCTATTAATGAACCCACAATAGTGTTTGATTTGTCAAAATAAAGCTACTTACTTATATTGTCGCATTACAAACTTAATTGTTATGGTTCATTGAAATTATATGATCTGTGGAGCAATTTGTTATGGCAAAACGTATGCACACCCAGTTCGTGCTTGGCGATAATAGGGGATTTGAAATTGTTTATTTACATTAGATCTTACTGGAAATTTTCATTTTACACTTTGACACCGGGAAAAAATTATTTTCATAGCAGTAGTATTATGTGGCATTTGTTTGGAGACTAATAATTCTATTTAAATAACATACGAACTGGGTGTGCACACGAACTGGGTGTGCAGTGCTCTATATGTTATGTGTATTGCAATGGGAGAAAACCGAGCTATAGATGTTTGGCATCATTATAGATATATCATTATGCAGAATATGTGTGAGGGACGGTACACATAAGCCAGAGGCTTACATCTAAATATCATAAGCACTTGGCAATAACAGAAAAGCACATCGTACATATTAGATCTAAATTCTGTTTTCAAAACAGTTTTGTTTATCTGGAAAAAAACGAAAGTCAACATTTCCTCTTATTGATTCGCTTTTTTTTACGTTATAATTCAATCAAAACATCGACATTAACACTTACTTTACAGTCTAAACGAAGCTCGTCATCACTTTCACTTGAACTAGCACTGTTCCCCATTGTGGAGACTGCTTTTTAACAATATTTTAGAAATTTCTGTAGATCTTGTACTGTCATCTTATTTCTTTCGAAGCTAGCCTTGATTCTGGTGTTTAATCAAATTTTGACTAATGAAAAACCCACGTGATTAAGGATGAATGGGGTCAGTGAACAATGAACTATTTAGGACGTTGTGTTTGATGGAGTGCGTTATGAATTTGTCACTGTCCTGATGTAATTTTAATTATTTAGCCTGAATTTTAAAAAGTGGTCTATGTATTAGTCACGTCTAATCCCATTCCACAAGGTAAATAAGGGGTTGCACAAATGAAAAATAATTTTGGAGCATTGTTTCAATAAACTAAGGTTTATATTATCTACATTTAGCCTAAAATTTCATCGACCAGAAGAGTTGGTCCCCCAGGTTCCTAAATATTTTTGAGCATTCCCATTACTTTTTTGAGGTAAATCAAACTGTGCATGACTGCAATATTATGTGTACATTGTATACGCATTTCATTTCTGTTGTTGGATAATGATTATGTCCTAGCCGGTCTTCGTAACGCTTTTATACTGTACATTTCTCTAGTGGTAAAATATCGCTTCACGGGTTGGATAAGTTGGCAAGATTCTAGCTTTCATGAACTCTCCCTTACTGATCTAAACTGTGACATCAGACTTCTCAGACATCATTTTAATATTTTGAGGATGACCCAGTAAATATACATAAATCTTTTTGTAGGTTTAGAGAAAAGGCTTTTCACCGCCAATAGAATGTTGGGATAAAAGTTACACTGGCTTAGTATGATGTATAGAATTTAGCATTTTAGTTTAAAAAAACTCAAAAATACCAACTCAAGGCTGGAAATGAAATGGACAAACTTTGAGGGGTCACTAGTGCAATGAACTACCTCGTTCTGGTAGCAATACCAGAATTTATTGCTTTCAGGCTATCTTGAAGTAACATTTAGTTAGAATCTGATGTTATCTTTAAAATTAGCATTATATTTGGATTTATGTAGCAGTAATTTTTTGAACTATAATTTTGAAAACTGTACTGTTGTACAGAAATCTGTTCTAATTTTAAAATATTTTGATCCAACAGGTATTTTAGTAGGACCAGGCCCGCAGGAAGCAAAATGAGATTGGTAAGGCCATTTAAAAGTTTTGGTCTGTAATCATTGATTTTTATTTTTTTCACAAATGATTGGTCAGGCCATAATCAAATTATTGCATTATATTTTACCCACAGACAAATTATTGGTCAGGCAATTAATTGCCTGACCGCCTTAGCCCTTCCAACGGGCCTGAGGACTCGAAATAAGACAAAATGCAGCATATGGTATCACAAGAATATTCTATATTTACTGTATACCTAGATTGCAGGCGGGCCAATTCATGCAAAAATTGCGGCCAGCTGTTAGCCAAACATCATCCAAGGGTAGCATAAGAACACTTGTGAAATGCCTAATTGTATACTATAGTGGAAATGTCACTTTAAAGCCCTGCATTAATCATTATTATTAAAATAATCTATACTGCAAAGATTTTATATAAAATAGTTTATTGCAACACAGGGATTACAGTGAACACACACTCAGAATCTAAAGTAAGAACAATTTAAGATACACATATTCATGCTTTCATGTGAACACAATTATATGCCGGAGCATACACCTTTCATACACACATGCAAATATATATATACAACGTTTCAATCATCTATCCAGTTCCACCATACCCTCGATTTCATAATGAAAACGATAATCACTAGATAAACTTGAACCCTTTTGTGAACCTTCCGACGGATCACATGATAATAATTCCTTTTAATTGATATAACTTCATTGATTTAATAAAGCAACAACAGATTAGCATTATCCAGCAATAAGTGGTAAAATGTACTCCAAACATTCCAGCATCAGTTTTTTTTCCTACTTTCACTACAATGTCACTAAGAACACAGCATACAACTACTCTCCATTAACTTCAGTCTTCACTTTTACATCTTCAGTTTTGACGTCCCCGCCTCCAAGGGTCTCCTTGATGTCATGTAGAACCTAAAAATACAGAAAATTCTTCATAATATGAATTACAAAATAAATCATATAAAAAATCAAAATTTTATGAAAATGTATATTAATAAAAAAAAATCATAGCGTAAATTTAAATAAATGCTTGCCAATAATTAGTTAATATTCATCTCCACAATCTAAACCAGTAAGGAAAGATACATAGCAAGCTCTGATTAGCGGGTAATTTTCTTCATGGTTAATTCGCTACATTTGTTTTTCTTCATTGCTTGATGTTCTTTCAAAATGACTTTAATTAATTTAAAAAATAACACAAGTAAACATAATTTTACCGTATTTAAGGGCCCTTTAGATCGGTTGAGCACGTCATAATATTTCTTTGCGTCCCCTTCAGCCCGTTCTGTTGCTTTACGCTGATCACGAAGCTTTTTCTTCAGTTCTTGAAGTTCTAGAGCAACCTTTTGACTATTTTGCTCAGATGATGTGAAGGACGACTTCAGCATTTCTATAATATTCATAAAATTGGTTATAACTTTGTAAAAGCAGTGTTAATACTTTTAGCTTTATAAAAAACAGTATTATGAGCAATATTAAATATACATAATTCAAATACAATTTTTCCCCCATAAATTTGCATGTATAAATACATATAAATATCCATAGATATAACAATAAAAAACCTTCACACTAATCTAATTTAAGAATGGCTCTGAATAGCGTATAACCGATCATGGTTTATCACTGAGGGCAAGTAATCTTCATGGCCAGGTTCTACATAGTAGCTTCAGAAGGTAATAAAACACATAAAAATGACAACTTACCTATTTCTTCTTGAGTATCCTTTAATTTTGCCTCTGTGTCCCTCTTGGTCTTCTCAGACTTGTCAAGTCTGTGCATCACAGAGTTGATGTCCAACATTGAACCTTTGTACATCACCATACCAGAAGCAGTAGTAGGGGATTCTTCCTCCTTTTTACCCCGGCGCCCAGATGTTCGTTGTGTAGTCGTAGTAGCGAGAGGTGCAGGTTCCTTCTTGGGTGTAGACAGAAGTGGTCGGTTTCCTGTAAGTTAAAATCAACATCACTCGTATTGTAGTCACTAGTGTCAATAATTAGTTAATATTCATCTCCACAATCTAAAAAACAGTAAGGAAAGATACATAGCAAGCTCTGATTAGCGGGTAATTTTCTTCATGGTTAATTCACTACATTTGTTTTTCTTCATTGCTTGATGTTCTTTCACAGGGACTCTTGGATGAAGCAAAATCAATGTGTGTTCATTACCTTGTGCAAGTGTTTCATCATCTGGCAAAACTGCATCTTCAGACTTCTCTTCATCAGGTGTACCAGTTTCGTCATCAAGTTCCATTTTTTCTTCCTCATCACCTTCTTTCTTCTCTTCTAGAACACCATTCAGTAAAACAATTAAAGTACCATGAAGAAAGAAAGAAAATAATACCAGCGAATGAAATATATGTGATAACAATCAATCTAAAACAGTAAGGAAAGATACATAGCAAGCTCTGATTAGCGGGTAATTTTCGCCATGGTTTATAAACTGCACTTGTTTTTCTTCATTGCTTGATGTTCTTTGATAAGGACTCTTGGAGTAAGCAAAATCAATGCGTATGCAGACGAAAGCACATCTATTGTTAATGTGTGTAGTCGTCAAAAAAAACACAACAAAAAACAAATAATGGTTCTCAAAAAAAAACCACACAAAAACATTAAATTGGAAAGGTGTCAAAATTACCTTCTTTCTTATCTGGAAGAGGCTTGTCAGTAATCTTTCTGTAATTTAACGTATCCCTCGTCACAAGCCTCTGAACAAGTTTCTTCACCTTAAGAGAAAAATCATAATTCGTATAAAAAACATTACACAATTGTCGTACGCATAACATCATTTTATTGTAATTTTGGCTCTGAATAGCGTATAAATGATCAAAGTATTTCACTGAGGGCAAGTGATCATCATGGCCAACACAGATATTTCTTTTTCCATGTCCTAAATTTCCTCTTTTAAATATGATGTAGGACTTACTTGAGCTCTTGAAAGATGGAGACCAATAGTATGCAGTATTTCTTCAACATCTTTGTCCATCAAGTAGCCTGTGTGAGACTGATCAAAGTAGCAAAACGCAAGAAGTAGATTTGGATCTGCTGTGTGGTATTTCAGTTTATCTTTCTTCTTTTCTTTATCCTGAAATGCAGTTGATAAAAAAGTTAAAACAAGCGAGACCTAACGATGTCTGGACCTGCGTCGCATGTAAAGGGAATGTTCTATGAATATAACTTTCCTGTTAATATGCACATCTACATATATACGTATATGAAGTTCTTGTTATAAACCAAGTTTCATTGCTGTATATATGTTGAGTAGTTTAAGAGGAGTAGCAGAGACAAGCTATTAGTATAGGAGGCAAAGAATTCTTCAGTTCAGAGGCATAACTGCTATAAAAATTGTAGAATATAATATCCGGGTTAAAAAGAAGCACAAAATTTCTAAGTTCAAAGAGGCATAAATACCATAGATATATAAATGCATGTTAGCTACTCACTGCTAAAAGTCTCCAAAAATCACCCCTTCAACAGATGAGATACAGTAATCAAAAGAAATATGATATTTGTACATAATGTACACTGCTTGTAGTCACAAATTGGGAATATGGGAATTTCTAAGTTCAAAGAGCCATAACTCCCATAAAAATTTGAGAATCAAAATTCTCTGTGAAAATGCACATCTACATATGATGTTCTTGTTATATACCAAGTTTCATTGCTTTATGTTGAGTCGTTTAGGAGGAGTAGCGGAGACAAGCTTTTACTACGGACAGAAGAACGGAGTGACCCGGTTCCTAGACCTGCTCCGCCGTTGGCGAAGCAGGTAAAAATGACCATTACACTGTTTTCACTAAAACATAACTACAAAGCTTTACTACACCAAAACAGAAAACTTAAACTAAAATCAACACACTCGTACGGCGGTCACTAGTGTCAATAAGCTAATAATATTCATCTCCACAATCTAAAACAGTAAGGAAAGATACATAGCAAGCTCTGATTAGCGGGTAATTTTCTTCATGGTTAATTCACTACATTTGTTTTTCTTCATTGCTTGATGTTCTTTCACATGGACTCTTGGAGTAAGCAAAATCAATGTGTATTCATTATAAATTGTTGCAATTTGAATACAATGTCTAACCTTTTCTTTACTTCTTCTGCGGTCCTTCCTTTCAGAAACTGTTGATTTGGAATCATCTTCATTATCAGAAGCTTCTTCCTCTTTTTCTTCCTATTGTGAAGCACATTTGTTAACATGAACCATTTAATGCAGTTTACTTAAGTTTCCAAATTATAATCAGTAATGTTTAGCTAATTATTTACATTACAAAACAACTAATTAGGATCTAAGAAATCCAAGAATGCTAAGGAATCTACTTCATGATTCATGATAATTGGGAGTTAGTATTTCTGTAAATATTCTATTAAACAGGTGTTTTCATATTGATGATTATGGCTCTGAATAGCGTATAACCGATCATGGTTTTATCACTGAGGGCAAGTAATCTTCATGGCCATTTCTTTTAAATTGAACATCAATAGAACTTTTGGCTAGGTAATGCATTATTAACTATCCAATATAAAAGACAGAAGGCATATACAAATTCTACACAAGTCAGCATATGAAATCCCAACAAAAAAAATGATTTCAACACTGTCACTGTATGTAATTACAAAAACCAATTTACCTCTTTTTTCGTTTTTTCCTTGCTTTCTTTTTTATCATCTTTAATATCTTCCTTTTCTGCCGAATCTTCCGATTCAGATTTTCTTTTCTTTGCTGGTGGTTCCTAGAAATCATATCACAATTCATTTTAAGGAACAGAAATAAATTGCAAAAGCTAATAACATCTGCATTCAAAAGCTCAAAATGGCATATAACTGATCAAAGTATTTCAATGAGGGCAAGTGATCTTCATTACATTTGATACACAGTAAGGAAAGACACACAGCAAGCTCTGATTAGCGGGTAATTTTCTTCATGGTTAATTCACTACGTTTGTTTTTCTTCATTGCTTGTTGTTCTTTCATAAAGACTCTTGGAGTAATGTTATAGAAACTTCCGAATTCTCCTTACCTCTTCTTCACTGTCTTTCTTTTCCTCTTTCTTGTCTTTTTCATCTTTATCCTCTTTCTTTTCATCTTTCTCATCTTTTTTATCCTCTTTCTTATCATCCTTCTTTTCGTCTTTTTTCTCATCTTTCTTTTTCTTTTCTTCTTTGGGTTTCTCGGGTGCAGAAAGTAATGACTTATATATAAGGAATCCACAGTCCCTCATCAACATTTCGTTGAACAGCTCCGCAAACAAAGAGACCTGTAAATGATATAGCAACACTTGTAGAACATTTACAATTTAACTACTGTGCAATGAATCCAATGAAACAATGATATTTTCTAGTCTTTGATTATTATTTCTATTTCTTTTGTCAATAATGATTAATTTGGACACCATAATTGAATAGCACAATAATGTATAAACCATGAAATTAAAAAATATCTTGTGATAAGGCTCTGAATAGCGTATAACCGATCATGGTTTATCACTGAGGGCAAGTAATCTTCATTGCCAATATATTTAGAACACTTATAGAAAACATTGTGTAGGAGCTCTCAACCGTTTCATTTGAACTCTTCTTAATGTCGCTTTGTGCACCCACCTCAAAAGTATGTTCTTTGTTGTCGTCGGGCCTGTAATCGAGTAGAACACTGAGGGACATCACTGTGCAGTCAAACTTTCCTCCCTTTGCTGTTGTAGACGGATGTACGAGTATGGCCGGATTGTCTGGCAAGTTGTATCTGCGCTCACGAGCAGCTCTCTCTCGCTCATCACGACGCTTCTTCTCTTCTTCCTATTGAAAATAACATTATTGTTAAAACAGCGAATTGGATTTTGTGAAAGTAAATGAATGAGAAGAATGGCTCTGATAGACCCACTAATAACTGATTATGGTTTATCACTGATACAAGTTATCTTCATCGGCAACTTCTCGTGTGCATTACAAAAGAATGATACCTGCCATCAAAATCACTATGTTGCCTGCTAATTCAAAGTTTACTTCTTAGTTTGTTGGCATGAGCTTGAAATTGCATTTAAAAAATGATTTTATTAAAACCTACAACTTATCATGAAAATATATTCCCTAGGAATTTGTAAAAGATGTTCTACCTCTCTTCGCTTGCGCTCCTCTTCCTTATCATCAGGTTCAGTTTTCTCTTCTACTTCAGCTGGTTTTTCTTCCTAGAAAATTGAAGACCCACATGAATATTATTTCATAAACAAAATGGTCTCATTATAAAAGTGAAAATGCCAAACTGACCACTTTAATAATAAATTATTCTATTCTTTTTCTCTCTGTTTTCTACATCAAACACATTTGAATAACGAAGAGGATTAGACTGGGCCGGTCTACCGGCTTTTGCCAGTAGGCAGAGAGCTGTGCAGTGGGGTAGCCAGACTTTTTAAAAAGGTACGCACAAATTGCACAGTGAGGAACAAAGCGCGGGCAGCGCAACATTCGCGACATGTGTCGCGTTTATATGACATCATTATCATTAATTTCCTTCTTATCATTATTAAATTGTTGATAGAATTTTTTATGATATGCAGATTATCCTAAGGCACTAGGAATACGTTGAGACATTTTTCGGCTTATTTTATTTTTAGTGTACTACAGTGTTCACATGAAAGCATCTTAAAACAACAACTCACCTAACCTCAACACTGAATTACTTACATGTTACTTACATGTAATTGTTGCCAAAACTTGGATAATGTGTAGAGCAAATCCAAGGTCACCACATTCTTTAGTTAATATAATTACTTATTAGAACTTCAACTGTTCCAAATGTGAGAACAACATTCATTACACAATGGAGGTAATTAGCTCTAATTGTTTGAAGTAACACACCATTTAAACACAATCCACAGTTTGAGTGACTTTTTTCCAATTTTAGAAAAATGAACGTATTAATACAAAAAGGTAGGTCCAAATAAAATTATGGTGGCTTTTGAAAAAGGTACGCACGTGCTACATCCCTGGAGCTTGGTCTCCCTGGTTTTGGCAGGTGCATAATGTAAATTTTGTTTTGTTTTCAAATAAATTACTCTTGTTGAACAATAATTTGAATCATCATGGTTATTTTAACAAACACCAAGAATTATGACATTCTTTGTGCCAGGGTATTTTTTTTTAAATCAAATTATACACTTCCCTTAATGGCTATCATCTGAATTCCTTGCTGCCTGATTTTGAGCCAGTCTACCTTATTTCCAAACTACTGACTTACGTCAAACCTTGTTTGATATTCAAGAGGAACCAAGGAATCGATATTTGTGATTTGAGATTTACATAAGAATGGCTCTGAATAGCGTATAACCGATCATGGTTTATCACTGAGGGCAAGTAATCTTCATTGCCAAATTAATCCAGTCTGGCCTATTTACTGAAATGTTTACTGCAATATAGAATATAGATTGACAACTAGCGTACGATAGTCCAGAAAACATAATGCTTACTTCTTCATCTTTATTTTCAGCTTCCTGCTCTTCTTTTTCTTGTTCTCCCTTCAACGCTTTTGTCAAGCGTGCAATGAGTTGAGACTTCAGTCCCTTAGAGCTCAAAGTACGCGCTTCCAACTCCTTGCGCAAGTCATTGACCTAATAAAAAATGTTTTACATGAGTCTAGTGCTCACATCATACGCATTGTCATGTTTGCATTTGTAATTACTAAGCACTAGTTTTCTCAATGTGTATGAAAATTTCTGAATTTCACTACAAAGTGAATACATAATTAATTTCTTAACCCATACTCTAATGCTGATTTCATTGGCTTGATAGAAAAATAATGATTATTTTGACACCATAATTGAATAGCACAATAATGTATAACCCATAAAATTACAAAATATCTTATAATAAGGCTCTGAATAGCGTATAACCGATCATGGTTTATCACTGAGGGCAAGTAATCTTCATGGCCAAATTAATACAGTCCATTAAAAAAAGTCAAGAGTTGACTCCGATCTGGTAGAATACTTAAGCATTTGATTGATATTTTGAAAAGATGTTGCTTTTCTTGCTGAACATTTCTCACTGTTGGGTCTAGTAAAAGTGCTAACGTGTATTTCATACCTTCATGGTTTTCGGGTCAAGTTCAGAAAAATGGGAAGGATCCTTTTTCTCCTCAGAACCTTCCTCTCCCTCATCCTCCTCCTCCTACAAGAACACTACTTGTTATATGTCTGCTCTTTCCAACTTATCAACAGCAAGTACAGACATGCAAACCTATCATTGTAACTAAAGTTCATCTTAGTAATGTTGTGGATCTATTGGAACATCATCTGATCAAATCAAGGAAGGATAGTCAGCCAAATACGATCTGCTTTTTGTTAGCATTTTCTAGTATATACAAAAGTAAACACAATCATAAGAATAACGATAACAAATAGTAGTAGGAAGTAAACAGGCGACAGCAGCAATTTTATGATGTTAATCACGCTGCATTTTCTCATTGGTTGACTGGTAACTTAACTTTGGCAATTTTCACTTGCCTTGCCACTGAAAGAAAGAAACCGATATTCGCCCCACAGCCCCAATTCTAAATAGGAATCAGAGTGGTAGTGACCCCTTGTGTGAATCTATTTCCCACTGATTAGTGCATCCTTCACCTTCATGGCTGAATAGCCACCTAATCGCGTCCACCTTTTGGCCTAGCCAATAACTGCTTGTGAGACAGAAAAAAGAACATGAATGTAATCGACAGACCGTTCAGTGTTGTAGTAGTGGGGAGGCCAGAGGTGCTTCCCTCGCCTACCACAGACGGGACCTGGCCAGGGCAGCACCCCCATACCTGTTATGACAGCGTCTTCCTTCGTTACCTGCACTATGCCTATAACCGCGTCAGGTTGGGAACTAACATGTTATAGGAGATAATTAAGATAAAGGTAGGTAGGTGCCTGGTTATCATCCTTGCTGTCGGCACCGGCATCAGCTTTTATCTTGTCAGCCAACTGCTGTTTGAAGCTCTGTGTCATTTGCTCCCATTCTAAACGTGATGGGTTGGCACTCCAAACGTCTGGCAAGAAAAGCACGACAGTTTCAACACGGGCGGGCACCACTCGCCCTTTGTGCACTTCTTCTGGACGGTGGTAGCGGATCTCTGCAAACCGGTACCTGCATAGGATGGGAGAAAGCAAGCTACATTAGTCAGGGCCAAATCGAAATGGGAATGCAGTCACGCACAAAACAATCACACAATTGATCATTTTGATATTTATTCTAAGTAGTTCGCTAGATTACAAGAT
This sequence comes from Streblospio benedicti, assembly GCA_019095985.1. Classification (NCBI taxonomy): domain Eukaryota; kingdom Metazoa; phylum Annelida; class Polychaeta; order Spionida; family Spionidae; genus Streblospio; species Streblospio benedicti. The sequence continues at coordinate 7,969,814 of CM032669.1, forward strand.
GCATTTCTTACCCATTTCAAAATAGCTTAAATAAAATACGCCAGACACTGAACTTCAGTACCTGTCTGCACCACACTCTCTCCCTCATCCACACAGGACAAATATACATATATAGTATACATTAACATTGATAAAACTGACAATCTTATCAACTGACAATCTTATGTTTTGTAATGGTGTTAAAAATGACAATGGAAACATCCACATCAATACGAACATTGTTAGCAAACCTGCAAGCTGAAATAGAATGCCAGTTATTACTTAAAAACATAGAAGACAAGGCTAGCTTTTGTGATTTTTAACACCAAAACAAACTTATAGATATCTATAAGACTGGTAATATTCATTTTCTATTTCAAAAACCAAACATTTTCCTCACAAAAAGTAGTCTTAACTGAACTAATTGAAGTTTGTAACTCTGTAGCTTTAACAAGGTGAACAGCTTACCATTGTGTGCAGACGCTGAGGTCGATTCCTGTCAGCGCCTTCGTTGTTCTGATGGCCGTGTTGATCAGCACTCGTGGGTCCTCGGCGGGTCCCGGTCCATCGAGGGAAGGAGACCACGGTCCGCCAATAGCCATAGGTTCAGATTTGCCCTTCAATCCGACCAGGAACTGGACCAGTCTTGTGGGATGCTGGAAGCTCTCCTTCATTTCAGGCGAGTCTTCAGCCAATGCACAGGACTTGTGATAGAGCTCCTCCATGATTGGACACGACATCAGCATCACCTGGCAAAGTGTGATTATTTTGTTAGAATACTCCACAGCCATTACAATTTATTTTCTTGGGAGAGAGTACGTAAGCTCAGAAACAGCCTCTAATTATTCGTCACATAAGATTAATCAGAGTAGGTAAAGAAAACATCACTGCTTTTCAAACTAAAACCATATTTAATGGTTTACATCTAAGGTTTAAATGGTTGTTACCTTAGCACTGTAAAGATGATCTGCATCTGGTGGCTCTAAAACAGCATCAAACTTCTCAATGGGATCAACTTCTTTGTGCATGACATGAAAACTGCACTGATTTCCAAGTTGCAATGGTCTATGCAGGGGAAATGCATCAGTCCAGGAAAATGCCGCATTGAAGAAATCACTGGGCACGTACATGTTGGTGTATCGGGATTTTAGCGTGATGACATTAGCTTCTTTACTGTAACAAAACAAAAACTATGTTATTGTATCGACAGGACACCTTAAATCAGTGATAATACAAGTTATACTAGTTCAACAACACATACTTCATTTAGTTAAAATAGTGGCTCTGAATAGCGTATAAATGATCACAGAAAATCACTGAGGGCAAGTAATCTTCATAGCCAGGATTTTAATTTTACTTCATTATTCTTAGACTTGCAATACACATGTATTTCTAATACTTATTCACAAGCAGTACGAACTCAAAAATTTAACCAGTAGTTTGATCAGAGTCCAAAAACAAATACTAACGTGTCAAGAGATAGTTTGGGGATCTGGACTGTGTATCGTGGCACAACTCTCGGAGCATTTCTGCTTCTCCGTGGCGGGCTCCTAGCTGTTCTAGATGGCGACCGTGACCGCCTGCGAGGACTCCGGGAGCGCCTCCGAGCTGGTGACCTCCTTTCTGTGTTACGATGACCTCTGTCGTGATCGTCGCGCGACGACTGGCGATCATGGTTTCCCCGATCGCGGCCGCGATCTTGCCGGCCACCAAAATCTCTGTCTCCGCCCCGGTCGCGCCTCCCGCCACCCGGGGGCCCTGCAAGGTTATAGTTGCGATCATTATCCCCGCGATGGTGCGGAGGGCCACCTACAATGCAACGGATAACGTCAATAATGCACGATAACTACATAATGGTACACAAGCGTTCTTAAAAATTAACTTATACATAACATAATGCATAAAACATCAACTGGGTAACAACAAAATCTTAAGTATGAGCTAAATACCCTGTCTGTTGTCCTGCCACTTGGAGCCGCCTCCGTGCGGGGCGTTTCCCATCAGCGGTGGGGGTCCCCCGCCCTGGATGTTGCCAGCCATCGCCTGCATTTGGGCTCCTCTGTTCTGGTTCATCGTGGTATTTGGGGGGTTGGAGCCGGGTGGGGGCTGTAATATGGACTAAAATGAAGCCGGTTTAATAGTATCTTAGAATTAGAACATTTTTCTTTAAGCATGAAACAAATTTTGAAATTTACGAATTGAGCATTTCAAGCCCTGCTGTAATCATCACATAATGACCATAGCCTAAAACATTATGCATTTCATCTTATGCTCATGTATTTTGAAAATAGAAAATGATACTGCTCAGAAACAGCCTCTATTTTTTCAACATCATATTCTGAGTAGGTAAAGATAAACATCATAGCAGATTCATTTTCAAGCATAATTTTGCATCAAAATTGAAAACACAATGTGCTATACTTACTTGATTAGGCAGCACTTGAATTCGAGTAGCATTCCACTTGAACGGCATGTTGGCGTTGTAAGCAGCCTCCACCAGAACTCTGTCACCAACTTTGGGAACCGTTCCTTTCACACAGCTGCTAACAGATCGGAGAAGTTAGAGCACCAACATACCCGGTAAATCCTAACATTGCAATTAATTTAGATGTGCATCATGAGTACAGGACTCGTTATTTTTCAGTAAGATGCAGGGAATTAAAAATGTGCATACCATTTTACAATGTTTTTTTTTTTTAATGTAGAAATTACTATTGCAGATTTAAAGTTTGAAAATAAATAATAGTAATAAACCTATATTCATTGCTTTAACTAGAGTAACATTAAGATATGTAAAAAAAAATCTTTGGTTTGTATGCAGGGACACATTTTTTCAACATATGCTAGACTAGTCATAACTCGCCGTTGCCAATTTCTAGATAAATTACTGCTAATACAAATTGTCTACACAATTAATAATACACAATAATGCCTTTTTTTTACACACTGATTTACCTTAAGTATTGTGGGAAATAATTAACACATTTCAAGAGTTATGATACTGCTCAGTACAATTGTTTCAACATCTGACTTTTGAGTAGGTAAAGATGAACATCACTGCAGGATCAAATAAATACATTTTGACCTAAAATTGCTATGTGCAAAAGCTTGACACAGAAACTAAGCTTTCTCAAGTTGTAAAAATTCAAATAAACATTCAAACTGACCTTGTCTGGAAAAATACATCTTCGTCAACAAAACCAAAATTATCATGTAGTTTTGTGACTGTTCCAGTGAACACTCTCTGCTTAGGCTGTGGGCCTTGTGCAGCAGCTCGTGGGGTTGGGTAGCTCACAGTGGCAACCTGAAAACCAGGGTGGAAACCAGGGTGGAAACGAGGGTTGAAATTAAAACGATGGTGGAAAGGACGGTTGAAATTCATCTTTACACTAAAATTAATGTTGTTATTTTAAGGCATGCAAAGCTTCAGGTACTAAAATGGGCAACTGAATGAAGAAAACTTAACAATGGATTATATTGTATGTGACATGATACTATTTTTTCAATCTGTCTTAATCCTGGTGTGTTGAGATTAATCATCACTAAACTGCATTAACCTCTAATATTGAAACCAATATTGTTTGTAGAATGTTTTATTTCCAACAAGTTGTTCTGATTTGATATTAACATGGAGATATGTTCTAATTTATCATACTATCCAAGCTGTTTCACAATAAATCAGACATTACACATTTGTGTTGCACTACCTGTGTGGTTGCCAGAGTTGTTGGGATGGCAATGCCTGGTTGGGGAAGCTGAACAGACTGTTGCAATGCTGCTGCTGCTTGCATTGATGCCTGAAAGGAGTTCCCAATCTGAAAAGTGTTCACAAAATTGAATTTATTAGCTATTCCTTAAAGCTACAAAGTACTTATGCGAATGAAGTGGCATCAATATCTGCAAAATATGATTCATCGAAAAATAAACATTTCATTGCTCTCCATTATGATGATCAGCAAACAATCAGGATCTGAAGCTGTAAAAAAGAGAAGGCAGGTAGGATTCATGGATATCTTAAGTCATCAGCAACAAATATTTTACCAAAAAATTAGGAGTAAAAACAATTGGGAAAAAAGCGGACAGATTTAGAAAACAAATTCAAAAATAATTTTAGTAAAAAAAACACCTTCAACTGGCAAAATAAGACCTTAAGTATTGTGGGAAATAATTAAACAACGGCTGCAAAACATATTTATATATTTTCTTAATTGCTTCTTAAGGCTACATTCCATAACATCGAACACTGCACTCCGTCTTGTATATTAGCTCATGTTTCCTTCAAACAACTTCTAAAATAAAACACAACATAGGTACGGAATGCAGCTTCTTATATCTAACATTAAGTATATATCATATTAGGCACCTGGTTAGATGCCATAGTGGTGGCCAGTGATGGCTGGGACATATGTTGCTGCTGTTGCTGAAGCTGGGACATCTGCTGTTGGAATTGGCCAGCTTGCAGCTGCAAAAATACGCATTAACAACTTAGAGAACTCAGATCCTTACACCTATCTGCTGGGGAGCCGATATTGGATATTTTACGCACCGAAGAAGCAAGACGAGCGGACACCTCAATTTTGGCAAAGCATGTGGCTTAATCACGGCACAAATAAAATGAACAAGTAGGTTCGCCAACTGGATACTGGACCTATATTCAAACTTAGTATATCAAACTTATAACTTATACAGAAGCAAAGAGAAAATGTATGCATGCTATATTCAATAACAGAAACACTAACATTCATAATTTCACAAGCCTGGTGTCACTTGCATGTGACTAGGCAGCGAAAATTATTTCTTAATAGTACACTTATTGTAAACTTTATTATTGAGCTTAATATTTTGCTGATTAACTACCTGCATTGTTGCTTGTTGCACTGAAAACTGATGTTGTGCAGGCTGTGGGTTCAAATTATACACTGGATTGGCAACTCCTGGTTGGCTTAACACTTGCTGCTGCAGATTCCCAACCATGGTCACACCCGGCTGTCCCACTACAAATTTAAACAATTATGTCAGAGCAGGAAGACAGTTTTAGCAGCATAACATTAAAAACTGTAAAGGAAGCTATTTTAATAATCTCTGTTCTACTTACCAACTTCTCGCGCCCATGGAGGATTTTTTCCACCAAACTGGGCCATATCCCTTATCTGAAATAAAACAAAATTTTTATTGTACCAATGACATATATTGCATTTGCTCCATGTTGAAGAGGACACTTACGTGTCGAAACGTCGGAATAAACTAGATTAACCAAAATTCTATTGTCTCCAAACACAGAATAAGTATTTAAAATCCAAAACAATCATGACAGAATAAGAAGTAAAAAACAAAAACAATGACATATATTGCAAAAAATCAAATCAAAAAGAAATACTCTTTTGTCAATGAATACACAGCCCTGTCATTTTAATCCAAACAATAGTTATTCAATTGTAGTCTCATTTACATCAAGCTTAATTTCCTAGAGAAGACCATGGTCAATGATTTGGGTATTAAACAGGGTTTCAATATTAAACAGGGTCAGGATGAGCCACTGGTCCACTCATATTTGCTAGCAAAACCTTATGGAGTAATAAACTTAAGTAACTCGTCCTTTTGACTCGTTGCAAATGAGATCAATTTGGCATACAGGTATAGAACTTTGTGCAAGAAAGACGAGTACATTTATTGCACATTTGAGGGTTACTAGCTCTGCTGACGAGTAGCACTTTTCCACTTAATCCTGACCATATAATTAACTTTTCCCAATGAAAAATGCAGTAAACATTTGCTCTGCTCTAATGCACAAGTCTTCTATGACTTTTGAATGTTCAATTTCCTTGATATCTACATTCTATTTTACCTTTTCAAGATTTGTAACCTTGGGGTTCCTGGCACAAACTACCTTTTTGCTAAATGGACCAGAAATTGTTACTCATCAAAAGGACAAGATAATGAAACTTCTTACTCATCCTCTACAAGGTTTTACTACTCAATACGAACAGACGAGATGCTAATCCTGACCCTCAGGTATTATTGCAATAACCTGCAAACATCAACATGAGCATTCCCTCAAAATTTCACATGGCAAATTTACCTGCGCACGAAATAAATGCTCAAAATAAGCTATTAAATTTACACAATTACAGACTTATATATACAGATAGAATCTCATGTTACTACAAATAATTTCCATAAAATTATAAATGAATACAACAAATAACTGAAATATCATCCAAAACCTGAGAAAAAGAGGAGAAAATGCCGATTATAATATTTTGACAGGTTATTGCTTAGATCTTTCAAACAACACTTCAATTCCAAATGAAATCAAAACTTTGGAAGTGAACTCAACAGGAAAGGCTTTCCATATTAAGTAACTGCAGAAGTAGGCCTTGGATATTACCAACAACATAACAGATGGTCTTTTTTCTTTTGCTCCAGCAAACCCGGACATTTCAAAAGATCCTATCAGAAAACACGCAACAGAAGTTGGTGATAAGGCAAGCGTGGCAGTGGTGCAAATTATCAATTCAACATTAATATTTTGGTAAATATAGATTATTACTGACCCTTCAGACATTATTAATAGCAACCATGTTAGCTTCAATTTGACACATTTAATTTACTTACTTCAAAATTAGCTTCTACTTTGACCCCACCTCACCACGAGATAAGCGGGGCTCTCATTGAGAATAATTTAGATGGTTTATTGCAGTGATCAGTGGTCTCCCTAGGTGCAGATCACACCTGTTCTCTGTGAAAGATGGGATGTTGGTTCTACGCTTGATTTTGACCTTTAATTTTGACTTACAAGAACCTCCCCCACTCGCCTCACCGAAAAAGTTGAAGTGTGCACTGGCCGAGTTGCAGTATGTCCAATGTTTTGCAGAGTCCTATTCCAAACTGAGTAATGTAATATTCTACTTCAAATCGCGGACTCTTAAATAAATATTCCGGTTGCAAAATACGACATATCCTGTCAGAGAAACACTGAAATCGTTCTATGCAGACGCCACATGCTTTTCTCATCTGGGCGACGCTCGATCACGTGACAATAAACCACCTGTTCATATATTCACTTTTATCTTTCAAATATACGGGGATCACACGCTTATTTCAACCCGTTTTTATACTGCAAAGTAAACTATATGTTATGTGGCATTCTATTTTATATATAAATCATTACAAATACGACTGTAAACGAGTTTCATAGGTAATAATCTGACCTTAAAAAATCCTGTCAAGATGGCCGGTTCTATGCATCGAAGAAGCGAATAACGTTATGATTTAGTATAAACTTTGACTATGTATGTTTATAATCTAAATGTATCATAATATATAAAGTAAATTTTTATATATAATATGCTATAACAAACAATTTTTAAACATGTCTATAATAGGCCTTTTTATCGTAATGAAGTTAAGATTATTCTGGCGGGGACTATCTTGTAACTTTTTAAAGGATGGCTATTAATAGACTTAAGTAGTGAATAGTATATTTACATCTTTACCTTTAAAAAATACTGTTATTTAATTTAATTTACTGTCTCAGTGCTGTGCTATTCATCTTTTACTTCATCTTTTACTTGGCAATAACACTGAACTATGAAGAGCCACCAGCCATATCGACTGAGCACTAAGATCACACCTACTACAAACAACAGCTCTAAAAAGAACCACCAGCCATACCAACTGAACACCAAGATCATACATATTACAAGCCACAGAAAAACTAACTCACCATTGATCCAAGATGACATCACTTATCTGACAACCTGCAGGGAGAGAAACGAAAATATTGAAGAAGATATACCGCCCAAACTAGAAGCTCAAGACCTATTTGTAAACAAATGAAAAAAAGGGGGATAAACACAACCCATAAAATTACAGGCCAGTATCGCTCACGTCCGTTGTATATAAAACTTTTGAGCATATCATCCATCAGCACATCATGCAGCACCTGGAGCAACATGGAATCTTATCAGCGCTAAACGACAGCTTTAGATCCGGCTACTTGTGTGAGACTCAACTGCTAACGCCCTTTAATGACCTTAGTATGTCATTCGATAAAAAGCACCAGGTCGATATTGCGGTGTTAGATTTTTCGAAAGCATATGATACTATCCCTCACAAGAAACTCTTATCCAAACTTGCATCCTATGGTATTGGTGATCAACTCCATGGAGGGTTATCAGTCTTCCTGATGGAACGCACCATGAAGGTCATCCTTGAAGGCGAATGCTCTGGTGAAGAACCCTTTGAATCTGGAGTCCCGCATGGAACAGTGTTGGGACCGCTCCTGTTTCTATGTCATATTAATGACATTGCTGATGGTTTTAAGCTCCTCTATCAGACTGTTCGCAGATGACTGTCTGTTATACCGAGTCATTAACTCTATACAGGATCAAATAGCACTCCAAGAGGACCTTAAACGTGTCAAACTGTGGGCTGAAAATTGGTGGACGTCTTTCAATGCCAGTAAATGTAAGATACTAATATTGAAAGGCAAACTTCCATATTTCTATACTATTGGTGATACCATCCTACAGCATATTACCGATAGTCCATACCTTGGCCTGGATATCGCGGATGACCTTAAATGGGATAGACACATCAGTAGGATCACCAAGAAAGCAAACTCAACACATGGGTTCCTCCACAAGAACCTAAAAGGTTTCCACAAAGATCAGAAACGTGTGTCTTACATAGCATTATTCCGTTCTATTCTTGAATATGGATCAGTTGTTTGGGACCCCTACACTAGAGGGAACATTGATCGCCTTGAACGCGTCCAACGGTGTGCAGCCAGATTCATGGTGAACGACTACATCACCAAAACCCCGGAATGTGTTACAGACATGCTAAACCGTCTTGAACTCAAACCTCTAGAGGATAGGAGGAAGAATCTAAGACTCACATTTATGTACAAGGTGGTGGAAGGGTTGGTGCCGACTATCCCAGCACCTGATTTCCTGTTTCCAGCAAAGTCAGGACGTCGACATATAAAGGCTAAACCGTTTAGTGAATACAGCTGTTCAAACATTGTTGAGCGTTCCATTCACCTCAAAAGTAAACCGTTCGTGCCCCTGAGTGCTCGGATGCCTCAGTATAAGAACTCATTCTTTGTGTGAACCGTTATTGACTCGAACTCTCTCCCAGAGGAGATAATCCAGTCTGAGACCGTCGATCAGTTCAAGGCTGCAATTGACTGTCCGTGCATGCAGCAGTAGAGCACTTTCCCGCTGCCATCTCGCCTGTTCAGGACCTCAAAGCAGTGATACATAATACAGATACAAAGAGAAAACAGAAACAGAAGTTATCAGTAGAAATGGCGACACAAATTGGAAAAAAGTTTTTCGGCAGTGTACTAGACACTCTTGAAGACATCAATTGGAGAAACGGACTAGCCATAGCTGCATGCAACACCTTGAAAGACATCCTTTACAAAAACTCTAAAATCAAAATTCATGTTTTTCAAGCATATATTGGAAGCATTTTCCTGTACAACAGCGAAGTATGGACACTCACTCAAGACCATAATCACAAAATAGAAGTATTTCAAAGATTTCTTTTACGTGGTACACTCAACATCAAATGGAGCAGAAGACTATCAAACAAAAACCTATAAGAAATCGCTCAAATCGCTCAAACTGAACCTTGGAACATATCAATTATACACCGACTTAGTTTCCTAGGTCATGTAATGCGCCTGGACCCCGAAACACCAGCTCGGAAAGCACTGCATGAGTTTCTGTGACCAGTATGGAGACCACAAGGACGTCCGACCAAAACATGGATAGAATGTATCAAAAATGATCTGAAAGACTTCAACCTCAAACTAGACTCCGCTCCAGTGGAAGATATGCCAGGACCCACGCCCACGGCGGGTCTCCTGAGACAGCGACCCACTGCGTGAACTGCTCCCTCGACGGTCACCAGCTCGTCTACTTATCCCGGGACCGAGGTTTCTGTCTCCCCCGTGGATGCTGCCTCGATTGCAGCTGCCGTGATTAGCACAGTGGAAGCCTGCCGCACGGAGGAATCGCCGACACAGCGTCAGGAAGCCACCACAGGAAGGAAACGAGTCAGACCAGACTCGCACTCACGATGTCCCTCTGCCGCACAGAAGAACCCGAAGAGAATGACCGGATCGGGCTGTACACGCGGAGAATGAGCTCCTCGCCCTTCGCAGTCAGAACGCCACCCTCACAAAGGCAGCCGAGGAGAGGTGGAAACACGACCAGGAGTCGCTCGTCACGGACGAGCTCACCAGCAGAGCCGCTGCCCGGAAGTTCAAGTACCAGCGGAATGAAGCAGAGAAGCAAATACAGATCCTGATGGCGGAGGCGGAGGACCTGCGTCTGTGTGTGTCACATCACACAGACACTAATCGTGATTTGGGGATTCAAGTCCCCACTTTGCAGGACGACCTGACGCAGGCACAGGGACGGATTGCAGATTTGGAGCAGGAGCTGGAACCACTAGAGGGGCAACCAAGTTCCCAACTGGAAGCTGAAGTTGCATCACATCCCTATCCGGAATGAAGTTTTGACGGCCTCCACAGGATCCCTGCCCAATCAGCCTCCAGCCTGGACTGCCGTTTCTACATCCCTCAAGACCCAGCAGCGAGAGTTTCTCAAAGCCTGGGATGCAGTGGATCAGCAAGTACAAGGAGATCCCACATTTGATACCTACGCAGCGATGTATGCCTGTATCAAGCAGGTCAGTGACCAGATTGGCGTGGTCACGCAACGGGAGGTCGCACCATTTGTTCCAGGAGTGTGAGCCGACCGAACCCCAGCTGAGGATCTGACGGGATTGCAGGACCAATCAACATCCCGGCTGGAAGTCCAGGAAATGGACACGTCAACGAGTGCCGTGGCTGCCATGGACAAGGCGCTGCAAATTGCGAGACAGTTCGCTGCCCGCCAGGCTGGAGAGGTACGTGAGTATGCATGTTGGGAAGACCGTAATGCCTCCAGTCTACGTTCTCTTGCAGGATCAGTTGGAGCCACTGCCGACTCCCTAGAACGACTAGGGGAGTACGATGAGAGACCCGTACGTTGAGGCAAGTGCAGGAGTTGGACAGCCACCTGGACAACCTACGCGAGGCTGTTGCGGCCACTCAAGATGCAGCTGCCGCCTCACCGTGACAAGGCCCATCGCAGCTGGCGCTCCGTCCAGAGCATGAAATGCTGACATTGGATGCGTTACAGGTCGCTACACAGCGACGAGAGCCTCCGCCCAACATAATGTCAGACTTCGGATCCAGTCGGCGTTCCAGCTGATGTGGATCCCCAGCAGGATCGCCGGAAGCAAGGAATTCTCCTGCTGAGTCAATTACTTTTTCAGATGATGAGCAGAGAATGGACGCAGATTCCTTAGATGAGCAGTCTCGTACCTCACCTCATCTGATGGAGTAAGGTAGCGGAATGAAGTGGCTAGGAAAGGATATTCCAGGTGCTACCATCGGGGTTGACAAATTCATGATGATGGTAGGACAGCCTGTTGCACAACCTTGTTGTACGCTCCCCTAGCAATACTAGACATGGCACAGCGAAATCTTGGTGGCTGGGACACCAAGCGGACGCGTCTGAATTGTCCTCGCAGTTGTGGGAGTTTTTGCTCACCTCTGTAGGGGTTAGCCTTTTCAGCCTAGGGACGGTTCAACCTATCAGTGGCCATCATCGTCTTCCTGAGAGTGTCTAGCCCATTCCGAAATGAGTTGGTGATGCCCCCCAGGTTTCATGGATTCCCCCTGTTTTTGTAATAGAAACTTTGCCTGTATCTCTGTATGCGAGGCGTCGCTTTGCGCGACATGCACAGTGAGTTCATTGTCTCGCTATGCACTCCGTGTACTAGTGTAGTACATAAGTTGGATATTTTCAGATGGCGCAAATTCCACAGAGCTTGACGTGGTCGTGTGACCACTGGCTGAGCCCATGTTCCAACACACTCCATGTGTGTTCTGTGAAGGAGAACCCATCGTCATCGCACTTGGATATTGTTTTGTGTGTTTTTTTATATGTAGTTTCTATGTGAATGCTCATCTCCCATACAAGCGGAGAGGTTCAGTCCCATGTAATCTGGATGGAGTGGTTAATAAAACCCATAGTTCTGTTGGCGTGTCTAGTTGTGCAGTTACACAGGTAGCTGCAGAGTATAAAGTAGGTCTCTATAATAGTAAGTTGCACTGGACTAGGTATTAAGATCACACATTACACACACCTGTAAGGTTGTTTTGTTCACTATGGCCACTTGTAGGATTAGGGACTCAGTACACTACCACCAGTACTCAGAAAACCATTAGGGCTTTAGACTTAGAGCTTGCTGGTTCGGACAGCATAGGTAGGGACGACAACCTATTCTCCTGTGGAGAATAGGCCCCCCATTCAACCATCTTTGAGGCTTAGCCGATGGCTACCTCATCTCTCTCTCTGCGTGGACCTTGTGACCCCGCGTAGCATGCTCAGGGAGGACCTGTCATGCATGTCAGCACTGGTGCGAAGTCCTCCTTCCGTGAGACCAGGGTCTGCACACCACCCACACCGCATGTGATAGGAACCCGGGTGTGAGGTGTATGTGTCGTCATAACATACACAACGAGGAGTAGGTCTACCCCTGTAGAGTTGGAGCCGTTAGACGGCGCCTACGCGCCTAGCTCGGACCACGTAACCCGCCCTGCTGGCCGTGTGAACACGGTAGGTCGCATAGTTACATGTGGGTAGTGGAACCCACTTTGTTCACAATACATGTATATTTTGTGTTCTTGATAATTGTAGGTCAGCTTTTCCCATATCGCTCTACGGTAAGGAATACATACAGGAATCTCAACCCCAGCCTCCTTGACGATGTCCTTTGCAGGCATCTTTTCTTTGGGCTTGGGTAGTTAAAGATCCATGGTTGGTAACCCTTGTCACGCAGCACAGCCTTTACATGTTCCCCATCTATGGCCTGGTCCTCAGGTCACCAGGTTTTTGCCACGGTGTAGCCAGGTAAGGTGTCCAGATGGTTCAGTTATTGGACTGAAAGTTCAAGTGCTGGTCGTTATTAGTAACTTTAAGGTATACTTCTACTGATGTCATGGCGTCCTCGCTGATCTTCATGCATGTGTCTAAGAGCGGAATCTTGAAGTCCACTTCTGGTTTGTTTGTGAATTTGATGTTGGGATCTAAACTGTTGATGTGGTTGGTGAAACCCTTAATGAAGTATTCATGCATCAGCACAAACGTGTCATCCACATACCAGTACAATAGGTGGGATAGGTTACTGTCTGAAGGGCCCTGGTCTCGAACTCCTTCATGTAAACATCAAAAATTGTCGATCAATGCGTGTATTTCAGCAACTCCATCTCAGAGGCTGCTGGTTATCTGAGTCTATGGCATGAATTGTAAATCCTCTTTACCTTTTGACTAGATGCAAGAAAATTCTAATTTTGTAATTTGGTTAATCAGCCTTCAATGTACTATTTGGTGAAATAAGTATTCGAAGCTTCATCCTAGTAGTTCAGTTCGAATACCTCGAATATTCAGAAAAAAATAAATAACAAACTAGTCCCCAAAGTCAACCAACGAATTAAAATGTCGTCTCCATTCACTGCGCAAATAAAAAACAGACAACATGAGTGAGGCTGTAGTTGATGGATTTGTTAAATATCGCGAAGGAAAGAAGGTAATTATTCGTTTCCATGTTGTCGAAAATATATTATATTGCTGGTTATAATACCACCATTGATTCACATTAATATGATTTACAGTGGAAGTCGCGATGGTGCGTCATACGGAAACAATTAGATCTTCCACCACCCGGTAAGTGATGGTTTTGTCTTTTGATGGCTCTATTGACATGAGCTTGAGAGATATAAGTTTAAGATTTCAGGTTTTAGGCAAATATGAAGTAATGACAGAATATTAGCTTAACAGTACTAGTACGAAAGACAAATACGAGGACAAGTAGATCTCTTTAAGCAGGGTTATTAAAATATAAATACCACTAAGTTACCATTAATATATCATTGGCTTTAGATCTACTAAAAAAATATATGGTCTCTGAGTTTCAGTCATAGACTGAGTAGTTAATCTAGGTAAAATAAAAAATAAAATTCCAAGATTCCTAAATCTCACGGGGATCACTTAAAAAAAAAGATCAACAAAATCGGACAAGATTTGACAAAGTTATGAACATTTCTTTTGTCTTTTGTTTCTGGGATAAATTAGAAATGCATTTTTCGTTTACCCCAAGTTGAACGCCAAATCAAAATGTGGACATATCTCGTAGTAAAACCGAGTAAAATGCTGCTGTAATAGGCTGTGTCGTAGATTATAATGAAAATTGAGAAGGTCTCTAGAGATGATTTTTTTTTCAGTGGTAAGGAAATACAATTAGACATAATGTATAAAGATAAAGTATGTTATCCAAAAATGTATGGCGTTTTCTATTTTTTAATCATCCCAACACAAACGCCTATAATAATTGCCAAACATTGTCATGTCAAATATGGCGATGCATGTGATCGATGCTCAAAATAAACTTTAGTTAAAACAATTACCTATACAGGGTCAGGATTAGCCACAATTGACTAGTAAAACTAGTGGAGGATAATGAATGGAATTCTGAATAATTTGTCGATATAGAGTTTGTACAAGGAGGACGAGTAGATTTTTTGCAGGACAGATTATTTGAGGGTTACCATGCACAATTTTTCCACCTATTTTATATATGAATGGAATCGATTTTACAGATTATTTCTCAAATAATATACAGAGAGATATCTTCCAATATCTGTGTGGTGTTTTTATTTTGTTTACTCAGAGTGCTAGTGTATTCTGGAACGTTTTTCAATTATGCTCAGCATTTCCCGACCATATCACTTGTTTCGTCATTTCACAAATAGGAGGAAAGAATAAACACATCATTGGAAAGAGAAGAAAATTCTGAATAAAAAACTATTTGTTGTCATTTTCTTACCACTCAATGTTTTATGTTAATTAAGGAGTTTTCATTGGGGCAGGTCGCAACACCAACTGCCATAACCTTGTATCATTCTTAGGCTTATGTTCACCAGATGAAAATAGATTAAACCTTTATATTATACATCATTTGAAAGAGGAGAAAATAAGGATTAGTATAATGAATGCTAATGAAGACAAATGCCATTCCAAATCTTGTGATCAAAACTTGGGTCGTGAATTTGACAAGGGAGGAGGAAATTTGCCCTGATGACTAGGTTCTATCAAATAAGATTTTACAACAGTCAATATCAAAATGGATGGAATATACTGATAGCCTGTGCGGAACAAAGCCCAGACAAAAAATACACATTTTCACTAGCCCTATTAAATAGTGCTCATTATTTTGCTAATTATGTAATGAAATGTAATGAAAAGAGTTTAACGTGTATTAGGCTAACGTTTTCCCATGATTCTGGGTATCAAATCAATATTGAACTTTGTCAATTATTGCCCTTCTCATATACTGTTTTGTGCATAATCCATTAGTAATGTTTTCCAAACAATGTACAGTACAACCTCGTTTAATCGGACACGTTGGGAATCTGGATAGACATTCGGAAAATCGATATATCCGGATGAACGAACTAAATGTAAAAAAAACATATAGCGGTGTATGCGACCACGAGTGACTATGAATGAAAGAGATATTCAAGAAATACCTTTATTGAACAACTCCTCCATCACTTTGGTTTGACGTTGTATATCATAAACTAATATTCCTATGATGATGGTTCGATTGTAGGTATATAGCTATAGTTGGCAATAATATTAAATAAAATTTGTGTTTGTTGTTTGCATACTCACGTGGTGGTCATACAAGATTTGTAGCGACAAATGCCGCGTGCGTTGTGATGATGCAGTCTTGATCAACCAGTGCGGCTCTGGTGTGTGCTCACCAAATGTAGTAGAGCACCTTTTTGAACGAGGCTATCTACAATAATGTGTGCATTGTGTTCCGAACATCTTTGTCTGCTCTCGTGAATAAGAAAAAGCTACTAGTTTGAGCCCATGCTCGATCTGTCGTGTATACATCCAAACAAATTCGGACTATAGCAGAACGTCCGGTTGATAGGAATATTCGGACTATTGATATCCGGTGAAACGAGGTTGTACTGTATATAGAATGCTTGCCAGGGGAAAAAAACAACGTGTTTATTACACTATTAATGATTAATCAATAATTATACGTTTAAATATGTGGCCTGTCTTGTTGCATATTGATATTAAAAAAATCAACCAATTATCGTCCGCTAGCTCATGAACGAGATATACCGATAATCCGGTATATTGTTGCAGCACTAACTACTAGTACCTTTAATATCCCTAGACCTGCTTAGCTCTTTCATATCGGCATACACACAATGTAAAGAAGCAGTAAAAACTTTAGTGGACAGTTTTACGTCGAAGACAATATTTTTTCTGGAGTCTCCATAAATGCGTATGTTATTATGTTATCTCGCGTCTGGGTTGATTTAAATAGGACGCCATTTGCGATCAGGTTCTCTTCCTTCTTATTGGTTAAATGAAACCACACCACTTAAATTAAATGGCCCCCACGTGGCAATTAGCCTCTATCAAATGCTGTAATATTCCAAATACCGATTTCGGCGTAAGAGCAGCATTTATCAAAGCAAATAAAGTATGGATTTGTGGTCACAAAGCACAATCGTGAGGCGGAATAGTAATGTCTGTATTTTGAATATTTAAGTGGGTATTTCCTAATGACGTCATAAAAAACGATAATTGTATCTATTCTGAATGAAGAGCGTGGGCTTTCGCCGTTGTCGCGGGTTTTGTACGTAGAAATATGAGTATTTTGTGTTTGAATTTAGCAGTTTTAAATGCGTGTAAGGTGTGAACATTATTCCTCTTATAAATAATGTATTAATATTATCAAAACTGGAATTCTCTTGCGCAAAAATTTACATCGAAGATATTCTGATCCATTCGCAAAAAACACCATTACCTATATTATCTTATCTAGATCAAATCAATTTTATTGCATTTATCGGTGTAACTTTTTACATGCGCTCGGTGAAAAAAGCATTATGATTGGGCATAAAGCACAATTGTTATCAGCACCAGTGATGTTCGCATTGTTTGCTGACACACAACTTTGCACTTTTGTTCCATCATGGCCTATCTTGATGTGCTCAATCTCATGGTGCCTGGATCAGGAATGAGTTTCATGACCAGGACCCTGGATGAAGATGACCACCTGTTATCCTGGTGATGTCATTTCTGCAAGTTTTTTCCTTTCAAGGACTTGATGTCGTTATTGACTCAGACCGCACCTGTTTATTCAACAGATATTTCTTTGTTTCAAAGTCAGTTATTATCCCTTATTTAAACTAAAAAGAGAAATTTTCTCTTGTCTGATACGTATGGCTCCCTGTCTCTGTTGGTTCTTTGTTTGATAATGGCCTTTTCTTGAAGGTGAAACTAACTTCTTTGTTTTCTAATGACTTATTTTTGAAAATGAAACTAAGTACCTAAAAGTTAATTGTGTCCATTACAATCAAGAGACCATCATATCATTTATAGATGTCAACCAAATGAATTGAAAAGTGTGTGTGCGGGAATGTCAAGCTTACTTTACTATCATTTGCTCAAAATCATATAGTGAAGTAACAACTGAGATAAAAGTTGATATATTAGCATTTTTTTTTATTTGTTATCTTGGGGGTTGTGTGGGAGGAGATAGTCACCACTCGTATAAACAGTGTATCAAATTCGGAGGTCATGTCTCGAGCTGCTTTGAAACTATTGCGAAAATGACAACAATTGGCCTAAGCCAGCCTGGAAGGTAAACTTGAATTGGCTGAGTGCCAAAATTGTACACATTATTGTCATCAAGTATGTAAGCATTGTACCAAATTTGAATGTTTTCTTTCTTTCAAGCGGTGTTAAGTTCATTGCAGTAAATGTCAGAAATTGACCAAAAATGGCCTGGATTCAACAACCCTAATATTCTCGAAAATGACCGCAAAAATCCAACCTATCACAAGGCCCACTGCTGAAATGTTCAGCGAATGACAGCGATGATGTCAAACTTACGATCTTACATTGCCAAGTAAGAAAGACTGAGTATTGGTTTTGTTTCTGACTTGAGTCTAACCCAAAGATATTTGTCCTCAGAAAAGCCACAACTGGGCCAAGGGTTGATATGAACATGGACTTCAGTCTTGTAAAGGCAACTGATCAAGGTGTGTAAACCAATGATGTGGCCCTGTGGAAAGCACACTTTAATTAGCAAAGCATACTAAATCTAATCACTTTGCTGTCGCCTCAAACCCCAGTTTGAGCGAAAAATGGGTATAAGAATCTAGCAATTTCATCGTGAATGACAGAAAGTTGGAGAATGAATGAAAGCTAATCATGCAAGCGCTAATCCGAGTGAAGGTCGTTGAGTCCATATTAGTGCAGGCTCGAGGTCAAATAGTAGGAGAATAGAATCTTCTTTTGATTTTATTTTTCATATTATTTGCTATTGTCTGTTCATAGTAATTGTGAATTCTTTTATATAAAAAACTCATATAAATAGATATTGAAAGTTAGTGGAAGCAAATAATGTGGTGCTCAACGTTTGTCAGAAATAAGTTCTCTCTTTTAAATCTCAGTATAAAGATTATTAGCTGTATATGAAATCAGATTTCCCATCTTTCTCAGAACCAAGTCTGCAAAGACATATATTAGTTTTTTTTTTCATTGAAAAGCATTAAGTAATGACCTAAGGCCTTGTTGTGGTCATTTAAATGTAGATTTGCCAGGAGTCAGTAAATGACGTCTGCTTGTTATTTCTTTTTTTTAAAGCTAGCTGTGAAGTTGACCTTGTCGGCTAATTAGCGATTGATGCTTAAAACCTAAAGTAAAAGCCAACACCAATACAAAAATACTGGAAATGAATAATAGAATATCTGGTAGTAGATTACGATGCCCGGCGCGTGCTCTTCATGTAGTCTTTTGTTTGTCATCAGTTGCTGAAACATGATGGATGACAATGAATAATTTCTTTGGTCGTAAATTATGCTGGCCTTTCATATATGAGAAGAGGATATTCACTATAGTCTGATATTTGATGTTAAAAAAATGAACAGGAAATTCCAGTGTTTACATTGGCTAAGAGCCTATTACCGGTAATTGTGTCCGACCTTCCGGTTTGTTACCCCTCTACAGGCCGTATCGTTTGAGCTAGGATGCTCAAATTTGGCATGTCAGTTTTAAATGATGAGCATGAGAACCCTATTTCACATGGTCCCAAACAGTCCATATTTGTGTCCATTCCGGACCATTATGTGGTCAATTTCTAATAGTTACCTATCTACAAATCACATTGTTTGAGCTGTGATGCTCTAATTTGATTGCTGAGTTGAAAATAGTGACTTCTTAGAACTCAGGGCCACAAATAAGTACTCGTCCTAAAGTCAGAGACAGGTATCTGTGTCGTCTGGACGGGTAAAAGTTTTCAGTTACTTGTCCTATTGACGAGTATTTTCAGTCACCCCAGACATCAGTTTCAAATTAAATGATTTTACATGAATTGTGCAACGTGTTGATTTAGATGTGTAAATCTGAAATAGGACGGGTATATTTTTCAGGATACCGGTCCTATGGACTGAAGTAGAAGTAACATTTAAGGTGTGTGTGGTGATAATATAATTGGAAATAATTACAATGTTTAAAATATTATACAATCTACTGTTAATTTGTCTTGGTGCAAAGTGGAGTATTGGACAAATAAAGTTCTAAATACTGCTCAGAAAGGGTAGGGAGAGTCTGCGACAAAGTCCAAGAGGAATTTGCATTTTTATTAATTTTTTATTTTCTGTAAAAAAAAAACAGCATTGTAGATTACTTATATTAATTATTCATGTGAAAAAATAAAACTATACTTCAATGATAGGTGAATCTGATATCTGTGAATTATGTAATGTCTTTGTCTAGGTTGGTGTGACCTAGACCCCTTACTGTAAGTTTTCCAAAAATACAATGTGTCATAAAAATTATTCTATATTGTAATTCCAAAAGCCGTTTATGTAAGGAACTAGATATTTCAAAGTATTGATTTTCATTTTCGTGTAGGAAGGAATAACGTGTTAACCAGATTAAGTTTGTCAGCTAAATTGCCAAAGCAAATACAAGCACATCCTGTCAAACATGTGCTAGGCCTTCATACACTTAACACAATGAAATAATTTGAAAAGATTAGATTCTGCAGACAAAGAATCATCATTTTTAGTATAAATTGTTTGTCTGTTTTGAATTAAATCAAGCAATCTAATCTTTGCAAATTATTTCATTGTGTTAAGTGTATGATTTCAGTTCGTCTACACCATCAAATAAAATAAAAGTGAACTGTTTTGATCACAATGTCTCAGGAAACGGTACAGTTGAGTTTTTCAATAGATATAAGCTTAGTTTGTTTTTAATGTCAAAGGCACACGCCACCATTGTGCTAGCAGACCGCAATTCTATAGAAAAGTCAGCCGCAAATATGTGAGATGAAGCGATATGTAACCCAGATATTGAATGAGAACTAGTGTGTATCGGGGAGAAGTATTGTTACCAGGAAGGCAGGCAGATGTAACAGAACATGAAACCTTTTCTGCATTGTATATAAATTACCGTTTTAATTGCCGTGGCCTTTTGGTGAAATTCGTCTTTGTTTCATTGTTTCATTGGTTTTATGGAAGAACGACTGGGAGTGCGTTTTTTTTTTGGTGATGCTGAAAAGAATTTCATGTGAAATCCAATGTTTGGATTGTTTACTCTGATTTATTAGGTCGTTGTCCCGTGTTCTGTCAGTCTTTTATGACCGCCCGCACCTTTGCGCCACTAAGACTGTCAAATGTGTAAACTTTATCATATTGCATTGCTCGGGAAACTTACGTGTCCTAAATTGAATAAATTCTGTTGCGAATCACAAATCATAGTACATTTACATGTCAAATAATTCAACGATATTCATCCTAAACTATTGATGACTTGTAAAACATTTATAATGACGAAAACAGTGGAAGAGGACTGTTGATAATAATAGAATTATAATTATGTGGAGTCGTGGTTAGAGAAACATATCAAAATATCATTTTTCTGCTTCTCTATGCTGCCAGACACTGGACGCTCATGCGTTTGATACCTTGTAAACAAATGGGAGTAAGATGATTCCTGAGCCATGAGTAATCGTCCCAGAGATGAGTAAAACATGTTAAGCCACTTTGTCGATGCTTTGCTCAAAATCTGAATCTTTGTGATTTATCCAGTTATTGTATTTTATGTGTTTATAGCTATATGAAACATCCATGGAAACTTTGAATATTATGTCAATTGTCTCTTGTAGTTTCATATCATGTTTAAATGTGTTTCTTACCACTGAGTGTAATGTTCTAAAACAATAATAATTCTTTCATTTTTAGAGTTTTTACAAAAGTTTTTTCATCTCTAGTGAGTCCTCAATTCAATTAGAATTTACAAAGCAAATGCCAAAAATCCAAAACAATGCTTCTCAGGCCAAAATGGTTAAATATAAGTCACTTGTCTGTAGAGATAAAAGAACTTTTTCAAAATCAAAAATAAAAGAATTTATATAGTTTAACATTACTCAGTGGTAAGAACGCCAGTGTCATGGATTTTCTCCAATATGGTTGTACCCATTTATTTAAAACTTAAGTTGAATTGATAATTTGACCCCTTTCATTATACTTCTAATGAAATCATTAGGCTTCATATTAAGTTTCTGTGATCAATAAAAATTTAAGATATATTTGATGGTATGCCCCTCAAGATGGAGAATGGTCTAAAGTAGGACATTTTATGATCATTGTTTAATCCACTGGTATAATACATCATGGTGATTTTGTATTATCAACAAAATAATAAGCTTTTAACTTTTTATCTCATTGTGTTCAAACTTCTATTCTATTTCCTGTCATGTGAGAACATAATAGAAAATAATTGACAAAGCAACGCATATGATGGAAATCTGATCACCCTAATTTAGTGTTCTGTTAAAACATGATGATTTTGTTTTTAAGGATGGTTGTCCACATTCTGAACGCCATCATGGAATCACAACTATAATATACATGTATATGGGTTATTACCAGTAGTGTGTACATTTTATTACCTTCATTTCATAGGAATGTTCTCATGCACTTATAGTGACCTCAATATTGTGAATATACTAAGTCAATATGCAATAATCCTAACGGTGTTATTGATATTGAATTTACCCTTCTTGACTTTCCCAATGATGTGTGGCTTCCAATTAGTTATTATCCTTACTAGTGAAGGTCTGTAGCTTCAAGTGATGCATGGAATTAAGTCTATCAGGAGTTGGTTAATTGTATGTGCATTGAATGATGAATATGAATATTATTCTTTACAAAAGAGTTCTTGAAAACTGCTAACTAGAAATGCAGACGCAACTAAAAAGTCCAAATGATATTCATTTGGGAAAGATACTCTGTTGTATTGCAAAAAGAAAAACATCACCACAGAATTTTAAACAAAATCATTTTAAGGTGATTCATTTCCATTGCAAATAATATTTCCAGAAATGAGTAGAATATCATAGAATAAACTCCGCATCGAGAAACCACTCCGGGCTCTATTTTGTTAGGACCGGCAACTAGGTTGTCAATTATTCCCATAAAAGGTCACATGTCCCAGGGATCTAGGTGTCGTCTGCTGCCCTGGATATGCCGCCCACTCAGCACATGGGGTAAAAGCAAACAGGGTTAAAGCCTGGATCGTGAAATTGAGTTGATATTTTGTGCCAGCAGCGCTCCATTTTGCTCACACGTAAAAGGAGAAATGACATTTTCGCCGGCTGTGTTTTGGTGACATTTTACTCCTGCCGCCCACATGTATATTATAGAATTTTGATGAATGTGGCTCGGTGCCAAATGGGTGCAGAGTTTCCTTTAATGAGCAATTTACAATGTTATTGGTTTTTATGGATATTTATCGTTGTTTAGTGAATACACAATGGGTGAAAATGTTCGCACAATTTTCCCAATTGAATATATCCAAAATGAGGTTTGATTCCGATTGACAAAGTTGTATTTGTATGTTACATGTTCATCCATTTGTTTTGAATTGTTATTACGCTGAAATATGTTTGTTGTGATAAATTCAATGAAGATATATGCTTGTGTAAGGCCCATGGGCTCGGGAATCGGGTATTATAACTGTATATTCTGATGATACTACCTATGTGCATTTGATATGCCATGCTCAACCCAAGTTGATTATCTGATGTGATATTGACACATTGCATTCAATTTTACTGGAAATAATTTTGTAGCATATGGTTGAGTAAAAAGCCAAAAACATTATTGTAAACATGAATATATTTTCATCTCACATTAGTTTCTCTCTCATCTTTTTAGCAAGCATATTTGAGGGGGGAATATAACCTACCCCCAAAATCCAGGACCATTCTCAATAATTTTCTAACCTCATTTCACAATTTCACGATTTTTAACAATTCTCAAAGGAAATTAACTGCCGTTCTCATTTCTCTTGAAAAATAAAGGGTCATTCTCACATCTCAAAATACATGTAGGTATATTTCACCCTTATATTTCTATCATGATAGATATAGCTGAAGACAGGTTTTACAACCCTAAGCTTCCATTTGACTATATCAAGTGGCCCTGGCGGGACTCGAACTCACGACCCCAAGGTTGTGAGACCAGAATGATACATATCATCCCAAGCAGCGAGCTGTTAAAAGGTTACACGAACGAACCGTTGCTTATGTAACTGCCAGGGCCATTTGATAAAGTCTAAAGGAGGCTTAGGGTTGTAAAACCTGTCTTCAGTTATGTCCATTGTAGTAAAATGTGCTTTCTGAAAAGATGTGAGAGAGAGAAGCTTGAAAATGTATTCGCAAACACTGGGAAACAAATATATATAGATTCCAGAGCACTAAAAATGCTAATAAGACCTCCCAAAATTTCTTCATCGTGTGGGATCTGAACCCACGACCTCTGGGTTGAGATAATGGACCAAGTATGTAAGCTGGGGGTAACCTTTTTAAAGCTTGTAAATGTATCCCCTATTGCGAAACGCGCATGTATAATTTTTTTCATTAATAGAAATGATCATCAACATCAATCTGTATGGCTTTTGCTCGTGGCTAGTTTTGATGAAAATTTTGATGTGTTTTAGATATTATTTAGAATGATTTTGTGATGTATTCTTCATTCTGATTGTTATTTACTCAAACTTCAAGGGATTACTCTTGTGTTTCCTGAATTTTGAGTCGTCAGAGAAGTTGCTATTTTGTTAAGTTTTGTTTTATCCAAAAGATGCACTAATACACTGGAGTCCTGTGATCAATCTTCATACATTTCAACGTAAGAAGAAAACAAAACCCCTAATTCAGCAGTGTCCCATTCATGTTTGCAGTTTATTCAAGCATTTCATCTTGTTTCTGTCCATATTCATATTGTCTGTGACAAATTTGCGGAATGAAAGATGTGCGTTATCACATTCCAGTGTTTGCACCGACTAAGCGCAGATTAATTGCTTCCGACAGCATTACTTTTGATACCTTGATTATTAACTATCTTTCATTCAAATATTTTAACATTTTCACAGGCCCATTTAAAAGATATGAACTGATGGTGATGCCTTTGAATCTTTTCTAGACAATTATTTTGTCCTTTTCTTATTGTAATACACATCTACTGTAGAATTTGGGTGCTCAATATATGGTTTTTCAGTTGATAAATTCAAAATAGTTGAAGTATTTTTTTGATTATTTTTTTATCCAATGCACAAAACGAATAGAATACAAAAGAACAATACTTAAATACTTAAATAACAAGACCAAAACATTTTTCTGTAAAAAGAAGAAAAACACTAACAATATATATACAGAACCACAAGCGTTGAAGTCCGTCCTTTACAAGGATTTGCACATTTCACAGTACATAATCATTCACATTCACTTACATTTTTTTTTTATTTTTTTTTATTGAAGTATAGAAAATAGAAAAAAAAAACATTTCAATCACCATTATTACATCACTTACATTGAGTTTACTTGAATATTGTAGGATTTCACTCAAACTCAAATAACGCAACTTTATACACAACTACATATGTTGGCCTTTGAAATCTAACCCTGAGATCTTGTTGTTGACTGTTACCCAGTTAAGTCATTTTTAAGAACGTCTCTGATCATTGCAAATCCATTCAACTTCACAGACTGGCGGGTATTCTCTTTGCTAGAGTAAAATGATCATCCAAAATGTTCACTGCAGCATAATGTCCTTAATCTTCAAACTTTCTGGTAGAGGTAGACGAAAAACCTTCCTCGGCATGTGTTCTCCCAGAGCTTCTCTGATACAAGTTGCAGTGATGCGCCTCAGAGTCCATGGGTTCTCCAGTTCTGTGTCGACAAGCTTATCGACTTGGACGCTGTTCTTCCTTCTTTTGTTATTGACACGACTTTCATAGATTGTTTTTCTATCCTCCGCACTCGCCTTGTATCCAGCTTGGAAGAGAAGCTTCAGGCACTTGAGATTCCCCTTTCTAATGAGAATGAGCAATGGACTCTTCCCAATCTGGTGGTTCGCGAGATGTGATACCAGCGCTGGACAAAATCGTATTATCTTTTTGATAGCCGGCGTAACATTAAAAACACAGGCCGTCGTAAGAGCGGTATGTCCCCTTCCATTTAATTTCTTCACGTCAATTTTATGACAGTACTTGAGCATGTAATCCAGTATGGCCGCGCATCCGCTGCGCACAACCACATGCAATGGCGTCTCGCCATGGACGTCTGTCAAGTTCACGTCTGCTCCAGCACTGAGCAGCACATCCAACATTTCGATTTCCTCGTTCACATCGACCGGCTTTCGTTTGCGGAGCCACGTGCCTGTCATCATCTCCGAGCAGTATGCCACAGAGCAATGAAGTGCCGTCGCGCCGTCACGCATCAGTTTATTAGGATCGGCACCGTATTTAAGGAGTAGTGCAACAACATGGAATCTGCGGTCTTCCACAGCTTTCTTGAAGCAGTCTTCATCCTGCGGATTGTCCATATCGATCCTGCAGCCGTGTTCACAGAGCATCTTCACGACTCGAGCGTCGCCCGCAGCACAAGCCAGCCAAAGTGGTGTCTGATTTTCTGAATTGTTTATGTTCGGGTTTGCATTATTTTCCAAAAGCTTGGCAACACTTGCTATCTGACCTGCACTGGCTGC
Source organism: Streblospio benedicti (assembly GCA_019095985.1). Lineage (NCBI taxonomy): Eukaryota > Metazoa > Annelida > Polychaeta > Spionida > Spionidae > Streblospio > Streblospio benedicti. The sequence continues at coordinate 7,996,011 of CM032669.1, forward strand.
CACGTGCAAAGGCGTCATATTTTCATTATTCGTCACATCTACAGTTGCTCCAGCACTTATCAAAATGTCCAAGATCTTGGGATCTTTGTACGCTGCTGCCTTGTGAAGAGGGGCGTTTCGGCCATAAAAGAAGGCTCCGCAATAGTTCACATCACTACCCATATCAACAAGCAGCTGAACTGCTTCAGCCTGTTCATGGTTCACAGCATAATTGAGTGCAATCATTTCAGCAGAGCCTCTCGTTTTATTTCCTACATCAATACCTTTCTCAATTAGTAGTTGAATTATATCAACCTGTCCATACTTCGCAGCTACATGGATCGCTTGGAGTCCTTGAGTATTATACTGCCTAATATCTGTGCCAAAGTTTATCAAAATTTTAGCAATTTCTTTTTTCTTTTCAGCTATTGCTAAATGCAATTGTGGTTGGTTTTTATTGTAGTGGTTTATGTCCTTTTGAACTGAAGTTAGAACTTGTTCAAACTCTGCTACTTTTCCTTCTTTTATCAATTTTTGAAGTTTTTTTTCAGTTTCTTCTTCACAATCCACATCTGCAGGATCAAATGCATCAGCTGAATCAGCTGCATCCTCCCAGTTTTCAGACATTACAGCATCATTAGCTTTAGAGTTTGCTGCTATTCTCTCCAGCTCTTCTTGTTCAAGTTCATCATCCCATCCTTGATCAATATTATCTTGAAATTCAGCCATTTGACTTTTTTTAAACACAGCACAAAAAAATGCAAACTTTCTTTCTGGAAAAATCTGTGATGTCATCATCCATGGCAGGTGCTTGAAGTATGTTGTTGTTTATGATTCTTCCCCCTGTCATAGAGGCTTGAGGCTTGAGTTGATGAATGATGATATCCTAATGGATGATGAATTGGAGAGTCCAGTGGATCTTTATAAATGATATCCTGTGATGTCCAAGCTGCATTTACACACAGGCATTATTATCATCAATGAGCTAATTATTGTCATTAATGAGTAAAAGTAAAAGTTAATCTTCTGCAATACTGCATTAAGAATCAAGGGTTTTATATATTGTGAAATTGAATTTGAATTTTATGGTTGCAAAGGCACAGAGTTGGTATGGTAGTGTCCCTTAACTTGAGTTCAATCTAGTGTTATTTATACCATGTATCTGCGAGGCTCTCAAGCAATGCAGCATATAACATAACAGTCTGTTGATCTTCTCAACTCCCATCAATTGAGCTTGTGATAACGGCAAGATTTTACTGATGTCTTCATGAGAGGGATCTAGTATTAGTTGTGTTGATGATAATTCAACTGGCCAGCCAGTGCTTAGATGGAAGGATGTACATTTGCAAACATAATGCATGCATATCATTCACATGATGCATGCAAATGTGTTGAAGTAGCAAAAAAAAGGGAAAATGTGCTGTTTGCATTATGGTTTGTCCATCAGCACAGTCATGTTCATAACAAGGTTTTGGTGGTCGTCATGTCAAGTGATATAGATAATTTTGTTCAATATTCAAGGAAATAGTTTGGAAATATATTTATATGTACTAGCTAATACCCGTGGGGCTGAAAAATCAATATAAGCTGATAACGATTATAAATGGTGATTCTTTTTTCCATACAGGGTAATGCTGTATTTTTTTTTACATATATTTAAATGCGATCAGTTTGAAACCAGATTACAATGACCCTTTATTCTTTTAGATAGGTCTAATACAAGGTTTTTCAAAATACTATAATTTATATTACAACTCTGATAATTACATTATACAGTGTATTTTAGTCCACATCATTGTTGGATCAATAGGTCAATGTCGAATGCTTCATAATATTTGCGTCACTTCAGCAGCTGAAGCGAAAGCCTTGTGTTCACTTCGTTCTGAGATTTTCCCCTCAAAGTCATAAAGTTCTTAATTGTAAAATAAACCTGGTTTCAGTGTATATCTTAATTGGCCATATGTCAACATTGTTCTTGCGACGCCGTGTTCTTTGAAGACTTTTGATCTAGTTCAATTTGTGTTTGACTGAGTCGTTATCTTATGTACCACTTTAAGTTTACTATCGAAGCACAGTGCACTTTTAATTTCATATACTGGTTATTAAGTGTCTTTACTATAAATTTGAAAGCAAACTTATGTTTAAATGCACCAAGGTATGCAATGCTAGGCATTCACCCCCCAGAAATATATGCTGTGGTTATTGAGTAGAATGCCAAACTAATTTTTCCATAAAACAAAATTAACGATCTTGTTTTCAAGTTAGTACATTAACAGTATAACCTCTAATTGAGACAACTCGGAATATGGCCACAAGTTGTCTCAGTAGGGAAGTGGTCTCCTTTAGGAGGTTTGAAGTTGCCTCATTGATGTTTTGGAACTGGAAAAAAAAGTTTAAATTGTTAAGATGGTCAGTTTATAGAGGTGGCTTCAATTAGAGGTTATGCTGTACGTAATTCTAAATCAAACAAGCATCATAACTTTACATACAGCCTGCCCACGAACATGCAACAGAAATCCACCTTTATTAAGATATTTACTGATAATTGACAAATATTTTTTGTTGATAAATTGGAAGTAATAAGTAATACACATTGCCACACAACATTTGTTGGCCTACACTTATGTATTGGCTACGACTCAAAACATATTGTTGACGTGAGGCGTCCATCTTGCTCTGTCGTGCTTTAGTATCGTGGTTTTGAATATTTTTTACTTGTCAGGTCTCAGTAGGAGTAACAATTTTTACGATCACAGTGCGAGTGGCCATGTTAGAACGCCTCTCAAAAGAAAACAGGCAGGTCTAAGTAACATTTTCCCAGAACTCAATTTTTCTGTTCACGTGCTAGAATCACGGTGTTTACAATTGCATATTTATCCAACGTTCACGTGAAGGAACACTTACAAATGAGATTGCAACTTGTACCAGATTAGAAAAGTAGCTATACTCTGTCACACAGGCTTCTGTTATTTGTGTGTAACTTACTTTCATAATGCGGTCAGCCTACGAGTCCCTCAATTTTCTGACGAGACCGAAATCTGGGCCGTTAACAGTTTGTTTACATTTTCTGTGAGCTAAGTTGAAATTTATCTTTTTAGTTCTTTAAAAGGTAAACATCTGGCTATTATTCTGGTTCAAATAGTGTATTTATATTTTTTTATAAGTGTTTAGGTTATCTTGTTAAATAATTATGTTAGATGTGGTCAGCTTCAAACTTACATTTTCAAACTGACACTGAAGCAGCATCTTTGAATTAGCATAAGACAGACAGACCTCTTTGGGTACCACTGGGCAAGGCTCTTTGATTTTAATAGTTCACAGGTACGCTCTTTTTCTGTTAACATTTATGGCAGTTTTTGAAGTGCAAGAGTTAATTTTCATATTTTTCGTGCACTGGTCACTGAACTTTTAACAATGCATGTCATCATTTCACTAAAGCAAAATGTCCTGCCATTTTTGAGACCTGCATTCTATTCTCTGTCTCTTGTTCTGTAAGTTCCTACTACGGTAGTCTTTAGACATGGAAGAAAAATGTTTTTGATTGCACAAAAAGTGCATGAAATAATCGGAGAATTATTTGGATATGATATCATTATCGTTAGAAGTTGTATAATTTTACAAATATCACGTGGTATTTGTATACTTTCTTTTTAAATGTTAATGTCAAACACGCTTAAAAGTAGAACGGTTTGTGTGACCAAAATGGTGTCTTCTGTTTGTTTCTTCATTTAATATCCAGGTAAAGATTTTGTATCGATAAGGCAAAGTTAATTAAGTGATGATATGAGGTAAAAAAAGGTAAGTGCTGTGTCCATAGTTCTCTTTTCAAGCTACGTAGAAATCATGTGGGATGCATCCTTTTAGAGAAAAAAACTTTTGTGTGCCTGCAGATAGAAGTTTCAAACTGTTATTTTAGAGAAAATTGTGTGTTGGGCAATACAGTTAAGAAAGTGCTGTTGGTGTTAATCTATTAATGAGGGTCCTGCAGATACTGGTAATGTGTGATGCTGTAATGTGCATTATCTTGGCCAACGAGAATATTTTTGTGCCACAATATAAGGATAACGAGCAACTGAAGTTACAGTTGACTTTTGTTCATGTTTTTTTCTAATTGTTACATGATTGATATAATTGCAATATATTATGTATTTATATTAATTTTGTTCTATAGTTTACTCTGCAATTAAAAAAAAGAAATGGTGTAATAGATGATGAATTAAAGATATATGAATATGTAACTGGGTATGTCATGTTCGAAAATATCTTACTCATTATTTGAAACCGCGCACTTAGTGCTCAGGACTGATCATTTGTAAGCTTCAGTGCTTTGTTCTTTTTCTGTTTATCTAACTTCACACTGACACAGATAACCATGCACTTTTTTCTCAGCATCAAAAAAAAAAGTTAGAACAAGGCGCATGCAGGTGAAAAGAGACGCACGCTGCTTTTCACCACTCTGCATGGGTTCTGACAGATCCACCAAGATCGCAACATTTCTTTGTGTTTTTGATACAGTTTGGCCTAGAAAGGCTTTTGTTCCCTCCCTGTTGTTTCAAACTTTGAAAAGTTTACATGAACGATACTCTTGCTAAACTGTTACAATGACGCATTTAATGTAATTTTCTGTTTGCACTAATTAGGGAGTTTTTGTTTTAATGAATTTTTGTTGTTGTATCTCCCAAAATTGTCATCTGCAAGTTTTTTGGATTATCTACAATTGATGCGATTTTTTGTCCAATCTTAACTGGTTATTCTGTATCCTTCATCTTAAAACTGATTGATTACGTTGACTGTTGGCTGAAGAAGCCACATCCTCTTCCTTCGGTGCTGATTTGTAACATTAGGATTGTTGCACTTGATAAATGAAGATCTCAAGTACGCTGTCCCTGTTACCAAACATTTGAAAGGTTTCATTTGTATGAATCGTTGATGATTGCTTAAAAAGCAACAATTCAAAACAAGGCAAGGTTAACAAAAAGCTATTGACTATAAAAGTTGCGTTGTAGATACATGTCACACGTTACAATCAATGAGATTCATTGATATTTCTTGTAAAAATCTACATTAAATGGGCTTTTTATAATCATGCAAGTCATCAGGATTGCAAAGCAGATGAAATCTGTTCATAATAGATAAAACATATTGCATAACAACATCTCTGGTTTGTACATGTATAATTTATTTCTTTGTTGAAATCGAAGTGAAATGTAAACATCTTAATATTTTCATTGATTGCATGTAGCAGATATCAGGTAAATTAACACCATTCTGAAGATTCATTTTATCAAGTTATTAGGATATTATGATTTCATTATCCTTACCTGCGTAGTCTTTATCAAGCAGCTTTAGATGCCGCCTAGCTAGCTAGCATTCTAAGTGTGCTAGGTACAGAAAACCACAAAGATTTGCTGGCTTACGTGTTTGTGAGAGGCTGTCAGTGTCTGTTGTTTACCAGTGAGATGGTGGATGCACACAGTTGTGTGTCGACATGGCAACCTGCTGGTTCCCTCAGATAACTCGTGTTTATTGTCTACTTGTGTACACACTGCTAGCATTTGTATTCATGTGTGTGTGAAACTTGTATGTCCATGATGAATCGAATCATTTACGGGATTGTTATGATCGATGATTGATGCTTTTTTTGCACGCGATAAACAGGATTGAAAAAAAAAAGTAGGTTGCTAAGTGAAATGATTCAAGTGATCTAGTCATTTGAATAGATTTGGACTGTCGGGATGTTTTGTTATGTTTATATTTAGAATATGGATAAATATCATGAATTTGTTTTCTGTCAGAGATAACATAGATTGGAATAGGATTCAGACGCTATATGTGAAATACGTTGTCGTCAAGTGAACTATTCAATTTTTAAAATTTTGTCCATATATTTTGTAATAGTTCATGTTTTTAAAATGGATAAATATCATGGATAGCATTTTGAAATAATGTGTATGTGTATAGAATGGATGATCGTACATGCAAACATTTCATCTTGTATCTATTTATTCGAAAATGGATTATGCTTGCAAATTTGTGAACCGTATGTAAGAACGAAGAATGAGCCAAACAATAGATGTATAAGGGATTTTTAAATGTGTATTACATGATTTTTTAACGTCGTTGTATATCAGCACAAAGTGTAGTAAACATTCTTGGATCATATATTTTTCAAACTAAAAGGAATAAAATGTTAAAATACAGCTCAATGGTAAGTCTACAAGTTTATTACTGCAAATGTAAGAAACTTGTGAGCATTTATCTGTGTTGATAGTTCTACTCTTAGGACCTATTTCCTGAGCACTCATGAACGTTTACTTTAAACTGTTCGAAAACATTGGTTCTCAAAATAGTGCTCTTCATGAAACACAAATATTTGAGCTGATTTCGACAATGCACAATAAGATACCAATCAAGTGAATGTTGAGAAAGTTTTTTTATTGTGTTCAATCAGAAATCGTGGGTGACAAGCAATTATATTTGCATTGAGAAACTATTTCAATAACTGGCTGAAGCAATGTTTAGGTTTTCTAAGAAATAACAAGTTCATAAATTTCTTAAGTTCAAATATTCTGTAAGATCCTTGATTTTCATTGATAGTCTAAAGTTCGTTCTAATGTACATTTTGAAAGCTGTCGCTGATATCCAAATTTGGTTAACTATTATTTGCTCATTCTTCTTTTTATATATAGCCCTAACACGACTTTTGACTTGCTTTATTTCTTTAGAAATCAATATGTAAGATGTAACTCACCTGCTTATATATAAAATTCAAAGGAAAAGCATGGAAAAAAAGATAACCTGCCGTCCATCTGTGTGGCCTTACCTCAAACATGTGGCCTGCTTAATTGGAACATGCAGCACTAGAACATTGTTTGCTGCTGTTGATTTATATTACAAGTGTTTAAATAGCTCAAGCTGGCTCTGGATTGTTCATTATTGACAGCTCACAAAGTTTATGCATCTATGAAAATTTCGGTTGTCTCTGTAAGTGTTTATGATATTAGCTTTGTTGTATGAAAGGTCTTGTTTTGAGTGTTCTTAATGCTTAGGAGCAGTATTAATTAAGACTGTATTTTGACATTGGGCTGTATGAGTCAGTGACCACAAGGTCGTGGGTTTGAGTGGGCACTAGAGAGCAACTGCTGTCGTATCTGTTGTTAAAACATGTATGAGTCACTTTATGTTATTATCCGTCTATTGCAAGTTACCTGCACCTGATCATTATGCAGATCCAGAAGTAACATCTGTCATTCATAATCCTGTTCTGTTATTCCTTTTCTGTTATTCATATGTAGCATTCTGTGTCCGTTCTAATCAAGTCTCCCATGTTCTGGAGGAAGACTTTCAGGTTTGCTTATGTCTGCGTCCGCGGAGGGATGAAACAGATTCTATTCATAGCTTTGTAAATTGAATATGTTGAATAAGTGAGAAAAAAAAGTATATCAGATTTTAATTTTCATAAACTTTGACCCATATTTAAAAGTTATGAAGGTTTTAAAGACTTTCTATTTACAATTTTTTCCAAACTTGGTATCAAAACTCATACAATGCTTCAATGGGGAGATTTCAAGAACTGAGTAGATTCTTGTGCACTTAGGCTTACTTTTTATGACAAAGTTGTTTTTGTATCAAATTACATGTGAATTAAACCTTGTGAACAAAGCGGAGACGGACTATTTAACATCATATCCTATTAAAGTTGAAATTAATCAGCAGTGAGCTTATAGACCTGATTAGAATTTTGTGTACATTGACCTACTTTTGATGAAGTTTTTATAGTTTTTGTGAAACTGAATTATATTAATTTTTGACTTTGGGTACAAAGTTGAGGAAAAACTACTAAAGGCATTACCATCGATTCCCCAATAATCAGAATCTTGTATACTTCGCCCCACTTTTTAGGATGTGGTTTTAACAAATTATGCTAAATTCAACGTTGTGAACAAAGTTGATGAAAGTAACCAGACTGGATGTAAGGCAGCGATTGGCCAAGACCTGATTAGATTTTGGTGTACTTTCGTCCACTTTTGAGTAGGTTGTGTGTGTGTATTAGCTTGTGAACAGTCGAACAACTTCAGAGGGGGAACTTCATAGGGGGAGACGTGTGTTTTTCAAACACCTCCTTTTGTTAAAACCGATTCATTGATTGCATGAATGAAACCAGAAATATACAAAACATTCTGTCCGTAAGAAATGTAACTCATTGTAAAGGTAGTGAAGGTCTTCAGATTACTTTATACTCAATGCAGGTCATGTGCTCACTATTCTTTGCACCAACAGTTTTAGTAACTTCTGATGCTTCTCACAGGTGTGTATTTTAATCATCTGGTGTAAATTATAAATTTATGAGGATATCATAGAATTGACATTTCTCAAAGATGATTGCACTTCAGTTTCAAAAGCTGGTTGTATTTTGGATTATTTTTGAAGTTCTGATAGTTTTTATATGAAATTGTATTGAACTTAGCTAGTTAAGTTGCATAAAGAATAATTGTCTAAACATTCAGCAAATTTTTGCTAGCTAAAAATCTGTAAGGGGAATCAGTCATCACAAATTTCTGCTTTATTACACAAGACTTGTGATGTGTTTTATCAGTACCCCCTCTCTTTTATGGACAAAAATATTGAAATTATATGTGCACAGTTCTACTAGATATGTTCATATTAGAAGGAAAAAAATCAAATTATGCATGCATCATAATATTCATAGCTTTTTTTCCCTTAGCAATTGAATTTGATAAACTGCAAGGAATGCCATTTTGAATAGATTTCCCTGTCAGTTATAAACCCCATGTTTATACATTGAAAATCACAATGAATAAAGAAATGGCTTTTAAAGCTCTTAGTTAAATTAACTAGACACACATACGTGAATGTGATGCGTTAAGAAATTCAAATTTAATATAGCTGTCTTGTCCTGTTTTCAGAGTAATATCATTTTGAACTCGTTATGCACTTACAAGGTAGAATGATGGGATGGATGAAATTAAGCACCTAATCACCAGGCGTAATGAATACCCACTGTTATCATCATTGGTTTTTTGGCGCAGTGGTTGTTTTGATCTTAACACACCGATAGACGTGTTCATTTGTTTGTCATAAAACGCTGTCACCGCATGTCCAGTGACCATCAAATAACTTTAGAGGCGCAGAATTAAAATGCTTTGCATTCCATGTTTTGTTAGTGTATTACCACAAGAATGTTCCTTCCATATACGGCAGCGATATAAAGAGGTTTCTAATGGTGATTCGCACGTTGTTGATCTAAACACGGCTTATAAATGCCGCACACTGAAATCTGTACGGCAGTTTTGAGGTTCAGTCAATGAAGGCTCATATATCACTAGTGTAACTTGGATTCTGGATAACTAGATTTGGAAAAGAAAATTTAATGATATGTGGACACTGATATTATCAAATCATTGCATTTGATAAGTGGATTTGTTTATATCGAGTAATGTCCACTGTTTGCTTATAGAATGTGTGTATGTATATTGAAATCTTAATCACTTTCAATTTAAACTTTGTGGATCTGTCTCGAATATGAAAATAGAAATGTTATAGAAATATTAACCACTCAGTTGTGATAAGTTGAACAATTTCAACAATTTTATATGTATATTCAGCCTAAAAATGTTTTGTGAAAGGAATTCTAAAACCATAGTTCAATAAGTCTAAGAAAGCATTAGAACCGAGACAGTAGATAAAGTCAATAGTGGCTCTTGTGTTATAAAAAAATCTGGAGCAATGACAAAAATGACACAAAAATCTATTTGCAGTCTTAAATATAAGAAAATGACACACTTAGTGAGTTAAGATTGTTGAAGATGATAGAATGTAGATAAAACATTACTATACTAATTTTTTGTATGAAAATTCAAACAATTGAAAACATTTACACATGTGTAACATTCTACTTTAATTTGAATTTTTTTTCGCTGAGTCCTTTTCTAATCCATATCATGCTGACTAATTTTAAAAATATGTTGATGAAAGT
>CM032669.1:8006086-8055303 GCA_019095985.1 Streblospio benedicti
TTTTTTAAAACCCTTGGGAGTTTAAAGGGAAATCAAAATTTTCGGGGTTTTTTTTGGAAAAAGGAAATACCAAAGGGTTTGAAAAAAAATTCTTTTATATGGTTTTTCAAACCTTTTAAAATTAAAGAAAATAAAAAAATTTTGGTTTGTTTTTTGCAAAATTTAAAAATTATGATTTTTCAAAATAAAAGAATTTTTTAAATTTAAATTTGAAATCCTGTAATTCTTTGTAAAAAAAAAATTAAAAAATTTTTATTTACATTTTTTTTTATAGAGTTTTGGGGGTATCACTAAATTTTAAAATAAAAAGAAAATTTTTTTATTTTTATTTTTTGGAAATTTTCCAAAATTAAAAAAAAATTTAAAAAAATTTTTTTTTAAATTAAAGAAAAAACTAATAAAAATTTTTTTCCAAAACCCGAAAAACCCCTTTTTTTGGGGGTTTTGGGGTTTTCGGAAAATTTTTTGTATTTTAAAAATACTGAATGTGTTTTAAAAAATCACATTTGATCTAATCTAGTTTTCAATTCTTTTGATTAACAATATTAATCCACTGAATCATTTTCATATGTTCCTCTGCACTATGTTTACAAGGTTACTGCATGCCAGTTAAATTTAAGTAACATGTTGCCGTTTTGCCGAAAGAGTTGTAGTGTGGAAATGTTTATAATTTCTAGGATCTTCTCCTGATGAAGATTATGCACAAATATCGGAGTCTGATATGGACCCCAGTCTTCCACAAGCTCCCACAGAGAGACGGTCGTCAGTAGGAAACTACTTAGATCAGCCCCCATTACCCCCGAGGTAATGCCTCGTGTCGTAATAGAAAAAATATAAAAATCTACAAATTTGCGTATAAATTCATGTATATCTTGGTGAAGTTACCATGATTTTATTTTGCTATTTCTTTTACAAATATATTTATGATACTGTAATGATTCTGAACTACAAGTTTAGTAAAATTTACCTAGTAGTAAATTCGATGCTATGGCTACTCAAAATAGACATTTTAAATTTACAGAAGCTTGAAGTAGATGTCAGTTATATATTTTTTTCTCCAGTAGTACATGAATTTTCTCCCATAGTTTTTTATTGGTGAATTGGAAATTGCAATATTTTCTTTCTGAAAATTTGCGGGATAAAAACATTTTTTGCCTGTTTTGCAAAGATTTTTTTTTTTATGATCTATAACACTAACAAAAACCTTTTCCAATCTTGCATCAGTTTCAAATGTTACTCGAACTACTTAGACCATGTATTTTGCTCATTGAATTCATCATCTTCGCACTATTTTATTAACTTCTACTACTCTTCTGCAACATTACACAAAACATAAAACATAAACCTCTTTACAAAAATTTAATCATTGAAAAGGAGACTATATTTCTTGAAAACTGAACTTTGAATTTTTGCATAGAGTTTTATGTTTTATGTTTGTGTAATGTTGCAGAGGAATAGTAGAAGTTAATAAAGAAAATGCATATATTCCCTGTCAGGTCGTCGCGGGAACGTTCCTTCAGTATTCCCGTCACGGCAGCGCTTCTTACACGAACTCAACCTGACAGACGAACAGAAGCAACACGGTGGGGGTGGGGGCGGGGGTGGGGTGTTACTGGGGGCCGTCCCTCCAGCCCCGGGGCAGCGGGGGGGCTCCCCCGGTCCACCCCCACCCCCACCCAGGCCAGCAGCCACCCTGCCCAAGACAGCATCAGCACCACAGCTGCCACCTAAGACTTACAGGTGAATACTTTGTTGTTTTACAGTGTGAATGCTTGTTTAATTCATATTGGGAGAACGTATTAGAAGTCAAATCTAGTCCTCAAACGCTTACTCTTCACTCTTGAATAGCGGTACAGGCTGGAATAAGAGTACAGGGTGGCAATTTACGGAAAAATGAATAAGAGTACACGTTGGAATAACTGTACAGGGTGGCAATAAATTTTGGATGCTAGCACGAGTATGCAGCTTCTTTAAGAGTATTCCCAATTATAATAAAATGCTTTAACAATGAAATGATTTGTAATCATTAAAAGAAATAGTCAATTCATTTTTTGTAATCTTTCATGACACTCAACTAACAACATAAAACTATGAAGTATAAATACTTCAACTAACTGTTTCTAATGACTAAAGTTTAATATAATTTAGATTTTTTAAAGAGTGTCTCTTTAGCAAAATTGTTCATGAATATTAGTTGAGGTCACCCCTTTAACAACAACTTGTAAACACCAGTGAAAAGTAAATAAGTGTGGCATTTCACAACGTGGGCAGGCTGGAATAATTTGTCAAACTATGAAAATCTGGACTTTTAATTTTATCAATGTAATATCGCAGGATATTGTCTAAGGTCTCTAGTTTCAACTGACACCAGTTCCACAAACATCAGATCACAAGATTGTACCAAACACACAGCCAAACCTGACCCAGGCTTCCTATGGTGCCGAAGCAGTATAAAGCTATGTTTCACAATCTCTTGGGATAATTTCATCATGATATAGTAAATCAACTGACATGGTTTGAATGGCATATGCGTCAGCTTGACCCATGGTAAATAGTACAGACTGGAATAAGCGTACACGTTGGTTAAATCGCCGAAATTTTAATAAACGAACAGGTTGGAATAAGGTCGTACAGGGTTGTATTTTTAAAAAAAATCAATACCCGTACATGTACGCTTATTCAAGAGTGAAGAGTATGGTTCTACTCATGATATGCACAATTTTTATATTTCTAATAGAATAAGACAATTTTAAAAACTCTTACTCCATCAGTGCTGTATATTTACAGGACGCAGGTTCTGACCTCATCTCAGTCACCTATAAATGTAAATGAATAGGTCAAATAAGTAATCAACTTATATTTCAGTTTGTTCAATGATCTTAAAAGTCCTCTTCTTCTTTCTCAGGCCGTCTAAACCGTCAGAAAACGGCGATAAACAGAACAGAGAGATGGACGGTGACAACGCGACTCCCGTCACAATGACGTCGTCGTTTCACATGGACATTCCCACGTACACGAACACGTCCAAAGTGGCGGTGGTGGACAGCGGGTGCAGTCAGGCGGAACGAGCCGACTTGCCCCCCGGACTGACACTGTCGCACCCTCCAGACCTGCCAGACAAGCGCGTGGAGCATCGGAGGCAAGCAAGTCTGCCGTGGTGCGAGACAGAGACTGTGTCAGCAAACGATTCCACCATAGTTGGCGGAGACTCAAATACGAACAGCAAAGCGAAGGATGTGTCGCGACTTACGGCGAAAAAGGGCGTGAATCTTGTGGTGAACATTCCCCGCGATCCACCGTCACCGAATTCGAGTGGGTGGCTGTCGTATCACGGCTGTGATGGTGGCAGCAGCTCGGAATATTCAGGTAGGTGCTCAGAGATTGTTTATTGCATAACCTTGTAGAATTGAGTGAACTTGGTATGCAGCGCACGGTATTATTATTTTATTAATTTCTACTACTCTTCTGCAACATTACACAAAACAAAACATAAACCTCTTTACAAAAATTCTAAGTTCAAAACAGTTTAACTATAGTCTCCTTTTCATTGAAAAGGAGACTATAGTTCTCTAAAACTGTTTTGAACTTTGAATTTTTGTATAGAGGTTTATGTTTTATGTTTGGTGTAATGTTGCAGAAGAGTAATAGAAGTTAACATATTTGTACTGTTAACTTACTTCGATATTGTTTCCATTAGTTTTCAAAATGTACCATCTTGAGTGATGTTTGTTTCTCTCTGGTTCTGTATCTGGTGAATTTCGAGACATTCGAACCCTCGTGTTCCCGTCGTTTTTTTCCTTTGATGATTTTACTATCTGTAATACTGCAATTTCTATACTTTATATTATATGACCAAGAAAATAACTCGTTTTTTGCCATGGTTCATCACGCAAGCCCAGTGCTTGCTAATGATGAACATTTTGCCTGCAAAAATCCTCGTCAGAGGTTTTAAAGGTTTTAATTTCATAATGAAATCTAATCTAGTATAAGATGAGACAGAAACCGTAATGACAATGATTCCAATGGCTTTTACCTCATATTTGGCAGCTTTCTCAGCTCTTTTCTACCAACCTTACCATTGCAAGTATCAACTACCAGATACATTAATAATCTTACCTATAACAATTGTAAATTCTCTAAATTTGTGGTGTTGTAATTTGTGAATGAGCTTGAAAACGTTAAGAAAAAATCAATGAAGTCAAAATTTATGTTTAAAAAAAATTTCATTTTAACTTTCAAAGCCAAATGTACATCAGAAACATGAAACTAAGTTACAGACTGAGATCCAGTGCTGTAAGCCAAATATACTGAATTTTTAATAACAATTATAAAAATTTTACACAAAACCTAATGTCCAGACAATATCTTCCCCGCTTTCAATATCAAGCGTTGTTTTGTGTGCAGTTAGATCATCAAAACTAGTTACATAAGACAGAAAAACCGTTAGATGTCTCATCACATTTGGTGCCCTCAAGAAATAAGCTGACTTGTAATTAGTTATAACTAATCTGCCGACATTTCCAGGCTCCAGGAAATGAAATGTGAATACAAAATGAGCCTGTTGTGCTGACCAGGTTTCTCCTATTGATGGCCTGGTCGAAGGATATCACTTGTAATAGCTTTATCATTCACTTATTAATTAGCGTTGATTTAGCAAAGACTGACAAAAATGAGATTGTCCGCTTCTATTACTGGGCAGCTTGTAAGACTTTCATTAATTCACCCAATGCTGCTGAATCTTGTGTTATGTCTATGATTGAAAATAGCATATTTTTTGTGCCAAATGTCATTTGAGAGTGACACCAGCACAGCTATGCCAGGAAATCATTGCTATGTTTTATATGAAGGTTAAAATTCTATTCTCTCTCTTTGTGGGTATGTCTATAGCAAGCAAGTTCCGGCCACTGTATTGGCATAGCTGAAGACATAGGTTCCATTTGACTACATCAAGTGGCCCTGACAGGACTCGAACTCACGACCCCAAGGTTGTGAGATGAGAATGATACCATCATCCCAAGCTTCTGTCGTGAGTTCGAGTCCCGTCAGGGCGACTTGACATAGTCAAATGGAAGCTTAGGGTTTTAAAACCTGTCTTCAGCTATGTCAGAATAGTCGTAACATCTATAGAAAATAGGATTGAAAATAATTAGTCTAGTTCTAGATATGCGCAATTCTTAAAATGTAGGGATGCTTCCCTATACTGGCATGCTTGTATAAATATTTGATGGGTATTGGCTTGTAAAACTATTTGGTGGGTGCTATTCTGATATAGCTGAAGACAGGTTTTACAACCCTAAGCTTCCATTTGACTACATCAAGTGGCCCTGACGGAACTCAAACTAGTTCTAGATATATGCAATTCTTAAAATGTATGGATGCTTCCCTATACTGGCATGTATGCTTGTATAAGTATTTGGGTGCATTGTGTTATGATTTTATATGTGTGATTATTTCGAAATACTTGCTACAAACTTGCAATTGTGAGATAGTTTTCCATACATCTTGCTTAAATTATTGATACTGCTGTTTACTTCATGGATTATTTGCAAATACACTAATGTACGAAAATAGTTATGTTTGATAGGACATGATTTCGAATATTATAATATATAAGTACCAGATCACTGAGTAATATCAATATTAACAGAATGAAATAATAAAAACTAGAAATTGTTTCTTGAGAAAATTTTTAGAGTGCATTATTCAAATGCGCTTAAACATAATACAATTATATTCTCTCTCTCTCTCTCTTTTCTATGGCAAGCAAGTTCCTACCGCCACTCTGACATCCCAAGCTTCGGTCGTGAGTTTGAGTCCCGTCAGGGCCACTTGACATAGTCAAATGAAAGCTTAGGGTTGTAAAACCTGTCTTCAGCTATGTCAGAATAGTGGTAACCAGACTTGGGGGCAATTATAATTGTAATTGGTGTAATTGTAATTAATTACACTTTCCCCCATAATTATAATTGTAATTGTAATTGACCATTTCACATCTGCCGTAATTGTAATTGTAATTGACCATTTCACATATGCTGTAATGGAAATTGTAAATGTATTTGACCTTTAGTTCAAACTCGATTTCATCAAGATTGATTAATTTGTGTATTGGTCACATCTCACTTTGCTTACAAGGTTGGTTCAAAGTTAAGTTAACACTCCAAGAACAATGCCTGTTCGGTAACTTGCATTGTCAGCGTTCTTTAATGTTTTGTTCACTTTATACAGTGCACACTGAATGAACATTTGTAAATCACTATGAAATTTCTTTGACTGTAAGTTAAACTTGAAATTCTTATCTAAATATATTTCTTTATAATTTGGCATTCATATACCTTGTACTAAAAGATGCAGAATTAAAACAGTAATATCAAACATAAATTTACCTGAATATCTCAACAGGGTTGTCTTTAACACCACCAGACTTGGGGTCAATTACGATTTTCAATTACAATTACAATTAAAATTACAAATTTTATTTCAGTGTCAATTACAATTACAATTGCAATTACAAATTTTATTTCAGTGTCCATTACAATTGCAATTACAATTACAATTATGTTTGATAAATATAATTACAATTATAATTACGATTTGAATTGTCAATTACAATTTCAAATACAATTTTTTTTCAAATAATGTGTGATATTTTATTATAATTTAAAATGCATTTTGTTATGCATATATACCACTGGTAACATCTATAGAAAATAGGATTGAAAATAATTAGTCTAGTTCTAGATATACGCAATTCTTAAAATGTAGGCATGCTTCCATATACTGGCATTGCATGTTTGTATAAGTATTGCTGAATGCTTCCCTAGTGGGGGACCCAGCCAATGCAAAATATAACTTAATTGTTCACTTTAATGAAGAGTTTACGAAACTTTGCATGATTGGTGGTTGGTATGAGGGTTCAAAATTAAGCTTGGGAGCCACATGAATTTTGACCTTTAACCCTCTTGAAGCCAGGCGTAAATTCACTATATACCCCCTCAGTGCCAGACACGCATTTTGCGTGACGTGTTATTCACAGTGGGGGGCTTCAGTTGTCATAGTTGAAATATGATCCTATGTAGCTCTTACGTTTTTCATGATTGTTAGTTGGTATGAGGGTTCAAAATTAAGCTTTGGAGCCACCTGAAATTTGACCTTTAAAGGGGTCAAATCAGGGGTCAAATGGTAAAAAAATGATATAATTGCATTTATCTTTTTTGATATTGAATTTAGGAACAAAACTTGTATAGACGTTAAATAGGAACTTGGGTATGTAGATTTCAAATATCACATTGTATTTGACCCATGACCTTTCTTTCTAGGTCAAATAAGTAGGTCAAAATTCAGAAAATGACTGTTTTTGTGTATCTAACAGAAATAAAGAACATTAAAGCAACATTTAGTATTCATATCCATAGAACATGTTCTAAGAAGTATTTATGAACTATTTATTGTTGTTACTTTATTATAAATAGTGCAATATTAAAGATATTTAGCTCAAAGTATGCAGGCTGATTTCCCATGCAGTGTGTGAGCCGGGTATAGAAGTAAATATTAGATATTTGAATTATGAAGATTTCAAAAAATAATTGAAGTGAATAATAATTGTCTTTGCCAACATATAAAAGGGGCATCTTCTTTTAATATTTACATCAAATGCACTCACACAGCCTTTAAGAAGCCGTCCATCTGCCTCTAGAATTCCAGTTTCCTGTGTATAATAAACTTTTCATTTTACGTGAACATGAATTTGAACATATATTATTTCATTTACATTTTAGCAGTGCCATGCATGTAGCACAAGTTTTCTTCAGGTAAATCGGTCCAATATGGCAGCCCGTATCCTGTTTGCTTCTACCAGCCCCAGTCTTTGGGATCTGGAATCTTTGGTTGAAGATTTAAAGTTTTACTCCAGATAAATACACCTTTGCTCTTTTTATATGTTGGTAAAGTGCTCCTTGGGTTGGTGCAAGCTTAACGATTTGTCTGTTTTTAAACATAAAGTGTTTTAATACATTTCCATTCATTACATCGCTAGTAAGATTGTACAGTAAAATGATAAATTGTTCTATCACAGGCATCAAGCTTTCCCGGCTCGATGGATTATCAACAACATCAAATAGTAGCATTGTTAAATCAGGAATAACATTTCATGTATCCCATGCTGTCTTTTTCCCTTCGTATTTGAATGCAGAGGTTTTGCGTAACCAGTAAGGGAGTGGAACACTTGAACTCTGGCTTTAAACAGTCCTAAAGACGCAGAAATTTCATGCGTGAGCATGAATTTCTTGTTGGTGCCAGTGCCATATGCCATCCACAGTTCTTCAACATCTAGCTCATGAAATACAGATATGGCAAGCTCGTGCAAGATTGTGTTCTTGCTTTTTCAAACTTTCTGAAATGTAACAGTCCCAAACTATGCCAATACAGAGACAAGATTGTAATTTCTTGATTCCTGGATGAACACGTCATCAGTATAATTTTCAAAGGAAAACTTCTTTACTTTTGGTTGCAGCATATTGACAACTGCTCAACAACAATAGCATCACATTTGGGCACAGATATGTTCTGTTTTACAAATGACACAGTTACAGATCCACCCTATACATGCATGGTACTCTCTTAGCATCCTACAATCCCATACTTTGACTCTTTATATACAGAAGTTTAATAATTTCATCAGCAATGGCTGGTGGTGCTGCTTGATTTTCATGACTAAAGAAAGTGTCCAAGTCTCCATCGTGATATTCACACCCTAAAGCTACTAAAGAGATGAGATTTCTGTTTTAGAGACACAAGTTGACTTTCGGTCTTGTTTGGAGTTTTTACATCTGGAGTTGAAAAGATAGGTAAAATGACTCTTTTGATAGGCGCCATTATTATTCTCATTCAGATTTTGCATTCAAGAACCAAATACCAAAACTTAAACTGTGGATACAATGATACTTGCTGTTGCGACAGGTCATCTTTCAATAACAGGGTTCTCTCGTCGGACACATCCTCAGCATAGGAGTTATATGCCTTGTGCAGTAAAATATACAGTGTGGCAGCAGTTAGCTGATGTGCATGTCGAGCTTTAGTGATCTGTGACGCATAAATTAAAGAATTAGTGACACCAGGGTTCTCAAATCTCTGCTTCATCTAGTAAGGATGACCATCCACTGTCCTCCATAAAGTCGCCTAACAGTACATACTGTTTTTCACCAAACTCACTGGTTGGTCAGTTTCACTGGATCTGTTTTGTCAATGCATACAATGGCTGATCCATTACAATTACAGGAAATTGACAAGGGTTTTGTTTATTAGTAGTGCCATTTAGTAAAGACATTCCATATTTGACCATGGCCACTGATTTGGAATTTTCTTGCCTGTGTGATACTAAGCCTATTTAGCCTACTTACATACCTTTTCTAAGCATTTCGTATCAAAATATAGTCATGGGGTTCTAAGTAATACTTCTTATCTCCATGTTCCATAATGCTAATTATGAAAACTTCTTAAATATTGGCTGTTCTTCTTATAAACACCAAAAACAGCAATTTTCTGGAATTCGACCTACCTATTTGACCTTGAAGGAAAGGTCATAGGTCAAATGTAATGTGATATTTATAATCTACAAACCCAAGTTCCTATCTAAGGTCAATACAAGTTTTGTTCCTAAATTCAATATTAAAAAAGATAAATGCAATTTTATCATTTTTTGACCCTTGATCCCTGATTTGACCCCTTTAAAGGTCAAATTTCAGGTGGCTCCCAAGCTTAATTTTGAACCCTCATACCAACCACTAATCATGCAAAGTTTCGTAAATTCTTCATTAAAGTGAACGATTGATCGATCTAGGAACGTGCATGTAGTAGATTGCATGGGAAATCAGCCTGCGTACTTTGGGCTAAATATCTTTAATATTGCAGTATTTATAATAAAGTAAGAACAATAAATAGTTCATAAATACTTCTTAGAACATGTTCAATGAATATGAATACTAAATGTTGCTTTAATGTTCTTTTTTTCTGTTAGATACACAAAAACAGTCATTTTCTGAATTTTGACCTACTTATTTGACCTAGAAAGAAAGGTCATGGGTCAAATACAATGTGATATTTGAAATCTACATACCCAAGTTGCTATCTAAGGTCAATACAAGTTTTGTTCCTAAATTCAATATTAAATGAGATAAATGGAATTTTATCATTTTTTACCCATTTGACCCCTGATTTGACCCCTTTAAAGGTCAAATTTCAGGTGGCTCCCAAGCTTAATTTTGAACCCTCATACCAACCACCAATCATGCAAAGTTTAATAAACTCTTCATCAAAGTGAACGATTGACCGATCTAGGAACCCTACTACCTATACTGGGATGTATGCTTGTATAAGTATTTGGGTGCATTATGTTATGATTTTATATGTGTGATTATTTCGAAATACTTAGTACAAACTTGCAATTGTGAGATAGTTTTCCATACATCTTGCTTAAATTATTGATACTGCTGTTTACTTCATTGGTTACTTGTAAATACACTAATGCATGGAAATAATTATGATACATAGGACATGATTTTGGATATTATATCATATAAGTAAGTAGAGGTGTATAACCAGTTCACCCAACTAAAACAATGGCATTTAAATGATTAAAACAAAAAGAAATTTTTGTAAAGCGCATTTATTCTAATGCGCTTAAACATAATACAATTATATTCTCTCTCTCTCTCTCCTTTTTCTATGGCAAGCAAGCTCCTACCACTATTCTGCATAGTTGAAGACAGGTTTTCAACTCTAAGCTTCCATTTGACTATGTCAAGTGGCCCAGACGGGACTCGAACTCACGACCCCAAGGTTGTGAGACGAGAATGATACCATCATCCCAAGCACGGGCCTCGCCTAATCCGGCTATTAATCCTGAAAGAAAAGAAAAATGGATTTTAATAGCATTGCGTCATTTAGCGTGATAATGGAAGTTCTGTGACTGCTCTAGATCAAACATTCGTATCATCTCTTTATTTGGCCTAATGCTCCCCGCAGTACCTCTAAGTGGCCATTAGTGCAAGCTTTTTATACACATGACGAATCTGTCTCCCTCCAATTTACATTTATTCTGTTTATAGGTGCAAAGACTAAGTAAGTAATCCAAAATGTGAAAAAAGGAATATATTTTTCACTTTTGCTGAAATTAGAAAAATAAACTTTATTCACATCTAAAAGATGACAAAAGTAGACATTCGATGAGAAATGAATATTATTTAGCAAACTACTTATCGGTCAAGTCTGATGAAGCCCAATCAGTAGATGATCCTTTTTCATAAAGAAACCGTGCTATGAAATATAAATCTCTCAACTTGGCTGAAACAAAAATAAAATAATATATTGAATTTATTTGTGAAAGAATTTTAAAAACTATTTGTGCAATGTCACAGTATAACTTTCATATGATTTTTGTCATTTCATGAACCGATAAACAGTAAGTGAAATATTCATATGATCATCCTAACAATGAAACATATAAAGTATCTATGTCCAGACTGGTCCATGGTCATTCATTTGACAGGCAATTTCTATTGATCCTTGGACGTTATCAATTAATTTGTGAACCTGTGTGTAGCCGCGTGATTGGTGGAGTCCGTGACATTGTGATGTACAACAAAATAACAAACCTCGATTTCTAATGGATTGTGTATTGATTGAAGTGAATGCGTCAATCAGAAGACATTCAATGTGGCGATCGACACTAGTTTAATGGCAGAAGTTACATGCCATTGGAGATTTTTTTGCGTAATTTACCAGGATATTAAACTTCATTAGTTGAACAATGCAAGTGAATGATGCATTGATAATGATTATATTTTGTTATTAATCAGAGAAAGTTGTTAAGAAAAGGTTGTTTTTACGTCTGCAGCATAAGTAATTGATAATATAGAAGCAAATGAATTATTTTTGCATTAGCTTCTAATTGCTACTAATTGGCATTGGTTTATAAAGGAGAGAAAAATGTAAATAAACAATTTGTGAAAGGAATATGGTGCAATGGGATAAGAAAACGTGATTTGTCTGCAGACAGACAAAGCATCTTGGGGCCAATCAGGCGGGAACTTTGATAGACTTAGGAAATTATGTAGTTTTGAAACTATGGAAACATGAAAGATGTGTGAAATGTAAAGTCGTTTTCATTGGATATTTGCATGCATTTTATGTGTGATGGTAATACTACATGTTTGCTCTTTGAGCTGTAGAGGACATCTCAGCACAAACTTTACTTGTACCAGCAGGGGGTTGGGGGTCGTATGGTCATTATGACAATTACGAAGAAATTTAATGCAGGAATGAAACCTGAATTAAGGAAATCTAGGCATGGTTTTTTGCAAAGGGAGGGGAAAAATGCTATCTACTATCATGCATTCATGTACACACATGCATAAGTTCAGTTGGAACTCTTCTTTCATTCTTTTTATATCTGTAACGTCTACTTTGACATGGGCACTTATATTTGTCCTAGTAAATTTCTGCATGTATGTGCATACTTATGTTAGCTCGGTTAAATTAAGTTAACTAAATTAAGTTAAACTACTCATGCTGGGAAATATGTACCGTCTCCCCGCGCATTAAAGCACATGTGGTTAACATCGAAGATGTGCTCAACTTTCAAATTTACTTAGGTAAAAATTGCTATAATAACTGCAAAAACGTTGTAATAAAATGATGACAATTGACACAATGCATAAACCAATGAATTTTCATAAAAAAAAAAAGACTAAATGTTATCATATGAAAAGGGTGCTGCAATCAGAATGTTCGGGATATGTGGACTTACATAATGTATATTACAGATTGATAATGACTGATAGAATATGGTCTTTTCGCTCGCTGTTGGATAATAGTTATTATCTAATGGAGCGGTGATTGTATAGTCACTTTTGATCACATGGATTTTTAGTGATTAGCCAGAAAAGCAAAGGAAAAATGCATGCAATAATGAGAACAGTAATTATCTGTGAGAAATGTTGGAATGTGTAGCATATTCCCCGAGGTGACTAGATTCTGGTGTGGCCTTGGGCTTGCTGCGTCCGACCCAGATTTGGCCTGCTATGGAGGTAGGCAATATACAGTCATTGATAGTCGGGTCTCTATTTAGAATACTGTAAGGTTTCATTGTCAGTATCAGGGTCAAGATTAGGTGGGAAAGTGCTACTCGTCAGCAGGACGAGTAACCTTCAAATATCTACTCGTCCTGCAATAAATGTACTCGTCCTCCTTGCACAAAGCTCTATATTTGTATGCCAAATTGACCAGAACTGCTACTCATCAAAAGGACGAGTTGCTAAAACATTCTACTCGTCCTCCACAAGTTTTGACTCGTCAATACGAGTGGACGAGTGGCGAATCCTCACCCTGCAGTATGGACATTTTTTTTAATTTTCTTTACTCAAATTTCTGCTAGATAAAGTATATTACATCATAGTTAAAGTTTCTTAAGCCTGCTTTGATAATGAAACTGTAACTGCTGTGTCATGCAAACTGCTGGCTTGTAGAGTTTGTTCCATATATGAAGGTTCAGTGCCCTACTTTTAGTCTATAATCTGAAAACCTCGATTGAAAATGTGCTGAACCCGGGGTGTGCAGAAGTTATTATAGAAGATGGACTTTATAGAGCATGGCTTTGTTTCTTTATTAGAGTTTGCCGGAAGATCAGTTTGTTATATTGTGCATATATTTTACTTGTTTGACAAAAAAAGTTCTGCTGAAGAAGGTATTTCTTTATCCAATGGACTGTGAAAAGAATCAAAAGTGCTGGCAAAATCATGTAGTATCACTGCTTGACATCGGCATCAAAAATCAATGATAATACATGTATTTCAGAGCCTGCGCGGTATCTGATATTTGAAATTCAGTCCTTCAGTTGCTTGGTTATACAAAGTCACCTGTAATGAATTTCTAAGAAGATATTGTAGGAAAATATCGTAATTCATTAGAATGTCTTGATCACAAGTACATGTATAGAAGTTATTGATTTAAATACTTCCTTGGAATGAGCTTCTTATGATATTATATTCTCCCTTTCTTTATTCTCTTTCCAAGATTTGTAATGAAATAAACACATCATGTTATCAGTGTCCTTATAAAGACAAAGGGTAACACTTTTGCTAATCTAATGTCCCAGGCTAAGAAAAGAAACCCATGCTTAGGACTGCTATTTTTAGACTAAATATTCGCCCAGTCGAGTCTTTGAAGTCTAGACAGTTGATTTTGAGGCAAGTGCCTCGGGTAATTGCTCTGTAAATTGTTTGCAGAAGAGAACAGAGATTGAAATAAAGACAAACTCTTCACTTGTGTAGTACTGTGATTTCCAATAGAATATACATTTTAGAAATGTATAGAATGAGTAGAATAGCCGCATTATGTCCTTAGGAGGAAAAAGCAACGTACTTAGCATAATTATCGTTCAAACGGTCATTGAAATATATCGTAATATGCATAGCGCGTCATCTATTAAGCTGTCGCAGAAAACTCCGTCAAATGCAGCTTTTTAAGATTGATATTTGATAGATAATTGCAGTTATCGCAGTTGCGTCAATTCAAGGGAAATAATGTATATGCTTGCTCTTTGAAATTGTATTATAGTAGTGAAGTCGGCCGTTAACTCCTGGTCATTTCATGAGCTCGAGTGAAATTACAAACCCTGCGATATGAGCAAAAAAGGACAAATTTCATGTTGCGCGCAGTTTAAATTTGATTGTTCGTCATGTCCAATGACATTTTGGGCAGTCAACTTATGAGTTGACGTATAAATAGATTGATTGTCTCTTATGTGCCACCTGATTATGTGGTAAACCGATTCTGTAAGTGGAAATATGCGTCTTTAGAATCGTCATCCACAATGCTGTAGTGTCAGAACACCTGACACATTTATCCAGCCTTCTGCGTAGCTAACAGTACTTGTAGCATTGTGCTAATCATTAACAACATCATTTATTCCTCCGTCACCACTGTCTATTTAATGCATACATGTATATGTGCTGGTTACAAAGGTTACAGATTAGTTTGCTCAACACCCACCACCACAATACAAGCTAGGAGGTTGCCATTAATTCACTCGGTCGCAGAAGCAAAGGTGTTGTAAGCTGATCTTACCATTACATGTATTGACGGTATTCAACTTTTGATCGAACCCCTCAGAAAATAGATACAAACCACCAAAGCAAACTATTTTTAATTATATGGCATCATTGATGTTTAGAAATGCAGACATTTATTTCGTAGGCGGTTTTAGCTTTCTTTGGATTAATTTCAGTGCATTGGCTTTGAGTATTTCCATTTTTGGTGTGTGTAATCCGGTAGTTGTGGGAGGGATGCTTTTTAACTGAGCAAAGGCAGCTGCTGCTTTGGTATATGAATTGGTAGAGTGAGCGCCTTTTACAATACTTGTTCTTGTGCCTGTAATACAGTTAGTGCTTTTGGTTCAATCACGTCCAACTGGATACTGGATTAACGACAGACCTTTTGACCAGCCCCGCTCATTAGCATCTTACTTTTATGCTCCAATCAAATGGATGTTCGGCATATATTCTTTTAGTCCGGCTTTGAAGTTTACTTCAGGACTGCATACATTGTAGGGTGTGTTCGATACTAATATTGCTTGAAAGCAACTTTGGTACTGGTTCTACTACTGAAGCTATCGACAGTCAATGAAAGTAATTGCCTATTCTCGGGACTGAGTGATGTCGTTTTAATTGGACAGCTTGTCGCGTGGGAAACATCTGCTTCAACGGAGATATTGATCATATTACACTTCACTTAGAGAGCATAATTCAAAATCAACAGATTTTCTATCATCTGGAATGAAAGGGTTCACAATTCCTATGACGCATGTTCTACTTGATTGTGTTGATGAACCAAAGAACCTGTGCTATGAAGGTAAACTTCTTACTGTATTTTTTTAACTCACCGATTATGTAACTGTATATGTAAATTGTTCAGTCAGTGGTTACTCTAATTTGCAATTTTGGATTCTGTCTCTTACTTATGTATAAATATCTGATATCCAGCTTCGGGGTCTTTATGGTGTCTTTGTTCTATTCTATCGAAACTTTTCTTGGGTAGGTCTCGCAACAGTCTGTCTATCATTTCACCCAGCTGCGAATGATCTTATTTTACAATTACGTAAAAATCATAAGATGTTATTTTTTTCATAAATTATCTTATATCAACTTATATCATCTATGTTTGACGGTTAACTGAAAAGCTTAAACGGATAATTATCATTTTCTTGGATGCTTCTTACGACCCCAAGGTTGTGAGACCAGAATGATACCATCATCCCAAGCAGCTGTCGTGAGTTCGAGTCCCGCCAGGGCCACTTAACATAGTCAAATGGAAGCTTAGGGTTGTAAAACCTGTCTTCAGCTATATCAGAATAGTGGTAACATCTATAGAAAATAGGATTGAAAAATAATTAGTCTAGTTCTAGATATACGCAATTCTTAAAATGTAGGGATGCTTCCCTATACTGAGATTCTTGTATCAGTATTTGGGTGCATTATGTTGTGATTTTATATGTGTGTTTATTTCGAAATAGTTACTACAATCTTGCAATTATGAGATTGTTTTCCATACATCTTGCTTAAATTATTGATACTGCTTTTTACTTCATTGATTATATGCAAATACACTAATGCACGAAAATAATTATAATTGATATAGGACATGATTTCGGATATTATAATATATAAGTATAGGATATATAGCATTTCTTTACTGCAACAAATAACTTGTAATATTGTAAAACAGTATTGTTTTGTAAAAATTATTGTAGCGCATTGTTCTAATGTGCTTATTTAAAACATAATACACTTATATTCTCTCTCTCTCTCTCTTATATCATCTATGTTTGACAGTTCACTGAAAAGCTTAAACAGATAATTAATTATCACTTTCTTGAATGGTGCTTATCAGATAAAAAAGAAAGTTTTTGTTCCTCATTGTCATAACGTAGAATCCTGGATGCAGTCACTTTTTAGTCTGCATTTGCTTTCTATCGTACGTGTTCTTTGTTCTCTTTGCATATTTTGATAGACGAGGGAAAACGATAATTAACCACAAAATGGTGATTCCTGGTAATAAGTATAGATAAAGGGACAAAGAAAACCCAGGTTAATTATTTTGAAGAGACCATAAAATTTGATTGTCATATGCAGTAGGATGATCACTAGAAGACCAAGCTAGGATGTGAAAACTTAACCACATTCGATGTATTAAGTGTGATACTGAGGCGGAGGTGCTCAGAAACCTGTATCACGTGGATAAATAAGAAAGAGAGGTACTTTATACCACAATATCCCTTTGTACATTGACTTCTGCAATGACTAAGGAGTCCAGCAAGAGACCAAACTAAGGGTTCTGCTCTTCAGCTGTAACAAAGGTCTATTATCTTAATTACTCTACTCATGTTTTGTATTGTAAACTTGCAGCAGGTTGAGAAGCATCCGGAGCTGTGTAGATCTCAACAACAGCTCACAGTGATGGGTATAGATGAGTAAATTAGGACTGAGAAGCCACCAATGCATCCAAGAATCTAAATAAAACTGTTAGCAAAATGTAAGGTATTTTTTCTTGCATTAGATACTGTAAACAATCATGTAAGGGCCGCACCCTTTTCACCCCTGTGCTTTGTTGGATGGTTGGTGTCCACATGATGCAGCGTGGTCAGCCTTGTCGGTGAAAATGTTAATAGAGGGAAAACCACTGACTGAGTGGAGACCAGAGACTATTTTTGTAGCCAACATGACTTACTTCTTTTGTGACTCTTTCTGAGGAGGTATAGTCTTATGAAATAACGCTTTTTTGTAATTACATCTCCAGATAATAGATTTATCAGAAACATTCTACAGTGTCACTAGTTGTTGTGACATTATTTGCTGATGAAGTCTACGGCAAATTCCAGTGTTTACATTAAGACGTTAATTGCGTCCAATCGTCGATCTATCCGATTCGTTACCCCTCTACAGGTCACATCGTTTGAGTTAGGGTGCTCAAATTGTGGTGGTTATTTGATCTTACCGTAAAGACTAGTTTGTCACTTTGGGTGACGCTTTTCATTCTTAAATTAATGTTCATTAAAATATACAACACAAATAAACAGGCTGCTAAAAATCCCTAGAATTGCTTCGTTGTCTCAAATGAATTTCCTTAGCTGTATTTTAATGAAAGAATTCATTCTTGGATGGTGCAGAAACTGAAAAACGGAAAGAGTACCTTTCTAGTCTGACTGTTTACCATCAAGTTAGGCTATAAGGTTTGCAAATGCCCAAGTTTGATTTTAAATTAAGTTTAAAAAACACAAAAGGCAGTTTGACAAGGATGTCGACTGCCTTGTGTAACTCTTCAAATGGACGGAGCCTATTTTTGCAATTAAGGAGATGACATGCACATATTTATGTATTGTACCCGGTATGTTTCAATGAATCTCCATATTTCTTATTAATCCCACTTTGTATTACGATACAAAATTGTGTACTTTATCCCAAGTGCCAACGTATTGTTCTGCTGTCAGATGTAGGCACTGCACAATTGATCACAGCTGTTGGTGTATTAATTACATCTGCTGCGCCTGCAGTTGAAAGGCATTGAGGAGGCTATATACAACGCGTCCACAAAATGGTTTATCCATCAGCATTTATTTTCTTTCAAGGTTTTAATGGGTTCTTAGCTTTATACATACCAAAGCACAAATTTCTTATGACATTTATATTAGAAAGAAAGTTATTTGCCTGATCAAGCAAAGACAGGGGCAAGTATACAGCGAAAATCTGGTGCGTATCAGATCAGAAAATTGAATTGAATTTTTTTAAGGCACAAATTACATAAACTAAGGAAAATTCTCTTGTTCATGGCGTACGAAATGGACAAGCTAAATAAGGTTAGTCTGTGATCTTCTTTCATGTGTGCTACAATAAAACTTGATGGCATCAAAATGTAAACTTATACATTAAGCGTTCGTTATTACTGCAGAGCATCCTGCTTTGGGAGGAGGTTACATCCGTTACTTTTCACGTTATAAATTCGGCGTGCCACAGTAGCGAGCGCTCTCATATCATTTGCCTGCTGAAATCTCATTTAAACGACATCTACTTTATCAGCCATTGTCTCATAGGATCGCTGCGAATATCGACAGCTACAAGATCAGTTTGCACCCGATGGAGACAGGAACCTTGGGAAGCGCTCAATGCGTCTGATTGTGCATATCTGGAAGTGACACTGTGGATAGGAAGCAATGTCAAAGCAACTAGAAAATTGAAAACTTCTCAATAGGAAATTTATTATGTAGCGTTTAGCTGCTGAAAATCCCTGGAAATCGCTTTGTTGTCTCAAATGAATGTTCTTAAATGGAAACTTTTTTAGTGTAGCAAAGAAAGTCTCTTTATGTAAAACTGAAACCCTTAATAAATCATTTTTTCAGCGAACCATAAAGATGTGGAACTTATTAACCAATGGAGTTTGCAATACCACAACTATTACCAATTTTAAAAGTACCTGCAAGAAACGGGTCTGATCTACAGCCAATGTATATATGTGATTAGTGCTCACCACGCTTGAACGCGAACAGGTTGTAACAAGCAAAAATTTGACTTCTGCAATAAACTGCTTGTAATCAATAGTCTGACTTGTGAGTGTGGTGCTGAAAAAGAAGATGCAGTCCACTTTTTCTTTGACTGTCCCGTATATGTGGATGAATTAGCTACATCTCATGCCTTTAAATGTTAGGAATTTATTATTTGGCAAGCATAATATTGATGTTGAAAGTAATCACTTGATCTTTAATGCTGTTCAGCTTTATTTTACAACCAGGAAGATTTATATTATGTAGTTCAGTTATTACGCAAGTGCGAGGAAAGTTTTTGTTGAGCATATTTCTAACAAAAAAAATTATGAAGTCGGCCTTACAAAACGCGTGTAGGCGAGAAATGTAAACAGAATGATTTTCGTCATAATATTTTCCTTATACTTCCAATGGAAAAGACACCGTTTATTGATCCTGGATTTTACAGAACACATATTTTTTTAAATGAGCATTATCTTTAACCAGTGTAAACACTGGAACTTGGTCTATTTTTCTAAAATAAAATTGTTATTGTTTCATGAAATATTTGATTAGATTTAACATGTGAGAAAAGTATGCTAAAAAGAGCTGATCAATGGTACAATTCTGTATATTTCAACAAAATACGCAAGTATTGTATCAGTAAATGCATTCTTACATCTTTCTATTTTCCCAAACAGTAAATGGAAATTGTAATAGAATTGAAATGATCAAAGAACAAAAATATGTATTCTTAAAAGGGTTTTGTAATTCATGAGAGAAACAAATTGTCTAAGCATCAGCTTTGTCATATCTTGGCCAAAAGAAGATTCCTTTATAATACAATTCAAAGATAGCAATTGTACTTTACCATCTGATATTCTTATGCATATAAATAAGATCTTTGTCAATTGGGATTTACATATTTTTACCCAGTGTCCTAATTATATTTTTTGACACCATTTTTATTACGTGATAGCTTTTAAAAAGTTACTTAAATTCCAAAAGAGACCAAACAATCAGAGTTGGTAGGCCCCCTAATCTCTGTTCACATATATGTATGTATTCCAACACGATGAACACATTCAAGGATATGAGATTTCGAATACTTTAGTTTCTTTGACTTATAATGGCTAGCATTTAGAATGAAAACCCCAGATTGTGTAACGTTGAGGTTTGGTGCAGATACACATGAGTCAATGCATCAAACCGTCCCCCAGCTTATGCTCAACTACGCTATAAAAGATCAGCTTTAGTGTGGAACTTGCAATTTGGGTTGTAAGTTACGGTTTGCATGCGTGAAACGTGCTATATTTAGTTGTTGGTAATCTCCATAAAACCACATTTGCTGCTGGGCGATGCTCACTTCGGACTATTATCTTAGGGAGATGGATTCTGGAAGAAGGGGGAAAAATGGATTGAAAATAACAAATAACAAACTCATCGAACAAACAAACAAAATATTAACCAAGAATTGTATACCATAAACATTAAACATTCATAATCTTGATTTTATAAGCATGGGAAAATATTTCATTAGACTTTAAGTGGAGTCATAAGTCTAATGACTTGATTGAATATAATAAACATTCATGTAAAGGCCCACACCCAAATATATATTTGTGTATTCAAATATTTGTTTGATTTTCCTCGGTCATCCATAAAAGAAGTTACTGTAAATTGCTGATAACTGCCCTACAAGCTATTGCATATAGGCAAAAGTTTTTGTGCCAAAAAATGCTTGTCAGAGAGGGGAAGTCGACATATAATTTTCTCTCAAATAATTCTATGGGTGTTTATTCTGATTCTATAATACCTTTGTTCAGATGTACACGTATGTGATTTTTTGCCAGCTATTAATGGTATGTCATATGTCCTTTTTATGATGCCTTTTTCATGATAAATAGATTGGCAATGAGATGTGCTCATTTAATACTCAGGAGATCAAGAGATAATCTCATCATTTGTGAAAAGCAATCTTGAGGATTATGGACAGATGATTGTTATATTTGATGGCAGATTCACAGGCCCTGTCTGATGGAAATGTATGATTTGACCTTTACAGCGGTATTCGTGCATTACAAATTGACTTTGTTTTGAAATATATCTAAGTGTGATCCAGGGTAATATCTGATTGTCCTCACACCAATTTTATTCTACTATTTTTTTGTCTTGTAACATTTTTTTTCCTGACACACTTATTCTGAAAATTATTGGAAATAATTATTGAAAATAATTTTCACAATAAGTTTCGAAGGGGAAAAAATGTTACGGGTCTAAATGTAGTAGGATGAAATTGGTGTGAGGATGATAATTTTATATAGCTCATCTATTTCTCTTCGTACTTTAGTCCACTATACTGTGAAGAAGGTAGATGGTAAAAATCTAAATATGATAAAGTATAATGCATTTGGCAGGAAATTGGCAGTAAATTGCCCAATGAAAAGGAAAGGCTTGAAGGAGCAGATGAGATGCAGAGATTTATGCCTGATTAAAAATGCTCACTTTATAAAGGTGTCCCACTTCTTAAGGAGAAGGATACTCTCATTTTATGTCGTCTGCAAAGTGAGGGGGTATCATGGGTATGGTGTCAGAATTTTTCGCCCACCCCACCCACCTCAAATTTTATTAATGAGCCCTCGCAAAAATTTTTCTCCTGACCGAATATTATGCAATATAAAATGAATCATAATGATATAAAATGAATCATAATAATTCACTGAATTTTGAGGAACGTTTTTCGAGCAAATTATTTCGATTTTTTTCTGTATGCACTTGTCTTTTTTGTAACTTAAAATTAGATAAAATTAAGTAACTTAATTGTTAGGTATCCAGGCATTCTCTTGGGTGTATAGCCATGTGACCGTCTATGAAACATCAAGGATGGCAATTGGCATAAAAAACCCACGCGACTTGCCATGTGCCTGAGCAAACGTCTACGCTCAGGTAACTGAAAGCTGTTGTCATTATTTTATTTCATGTTCCTTTTGACTAAGGTTAGACATTTTTTTTTTCAAAAAGATTTTTGTTAAGAATATCGCCAATTAATAATTGTTCAGTATCAAATATATTACACTAATTGAAGACAAAAGTTAGACGTATTATTATGTTAATTAACCACACGAGCGCGAATTGATAATTTTCCTGCTGAAAATAGCTATGTGGTTTTAGGTTCGCTATAAGATGAGTGCTATTTATCAGTAAGTATAGTGAATTAGATGAATTGCTAATTATGAAAGGTAGCGTTACTCAAGAAAGTATAACCAGCTGATACATGGAAGAGACCAATTAGAAAGCTGAAGACACTAAAGCATCCTCCTCGCAGAAACCATAATTGCGTTCTTTATTTGTCGTTTTGGCATTATATTAGATCACAAAAAAAATGTGAATGTGGCGATTAACAGAAGATCATTGACCGAAACTGACCTACAACTAAAAAAGTGGACTTAATATGTGCAACCAAGCGTTGAGCAGCCTAAAAAATACATTATCTACGCTACATAGTCACGGCTATGATATCCATTATGTGTAATACTCGAATGCTTAATTACACAGATAACAAAACATTTCAATAAATATTGCAGCATGCACTTGAATGTAAATTGCCGATACCGAACTGCACAATTGTTTGATTCAACAAGCAGAATGGCCGTTTGGTTGCATGTACAGACGGCTATTTTGGTTGCGGTTTTGGCCGGTATATAAAAGATGTTAAAAATTAATCATTGACAGGCACAATCAGACCAATGTCTGTTTGTACTATAAATATTCTAAACTAAAGTGAAACAATCAAATTATCAACAATAGTTCATTGAAAATGGCAACTTGGCCTGGTAATTATTAATAAGAAAAGTATAGGAGTGTTTCTCTATGTCTTTATGCATGACAATTGTTTAACATTTATTTTGCATGTGACTTACTGTCAGACAATAGAGCAAGTTCTTTTCCCTATTAACCCTCCATGATATACTCCATGATATTGTGAATAAGTAAACATGTATGTCTATGATATCTTGATGGTTTCTGTTCTATTTCTGGAGTTCCCCGCTATCTTCAATAAAGCATTGCTACGATCATAAAACTACTGATACTACAATATATAAAATCTGTCAAATGAATCGGCGATTGTGTCAAGCGTATAGTTTGAATGAGTTTTACTGCTAGAAAAAATTTAAAATACAAAACCCAACGGTGAAAATCAGACAGAGCCATCAAGTTTATTTAATTCCAGTTCATTCTAGCAAGAAATAAGCAGTAATAAAAGCCATGGTATAATTATTGTCTGAGATATAAAATTTGCAGTCTGAGATTTTTTTAACTGCGTTATACTTATCGAAATCATTTCCTGTCTCGGCAGTGAGAAGTAAAATACATTCCAAGAGGGTTAATTATTAAGTAATGAATTTGATTATCAACCAACTTGCATCGAAACAATTTCTATTTAAGAATATAATTACAATCATCGA
This sequence comes from Streblospio benedicti, assembly GCA_019095985.1. NCBI lineage: Eukaryota > Metazoa > Annelida > Polychaeta > Spionida > Spionidae > Streblospio > Streblospio benedicti. The sequence continues at coordinate 8,030,117 of CM032669.1, forward strand.
AATATTGTTAATTTGAAATATCATTTGACTGCCCATACAGGAAAGTAACATCTATTTCAATAGTTACATTATTGTTGTCTCCGGTGTAATCCCAGGAGGGAAATTTAGGAATTCCTCCCAAAGTTTGGAGAGAAACAATCCCTGTGGAGGGTTGATTTGGATGTATTTTTATAGTATTACTGCTTTAATTGGTCTTACTTTTACAATCTGATGTCCAAGTTCATAAAATAACTGTCTATGGTGAAAATATTTTGTATCGCACATTCTGAAAATTGACGAAGGAGTAGTTGATACTGTAAACATTAAAAGTAATCGTAATAAAGACGTTCTTTTGAAGTAACGTGAAAAATGGATCATCGATGTGTCTGTGTGTTTTAGTAATGGAAATCAAAAGAAATCAAGAACAGATAATATTTCTGTATTGGAGGAATACAAATATGTATTGACGCATGAATGTATCATAATGAATCCTGTTAGATGCCTCTTCAAGGCGAAATTGAGAACTGTGCATGTCTTATGATTGACGGAGGCCTAAAGGTGCATCACAAAATGACGGTGAACAATAGAAAGGTGATCAGCGTTTATGTTTATGTCTTTTTCGAGAGCCTGCCATTTGGAAATGAAAACATAGTCGGTTTCTACATTACTGCCAAAAAGAATGCAAAACGCCAAACATTACTTTCTTACTGTTGTGCTGAAAATGTAACATTTTAAACTATTGCATAGTAACTATCTTATTGGTTACAGAATGTCAAACATATAAAAACATGCGTCTTTAAAAAGGATCTATATTTCACCTGAAGTTTCAAATTTGCAAATGATATAAACAAACATGCAACATGTTTTTCAAAACGTAGGTAATTGTTACTCTGCCTATGAGCATCGTACATCTTTTTTCTTCCAATTCCAATAATTTACGTATTGGTTAAAAAGCCCCAAATAGATAAGGATGAATGTCTAGTGAAATACCGCCGCAAAACGGGTTTAATAGCAATTCAAATATATAGATACCTATTGGAATCTGTCATATTTTGTCTTTGGCAAGGCTTTCGCTCTTTTCTCAAGAGCTTCGTCGGCCGAAAAAATGGCAGGTTCCAATAGGTATCTATATATTTGAATCAACATTTATATAATGGAACCCAAGAGAAGTTTACATTGTGTGGGTTTAATAGCGGTTTAAAAGAGCACGTGCGCCACCCACGGCCCCCACACACGTGCTGTCGCCTCCGCATTGTGTTTGTGTCTGCTCACGCATTTAGAATTAGATTCTTCAAAAGCTAAATTGCTTATGCACATTATGTTTGCAGACAGCAAAGCGAGTGCGGGAAAAAATCTGGTCTCTGAGTCGCACATACAACAATTGTGTAGTGTGGGCGTTTTGTTAATTTTTAGCATTCTGTCATCATCAAATGTAGACGAGGAATTTGTGTGACGATGGCAATCAATTAAATGGTCAGCAACTGCTTGTACTATGAGTACTTCCGTGGCTGAGTGGATAGGGAGTTGGACTCATGACCAGAAGGTCGTGGGTTCGATTCCTGGTCGGGTCTGGTGGTGGGTATCGAGCAAACTCATATCTAAGAGGTTGCACACTGCTCTGTGGTATCTACCCACATTTATACTATTAGTATGTTGTGTAAGAATGTATATACATGTAAATAAGGTGAAGGATAATAGGACTTAAGAATTTTTTACATGTACAAATTAAAGATTTTGCTTATACATGTATCTATACACGTCCATTATTTTCATCAACCTTTGTTTCTATTGTAATACGAGTGTAAATTCATGTAACGTTGAATCTGAACCGCCCACTGTCGTTGCCCACACTTACATGCCCCCGTGATGTAAGATTAATGTCTGCACGTGATTTAAACGCATTTTAATAGACTTCTATTTAGTTTACTGAGGCTCAATGAAACAAGACGCGTAGTTCATGAACATTCTTGGCATCTACGAAGCCATCTGTGAGTACTGGCAAAAAGGTTGACTTCACAAATGCAAAATCTGTATGGTTGTTCCTTCATTTGATAAAACCGAATGTAGATCAAGTGAATATGAAAAGGTTTGTATACTAATGATAATATTGGTCATAACCTGTTTATTTCCTAGCAAAATTAGTGTAGAAGTGGGATTTTTTAGTACATCTGATGCCTCTAGTAGGTATGCCAAGGTTTCTAGTAGTTTTAGTGAATATACTTGACTTCCCGGGAATTAATGAATGTACATATTGTTTCCTAGAGTTCCTGATCTGATATATGATGACAATACCTTTTCAAGGAGACCCTGGTGCTATGATGTATAATTCTACTTAATACTTTGATTCAATGACCTTGCTACTGTCATGTTGGTTTATTTCAATGGGATACTGTAATGAAAAGTAAATAGAACATCATTAGAATCAGGAAAGACTATCAAGAAATATGAAAAGCATTTCTGACGTATCCAGACTAATGAAATAACACATGTTAATTACACGGCGCATGCTCTGACCGTGTTTAATGAAGGAATTAATTTGATCAAGTGAGTTGCTTTAAATGATCCAGGGTTAGCGCGGGGTTAGAGCTTCAGTCTAAAGTGCCTGTAGCCCACATACGAGTTGCTCATATAAGTCTCCACTTTGCCAACCCCCTCACACATACTTTACTCATCGATGCCAAGATTACTCAACTCAGACTGTGATAAAACGCGCAGCTAGGGCAGCTATTACTTACGGTTAGAACTGGATCAAATTTGTTGACGCTTTGAAAAATTGATAGAGGCAGATAACGGTTTGAAGAGCTGCATATAAATGTACGACTGCGCAAAGTAATTATATAAACTTCGACGTTGGTGAAAAATCACAGTTATTAGCTAGGATTTTATATGGAGATGTAAATCTAAATCTTGGATATTTGCTGTTAGCATCAGATGCTATAGGAAAAATGATGATATTGGAGTGAACTTCAGTTTTAAAATTGAAAAGCGAATGCTATAGACTTGTTTGTTTTTACATAATCTGTTGAGACAATCCGTTTTATTACATGCCACCATTACTTGGAATGGAGTGTATAAAAAAGGGATGCTTCATGCTCACGTTCAAATGCAGACGACGTTTATCTGGTAAGCGAATCATAACTTAGAATGGTCATATGCAGATAATATGCACATTTTCGGGGGGGTTGCTATAGAAAATGTATAAGGCTATTACAGTTACTGCATCTTTTAGTTTTTGATGTACCTAATTGAAGAGTATTCACACTCGTTTGGTTTCGTAAAACTTTGTTCTTCTTTTTGGCAATCATTTTTGTTGAAATGATTCATATTTGCTGATGTTCCATTTCCACCCACACTCACTTGTGGCAGATGAAGATGTGCATGTTTTTGAATAAATTATAGGCATGTAAGTGTATGCTGTCGTCTGTGGGAGTAAGTGGTGAAAAATATGTTTTACATCCACACTAGAAGAAATGATAGCAATTACTACCAGAGAAACATGTAATCATCAAAGGGATTTCACAGCGGGGATCTTGCAAAAAATTGTCTCCAACCTTGCTTTGACGTCATTTGTCTTTTTTGATTATGTCAAACGAAAGGATTTATTTGGTGCCGTTTGTCATCATGACTGATTTTTATAACTGAAAGAGTGGAATTGGATGTGACATACCCGTATAAATGTGAAAAAATTAAGTTTTAAGAGTTATGTCATATTGATCATTAGCATGAATCTAGATTTGTCAGGTTGGTGATTTAATTTACTTGTTCATGCAACGCACTGTTCATCTGCTTGAAAGAAACAAACCCATGTCATTCCATACGTAGATCTACAATTTCTGTTCTCTTGCTTCTATATTTGGAGTTGTATATTTGAACGACATCCTAATGATTGGTTTGACAAAAAATCCTCACTTGATATGATGGGATACAAAACTAGAGTGAGCAAACAGTAATTTGTTTCCATATTTGGAGTATTAGGTCACGGCGCTCACGTGAGAACCAAGTGATCATAAACATATTGCCCTTGTTGTTGGTGCACAAAAATCCATAGAATTACTAAGACAAACTTCTTGTTGCAAATCGAATACCTATGTTCTAATTTGAGGTTAGAAGGTTTCTCTTTCTAGTGTTTTAGACCAGGTTTATGAAGTATGATTCTTTTCTGAGATTCTTATTGTGTGAATTCACACAAAATCGGTAAGATTTTGAGTTAAGATTTTAAGATTTTAAACGGTGTCCTACACAGGTTGTTTTTCCTGTTAGCTTCGAGTTACATCGCAATTCTTAATCAAGTTTTCATTTCATTAGTGAGTTAGTGAGAAATGTTGTTGTTGGAATACTCAAGAAATACCCAGTCTTTTCGTATTTGATTATCCGTCATACTTTTGACCATTGATTCTGGATCAGAACACTCTGAGTTGTATTTTTTTAGCTCACCTGCTGTAAGCTTTTGTGATCACCTTTCGTCAGTCATCTGTATGTCAGTTCGTCAGTCAACAATTCATATTTCTCTAAATAACTTCTTCATTTTTCATTTGATTTTCACCAAACTTGCACACAACTTGTTTGGCTATCTCATCATGATATCATATTTGAATCATTCCCCTGGGTATAAAATTGACCCCTCCCCAGGGGACCACATAAGAAAATTGGAAATGAAACTCCTTACAAATCATTCAGCGTTATTTGGGAAAGTCCTTTTTCTGCATCTTTCAAAGAAGTAACCAATTATCAACCATTAATTTCATAGAAGAATTTGCATATTTTCAATAAGGGAATATAGGTTGCTCAACTGAGAATCGAAGCCAAAATGTAACTGCCTCATGTGCTGGAAGCAGAAGACTCTGGCATAAAAAACGCTTTCTCTATTGCGGAGTAGGGAGTAAATTTAAATGATCTATAAGTGGGCTTTGGTTTTACACCAATCAATACGTATTGATGTGGCAAACGTATATCTATGGAACTTCTAACATATTTTGCAATACATTTCTGTCTTGAAATTATGCTAATATATATGTAGTATTATATATATATGATCTGCACTACGCATATGTTGCATTTTCATTGAATTCAGTGAGGTTATTTTCAATTGTGCAGAATTTTAAGTTAATCAGTTAATTAATTTCGTAATTACTGCAGTGCAGATCCCGTCTAACAACATATAAGTCTGTTTATTAATCGGAATGGAAACCCATTAATGTAAGTGAAATTCTCAGCTGCATTACTCAAATGAAGAGTTTCAGCAAAATTGAGCTTTGAGGCAGTAGGTTTTTGTTATTTGACGTCAGTCATAATGATTGAGGTACAAGGGTCTATGCCAAACATGCAATGTTTACGTGTAAGTTGCTTCATAAATGAATTGATGGAAAAGTTGCTATGTCAAAGCCTTGTCTAAAATGCTTTGTTATGAGATAGTCCAAGTAGAAAGAGCGGAAGTTATTGCGTTCATAGTCGAGATCACTACTTTCTTTTTGGAAGAATGTTTTCCTGTAACTATGAAACAAGAGCAATGGTTTTTAAAGTTGATTAAGAAGCTGCAATCAAAGTGGAATTTTATAACCATTGAAAAAATAGCATTTTAATGTATTCACAATAAAGTGAGCAAAGTTTATGAAATTAGAGATAGATAATAACTTGCAATGAAAATGTGTGTTTAGTTTGCAACAATAACCAAAATACTGGAATGCTCATTGCGTCGCTTCAGCAGCTGAAGCGAAAGCCTTGTGTTTTGTTCAATAATTGTAACCATGGATGTCTCTGGACAAGTTAGAGCTTTTAGTAATGATCTGATTTCATTCAAACTTTATACAACTATGAGATATGAGGCAACACCAAAGTGATTTGATTTTGGGCACCCTGCCAATTAAATTGTGCTATCCACAAGGCAATTTATGACATTTTTACTGGCATTCAATGCACTTCTGCCAACTTGAAAAAATAGATTTTTTAACTCAGCTGGAAAAAAGTCGACTTGGTGCAGTTTGCTGTTTGCGGCTATGTGGTAGCATCATAGAAGGAGCCAATATTAGACAGGTTATTTGTGGCTGATTATGTACATTGCAATTGTGTACTTTTAATCAAGATTTCATTGATATTTTAGTAAACATCTTTATTGCCCATGAGTCAACGTTGTTCCAGCGACGCTGTTCTCTCTGAGCACTTTTGATCTAGTTTTTATATTCTTTAACTTTTCAGCCTAGGGTTTTCTGCAGATAGGTACATCATATTGATTTTGCAGGCCAAGTTCTACAAAACCTGTCCAATTGTATTATTGAAATAGTGCAATATCTTCTGATTTCTGTATATCTCTGGTATTGAAATACAATGTCTTTTCATTGACAAAACTATAATGTCTTTTCCAGATCCAGGGGTGAATTCCCCCCACAATGTTTCCGCGGCTGGACCAATGATTCCCACCATGACACCGCCGCCCCTCAAGTCTAATGCCGGCATCACCAATGATAGACAAAGGTAAGAAATACTCTCTGGATTTCGGAAAAGTCCAAATCATCTAAGCTTGTGGTGCAACTTTTTTTTTCATGTAGAGAAACAATAACATTAGAATTGTTATAAATAATTCTATTATTACTATATGTACTACAATCATTTATCACTATTTGTTCTTTCTAAAATCGAATGCCAAAAATATGTTAAAACTTCTTAATGGTTGAGAGGGTTGACAAGATAGTGAGTCAAAGTTTGAGTGACATTGATATCGCTTTTTTTTTTTTTTTCTAATAAAGATATTTTGGAAAGTATGAACATCTTGCAATGCTGTCAACCAGTACGGATATGGCAGTATTCATACGAGATTGCGGGTCTGAATACGGGAGTACAGATATCACCTATCTTAAAGCATGGGCTTATGGGTCTTATCACATTGACACCTCCCTAGGGACCTAGCCCCCAAAATGAAGTTGAATTACATTTTTTTTTTCAATTTTACTCTCACTGTTCTGCCAAGCAAGCTCCTACCACTGTATTGACATAGCTGAAGAGACAGCTTCCATTTTACTATATCAAGTAGCCAGCTGCTTGGGATGATGGTATCATTGTCGTCTCACAACCTTGGGATCGTGAGTTCGAATCCCTTTAGGGTCACTTGATGTAATCAAATGGAAGCTGTGTCTTCAGCTATGTCAATACAGTGGTAGGAGCTTGCTTGACAGAACAGTGAGAGTAAAATTGAATTCACAAGCAAACTTGGAAAAATATATATACAGTTGTTCATAGAAGTTGAATTACATTTTAGAAATAATTAACATTTGAGAAATAAAGGCAATTAATGAATTTTACCCCAGAATACTGAAATACTGAATTGGGGCATCGGAAATACCAAAATCCACGGGTGTTAGCTGCCCTGATCTTGTCTGTTTAAACCCCATACCGCAATCTCAATTGTTATATATCTTACATTTCGCGTCAGTTTAAGATATATTTTCATTTAGGTTTGGATCGAATACCTCCGAGACGATGTCAGTATCGTCTTTTAGCAGCAGTTCAGATGCACAAAGTTTAAGAAGTTCTACATTAGGAGATGATCATGGCATTAGTAAGTTGATTTAAAGTATTTTAATAATTTACAAATGTTATTGTTCTGATGCCAATTCTATTGCACCACTTTTCGGCTTGTACTAAAATGTAACATTTTTTTTTTCCTTAGACATTTAATCTGTAAATTATTGAAAATGAATCACAATAAAATGCTGCACCCACATGAGAATTTTTGTGTTTCTAATGAAATTTTCAGTAAATCAGAATGACTCCAGTAAATTAATTCAACTGTAATCAATTCTAAAACAAAGACCAACAATACTTGTTTTCTTTTATTCTTTGTTCTATTTCTACTGCTTTAACGCGGTCTAAATTAAATTAGAATTAAATCTATGTTGGTCCAAATTTTATTTACTTTACTCTTTTAAATTTAACATGTTTCAATACTACCAGTATCCTTTTCAAATTAAAATTAAAATTTCAAAATATTAGTTAAAAAAAACAACCTAATATTTTGAAATTTTAATTTTAATTTGAAAAGGATACTGGTAGTATTGAAACATTAAAAATGTAAAGTAAATAAAATTTGGACCAACATAGATTTAATTTTAATTTAATTTAGACCGCGTTAAAGCAGCAGAAATAGAACAAAGAATAAAAGAAAATGCGACTACATGCTGCATACTATATTTCACGAATCTTGTAAACAATACTTATAGATGTTCACAATTGTTTTCCAGATAGCTGCAAGTCTGGCAGTCCAGTACCAGCGATGCTACGACCGCGATTTGGCAAGGACTGTTCTCGTATGGACCGCAAAAAGCTCGCTGACGAATCTGACAGCCCCAGCCCTGCTCCGATGCCACTGCCAGGGGCAAGTCCATCCACCAACTCGTCTGTGTTTACGTTCGATGTCGGCAGCACAGTGTCATCGTCGAGAACAAGCTTTTTGAGTGATTCATGTAGTACAGACAATGATTCCCCAAAGTCTCCTTCAATCGCCAGTCGAATGTCTGTCAATCGTGAGCCTGCCGACCATGTCTACATGAATATCTGTTTCCCCAACGCCCGTTCTGGCAGCCCGCTTATCGTGGACACACGACCGGGCTCGGCGCTATCGGGAATCTCGTCAGTCGGTGCGGAACAGTCAAACGCACTGTTGAACTATGCCGAGATCGATCTCAGTGGCAGTGGGGGTGAGGAGGGGTCCAAAGGGCGCTCGTCAAACGGAAGGGGGCAGGAGCGGGTGGAATACGCCATGATTGACATGGTTGCTACGGCTGCTGCCTCCCGGGTGGGCAAGGAACACGCTAAAGAACGCGAAGACAGTCTCCGGCGCAGGGACGACAGTCTTCGACGCAAGGACAGTTTTCGTCGAGGAGAGAGTGCTGATAGTTGGCGCAGGCCGGCTGTTAAGGACAGGAAAGTGATGATGGCAAACGGCAGACACAGGAAAGACAGCGGAAGTAAATCCGGAGTAGGCAAGGATAGGAAATTTTCAAGTCCAATGTAAATGTGGGCAAAATTTTAAGTTACAAAGCGCTCGAGAGCTAGTATAACTGCATGTTTTAAACAATTATTTGGTGTTCTCATTGACGTACGCGTGTAGTGTATGTCAAATAGAAATTATTCAAACACACATGTTAGGAATCAATATGGTATGATCAGGGTAAACAAATTCAGTTATTTTTAGGGGAATCAAAACAGCATGAGGCTGAAAAAGTAATGTTCTTTTCAGAATTTTGTAAATAGTAGGACAATTTGTGCGGATGACTTGGGCTGTGCATATTCACATATAATAATCTTAAGTCATGTACACTGTCTTATTTATATATTTTACTAAAAACAAAATGTTGAAAATTGGGCGGCAATATAAAGTTTAGATACTATGTGTGAATATGTATGGAACATATTTAGTTAGTTTAACATTCAACTACTTGTCAGATATTGCATTTTACTGATAACCAAGTACATCCCGGTAGGATACTACAGTATTGTTATTGTTATTATTATTATTATTTAAGACTTCAAATGATCAGTAGTAAAAATATTTATAGCTGGCAGTGGTATATGTCTGACTTTGCTTTTATTTAATCATGATGAAATCCAGTTGATAAAAACTGTTACAGGTACATTTGTAGTATGTATGTTTTAAAACAAGTTTTTATTTTATTTAATCATGACTGATTGCATCTTAATTTTTGAAAGATACAAACTTTCAATGAAATAAACGATTGATGACAATGGTTGACGTTGTATGTCAACCATCAGTATCTATTTATAATTAATTTATATTATCAGTGATATATCATTCCAAGGGTGTGCCTTGAGAAAAAATATGAAATGTGGTATATTCTGGGAGTAGTTGTCATTACTACAAGATATTTGCTTGGGAGAGTTTCGTTTGTATTTATTGTACGCAGTAATATATTAATCTATTATACAGCGATATGTATGTTTTATTTACAAAAATTGTGTTTTAAGTAAATTGCATATCATTCCAGATGAAGTGAAGCCACAAGTGTGAGTTTGTGTATGTGATGGCTTAAGGCGCTGCCTTTATGATTCCAAATTAGTTGAGAGCAAGTGGACTCTGCAATATTGGGTCCTATTTCATTAGTGACATGGGGTTAGTGACGGTGGCTTCACATGAATGCCATTACGGAGTTTTGTTTGTGATGCATGGTTTTGTAACCTTAAAATAATAGGTTGGGAAAGATCATTTTTATTTCATTTTTATTTCATTAAACTACTTTTTCCCTAGGGTACAAGTTTGCTCATGCATTTGAGGCATATGAAATTCTGTTAGTACTGATTTTTTTTTCACCTAGGAGACATTTGAATATTTCTTGTAAGATTTTCTTACTTGAAACAAACAAATATTATCATACTATCACTTGAATGTTTGATATACACTAAAGTATTCTAGTTATATTAGACGTTGACATTTTTATAGGACTAGAATCAACAAAATGAATTTGAAGTTTCTAGATGTTATTGTTACGACAAAATTTGAAGCATATTTCAATGCATACGAGTTGCTTCAATACAAATATGCTGTGTAAATGTTACACATTGTAACATTGGTAGGAATATTTATGTATGTATATATATTTTTATAAACAAAGTGTTCAAATTACAATTTTTAGATAGGGAAAATTTTCTTTTAAGAAAACACACAAGAAAAGTTGAAGTTAATTTTGTTGTTAGCATTTAATTTGTAAAAAATGCATGTCACCTACCAGTCAATGGTACAGCATTCTCATTTGTTATATTTTCAAGTCATGCATTTATGTTACATTGGGTTTTACTATATATTCTCAAAAGGATTTATGTAATATAGCTTATTTCTGAATTAAATGTTAATTTATTTATACGGTATCATTATGTTGCAATGTGTAGTGTGAATAATTAAAAGGCTGAGTGATATTTAATAGTGAAAGTATTTGAAAGATGGCGTCTGTATTCTCAGTAGAAGGAATAAATGATACATAGACCAACTTGTTTTTGTCTGGTAAAAAAAAAATTATAATGAATTTTTATGTCTGACCAAAAATGACCATCCAACATATTTTCTATGTATATTTAAAAAGGTTTAATTGCCAATCTTTTGTGACTCCTGCATATATGATGAAGACACCATATTCAAACAGAAAATTACATTTATCAGTCTTTTGCGTGTATTTTCATTGGATATCGATCTCCAAAACTGCCGTGTTGTATCAGCACTGTCGTTCGATTGTACTGCCCACTTTTTGCAATAGATCTGGGCTCGGAGAAACGAGAATGTTTACGGATTACATTTCTGCTTACATTTTTTTTGTCACATTTAAAACACAAGATGATCATATACATTGTTCATCTATTTATTAAGTCAATTTACTTATTACTATCTACAATATATATTATATTTCATAAAATCTAATCAAGTGAACAGCGGTGGATTCATTGTTTTTGAGACGTAATGACGTCGACATTGCAATTGTAAGCCAAAATGTAAGCCACAATGTAATCCGTAAACAGTCTCTTGGCTCCGAGCCATAACGATATCACTTTTTGACAGCTTAGAAACCACGTTGGGCGATGTGATGATTTTATAAATTCTGTTTAAGACAAACGTATTACAATTAAGCATTTGTTTCTATCGCATTCAACAACTATTCAAAATATTTGAAGGAAATAATTCAAACCAATAATGATGAAAATCTAGATGATTTATAAATCCCGAAGGGTGAGCTGTGATATGCCACAAGAACAAATCCCAATATAATAATTCATGTTAACAACTCACCCAGTCTTGTCTATATCCATGAGGAGTCATCAGTTTTTAGGACAGCAATGTTAAAATTTTTAGGGGTGGAGGCTACAGATTTTTCACATAGGGACTGGTCATTTACAATTTGCTAGTGGGGGTGGGGTGGGGTTACCGTAGATTTTTGAAAGATCCAAAAAGGAATGTACGACTCCTCCATTATATTACAAAATGAAAGTCCGCCCCCCGCCCCCAGTAATTGAGAAATGAAGAGTATGACCAACCACCCCACCCCCAATCTGTTCAAGTGAAAGTCATTGAAATTCGTATTTTTTCAAGATCCTGGAAAAATCTTTGAATTTTGTAAGGAATTATTGAAAAATTTAAATTTAGTAAAAAGTCATTGAATTTTGATTAAACTGGCAATTTAAATGCTATTTGAGTAAAGATGAAATTCTGTTATATTCCGCCCCTTGCAAAGTCTAATTTTTGCGAGCTTTGTGCGAGACCCACACATAACATATGTCAAGATTTCTATATCTGTAGATGTGAGCAAAATAATAATAATAATTTATTTCTATTGTATCACATTCACAGAATGAAACATTCTTTAAGAATACAAAAGAAGAATAGAATTTGATTATTTACATATTATTGTCATCTTTAATCTTCACATACTGGTAAGACGCTATTTAGATGAAACTAGGTATCTAGTAAAAAATTTCTTGGAAAAAATCAAAATCAGTCTTGAAAAGTCATGAAATACCACAAATAAATGGTCGTGGGATACATAAATATGAATTTCGTAATGACTAACTCTGATTCAGATTCAGTCTCAGATTCTACCATGTCTACCACTTCCCATTTTTTCATCATCTTTTTTTATATATAATACTTTGAATATTCCTCCTGCAGGTAGTCTGCTATATAGTCCACTATTAGACATTTAGATTTGTGTTTGATTATATTTGTCTCAAAGGCACGAAATACTGCTGGAATATCAATATAGATTATTATTTAGAATTATGTATGTACAGATAAATGTATTATTTACCATGAATTTCAATAGTCTAGATTATGATAGGCAATTTTGGGAGCCGGCCTTTAATTACATGAAGGTGGGACCGTGGATGGTTTTACACAGTACGTATTTCAAGAAAAGAAACAAAACTACATTTTATTGAAAATTTATTATTCTATGCACCATTTGCACTTATTTCAATGCTGCTGCCTGCAATGAAAAATACATAAAAAATTATAATCAAAATACTTTTAAAATGAGATCCACGGGCTCGTCAAACATTGTCTAAGGTCTAAAGCTAAAAGCTGTTTGTTTTACTATCTACTAATATCAACTCGCGTAAATGCATTAAGATTATACATCCAACAGTAAAAAATACCTGCTAAAAGTGTAACTTCAATCATAATTATCACAGATAATAACCAGTATTCATAACTGTCAATAAACAGTTTTTTTTATATCGGAGAGTAAAAAAGTAAGTGGCTAGCCCTGAATATTTAAGGTCGCAAATTTAAAGGGTTTTATAGTGATTTATTCTACACTAAGAAAATAGTAGGATGCAATTTAATTGTCATCTACTAAACAACACATGACCCACTTTTGTTGTAAAATTTCGTGTTATAATGAAGGGTCTAAACAGAATATGAAAATTAATAAATGTCATATTTTCTTGCATGTTTCATTGTACATGGTGAAAAAAATAATAATTAGGTCAAAGTAACTATGATCCTATCAACTGTCCATAACATCTATTTGATTATTGTTATTTGGATTCAGTGAATATTCACCTACATACGATTTATTTATGTACAAAATGTACACGTTCATCATCCACTCGAATTTGAAAAATAAATTCATCCTGAGATTATAAAATAGCATTTGTAGAGTAATGGCATCAAGGTCTGTAGGCATTTTAAATTTAATATTCGTAACCAAAACGGTTTCTTTTAGCCTTAATGAATATGTCTTAACATCTAATAGTTATTATTTGACTTTTTTTAAATAAGGAATTTGTTTTTGTAAAATTAACAAATAAATAAATATACTCACCCATATAAAGCCTATGGAGAGAAGAAAATCATTAGAAAATATCATAGAGAAATAGACACGTTTGCTTCAAGCTGCAAAAATATCTGGCATCATTGCTAAAACTTTATGCAACAGAAAAAAACATTGCTAAAATTGAAATATGGATCAAAGAATTACTTTAAAATAATCTAGGGGGTTAGATTTTTTCCATATAAGATACTTAACGACCAAATAGACATTTTGCAATTTGCAAGTTTAACTTTGCATAAAGAACATGACAATGAATACCAGCATTAACAGAACACATTAACACATGTCAACACAATGAACATTTTTCTGTTTTATGTGAAACAATTTAAAACAATAATGTCTATTATATACATTGATTAGACCTAGCTATTGCTTAAAATAATTCATTATTTCCATAGTTTTATATTTCATGTTTTTATACTGTGTAATTTCTTAAATAGAATAAACAAAACCATTACATTTTCACACCTCTCCGCAAGCACTGGGAAACACATATATAAAAACCATTACAAACAACTATAATTCAATCTTAAAATTTCACAGTATTATAACAGATCAGAGCATTGAGTGTAACTGTATAAGTACAGATGAATCTTCAACAAAACAATGAATAAGGTTTCAACCTGCTAACAAGTTCCACAGTTGTTCATACTGAACTAAAGAAAGTGAGGATTATGAAAAATTGATTTATAATTATTGAAACAAAAACAATGAAAAAATGGAGAACATTTTTCAACTATTAGAATAACGATTTTTAATGAGGATTGAGTCTTGAACAACAAATAACAGCCAGTTAGAAAAAAAAACATTTATGAAAATCAAATTTTTTAACTTATATTTTATCAGTGCAACAGCCATCAATGTTTATAAAATACACATTTCATGATATAGCATTAAATGCAATTTTAAAACTTATAACAAATATGAAACCCATTTAAAAAATTTTAAAAATATTGAGTAGATGCACTTTTTTGGCAGTTGAGAATGAAAATTATTTAACAGAATATCATGCAATACATGTTATCAAATGATATTCTTGATGATTAAAATGAAAAAGACATTTTAATAGAATAACCATTTCAACTTCTTGTCAAAAGCCCTCAAAAAATTATTAAAAGGTTCTTTCAATGTATTAAAAACATTTGACGTCATTTTTTACATAATAACAAATATAAATTATTTATTTTTTATTTACAATATTAAAACTTAAAAAGTACCATTAAAGTATGTTATCGTTTGTGTGAAAACTTATTGGACCATGAATTTTTTAAAATTCCCATTGAATTTAATCTTCCTTGTATATTTTGTTCTCATATTATAGTGTAGTAACTTAAAATGATATTGTTCAACAGTCTGGTTATTCGTCACTGAAAAACATCTCTCCAGAAAAACTTAAACGGAACCTCACGTGTTTAGGCATTTAAAAAGTCTACAAATATACTAACACCATCTACTTCATGACGGTTCCATTAAAATTCATTTGGGTAATCATGCAATACATATTTATACCAGTTTTTCTGAATATATTCAGAAATTAATTATACCGATGTCCATTATTCTTTTCACTCTTTCTATTGGTATATAAACCTTAAAACATTTGTTTGTAATAAAAACGACATTCCTAAAACAGTACTGAACTCCTGAAAGTCAAGATGCACTTACTGTTGTTAAAAACCATGTGACGTTGTTGAAAATATTTTACTAAATAAATGCCATCGTCCTGTCGAACTGCCACATGCATTATTACATGGATCGGAAGTGGATTACAACGAGGATTTCAGTGGTGCATTTAATTCTTTTCTAACATGGATATTAACGAAGTTATTTGAAAAAAACAAAACAAATTGAAATTTTCTTAAATTGTGGAGTGGGCTGTTACACGAGGGTGGACACTTGGATGGTCGTTTACGGTATTATCATAAATTATTTGTTACGTCACAAATTCAACATATCATTAAAGCACGTGTTCACTGTTGAGATCCCAAATCACAAAGAAAATCTTATATTGAATACTCATCTGCACAAGGTTTTTACATTATATATACAGTTTACGACTATCCTTTTGTGCTAGTTTTATAAGCTCACATTGATAGCCTTTCGGACCTTCCTGGTCCTTCTTCAGTCTGCCAACTGCCTAATCGTCACGTGATCAACAACCTGCTCACCCCCTCGTTTTTACGGCCTGCCCAAGATTCACAAACAAGCCATGCCTCTGCGACCGATAGTGAGTAGCATTGACAGCATCACCTACAAGTGTTCAAAGCACTTAGCATCCATAATTTCACCAATAATAAGCAAAACTGAAAGACACATCAAAAATTCAAAACAATTCGGAGAGATAATCAGCAGATGCAGAATTGAGGAAGGACAAGAGCTAAGATCGTATGATGTCACGGCGCTTTTTACCAGTGTTCCTGTGAATAAAGCAGTTGAATGCATTAAGACCAAACTGGATGCAGACAGGGACCTACACAAGGGAACCACATTGAAGCCAGGTGAAATCGCAGAACTTCTGGAAATTGTACTCGGATGCACCTACTTTACATATGGTGGAAAATTTTAATAAACAGATCCACGGAGCAGCTATGGGGTCGCCAGTTTCCATGATAGTGTGTGATGCCATGATGGAGGAAATAGAACAAAAGGCAATTGAAACAGCACCTCACCCTCCCCTCTGGTGGTACCGGTATGTGGATGACACTCACACAAAGCTAGACTCTGAGTATGCCCAGGAATTCACGGACCATCTGAACACACTGGATCCTGACATCAAGTTCACCACTGAAGGAGAGGAAAATGGTTAGCTTGCCTTTCTGGATACGTCAACATTGAAGAAAGATGATGGTAGTCTCAAACTCAAGATCTACCGTAGTTTCGACACACACCAACCAATACCTCCAGTTTGACTCTAACCACCCCTTAGAGCACAAACTCAGTGTAGTACGCACTCTCCATCATAGAGCCAAGACTGTGATTACTGAAGAGATGGATCGAGAAGCGGAATAAAACATGTCAATGAGGCATTAACAAAATATGGATATCCATCCTGGGCGATCAAAAGAGGATCTGTGTTAAGAGACAAGGACGAAGCAGGAAAGAAGAAGGACCGGACGGACGAGACAAAGAAGACGATGGTGGGAATACCATATGTGAAGGACTTGTCGGAGGCGGTGAGAAGGATCATGAGTGGTTATGGATGTAGTGCCTACTTCAAACCGGTGAACACTCTTAGACAGTTACTGGTAGCACCCATGGATCCAGCCAAGAAAGAAGACGTTTGTGGTGTAGCTTACCAAATTAACTGTGGTGGGTCAGGTTCTGAAGGATGTAGTAGCTCCTGTGTGGGTGAAACATCAAAGACCCTTAAGACCAGATTCGACCAGCATAGACGCCCCAGCAGCACCTCCTCACACGTCTCCTTACATCTACATCAACCGGACAGAGAGAGCCATCACATATCCCTGGATAACATCAAGATAATAGATCGTGACCAGAACACTTTTGAAAGAAAGATCAGGGAGGCCATACACATCAGGCGCCTCAAGCCCGACCTCAATAAGAACGTGGGGGCCGCCGACCTGCCCGCCATCTACACCAACATCCTATCAGCCTCTGCCGACGACGTCACACCACGATCACGTGACGATTAGGCAGTTGGCAGACTGAAGAAGGACCGGGAAGGTCCGAAAATCTATCAATGTGAGCTTATAAAAACTAGCACAAAAGGATAGTTGTGAACTGTATATATAATGATATATCGTATTATGTTAATTGATACTCAAACACTTGGAATATACATTTTCAAACGACAATTTTGTTTAAGTATATACAATCTTGTATAATGGTATATAATGTTATATATTAGTTGGCTTGACAACTCACACGCCAGTATTGATTATCATGAAAATCATAAAATGCAAGATGGCAGTAAGATGCGATGATGTGAACATTTGTATATACTTGCTAAGCTGAATCTCAATCACTGAATGTAATGATAAGAAATATAGCAGAAAATTCTTAGGAGGTAAATATAGATTTTTTTCCAAACTGAACTTTTCTTAATTTGAGAGTATAAAATCTTCTAACATAACATAACACAACATTTTTTTTACAGTAATAGAAAGTAAATGGTAATAAAATCAAATAACATATTTATATATATATATCAACTAAGTTGAAAATTCAAATGTTTCAACATATATACAACACCTTGTATCCGACACATTGGGAAGGTGACTGGACTAATACTTAGTCACGGATAAAATCTTCATTCAATCAAAATTCCTCATGCAAACTCACAAAATCCGTCAATGAATACTACTACTATTTTACACACAGTATCCTGCAATAATATCAGTTGTTTTAATTATGGATAAAACACTATCACCCTAAGTATAAATTGTATCCTGAAAAGATTAACAAACTGTTGAATTTTATCCATACATCTTCTTGTCTTCATCGATTTGTCTTTGTCGTCTTAGAATTTCTTCATTCTGTGCTTGAATTTTCTCTATTCTAGCATCCAATTCAGGATCTGTGACTCCTGAATTAAAAATAAAAAACATTCACAATAATTTAAAATATGACACAATAAATATATACCGTATACCATAAGGTCCTCAGGGCCATTAAATTGAAATTTTCTCAAACTGGGGGGTGAGCTGTTACACGAGAGTGCAGTTACTACATAATTCTTTAAGGACAATTAAGAAAAAGAGGGGAGAGGGCTATTACACAAGTGGGCACTTGGATGGTCGTAAACGGTAATGTGCTTAATTCTATAAAATGGTAATAAAATCAAATTACAAAAATGTAACTTAATTGAAATCTAAGCTGAAAATTCAATTGTTTAAAGATATGTACAACATCTTGTATCCGGAAGGTGAATGGAGTCATGGATAAAAGTCGAACAGGAAAGTGGATTATTCAGTAGAACCTTTCCATTTAGACCAACCAATGGGCATGTCTCAAGTGGTGTCATTACTAGTCTCTTTATGAAGGGACGAGCAGAGAGGTCTTCTTCATTGAAGGTTCTACTGTAATTGGCGAAGTTAACCATAGACGAATGAAGCTTCGAAAGTTCGACCCATTCCTAGTATCGTACACCAATATTCCTATAATGATATTCAATTTTTGTTTTCTAACCTCACACTTGAGAATATCAGATGATAGTTCAAGTACGTGAACGATCTCTGTACATCTGGAAAAATCGGAATATGGCAGTAGGTCCTGATGATGGTTATTCAGAAGAGGGATATACGGATAAAAGATGTTGTCTTGTATGAAATATGCATTTTCACTAAACCGTATACGACCATCCAAGCGCCCAGGGCCATTAAATTGAAATTTTCTCAAACTGGGGGTGGGCTGTTACACGAGGGTGGGTACTTGGATGGTCGTATACGGTAAAACATAACTAAAGTAAACACTTGCTACAGTGACCTGCAAAAAACATAACTAAAAACTTGTTACAGTGACCTGCAAGGCTTCAATCTCGTTCTCAGCATTTTCATCAGCTGAAAAAAATAGTTTTTGATTAAATGTTAGTATTAAAAACGTATAACAAAATTAACAATTTAGTTAATAACTTTCAAGTAGCGTATATCAAAAGTAAATATTCTTAGAAAGACATTTCGTTAAAACACTTACTATTTCCTTCCTCAAGTGGTTGTAATTGAGCATTCTTCCTGACCAACTTGATCTTCTTAGGAGCTGCTGATGTGCTGGTTCCCTGGCGCAGCATTACCACATTTTGAGCATCTCGAGGAGGCAGACTGACAGTAGAAGAGACCGTAGAAGAAATCATGCGCTTCCTGTCTTCAGAATTGTCTACTCTCCTGCAATAAAACATTTAATATACATGTATTCAAACACAAGTCAACATTACCACTGTTAAGCTATGTCACTATGTAGATTCATCTATCCAAGTTTTACATATTAAAGAACAAGTTAAAGCCTATTTTCTCTGGATAATTTATTGCAAACCAGGTCAATATGAAGGTTGTGTGGTTGTCTCAACTGTACTTTGTGTTTCAAGGTGAATTTTACCAACAGAAACATGTCACTACGATGGGATTACCAGCTTCACCCATAGTGTGCAATTTGTACATGGCAGAGAGCCACAGCACCAGCTAGATGGTGATGACACGCAGAGTGTATTAAAGAAACAACATTCGTTCACATTACTGTGAATGTTTTTTATCTTTAATTCAGGAATCACAGATCGTGAATTGGATTCCAGAATAGCGAAAATTCAAGCGCAGAATGAAGCACACTATGCCAGCTTTTAGCTGGTGTAAGAGACCATCTGGGAGAGGGTGGTGTGTACCATATTAACTGCCAAGATTGCGATGCTTCATATTTTCATCACCTCGTTTGAGTAAACAAGACCACGAGGCATCGATAGTTTATGAACCACGAACATTTGTTTTGCCATAACATTTGAAAAGTAATTAATATCTTGCTTATTTTACATCAGATTTTGAAGTCATGCATTTAACGAGATTACTAATATAATATTTATTTACGATAAAAGCACCCTCAAAACGTGTTTCAGCTATTTATATGAGGACGACGTTATTTGTGACGACCAATCTGTTGTTACATATGGAATTGGTTTAAAAAAGCTTTCAAATGACACTAAAAACGTCTTTCTAGCTGTATCTATTGCGCTGTGGGCCCTCTCCCTGCCAGCCCCGAATACATTGTGATACAATCCAAAATATGCTACTGTCAGTGAATTCACTTTGCCGTGACAAGGGAAAGGAAGCCATAGTTAGCAGGGGTCACTTTCCTTAAGAGGGAGAGCAGAAAGTACCTAATGGATAGACATTTTAGTGCTAGTGTTTCTATGCTAGCTTCTATAATCCTACATTGACATGTTTAGTAAATAGAAAGTGTTGCAACGATAATTGACACATAAATGCTAGATTTTTACAACAGGAATAGGTGCAAGGGACAGGTTGCTAAGATCTCTGGTTTTATCATTATTGGTCTCTGTTTCTGAGTCTGTATTTTGCACTGATCTTGCTTTTTACAGACACAAAAATCATTGCTAAAACTGAAATGTGTAAACTGGATATAGGATTTTCAAATGTTCATAAGTTTTCATAGCAATTTCCGCTCTTTCTGATCATACTATAAAAGTACACAAGAAAAAACGTAAAGAGAGTGTGTTAACAAGTTTGAATTTGAATTCAGACCTTCGTTACACACTCTCTTTTCGGATTTCTTGTGTACTTTTATGTATGATCATAACCAGGAGTTGAAATGATCATATTGTAAATGTCTTGTTGAACTTTGAAAACCACATATCTGGTTTACACAAGATTTCAGGAATAGCTATGGTTTTTTGTGTGAAAGCAAGGCCATAAGAAATACTGAACCACAGAAACAGAGATAGAGTATAAGAAGAAAAACAGACTTGATGACGGTTGATAGATTGACATGTACATAGATTCATTTCTAGAGAACACATTTTGCAAAACTACATAGTTACAGTTTGATACTAGCATGTTGTTACTAGATTTTATTAATTAAGGCTGGTGTTGCATATATTGATACATCATTTTTATGTGACAACATTGTATAGAAACTTTGATGAAAGCAAAAAGGAAAAGAAACTATATTGTTACTAATATTTCACACTTGTTTATTTTATTTGCAGTATGCCATCGCACTTGAGGAGAATTTGGACTGTCTTGGCATTTCAATCCTTTCATGAAAATGTTGTGAAGTGATTTTAATGATTCAAATCTAAAAGGATAAAAATAAAAACACAATGATAAATTAAAATGCCAAGGTGGGTTACATGCAGAAAATAAAAATTGTTACGCCACAACCATAGTACAACAAAGATGGTGGATTAAAGGAATATCGTAAAGAAATTGCAACAAAAAATCATGGAAGAGAAAAGGTAGGCCTATCTATATATCTTCAATCGCCTGCTTTCTAATTATTCATGATTTTTTTTACCCGTTCCCTTCGAAGTTCTCAGATATCTTTACTTTACCCCTTTCCTCCTAAATTCTACGCAAATTGTTTTCTAATATTACCCCTGCATTATGACAAATTCCGTCTTCAAATTATTTTTTTTATTCGGAACCACCTAACCAAATATTTTGAAGTGAAAATTTTCGTCATCAATCAAGTTTGAATGGCCTTATCAAGAGAAAATAGGTCTGAACTTGTTCTTAAGAACTGTTCAGGTACACGTGTTATGGACACTAAGAAAACTCATACCATATGAGTGAATTGAAAAAAAACAAATGAAATACCAAAAGAGAACTCCAAAATGAGTTTCATAATTTCTTATAATTTGAAATGGAAATTCTATTTCAAACAGCAATTTGTTCGTCACTTATGTAATGTTTGATTTATGGTGGTTTATAGTCATGGTCCAAGTATGTTGCTCTCACAACTTTACATTTTACACCAGGTCATTGGCATCCTTTTCACACTATCTTTCTCAGCTCCCCCGGGAGCGTACAGCACATTGCACGTGCAGGTGGAGTGATATAAAAAGATTATTGAAAATCTTTCATAAATATTGCAAAGCCCAGTTTATGATTAAGTGCCCAAGATCGACTCACTTCGGTCTCACTTCATACCTCATAGTCGTGTAAAGTTTGCACGAAATCGGTTCATCGATAAACCCTCTAGCTTGTCTGGAGACATACATACATAGTTAAAAACGAAATAATCACTAGGCTTTCGCTATATTGCCTTACCGTGGGAGCATGATGCAGTTTTGGTTGGCACTCCCGGCTGCTGCAGCCACATAACGCCTGTTCACGCCAGGCACCACTATCGGGGGCTGGTTGCTGGCCACCTGCAAAATCACACACCACTCAACACTTCTCTCATCTTGGCTTTCTTCATTCATGATATAAACAAGAATTTTAAGATGCCATTAGAAACCAGTAGAATTCACTTTTGGCAAGGCTTTCGTTCTTATCGCAAGAGCTTCGTCATTCGGCCTGAAGAAGTTCCATACCAATTTCAGAGTAGACATACTGGTAACCCCACCCAAATCAAGATTTCCTCAAATTGCAATTTTCCTTGATATTTTAAATATATATTAACAAATTTTTCAATTATCTGAATATTCTTGACACATTAACATTTTCGCCAACGTTTAAATTAAAGTCCTCACAAACAAAGATTTTGCTACTCGAACACTCCATTCGCTGTACTTGTTTCATATTCGAGTTATAAATCAATTTTCTCTCAAAATTATTCCAAACAGGTCAAAATTGTCTGCAACACATGTTTGTTTACAGTCTGGGGCACAACCCCCACCCCAGCTTTGAAGAGAAATCAGGCGTGAAGTGTACCCTTGTAGAGCACTATCACAGTGCAATAAACCATCTCAATGATTCTCACTTAAAGCTCTGCTTTTCTCTTGTGTTGTCATGTCCTCGGTCGTTAGAGCTAAATTTATAAAGCTTTCATTTTCACATTTCATATTCAAAATGTTCATGCTATAGATTTTTACATTGAAAATGGTCACGTCCAATTTATTTAAGAACATTGGATCATGTAGCATATTGGTTGCATGTAATTTATTATTGAATGGTACTTTATAGTGATTATATTTGTTTTTAAAATCCAAACATTTTAATTGCGTTAGAAGTGATCCTAAGAAACAATTTGCAACCAAATACACCAAATACATTGAATAGTGACACAGTGCCATCTATGATGTGCACAAGATCATGAAGCCAGTTGAAGGGGGCGTGTGCCCTTGAAACGTAGCAAACGTAAATATACAGTTTCTGTGCTTGTAACAAAATGTCAGGGTATTAACATGAATCTTGTTTTATTACTGGAAGCTTCCCTCCATCTTGACATCTTCTCACCTGTCCGCCATTGCGATTGAGAACTTTCCTGAGATCCACCGATGAAGCCTGAGAATTGGATGAACTTGCTGTGCTGATGATGCGTCGATTGTCATTAGAAAGGCGCTTCAGCCGGATCATGGATTTTCTCTGCCCCGGCAGAGTTACTTCAATCTCGTGCATGTCATGCTCATGGTTTGCCTAAAATTCGTGAATTCAAATTCCAATTGGAATTATAGTCTTGATATTTTTCTTTCTTTAAAAAAACAACAAAAAAAAAACAAAAAACAAAAAAACTATTTGCTTAAGAATGAAGTGGAACCAAACAACAGTCTAAAACTATTTAGCATCATTTGAAAATATCTCCATTGGATTTCTATATGAATAAATATCCTGAAAATTAGCCATGACATTTAGCTTAATTAATCAAAAGATGAGTAGCATAAATATTTTTTATAGTCATATCTACAGCGTAAATGACATAAACATTCAATATTGATTTTTCGTTATAATCAACATTAAATGTTAGTGTCAATTATTAGTAGACTAAATGTTTACACATTTACCGGATTGTTCAACTCAAGTCTCCTTCTCTTGGGGGCAATGGTCTGTTTAGAAATATTCTCATTCTGTTTCACAATTTTAGAAATAGCTGGAACAACTGGACAAGCTGGAACTGTGTAAACTGGTCTCCCAAGACGATCATGAACGGATATACGAGGTAGCTGAGGTATCGGATCCTCCTCAGAGTCCAACCCGCACCCAAAACCTGCATTATTCATATAAACAAATCATTTAGTCTCATTGAATACTCAAAGGTGATGATGTCAAATGAAAGTTATTCAGTTACTAAGATAGCATGTGGAATGTGAACATTGCAATATTTCATACTACATAAGATGGTCACAATGTTCCTCAAGTGAGAGTGACATTGGAAAAAATACTTGTTTATCACACTAAAAATAAAATGTGGTTTTAATAAGCAAACCCTGCGAACAATGTCTAGACAAGGACAGACCCGAACAACAAAGAAATCTCACCATCTTCAAAAGTGACCTTGATAACTGGACTTCTGTCTGGCACTTCTTGTTCGCTGAGTTGACGCTTTGTGGGTTGCCTTATTGGTTCAAGCTCTGGTGCAGCCACCTAAAATATGCCGTTTGATTTTTACAACTATTAACACTTATTTTATTCTATTTCTCTGATGGTAGATACGTGAAATGCATAAGAATTAATTTTTCTACACGGCAATTGCCAAGCTAATTCTAAGTAAAAAGCAGACGATGCACCTGCGACAGTAACATTCTCATGTTGGGTGAAAATGCACAACAATCAACAATTAGTATTACAGTAATTCTCCTCAACAACGGAACCCACTTTGCCATCCAATTTTCTTCCGTTGGAGAGGGTTTCCGCTGATTAGTGATCTGACCATAATATTCTTGTGTACATCGGCATCCATTATCGCTCAGTCAAGGCCATTTTATTGAATCCTGCTTGATACAATGAATGCATTCTCCGTTTGTTGATAGTAGTTCTCTGATAC
>CM032669.1:8059879-8076697 GCA_019095985.1 Streblospio benedicti
TAATATTTCACAAAGCATCATTATAACAACCACAGGTTTATTTCTACAAGCCTACACCATGAGCATGTGTATTCATCTATTAAATGTAGAATAATGCAGCAAACCTTTATCTGATTCTTCCTCTGCACTAGATTCTGATGAAGATTCTAATTTTTCAGATTCACTCAGGTCTTCTTCTTCCGATGCTGATCCACTACTTGAGTCGTACCGATCAAATTTCGAAGAAGCTAAAATTGGAAACGAGAAATGCTATTAGTCTGGAAAAAAAAATAAATGCAAGAGATTGTTCACAAATGATGTCACCTCATTTTTGGTCTTTTTTTACCCCCACACCCCCCTTTCACCTTTCGTCATCTTTGCATCACCACCCCACCCCGCGACATGGTTTCGCGATGACATTTAACATCGATTTAACTGTGCCGTTATATAAATACATTTGAATATATATGTCCATAATTTAGACATCATTTTACAAATGTATTTAGGACATAAAGCAAACATGGTAATGGGATTTCAACTAGTAGATATAGCACAACTCACTTGACATATCAGAAAATAAGTTCAAATACTGTTAAATAACTCAAGCATTTTTTTCAAAGGTAACATCACCCAAGTGCTAGACCTCCCCCAGTCAACTTTCATCATCTTTCACTACCCCTCCCCTTGCCAAGGGACGCCATTTGTGAACGATCCCCAAAATCTAAAGTTTTACAGAAAACAAACACAACGGAAGCGATAAAAAAGGGTACAGGAAAGGTTATTTTTAGGCTTTTACTAAAATTCAATTTTATGTAATAATCTTGCCTAATGATATTAAACATGGTTGAGGATATACAATTTGATGCAAAATTTTTATTATGAAGCAAATAATGCAAATGTCTCTTCTTTGTCTTATGTACTCTATAAATGAGAGGAAAATCGTAATCATCAAAAACACTATCCAATAACAAAATTCATATAATCATCTTAAAAGGGGTGCCTCAAAAATTTTATATTTTTATTTTATGCATATTCAAGTGATCATTGGCAAATGGTAAAGAATTGTAGAGAATAAAAATGTAGTAAGGGAACAAAGGAGAAGCTTCTCAGAAAAGAATTATTTAATAAATACGATTGATTCCGAAAAAATTCTCTACTTATCCTTCTCTACTTTCGCCTACATTATGCGGATTCTTTACATTGTTGCCAGTTGCCAACCTCAAATTTTGAAATTTCTGAATCCCGAGGCCAAAATTTCTGAATTTGGGTCAAAATTTCTGAATCTTAAGTTTAATATGTATTTTTAACATATATTTAAATAAGACTATTTCATAACACTTTTCTGTGTTTAGCAGGGTCAATGGACAGTAAAAATGCACATAAAAGTGTAATTAACTTGGTTTCAACATATTTGATTAAAAATAGATACAAAGGTTTGGACGATACTTTTCGCGAAAAACCGTTCAAAGTAAGGAAAGATCAATGACAAATGTACGTGATATTTTTTAATTTGAACAATTTTATTTTAACTATGTTACATATTACACTGTTTTGAAAGCCTGTTGGCTTCGCAGAGTCTATTGACACCCAAAATGATACAGGCATGTAGAGTTGGAGTTGGAAGAGCACACGGGATGTGCAAATGCACATTACCTTAGAAAGTCAGTCGTGTACAGCAATAACAATGCATGTAGTGTCTTCTATCCACCACGAATTTTCACCATATCCATGACTTTTGATTTCTCATGCACAATGACAGTGTCGTATCTACCACTGTGTTTGATACTGAAATCACCCAATATCGGGCGTGACGCATACTCTTTTTCTATGCAGTGATATCATTGTATTTTTTTGAATACTCGTCCCTTTAATTTTGCAACATTACGTAACTGGAGAGCACGAAAATTCATTAATTTTCACTTTAATTCTCATTATTTTTACTTTCATCTATCGTTAACAGGTCGTGTTGGTGCAGGTGCATTTCACGACACCAAGCAGTAGTCTCAATCATCGAGGCTGTCAACCGCATAAATGACAGCAAGCGTAACCTGTTTGTGATCGAGACTAAATCTATTTACGTCACGTCATTTAACCCTCTCGAAGCCGGAAGTAAATTTACTATATACCCCCTCAGTGCCAGACACGCATTTTGCGTGACGTGTTATTCACTGTGGGGGGCTACAGTTGTCATAGTTGAAATATGATCCTTTGTAGCTCTTATGTTTTTCATCAGAACATTTTCACATTTACACTACACATTCAGGAGACGGCGAGTTTCTTATTTTTACCATTATAGATAAAGATACATACAGCATAAAGTTAAATTTTGACAATTTCGAGTAATCGTCCATTCGTTTCACAGCTTGCGTGGTTGATTTTAAATGTCGTAGTATCAGTAGAAATTTTAAGTGCAGCGACTTTTTATCCAGGATAGACACAAAAAACACCATAAACCATCCCTATTTCATAATAACATATTTTTACTTACAATAATACGGACCAAAAATGTGTTCAAACTTGATTTCTTTATCGCCGTGGGTCTTTGACAAGCATCATTCTATCACCCGACAAACACATCATCAGTTTTGATAGAAATACTAGATATCCGACGTCCACATTTATTGGGTAGTTTGCCAAACGCTTTATTTGTGATCCGGTATCCAAGATACAATAAGATGAGGCATGGATGACGAATAATATGATAATTCTTCTTCAAAATGTTCAAGTTGTCACAAGATGGCTGATCTCACCAAAAACAGGTGATTCCCGCAATCATCGCCTTTGCGTGCTATCTGCGCCCGGGCGCTGTTATAGAATCGTTAAGAGCGCTCTTGATAAAGGCTGATTGGGATTCCTAATAGCAGTGTCAACATAATTTTGGGGCGATTCTAACCTAAGATTACGAGCTCATGTACTCAAAATAGATATCAGAATATGACATTTTCCGAGGGGAAATCTTCTGTTTTAATTTGTTTAAGGTCTCTATATATTAGCTGGTTAAATGCAGTTCCAACCATGTATGACAAGCCATGGTTTCTTTTTTCTACACAAATAACAGTATTTCAGGGCTCAAAATTGCAGCAGATAATGCGTTTTGGACATGGGTAAATATTCGCTCACACTAATAGAATTAAAATATTAGCACTATGCTGCTTATTTACTTCTAGAAATACATTGAAATGACAAGTAAAAAGTTGTTGTTGTTGACACATATTTTGGAGACCGAACCAATGAATACTGAATAAGTTTAGATAACTATCAAATTGTTTTTTTTCTAAAACTTGGAATGATGGCATATTCAATAAATTGTTTTAAAAATTCATATATTCTTTGCATACATATGCATCCATTCATCACTTCAAGGGAAATAAATATTTTTATACCCCAGTAAAAGCGTATACATATGCGTGGTTCAATTCCCTAAAAACATAATGGCACCCATATGAGAGCAAAAATATCAGTATTTTAAGGAAAAAAGTACAAGTTTTTAAAATATTTGGTCATTTCCCCAATTTCTTGGTTTCTCACAACGATCGAATCGACTTCATATTTCGGAATGATTCCGAAATTTCGGAATACTTGGCAACTCTGTTATAGCAAATTGGCGAATCATATCTAGTATCTTTTAGCAAAAAAGCAGCAAAATTCGTCTATGTATTTTCGTCTTTGTAAATTCGTCTATGAATCGTTAGCGAAAGCAGAGATAAACATCAAAAATGTGAAAATTGATTATTCATCTCATATAACCTCAGAATATGACAAGATTGCGTCATTATTTGATCCTACAGGGTGGTGTCCACAAAACGTGTCATAATAGGAATAGGATGATAAAAGGTTCATTTCAAAAAAGGATGTTCGTTACAGTTTATAGTACAATGACCATTAAAAAGCTGAAAATTGATTATTTTCCCGGACCCCTAGTTTTCTTCACGCCTGCCCTTAACACTCTGCCTCAGATTTTCATGTCCATTTAGTGCTGGCTACCATCAATTTTCAAAAAAACAGTTTGGCCATGGCCTCTTCAAAGTGGCCATTGGCCACTACGTGGTGGAATGGCCAAAGTTTGTCTATGATGTTTTCTATGGCAACCTACTTAGAAGCAGTGGTTGCCAGGTTGTAACTTAGTGAAAAAATAAGCCTTAAGGGCTGAGCTCATGTACTCAAAATAGATATCAGAATATGACATTGTCTGAGTCTAGTTTCACATTTGTTTTCTCTATAAATAAGCTGGTTTCAAGAGGGTTTGAATGCATGTATGACAAGCCATGGTATTCATGTACAAATAACAAACATTTCCAGGGCTCAAAATTGCAGCAGATGTCTGCGTGTTTGGTGGGTAAATATTTTCACACTAATAGAATTACAATGACCATTAAAAAGCTGAAAATTGATTATTTTCTGTTATTAACCTTTCTTGTACCCTTAACTTACGATAATAGTTAGATCATGAAATGGTCAATGAATCGTCAAAAAACTATTTCAGTGCCAGTCTGTAAAGATGTTTATATACCTTTTGGTTTGGTTTCTGTAGCGGTTGCTTTGTCTTGCGGTCGCACGAGAGTGGAATTAGTCTGTGTCGCCGGCGGCGGGTCACCTCCAGTCAGGCAGATCAGATTGCTGAAGAAAACAAAATAAATATAAAACATAAAACTACAGTACTGACTGCATGTAAGAACCACAGTAATAAAAACACAGAAATCACTGCTGTGTTTTTATATATATATAGTCCCAGTGGGACTATATAAACAGTGTTCGCTCTGGGCCGCGATTTTGCGACTTTTTTCACATAAAAATGGTGTCTGTCGCATTTTTCAAACTTAGCTGCGACAGCTGTGTCGCAGATTTATTTGGGTCGGTACCTTTATTTAAAATAAAAAGAAATAATACTTTTCTACTCAGCCACGGAAGTTTACCATGGGCGCGGCCATATTTGTTGATATTTTTATGGAAATGCATTGTGGCGCCACCCAACGGCACAAAACTTAACTAACACGTGCTTGCAGGTGCGCTGACTATTACGGGATGGATTTCAATGTTTTGTTACCATATTTGGCAATGTTCTTGGCGTTATTTGGCCGGTAAAAAACTTTCCAGAATGTTCGATCATGGAATAAAGCTCAACATCTTCCGATAGCGTCACTTACCCAGACTCTTGCTACCTAAACGCGTCTCAAATCTCTGTGACAGCGTCTCATTCATGTCATGTTTTAAATTTTACATTTGCGTGAAGAAATCTTGTCATTAATTATGGATTCGGATTCAGAAGAATCAAGTACTACATGTAAGAAGCAAAAGCAAAGTTTTAACAACCAGTGGTTACATAAATGGACGTGGTTGGAATATAGAGAAAATATGATGTTTTGTAAATTATGCACGTTGAGCAGCAAGAAAAATGTCTTTACTACAGGTAAGATGATTTAGTATATTAGTAACTTAATAAAATGATAAAACCTCTGCATATGGACAGAGCTTGCCTTATGCCAACTAGTTTTATGATTCCTTTTTTTTTAAATTTTAGGCTGCACAAATTTTAGAACCACTCAGCATATATACTGAGCTTTTTCAAGTTTGCGACATCACATGACTTGTCACATAGAATAGATATAAAATCAGCATTTTGACTTTGTCTTTGACACTTCTTAAAATAACATCATATAAGCAACTTTGGAAGTCATCAATGATAGTATGAGACTTGTACATTTCTGCGAGCGGCTTTAACTTAGAACAACCTTGCTCTAGTAAAAAAATCCACAAAGTCTGGGTACTTATTTGTCGCTATATCTTCTTTGGCCAGAAAGAAAACTGCTTTCATAGCACAAATCAATGCTTCATCATTGCTATTTAGCTTTGCAGTAAACATTTGATGCATACATGATCTTTGAACGTTTTCTTGAACACTCCTGATATGATCGGTGTGCAAGACGTGCCTTTCTAGAGTAGTGCTCCATCACTGCCGAATCCTACAAGCTTCTCTTTAGAAACACCATAATCTTCAACAAGCTGCACCAAAGAAGCTGCAATTGTATCTGCTGTGCCATCAGGAATTTCAACATTTTTCAAGATTAAAGTTTCAGGTTTGCAATCTATGTCTAATGTGTATTCTATTATAGTTTTATGTGTAGCAAGAGTCTGGGTAAAGTCATTTTATGATATGATTTTGTGTAGCTAGAATGCCAAATATGTATTTGTGTAGCTGGATTGCCAAATCTATCATGTTGAAAGTCTAATGTGTATATTATTAAAGTTTTTATTATTACAGTTTAATCATGTGTAAAGTCATTTTTTGAAAGATGTGTTTGTTTATGTAGCAAGAGTCTGGGTAAAGTCATTTTATGATATGATTTGTGTAGCTAGAATGCCAAATTTGTATTTGTGTAGCTGGATTGCCAAATCTGTCCTGTAAATAAAAATATTAAAACTTTGTTGTTTTTATTAATTTTTACTTTTATTTACAAATGGGTACAAGAAAATACAAAACATAACCATGCAAGTTCATATTACAGTTTTGTCTCCATTTTTCAAAGCTTTGCCACATTATGTCTCGTTTTTTACTCATTTGTCTCAAATTTATAAATTGGGTGAGACATGTGTCTCACTTTGACAAAATCCCAGAGCGAACACTGTATAAAGGGACACCACTCAAATATTGTTTGTATTGAAAATTGCAAAAGAAGCATGAAACATTGATGTATACAACCTAATAGTTTGCTTGTTTTAATTCTTTATAAATGATCCCATTTAGGAAGAGCACTATAATTGTGTATTCTTAAATACAGAAGGATATATATATATACATTCATATATTTGATTTATTTCAGAAAAATACACAAAGTACATACCATGTAAAAACATATAGTAATATTTGCTGCTTGTACAGCAAAATGTGACAAACCTGCGGGTGTTGGTGCTAGTTGGGAATCCTCCTCGACCTCTATTGCCACCCCCGCGACCTCCACGGAAATTACCATAAGCAAATTGACCTGGTAGCTGGCTCGGAACCGGCGAATTCTGTTGAAAACAAACAAGCAATAATTTCAAATACTTACAACATATATTAAAATTCGAAATAAACAACTGAAATTCAGCCTTATTTAGAGCTTTAGAGCTCGAAAATGTCAGTCATACCAGGGATAGATAAGGGGTCCTGGTCTATGTCACCATCTTACTTAATTGCCAATGCTTTCAGAGTCCATGCAATACCTTTCGCCGGCTTCTTTCTTTTTTCTCCTGTTTTTCTTTAGACAGCAGTGCCACGGTCCTCAGTGCTGCCAATTCTGGGTCGTCCTCAATATCATCAGAAGGTGGCGTGCTTCCTTTTAAATTCACCGCTTTTTCTTTTCGTTTCAAGCCCTGATTAAATTAATTAGGAATCAATCTACTTTTGAAGAAAAAAATCAGTACATTCATTTCATTATGGTTTTTTGCTTGCAAGTATTTCCAAGCAAAGACCTATCAAATTCAATTGTGTTTGTAAGACAGTGTGACATATATGATTGCTACTCTTGACCTAAAGCAAAAGCCTTGTTTGTTTTGTTTTTATGTCTGCATGCCTTTGGACAAGCGACCATGTATACTAGCGGACAGATTAAATCAAACTTTACACAAATATCAGGTATGAGGCAACAAAATGATTCTATTTTCAGTACTTTGGCAATTAATATATACCTTCCAGAGAGCCATTTAAAGTTAGTTTTGATATATTATAAATTAATTTCAAATCGCCATGAAATAAAACATTCAAACCAAAAACCAAATATTTACTTAACTAGTGACCATCTCAAGTGTCTAATAAATATATCACACTAGTAATTGTACATGGTAAAAATAACTTCTTTCAATTACTCAACTTTACACATCTAATTGCATGTGAATTGTTGCTTCCCATCAATAAAAACAAACAAAACTACATAAAGTAGCCTTTGCTAAATTCATACCCAGGTAGTGTCTTTTAGAAATAAACTACCAAGGCCAAAATTGTCATGGCTTACCTATAGATTTGTCATCAGACTAGTGATATAGTCTACAAACTAAACTGGAGTCATAGTGTTTGCATTATGACTCGACACTCTTGAAAAAGACAAGCAGTCGTTGTCGAAATATTGAGCTACTATTTGTAAATTGTGACAGCTGTTGGTATGAAGAAAGTACTGCATTATATTATTAACTTAAGAAATATGAAACCAATTCATACATACTGCTTTCATAGACGCCAACACAGCTGAACGAAGAACTGACAAATCTTCAGCTTCCTACAAATGAAAAGTGCATAATCATGTCATGTTCACGATCGTGGCCTCCCTCTGCTATAATCATCAAAACTGATGGCTGCGGAGTACAAACAAACCAAACCAAACAAAAATCAAAAACAATGACAGGTAACTATCACAAGAAACCGTGAACTGTCTTACTTTTTCTTCTTTTTCTTCTTTTTCTCCTATTTTCTCTTCTGTTTTCTCGTTATACTTGATTATGAAAAAAGGACATGCAGATTTACCAGTAATTGTATATCTAGAGCACTGCATAGCCAGTTCATGTACACACTCACTTTGTGTGTTGAATGGAATAAATTCATTGGGTTTCTTTTGTACTATGACAACTTTGATCTTCGTGTGTTATTCAAATAAAATTATTAGGCTCCAAACAAATAGCAGTACCAGATAATATATGCATTATAAATTATTGTTTTCACGGTGCCAAAGTGTAAATATAAAATTTTGGGTAAGATCTACTGTAAATAAACTTGTTCAAATCGACTTTTATCGCCAACGCACGAACTGGGTATGCATACGTTTTGCTACAACAAATTGCACCAAAGATCATATTATTTCAATGAATCATAACAATTAAGTTTATAAATTCGACAATATAAGTAGGAAGCTTTATTTTGACACATTAAAATATATTGTGGGTTCATTAATAGCTGTGCTACGATTGTTTAAACTTTAAAAATGAAACGCAGCGGTGTGACAAATGTCGTCTGGTTGCCGATAGCAATGATGAATTGTGCGTTACGATATAATTCTAAGTATTTTTAATGTGTCGCAAACTGTTAAGTAATAAGTATAGATGAGAAGTCACAGTCCGGAACAGTAAGCAACAGTGTTTTGACAGTTCGGATGCTGATTTTTTTTAATTTTTGACGTTCGAGTCCACATCTCCGAGCGTCGTCATCTGCTTTTTCAATCTGCTCGCACTTATTTCATCTTGTATGGATAAGAATCGATTTAAAAATCGCAATTAAGTAAACCAGCGGACACTCAAGTATTTAATACGTAAAATGTATTACAATAATTCAGTGAGAATACAATAAAAAAATGAAAAATAAAACATTTTCAAAAATCTTACCTCGTCTGATTCCATCGTTTGCATCTTCAGAGTACCTGTTTCGATTGCCGGTTTCAGTCTTTTTGCGACGTTCACTCAGCTTGAATGTCGTAAACGGTCGTATTCAAAATAAGAAGTTAGACGATCACTTTGACAATATACCGCGGTCGTTATGTAAAATCTCATGGGCAATTTATAGACTAAAATATAAGCTAAACACTAAAATATAAGCTAAACACTAGGGAACTCACCACCGAGTATGAAATATTTCATAGTCGGTGGTGATTTCCCCAGTGTTTAGCTTATATTTTAGTGTTTAGCTTATATTTTAGTCTATTAATTGCCCCTGTGTGTAAAATCACCATCACTGTGTCGAACTCTCGCTACATTTGCATAATACATTTTCAACACTCATACCTCGTGTGATTCCGTAATTGATATGAGACGGGTGGATGAGTTCTTATAAAATATTAAAGTTGGAGGGTGGGTAATTTTCCAAACTCAATGGTTGAAACTTTTCTTGTCCTCCCCTTGACACAGTCCCCCCCCCCCACCCCCCCACAAACCCACCCAAACACACATTCTGGCTTAGGTGAAGCATTTCTGGTCACCACAGTAATTGCTGTCAAATTTGAAAAGGAGCCTATTTGCTTGAAACTAGTGTCATAATAGTCATAGTTTATAAAGCAACCAGCCACCACTGTACCTAAGGGAATGATAATAAATAATGATACTGGGGGGGGGGGTGTCGTCCAAAAAGGTGGCTGGGGGTGGGGGGGTCGTCCAACTTTTCTGAATCGTTTTTTTTTTTTTTGGGGGTCACTTAACCTTTTTCATCATGCTAGATGCACGCGCCAGCACTCCACCAGACGTTAACAATCTGTCACACGTACATTTTAGTGACGGGACGATCTGTTAACGTCTGACGGAGTGCTGCCGAGCGCATCTACGGTGTATTTTTTTTCAAATATTTTCTTTTAGCAAATGCAATGACTATATAGAGGAATTTTTCTTTAGCGGGTGGGGGGGTGACACAACTTTTTAAAATGTTGATTGGGGGGGGGGGGTCGGTTAACTTTTTCTTCAAGCCCCCAAAAATGGACGACCCCCCCCCCCTCAGTATTGTTAGTTATGATCGTTCCCTAATGTAATGCCATAGTTTAATGTATATATGATGTTGTTTCCTATATTGTATTAGTCAGTTGATGATTAACCTCAGAATAAAGAACATCGAACCTCAACAACTAGTTTCAATAAAGATAATGAAGAATAAGAACATCGATATTATTTTAGTCAATGATTTATTTTATGAATATATTTCCTATGATTGTTGTATATGTATGTTACTATGCCGCGCATGCGCCTGACAATAAATGGTCCCAACCAAGATGTCTGCTGTGCTTGTCAATACACAATGGCCTTGGAGCTGTTCTCCTTCAGACTGACGTCCACGGCAACAGGCGTCCTATTGCATATGCTTCTCGGTCTCTCACTGACACCGAGAAAAGATACGCCGTGATAGAGAAAGAAGCTCTTGCGGCAACATGGGCCTGTGAAAAGTTCTCGGACGATGTCTTAGGTTTGAAGTTCACCCTGGAAACCGATCACCGACCGCTGGTACCTCTACTATCCACGACCGAGCTTTCCAAAATGCCGGCTAGAGTCTTGCGATTCAGACTCCGCTTGATGCGTTACTCACCTGAAGTGAAATATGTCCAGGGGGTCTACCAAAATACGGCTGATGCGCTCTCAAGAGCACCCGTGGGCAAACCAACGACGGAAGATGATATCTTCGTCGAGGAAGCGGAAGCATTCAAAGATTTGGTCATCCAACACCTCCCAGCAACTGATCGCAGACTAGAGGAATTACGCCAAGCCCAAATGAATGACGCAGTCTGCACCCAAGTGAGGAGCTGGGTGAAAGATGGTTGGCCGCCAGTGATGCCTAACTAACTGTTGATAAAGCCCTACTGGGACAAAGCACCACACTTCACCATGAATGATGACCTCCTAATGTTTGACGACCGCCTAGTTATCCCCCAGACGCTCCAGCTGGAAATCCTAGAGAAGATCCACACAGGACACCTGTGGATAACCAAATGCAAAGGTCGAGCACAGGGAAGCGTTTGGTGGCCCTCAATCACCTTGCAAGTCGAAGCGATGTGCAGGAGATGCCCGACATGCATTCTCCACCAAGATCAAGCCACGGAACCCCTCATCGCACTCTCGCCGCCGGAAGAAATATGGGAAAGAGTAGGAACCGACCTGTTTGAATGCAAGTCGAAACACTACCTTCTTGTGGTAGATTATGGTTCCAGGTGGCTCGACTTCAAAGAACTGGGATCAACAACCAGTCAGGCCGTGATCCGCGGCCTCAGCGAAGTTTTTGCAACACATGGATTGCCGAAAGTCCTCATTTCGGACAACGGACCCCAATACGCTTCACAGGAATTTTTGGAATTCAGCAAAGACTGGAGCTTCACCCACATCACGTCGTCCCCCAGGTATCCAAAAGCAAATGGAGAAGCGAAACGAGCCGTGCGCACCGCTAAGGCGATCCTTAGCAAAAACACCAACCCATACCTTGACTGCTGGCCTACAGATCCTCACCGATCTATAACGGCAGAACCCCCCGAAGTCAGCTCCTTATGTCACGCCAGCTACGCACAACCGTACCAACAGTAGCAGCGAAGCTGACTCCAAAAATACAGGATTTCAAAAAATCCAAGAAAAAGGAGACTGAGTACCGAAGCCGGTACACACAGGACCACAATCGACACCATCGAGTGGTACAGCTCCCCTGTCTCACCCCTGGTGATCGTGTCTATGTTCGGGATCAGGCTCGCTATGGCGAAGTCCAACAACACATGAACAATCCCAGGTCATACCGGGTCTCTATGGAAAATGGCAATGTCATTCGTCGGGACAGGATTGCCTTAATTCATACTGGCACCTCACGAGAGACGTCAACACCTCGTCCGATACACGGGCAAACACCAGTAGTCCCGATTACGATGCCGAATACGCCTGAGAAACCTGGACCTGCCCCTCAAAACCTTTCTCCCCCCAGACCTCAAACCCTTGTGTCCCCTAGAAGGTCACAGAGAGTGGTCAAGTCTACACAGAATCCTGATATGGTTTATTATTAGCAATGATGGTTCTCAATCTAGAGAGGAAAACATTTGACATTTCTTAGGAGATAGTTTTTATCAACAAGTGTTTTATGTTCACTATTTCATAGGGAATATAACAAGTTGATTGTTACTTCTGCATTGTTCATTGTATTTTTTAATTGTTCATTGTATTTTTGCATTGTTCATTGTATTGCTACTTAACTTGATGGATAAATATCCCGCTAAGAAGGCGATTGCTTACTTTTGAAATATTGTTAATAATTTAAAGGGGAGATCTTGTATATGTATGTTACTATGCCGCGCATGCGCCTGACAATAAATAGTCCCAGCCAAGATGTCTGCTGTGCTTGTCAATACACAATAATGATGGGCACATTCTCAGCATAAATGAAACAATTATTACATGCAATAATAAAAAAGTACGAAATTTAAGAGTATTTCATTGAATACATACGGAACGTTTGTTGATATGGTACGTGATATGGCCAACGTATATAACATATGGCATGTTTTGACGAATGAAATATCATTTGTTTAGGGAGTTTAAGACAGTAAATCATTTACTGCATTCAAAGTTACGTCTTTTCCTTGCACACATCAACAACCTTCTCCCATTCTGTGTGAGACTTGTTGCACTCAACTGCTTAGTTTACCACCACCCAATTTGATCGTTCCAGGACCAACTGATGCTACAGGATGATCTCAATCCTCTGCAACACTGGGCTGGTGTCCGCAAGATGCAATTAAATCATTGGGTTTCTTTATTGCAATCTGTCTCAGTGCTCGAGAGACCTGAAAGAAATGGCAAACTTTTCATTGGCCTGCTCTGTGCTACAGAACGTTTGCCAAGCTTGGGACCCTCACACCAGGAAGAACATTGTTGCAAAACTAGAGCAAGTCCACCATAGAGCAGCATGATTCGTCATGAGTGACTATACTACCTCCAGCCTCGGGGGGGGGGGGGGACTTCAGGGGTGAATGGAGCGGAGTGCCACTGAAGGTCCAAAATCATACCCCTTAGTGAAACCAGCGAAACTATGAAAATGATACCCCTATTGAAACCACCGGATAAAAACAATGGGGTATTATCCCAAGGGGTATTATTCTATGTGATACTGTAATGAAAACAAGATTTTCTAAACTTATATTTACCTTTTATGCTTTTTTATGGCTCAATAATGCAAAATCACATGGAAAGAGAGCGAGATATTGAACCTCGAGATTGAACCTCCCTTAGTGAAAGTGGCTGGAATGTTGAAATCATGACCCCTAGTGAAACTGAGTGGTGGAAAAGGTGACCCCTAGTGAAACTGCGGGGTCGAAAAGGTGACCCCTAGTGAAACTGCGGGGTCGAAAAAGGTGACACCTATCAGTAGCACATGCCATGGCGACTATGGAAGTACCCCCGCCCCCGAGCCTACAGCAGCTCAGAGAACTACAATAGCCAGTGTGATCCCTCCACCCCTGAGGCTCAGTTGGCTACCTAGCCTGCCTCTGGAGGTCCATGTACCAACAACACGTGGCCTCCCTCTGTTGTAATCATCAGAAATTGATGGTTGCAGAGTATCCATACAAACAAACAATACATTATATACATGCAGGAATTTATGAGAGTATACAGATGGCCAAGGCCCCAATTTGATAAGGCGCATGCGTCACAACGCAAACATATGATTGAGTTGGCCATCAAGAGTGATCGTTTAGTTTTTCTCCCTACACTATCTTCTGATTGGTGGATAGAAAATTGGGGGAAACTTTTAAAAACAAGTTATTACAAAAACTATTTTAAAACTTTATTTCAATCGCTCCCACATGTTTTTAATGCCTTAAACCTCTGCAAAAAGGACATATTGTCAGGTAAATATTTAAAGGAATTTTTGTTTTGGTTCAGCTTTGACGCTAGAAGTGTGACGGATTTTAATGTGGAATTTTATCTGACCATGTCAGAAAATTGATCAATATATAGTAGAAAAAATATTTCACCTTTGCTGCATAGGATATCTGATGATTAATTTGAGCTAGTGCATTGAAATATCGTCCATGCATCAAGAAATAAAAGCAGCCATTGTGTCATCGCCCCTAGATCACCCAGGAGGCAATTTACGTTGGTTTAATACAGTGCCACAGTTGTGTAATATGACATAGCTTATGGTTAGAGCGTACGGCTGTCAAACCTGATTAGCTTACACTGTGAGTTTGTAAACACTGCACAGCAGACTGACTGACGGCAAACGGTTACGTTGTATGTCCTGCAGTGTTTTTACCTCTTTTTGAGGGTCTGCGGAGTATAAATCCAGATCCAGATGTCCGCCATTAAATTGCTGTTTCAACTAAGTGTGTTGCCACTGTTGAGTATAATACAACACAAGGTTTGGAAGCCTTGTTAAAAGGCGTGTCCCGAGTAGAGGAGTCACCCCTCTGCACATAAAAGAACTCATCTAGTTTGAAAACTATAGCAAGTGTGATCCCTCCACACCCCTGAGGCTCAGTTGGTTAGCTAACCTGCCTCTGGAGGTCCGTGTACCAACACCACGTGGCCTCCCTCTGCCGTAATCATCATAATTGTAGGCTGGTGTATCCACATGGACAAACAAACGTGGAAACCATATAGTGTAGAATCTACGTGATTTTGGGAAATAGAAATGACGTGAATATATGCTGTACTTTTGAAAGGGTAAATCATGTGCAGATACGTGATTAATTCATGCAAATGTAAATGTGCTTATTTACAGTCACACTTCACAGTTTGTCGTTTTCTATCGACTTTACATCTACACCAGGTGATTGGCATCCTTGTCAGACATGCTGATCACTCATATCAGTGTTCACTCGCCTGACCTGTACCTTTTTAATGTGTAGGTACCACAGAGCAGTGTGCAACTGGTTAGAGGTAGGATTGCTCAACAC
Source organism: Streblospio benedicti (assembly GCA_019095985.1). NCBI lineage: Eukaryota > Metazoa > Annelida > Polychaeta > Spionida > Spionidae > Streblospio > Streblospio benedicti. The sequence continues at coordinate 8,075,224 of CM032669.1, forward strand.
CCACCATCAGACCCAACCAGGAATCAAGCCCACGACTTTCTAGTCACAAGTCCAACTCCCTATCCATTCAGCCAGGGAGGCACACGTACATTCTAAGTGAATTTTACACACAGAATAATCATTATTTCTATGTAGAAATGAAGAGTATGTGGTGTTAATGTCTTAATTCTTGCATTCTTTACAGATGCCACCTGGGATCATAACTATTCTCTAGTAGGTACGGAGACATAGAACCCAGCCCTGGATTCTGCCTCTGATGGGAGTCACTCGAGGGAGCAGCTTCTGACGGAGGATTCACAGGATTCATTTTTGTGTGGGTTAAGTTTCCATTTGCCAAGCTAATCCCGTACAAGCGGACGAACTTGGAAAGTGAAAACTGGCGGAGAGTGACAAAAATCCCTTCTAATGTAGGCACTGGTGTGTGGCTCTCTTAAAGAGTTCACTAGAATAAGTCTCTGTACTGATAGAATTGCACCAGTTAGGATTAGGTTTTGCTGCTATCTCACTAAGGAAGGTTTTGTGTTGCTTCTTAGGCTTGTATAGTATTAGTCAGGCATGGTACACTACAGTATCATGACCTTCCAGCAGATTAGTGGCACTCTCCTCCGTGAGAGGACCTTCATTTATCTACCTTCTGGTTACTCCTCTCTGAGGAGGATATCCCTGTGGAGTGGTGGCCCGACCATATGTACCACATGATATCCATGTGCAGTGTAGAACATGCAAGTCTTGTTCACGCAGGCACGGTCTGTGCTTTTGCTCTGCATTAGATTAGCTCACGAAGTTAATTTATCCAACTCCTATTTTTATTTCAATTCTACCCTCACTGTTATGCCAAGCAAGCTCCTACCATATATATATATATAGTTATTTTTATTTCTTTTAGGAGATTGCAGCATGTCTTTCCAACATCATCATATAGTGCCTTGAAAGGCCTTTACCATTTGAGAGAAACTATTGGTTCAGGTAAGTTTCAATATCATAAACTTGCTTGTGGCTCATGGTTTTATGATGCAACCAAACAACTAGGACATGTCAACTTTAACAAAATGAAATTAAAGAATGTTTTCAAAATTGTAATGTATTTGAAAAAAAAAATAGAGTCTACAACCTGGTAATAGTAGAATTTACCAATAACACATACCTATGGTTATTTCAGGTGGATTTGCAAAGGTGAAATTAGCTTACCATGCACTTACTGGGGATAAGGTCGCTGTAAAGATCATGGATAAAAAGACGCTTGGAGATGATCTACCAAGAGTCAGAACAGAAATAGCAGCCATGAAAGACTTGGCGCATCAGCACATCTGTAAATTATTCCAAGTTATTGAAACTGAAGAGAAATTTTTCATGGTTCTCGAGGTATGTATCTATATTCAGGGAAAGGAAAAAAGAGAGGAATGCGAATAGTTGCTCATGATATGACTGTAAAATGGCACTGTGTCAACTTGTTACTTGTCATGAAAGGGTTGGG
>CM032669.1:8076797-8176441 GCA_019095985.1 Streblospio benedicti
TTGGTTCAATGTTTATTCTAAGACATTTTTGATGAACCAAAAAGGTTCGTGTACTTTTAAAATTGATTAATTAATTGGTAAAAGTATAATAGTATTTAGCTTTTTGCCATTTAGATGGGTCTTCGTTGGACACTAATGGATCATGTATTTCAATGGGGTCTCATTCACCTGTAGCATGTAGTGGGTAGTACACATTTTTAAAGTATTGTCTAGAAAAGCTGCTGGAAATTTAGATGTAGGATACTTAGTTGTGACACTTTTTATTACATGATATAGTTCAAATTTGTGTATTCTCTTCAAGTTCTATTCTAGTCATTCATATGTTAAATTGGTAAAAAAAACAAATAAAGTGTTATTTTTAATAACTATGTTTTAACTATATGGTCTTTCACATTTTAATCTGTACTGTGTATAACCAAAGAAAATATTTTACTGGGGCGCATCTCACTGAAGCAAAATAAACAATACCCTGAATACAATGTACAAACAAATATTTTTTAATGTACATTTAACTAAATGAAATTACCTGGCGTGTGACAACTACTTGTGGAAGACATGCTGGTGGGTCTGCCAGCACGTACGGAAGGGTTGGCAACCTTGACGAGAAGCATGCACCTCGAACAGCATGCGAGTTCATGGTGGCAGAACTTTCGACACGCCTCCTGGCGGCAGAACTGCATTGGGGTTTTATCTTTTTTAAAGATGGTAAAATTTCAAATGTGGTCATTATCTCACTGTCGCACATATCTTGAGGTGCAGACAAGCTGCCATTATATAAATGCTTATTTACAAAACAAAGAATGAACATATTGATGAGATAACGTCGTTCTAAAGAGGAATATTTGGTTTGATTTTTTTTTATTTCTCCTGTATTACTTTCTAAACATAAAACTACCAAAATTGATCAAAAATACTTGTTCATCTAAACAATCTTTAATAACATGTTTTCAACATCAATAGTGTCCTTTTCAAATATAATTTTTTAAGTACTTAATATTTGGTAAGTAAGGTTCATTGCATATGTATCATATTATTTGTTTTTTTCCTCTTCAAATATATGCTTAAATTTATTTACAAACGATATACTATAAAAATAAGTAAATTTTATTTTTTGATGTTATGGTTTTTACCCGGACACCCAGGAAGCTCAACTGTCGTAGGAGGAGGAAATCAAAAATAAAAAATAAAATTAAATAAAAAATAGAAAGTTTTATTTTTTATATTATGGTTTGCGGACACCCAGGATGCTCAACCGCCGTATTATGGGGGTGAAAATATGCTGTACTATGTACCATCTATTCACGTATACAGGCCCCTGGCTCTAACATCGATTCAGATTCAGATATTTTATTTATAATAACATACAAAAATTAAGTAAAAACATTACAATAAAAGCATCAATAAATAATTTATTAGTATGAATTAAATAATGATAAAAAAGACTAAACACTACAATGAGATTATAAACAGGGAGCACTGAAAGTTTTGCTATAAACAATAACTTATTTCCATAGTGGACCCGAACCTGGATATGGTCCCTTGGGCCTTTACCCAAACTGAATTTCTTATTCTTCAACAAAGCTGACTTAATTTTTGGCACGGTAATTTCACCGAAAGTAACTTTCCTGGGCGTATATGTCATTACATATGGTTTATTGTGAAAGAAAGAGCCATCATGTGTGTACATCTGCTTTATTATCGCGAAGTAGTGACGGTTTTGCTGTTATTCTGGAGTGTCAAGTCTATTGAACATCTCATTTGTTATTCCTCAACCTCAAATACAGCAATGTATAATCCATTTAGCAGGGCTGCCAAGTAGTACGGATGTAGCCATATTCATACAAATTTGAGGGTCTGAATACAGGAGTACCGATGTGTAAATTTTACAGTACAGATTTCAGTGGAAACTAGTTTCCCATCACGCCTGCGTTAGTTTCATGGGCGCGACCATATTTGCTTACATTCAGAGCGCCACCATAGGCAATTCACTGAAATAATTTCAACTAGTTCATGCCAGTAGCGGGGAAAACGCGGTTCGCGCCGCTGCTGTATTTGCGTTGTGATAAATGCATGTTGCGGCGGTACTTACTAGTATGTGAGCCGTACAAAAATGGCTACCATAAGGAAACAGATGTCAATGTGTAGAAATTTCTTGTTATATGCTTAAGATATTAAAGTAACATTAAAATGAATTATGTACGATCATTCTTAGTGACGTTTTACATAAAGTTATCTACATTTAATCCCGATGACACTGCTTCTAAATGCCGTTTGACGGACTTATATGATGAAACCTGTGACAGGATCTAACATGGGTTAAATCACAAATGCTTTTCTACTCCAATTATGAAAAAAAAAGACCAAGAAATATAGTAATAACAATCAATTCATGTCAGATTTTGGTGATACTTTTTTTAATTGATTCCCATGATATCTAGAATTTTTTCCAGTGATTTTTTTTTCCATTTCACCCCAGAGTAGAGTAGTTCACAATAGTAGAATACTAGTATATACTATTATTGACATATTGCTTATTATAAGTAGAAAAACATTAGATTATATAAACATTTTTGGGGTTTTCAAGCAAGATTTTATTAAGGTTTTTGCATGAAAATAAAGATCTTTCATTGATGTGATTAAGTTTTTCAACGCTGATCGGTTCACATCTCTCTACTAGCATAGTAGTACCACTACACAACCCACATTCCTACAACCCACTAGTTTTACCCCCACACACCCATGACATACTGCAGTAAGCATCCTGTCGACTTTTTTGGGTTGTGTTTTAACTTGGGGCCCCTCATTTTTAAAATGGCTCTCTTTGAAGGTCAATTGGCCTTGTAGGGCTCCTCCAATGCAAAAGCTAGATTGAACACTGTAATACCACTCAACCCATTGACCATTTACATTGTATTTATCTAGTTCTGTGCCGGTTTACTTTTAACCCAGTTTCATGATGCGCTGATTCAAATTTATCAGACGCAATGATAGTAATATTCATGATACTTATCTAAAAAGGTTCCATGATGACTTGAAATTAAGAGTAACTTTTTTAGTATACTCCGTTAAAGTTTGAGTTGAATTGTATATTTTATTGATACATAGATATACATATATTCAAATGTGACCCTGAAGTATTTTCATATATTACAGATTTATATACAATACACATAGACTGTACAATGATCTTGCTTTTCTCATTGCAGGAAAATTTATTGCTAGATGAAGAACAAAATTTGAAGTTGATTGATTTTGGACTGTGTGCAAAACCAAAGGTATGCCATTTATGTATAGAAATGAATTTTATTTTGTATTTTATTTAAATTCTTTCAGATAATTTATTCAAGTCTGAGTACTAAGTCGTCCAAAGATTTTAGCATATTAGTAAATAACAAAAATATGATCACAAGACTTAAAAATGCAATGATATTGGCGTGTTTTTTTTTCATGGTTGTATTGCAATAATTATGAAGAACATTTTTCATTAAGATAAGTTCATTGCAGAGAGGAATTGCAAATGCGTTATTCACATGTTTGGTCGTATTAAAAATTCTGTGTCAGAGGACAATATCACAGATCATTTAAATAGAAACAAATATAGATTATCAGTGTTTTAGTACTTCCATAAAATTATTATTTTTTGCCCATTTAGAATGAAGCAAATTGTTATCAGTCCTTCAATCCATCCACAAAATTCCAGAACTGATTGCTGGCAAGCAATATCTGGGTCCAGAGGTAAGGAACGGAAAAAAGTCTTTACCAACAGAATGTGTCATTTTACAGGTTTTCTTATACAAGATTCGTGAAATATGGTATGCAGCATGTGGTCGCATTTTCTTATATTCTTTCTTCTATTTCTGCTGCTCTAATGCGGTCTAAATTAAATCTATGTTGGTCCAAATGTTTTATGTATTTTTATTTACTCTTTCGACATCTTTCAATACCATCAGTATCCTTCTCAAATTCAAATTTTAAAGTATTAGTTCCAAAAAACTAATACTCTAATTTAGAACTAATATTTTGAAATTTGAATATGAGAAGGATACTGATGGCATTGAAACCTGTCGAAAGAGTGAATCGAGTAAATAAAAATACATAAAACATTTGGACCAACATAGATTTAATTTATTAGATCAGCAGAAATAGAAGAAAGAATAAAAGAAAATTCAGGTTTTCTTGTATTGATATTTTTATAATTAGATTTATATGTACTGTATTTGGAAGCCTAAAAATTGAAATGCTCTCATAAAAAAAAAAGGAATTACTTTTAAGCATAATCACATCAGACATTTAATTTTTATCTGTGTTATTGTGTCATTAATTTATCATTCGAAATGTCAACAGATTTTAACTTCAGTTTCCTGAAATATGTTAAATTCTCAAGAAAACCCTCACTTCCGTTTTCTGTCTACACGGCTCTATGCAGTGACAGCAACGTACATGTGCAGTATTGACGTAAACAAGAAAACGTTCTGGAATGTGTAGCGTATTTCTCGACAATGGGAAGAGCAGCGTTTGGCGTAAATGAATTCACGTGTGCATTGTGATTGTTTGACGATGTAGCGGTATTTGCTGTGTTAACGTAAGCAATGTTAAAGCCCCAGGAAACTTTCATTAGCGGCCTCTGCTCTAAAAACTGTCCAGTATGATGTACAATGATACATATGCAATGAATTATAATTCACAACCAACAAAATAAAGCAACTTTATGTAGAGAAATATCACGTCAAAAATGGACACTTTCCTGGTCACATGTCAATGTTTTCCCCTCGCGGGTGTGTGATCACGTGACGTGGTGACGCGGGGATTTCCTTGAGAATATAATACATTTAAGTTTATTCTTTTATAGTGTGGAGATTGTAATGTAGAAAGTTGAGGTTAACTATTTTTTTTCATAGGCTGACGTATGGAGCATGGGTGTACTGTTGTATGCTTTGTTATGCGGCTTTCTTCCTTTTGATGACGATAATATAGCATATTTGTACAAGAAAATCCAAGTAAGTCTACATAGGTTGCAATGCATATCCTGCTTCATACTTTAATAATATTGGTAGTTCTTATGAATTTCGCCATTGGGTTTTATCCATGGAATTGCTATAAAAGCAGAATATTGAAGTAACCTAAACCTTGAATGTAACTTGAATGCTCCCCAGTCTTCAAGTAGTAATAAAACTATGATGACAGGAAAATTTATGAAATTACTAACTGCTTACCAAACGAAATTAAAATGAGACTATTTATGTCGCAACCCAGTTATAGAAATGCGACAAACACTGTTTTTATGGGTAAAAAGTCGCGAAATCGCGGCCAAGATCCATCACTGCATTCAATATTATTTTTTATAATTTTGTACTGTATATAACTTTGATTTTAGGCTGGTAAATACGAGGTTCCAAAATGGTTGTCAAAAGAGACTGTGATGCTGCTAGAAGATGTGCTGCAAGTCGACCCAAAGCGCAGAATCCCCGTGAGAGAGCTGCTTAAACACCCGTGGCTGCAGAAAGATTTCAAGCATTCGGTGTCTTGGAGAAGCAAATACAAGGTACTTTTTTCACAGAATGTAAACTTCTATTGGGTTCCATTTTATAAATATTGATTCAAATATATAGATACCTATTGGAAGCTGTCATTTTGTCTTTGGCAAGACTTTTGCTCTTGTCTCAAGAGCTTCGTCGCCTGAGGAAGCTCTTGAGACAAGAGCAAAAGTCTTGCCAAAGACAAAATGACAGGTTCCAATAGGTATCTATATATTTGAATCAAGGTACTTTTTTGCTATAAATGGGGCAACTGAAAGTGCAAAAATGTGATAATGAACGATTATTTCTGTGAGGGTTGGATTTTGGACCGGCCCAAACCTATTTCCACTGGATGGGTGGTGGAAACTGACTATGAAATGGTGCACATGTTTTTTCAATTAAGTACCAGAAAAGAAGCGTGTTCCATTTATATTCGAAAATATATAGCTTTTTATTATAGGTAGTAATTGTGATGAAATTGCATGATAAAAGTAGTAAAAATTCTTCTCATTACATAAAAATGTAAAAATAAAGATTTTCTCCTTTTAGTTACTTCAACACAATTCTGCCATATGCCAGCATTTTTTTGCGTCTCTTTCACTTTTATATGTTTTTAATAATTTAGAATACTTTATAATTACTATTATCTAAATAGATAAGTTTCCAAGCGCTACGCTTGCTATCTGTTGCTGTGTACAGCTATGAAATGTGATGACTTGCGCACTTTTTTTGTTCTGAACCTTATGTTAACAACATTATGTTAGAACTCGAACCAACTTCAATTAAATCAAAGCATAGTTAAAGTTTAGGAGTAATTCTGTATTGTCAGGGGCGGATTTAGGGGGAATGGGGGGCGTGCGCCCTCCCCTAAAAAAAGAAAAAAAGAAAAAGAAAATTAAATTTATAATGAAGGTAACATCAATGTAACATAACACCACCCCCAAAAAGCGGATGGCTCCCGGACTACTGATAATCAACACCCAGTGCAATATTTCGATCGATATACTCACGTGGTGTTTGTTTTGCGTCAATCATCGCGTCACATTCACCACATTCGGTCTGTAGAGTTTAGGGTTGTAGACAGTACTATGCTACAGTACAATGTGTGGCTACAACTAGCATTTTTTGTTTTTATTATATTGTCATTGAAGTTGCATTCCTTTTCCTTTGCAATGGCGGGTCCTAAAAAGCAAGCTAAATTACATGTCTTCTTTTTGAACAGGCCTACATGTACCACCACAAAGTAAGTATGCCATATATGAAGTGTTAAATTTGTCTTTAAAAAATCGTAGGTTAATATAAATTATGATTAAGGCCAAGTAGGGCTGTCAGGCCGAGGTAAAGAGGTGTGTGCCAAGGTGATTGGGGGTGGGGGTGGGTAACTAAATCACTTAAAGATAATGCTCAGTCAAAAATATATGTTCTGTAAAAGTTAGGATGATTAAACAATAGCTTTTCCATTGGAAGTATAAGAAAATAAAACTTATATTTTTCATGTTTAATAATAATTACACATATAAAAATACCATCATATATTGTCAGCTAAAAACACAAGGTCACGTGATATTGCATAATCGAATGATCTTCGCCAGACGTACCGTGGATTTCCAACGGCAGACGTGACAATTAACATGGGAGGGATAGGCGGCTTTGTATGTGCACCATGCAAGTTACGTCTGATGAAAATCATTCGGTCGACATTTCTCGCCTTCACGTGTTTCGGTGGGCTTAGAACCGACTTGTTATGGAGGGTATTCAATTTGCTCTAGAAATTTTAAAAGAAAGTCACTTGCAGAATGCAACATATTACTTCTATACACTCATACTTGATAGCCCACTGAGCATAACCTTTAAAACAAGTGTCTGAAAGAGATTCTATTAAGTGGAGAGAGGGTCTTTTTATTTTGATTTGTAACATGTATATGATATTGAGATAACACATACATGTAGGCCTTTCCTAGGCTCTATTCTAGGTGGATGTCTGAACCCGATCAATGTGTTTATTATTGTTGGATGCTGATAAAAATGTTTTCAGTACATATATGTATGCTAGGAACTATCCTAGATGGATACTCTGTTAGATAGTTAAGAAGATGTATAAATCAGATCAAGTTGTTCATTGTTAGATATGAATAAATAGGTTATTAAAATAGATGAATTGTTTCTTTTCATTGTTAGTGAACACCCCTCTAGACACCTCTAAAACACCATATGCACTGTAGCTTCCGGCTGGTCCCCCCACCAGGGCTCTGCCCTGGACCCTCTGGGGCCTTAAGCAGCCCCCAGACCCCTTGCCACAGTTGCGCCCCCTAACTCAAAATGCTGGATCCGCCCCTGACTGTGTTTGATGCTATAACTAATATAGATATTTACTCCTAACCATGTTGTAGTATCAACAAGCCATTGCTCTTAGAATGTCATCAAAGGTCAGTTAATAACTAGTTAAGTTTGTAAAGAGATTCATTGGATTTCTTTTTCATATCAACAAGTATCACTAATTTTGTGCTAAATCCATATAAACTTACTATAATTGTCTTAATATTTTCGGACATTTTCAATGTCCCAGGGCTGAACACTAACTTTTTTTTTTTCACGTGCCCAACAGGGCACGTGATAGTCCAAATCCATGTGCCCTGATCTCATTTTTGTGTGCCCTGAATTTTTTTTAGCTAAACCGCAGACGGCAAAATAAAAAAAAATAAAAACAAAAAATAGTTCAACTATCAGATCAACATGAAAACTTAATTTATACATTGTGTGTTTCACCATAGGGAATACAACATTGTGGATATGATGGTCCTGTTTAGCTAAAATATAATAACTGGTACTTTTTTATGGTGTGCCCATTAGGGCACAGGAGTCTAAGATTTGATGTGCCCTGACTTAGATTTTATGTGCCCAGGACACCAGGGCACTAGCTAGCGTTCAGCCCTGTGTCCATCGTCTGAGACTTTTCTGTCACCAGGTGGCAGCACGTGACAGAAGTGGAAGTCAGTCAGTGTTTGTTGTTGGGGGGTGGTGGAGGACGCGCGCGGTGGTTTGGGGCTGCCCTAGGTCTCAGGAGGTTGTCGTAGGCGTGAGATAACTGGTATGCTCCTTCACCTCTGTTCATGTTCTCCTCAGTCTTTCGAATTGTTATCAACTCTAATATTTGTCTGTCCAGTAGGTTTAACTCCTTGCAAGGAGCTAGCTTTATTGAAGAATGGGGAGCGTTCAAGTTACATTCAAGGTTTAGGTTACTTCAATATTCTGCTTTTATAGCACTTCTATGGATAAAACCAAAATGGCGAAATTCATAAGAATCACAATGCTTGCAAGGAGTCAAACCTATTGGACAGACAAATCTTAGAGTCGATAACAATCCGAAAGACTGAGGAGAACATGAACAGAGATGAAGGAGCATACCAGTTATCTCACGCCTGTGACAACCTTCTGAGACCTAGGGCAGCCCCAAACCACCGAGCGCGCCCTCGACCACCCCCCAACAACAAACACTGACTGACTTCCACTTCTGTCACGTGCTGCCACCTGGTGACAGAAAAGTCTCAGACGATGGACATTGAAAATGTCCGAAAATATTAAGACAATTATAGTAAGTTTATATGGATTTAGCACAAAATTAGTGATACTTGTTAACTAGTTAAGTGTTAGAAGTATTGGAGTTGTTTCTTGTTTCAAGAGGACTGAATTGAATTACTAAATTTACATTGTCAAATGATTATAAAACGTTTAAAATTCTACCAAACAGGTTTCTTCTGCTGTCCAAATGTATTTTTATTTGCTTTATACATTTGTATATATATATATTAATTTACAATAATATATTCTATCACAAATAGGGTCTGAATTGTGTCCTGTGTTAAAGACACAAAATGGTGATGAGGCTAGCCCCAAAAAATTCAGACTTTGATTAATTGATTGATTGATTGATTTTGCCTATTAAGATCTGAGACCATTACAATGGCATTCACAATTTTTACATTTTTGCTGAAACTATTCTTCTTGAAAAATAGCGTAATAAAGTTTTATTTCTATTGTGACATTCGTTTATTGCAGAGTGACCACATAGACGAGGATTGTGTCACCCAGTTGTCTGTTCATTATGGCAAAACTCGCGAGGAAATGAAGCAGATGATAACGGAGGTCTGTTTACATCATGCATTTATTATACTTTATATCTTGAACTAATCATATTAGTAATTTTGTTCTTTTTGTTTCTGATTTATTGCTAATATGTCCCAAACATGAACTATCAAAAGAAAATTACTTTATTTGATTTAAATTTCGAGTACATATACTCCTTATCAAAGATCCAAAATACTGAATTTGATAATTTTGTTTTGATAGTTTGTTTGGGACATAGTAGCAATAAATCAGAAACAAAAAGAATGAAACCGTATGCTATGCACCTAATCAACAGAACATTGAAGTAATTTTGTGAAGTCTATACCTAGCATATGGTCTTGTTTGTTATATTATGTTTGCTTTCTATGTTAACCTAATAAGTTCTAAAATATTTTAATTTGATTTGATTGCTCTATTTCTGTTGTTTTAAGTTCTAAGATTGCTCAAAATATAAAAATACCTGTTGTTCCAAAAATACTTTATTATGCTTCAATATACTGCAGTATCCTTTTCACTAAAATTTGTTATGATTGTTTAAAAAAAAATTATGCATTTATTGAAAAGGATTCTGTAGTATATTGAAACAGGTTGAATAAAGAATTTTTGGAACTCAGGTATTTTTATATTTTTGAGTAATTTTAGAACTTAGCACAGCAGAAACAGAACAAAAAATCATATCAAATGAGACCATACGCTGTATACCGAAACACCAGACTTTTTTATTCTAAAATATTTTCTAAATGTTTTTAAATTTTATTCAAGCTTTTCAGCTCCAAAGAGCCATAATCATTATATCACACAATACATGTGAAATAATGCATATGTACATGTTTAATGTATTATTGTCATTATGGCTCTTTGGAGCTGAAAAGCTGAATTGAAATTTAAAATCATTTTGAAAATTATAACTTATTTGATAGCAAAGAAAAAAAGCATAATAAGAAAAGTTGTACTTTAAGTAATTTTTGAATAAGAATATTGATTGTTTTAACATACTTATGAGAAAAGCAATATACAGATTTAGAAGTCGCTTATTTCAAAGTGAAAATAGTCTAGTCAAAGCAAAGTCAAGTTTATCTTCTCAATTTTTTTATTTACAGCAGTAATATTGGCTGTAAATGGTATGAACTCCTGTTTTAAGGAGCATTTGTGATAATGTTATTCATCTGTATATATTGTATCTATTTTGAATTAATTCTATGGACTTGTTTCCGAAATAAATATACTTATACTTATTAATTCTGCTCAGTTCCGCAACACTATTATTCTGATGTTGCACAACGATAAGTACAGGACAATCACATGCCTGTGTCGTATTACATAGATTTTTTGCAAGCAATCTAATGTTGGAAAACTTTTGCACCAAATGCCATCCTCATTTTGACATGATGTGTTAAAAAACCTGGTGTTATTTGTTTTAATTTAAAAAAAGTTGCTGTTTTGAAAACAGGCTAATATGATGGAAAAAGTTGTATTTGAAAAAGAAACAACTAATGTGATTTGTAAATATTTTACTAACCAAATCCACGTTGAAAAGTGTATGCTATTTGATTTTTAATTTACTTTTTAAAGTGTTCCATTTTACATATTCTATTTAATCGTTGTCAGACGCACACTTTGGGAAACAAAACTTATAAATAGGACTTGATACATTATTTACACTGCATCATGTCAGAAATTACTTCATTTTCAGTGGAAATATGATTATTTGACCGCCACATATCTACTGCTATTGAACAAGAAAATGAAAAATCGCCCTATTCGCCTTGTTCCCCAGCGGCCATTGACAGAGAGACAAGAGGAGCAAGAAAACAAATCTAGGGTAAGTAGTTTTACATGAAAAATCCAAAACCAAAGCCAAATTATCTTTATCACAGAATCACTTGCACTTTTGTCTTTTCCCACTATATAATATCGTCGGCTCATGGAATGAGCCTCTATGGACTTCGTAACAGCGACCTAGAAAACTAATCAAATAGGGCAAACCTCTCGCAAATTTGGGGGGACTTTTTACAACGAAGACAATGGTTTTTACGTTTGACGTATGGGGCTGCGTGTGGATAGAATTGGGAGGATCTCAAGTGCTCAAAACAAGTTTTGAGCAATATAATTTAGCCCTTGATATTCAGGGTGTCTTTTCCCCACTGAAGTGTAGATCTTGATTGATATATAAATATTTTTTTTTTCCCAATTGAATTTACCGTATTTGCTCTAATAAGTGCACGGTGCGGTTATATAATTTTTTTTAACAAAAAACGAAAACAAGAGATTTAATAAACACACCCCAACCATTTTTCGTGCTTCATACATTTTTTCTTTTATCTCTTGCTTGGAACGATAAATGTCAACATGTATGAATCGCAAGCATTGTTTCACAACGCGCCTGCCGTGGTTATGTGGTTATCAGAATAATATGGGCGTGTTTGTCTTACAATATGGCATCAGGTAGGTGAAATCTTTGCAAAAAAAAAAGCAAGATTTTTTTGCAGGTGGATGCACTTATAAGAGTGAATACGCTGTATTCAATGAGGTAAACTGTTGTAAAAACATTAAATCTATGCCAGCGAGCACTACAAACAATTCCATCATATATATAATCTAAATAAAATAATAATAATGCAGGGTGTCGTCAGATACTTAAAATGTCTTATTTTGATTTTGGTGAAAATAGCTATTAAAGTCTTAATTTGCTTGAAGTTGTCTTAAAAGGTCTTGATTTATATTTTCATTATTCATAGTCATTGTAATTTCTAATTTTTACTCATGTTTATATTGCCTTTGATAAAAAAAATGCTTAATCATGTATGATTTGAATTTATTAAAGGTCTTATTTTGCTTCCGGGGAGGTCTTAAATAGGTATAAAAAGTTCATATTTTAGTTTGCCAAAAACCTGCAGGCAGCCTGTAATGTTTGTCTGTTCTTGATTACTGCTGTAGTCACATTGATAGTTTTTTCTTCCATTTTAATAAATTTACTCTCAGCATTACGATCATGACTTGTTTTGTTTTGGAATGTTCATTTATGCTGTGTTCGTAGTGTTCACAATTGTTTAATTTTGAATTTTTATTTTTATTTACGTTTTCAAACCATGTAGGTTCCTGACAAGGAACCTACATGGTTTGAAAACGTTAATGAAAATAAAAATTCAAAATTAAACAATTGTGAACACTACTAACACAGCATAAAAGAACATTCCAAAACAAAATGAGACCAAGCACTGTGTACCAAATAGGATTTTTAGAGCATGACTCGAACCTTTGTGAAAATGTTGTGGTCATTCCAGCCGGTCAGTGCTGACCTAGTGGAGCTGATGAACTCTCCGTACATCGACACTCTGGCCGCTAAACAGCGGAAGCAGGACCGCTCGTACCACGAGACACGGTCAGCACGCAGCAACAAAGACAAGGTGACCACTAGCAATGTTTTGTTTATTTTTTTTTAAATGATATCTGTTTGGTATATATGTGTTTCCCAGTGCTTGCGGATACATTTTCAAACTTCTCTCTCTCTCTCACACGTCTTTTAGTAAGCATGTTTCTACCAATGATAGATATAGCTGAAGACAGGTTTTACAACCCTAAGCTTCCATATTTGGGTGCATTGTGTTATGATTTTAAACATGTGTGATTATTTCGAAATACTAGTAGAAACTTGCAATTGTGAGATTGTTTTCCATACGTCTTGCCATAAACTATTGATACTGTTGTTTACTTCATTGAATGTTTGCAGATACACTAATGCACGGAAATAATTATGATACATAGGACATGATTTCGGATATTATATTATATAAGTAAGTAGAGATGTGTAGTCAGATCACAACAAAAAACAAAATCAACTATTAAATATAGAGTTTTGAAAAGCGTATTGTCCTAATACGCTTAAATATAATACATTTATATTCTATCTCTCTCTCTCACTCTCTCACTTCCATGGAAACTTAGGGTTGTAAAACCTGTCTTCAGCTTTAGCATTCTTTTGCATGTATTTTCAGTCGATATCGACCTCCAGAACTGCCTTGTAAAAATATGTTGTATCAGGACTGTCCATATACGGATTCTGTACATGGTTAGTTGTCAACCGGACTACTTTTGCCCCACTTCAAATATGTTCAATAATCTAGCACACCTACAACTTCTAGGAAAACCCCCAAAATCAATGAACATCAAAGAGATGCACAGAACAGCGTGCGTAGCTGTCATACGGCTGACATAATTGTATTGCAGAAGTCCGATCATAGGCGTCTATATGTCTGAGAGCGTGACTGCGCGTGTTTTGTTATGATTATACAAAGTATTCGTACATTATTGCATTTTGTAATTTGTTAATGAATTATCGTGTTAAACGTGTTGAAAATATGCCAGTTTATTTTGAAATAGTATTGCAATTGTTTACAAAACCGGGTTCGTTGTTTAACATTGATTATTTTTTTTGGCTCGTTGTGGCGTATCACGTCTCGCCCGAACGCGGTGATACACCCCAAGAACTTGCTCAATAAAATAATCAATGTTAAACAACTCACCCGGTTTTGTCTATATATCTATCGTTGATAGAAAAATGCTTACTAAAAGATGTTAGAGAGAGAAGTTTGAAAAAGATATCTGTTCGAATAACGTTGAATATTGTGCTACAATGCATGCTTCATTAACAATATTAACACACATAAGTAAGTACTAATTTTCAAAAATGATAATTTTTCGTTGGATCTACTGGTTTTTGCTTTTTCATCTGCTAAACAGCTGTGCTGGGAGTTCAAAAGGCTCAGTTGAAGTCATTTTTCATGTCCTTGTTATCTCAAATTTGATTCTAACACATTTCAATCTTTCCTTACTTATTTAATATACATCAATAGATCGACAATTCTTTTACCTGCTTTATTATCCGACGAGTCCTAAATATTTTTAAAAATTCCTAAAGTTCTGCAGTTTTACACGTTTTGACAATAAAAGAGGACATTTTATTGTTGAAATGTGTAAAACTGTATAACTTTAGGAATTTTTAAAAATATTTAGGACTCGTCGGATAATAAAGCAGGTAGAAAGATCTTTCAGTGTTTTGATATCTATTAAATAAGTATGAGAGGACCTACTGCAGCTCAAATATTAAACCTTGTAAACATTCTTTCCTTAGGAATTTGACAAAGAGAATTTCATCATCCCGGAGACCCCTCGGACCCCTCGGACCCGCCCCCGCCCCCCCACGTACGGCATGTCACCCCCGCGAGATGTCCCCATGTCAGCATCACAGAAAGCCGCCACCGGCAAGAAAACCCCGCCCATGTCAAACATCCTCGCCAGCTGCTCCATTGATAGCTACAGTAAGTTTTCACGTTTATTATTTAAAGATATTGCTCAGCCAAAACCATATTTGTTCTGAAAAATCCAGTATCAATAGACGATTCCCTATCAATTGCAAATCTAATGAAAATCATATTTATGTTCTCCACATTTAATATTTATTTCACCTTTAAAAATACTGTACGATCTTGTTAACTAAAATACAAGGTCACATGATGTTGCATAATCGAATCATTTTTGCCAGACATACCGTGGATTTCCGACGACAGACGTCAAATTTAAATTGGTTACGTGCACCGTCCAAGTTACGTCTGACGAAAATCATTTGGTTTACATTTCATGCGTTCACACATTTTGATAGGTTTATACTGATGTCTTATTTTGTAGTATTTAAATTGCTCTAGATAGTTTAATATGCTGTTTAAATGAAAGGAACTTTCAGAATGCACAAAACACATAATGTTTATGCGCAAGAATGCATGTTGTGCCACTGAGCATAACCTTTAGAATCCAGTAGACTTGGTTGACAGCACTTGGTCTCATGATAGTTGTGTTTTATGTTCTTTTTGACTGTACAATAATCAAGAAAGAGAATTTTTACAGGGATAATTCTGGGTGAAATACAGTGTGTGCCAATTTGGCACACTTGTTCAAAAAAGTGTGCCATTTTGCAAGATGGTGGGCCAGATCTCAAACGACTTATGTGTGATTGTCATAGAAAATTACTGTTTACGCATGTACTGGTAATCGATTTGGAGTATTGACCCAGCAAATGATATCACAAAGTAGCCAAATCAAATATATTGACGATGAGAAATTTGAAAAACAAAACATATAAAATGTGTGTTTAACTTTAAACGCCTCTAATACATCCAGTCATGAGCAGCACACGTAAAAGATATCGCTTGTATAACCTAATCTACTGTGCCATTTGGCACAGTAAGTTTAAAGTGATTGTACCAATCAGAAAAACAGAGTGCCTATGGCGCAATGGCCCAGCCCAGAATTATCCCTGTTTTTAAAATTAATATTATTTAAACGTTTTCAAGCTCTACAAGGTTTCTTATCAAATTGATAAGGAGCCTTGTAGAACTTGAAAACGTTTAGATAATATTAATTTTAAAAATTCTCTTTCTTGATTATTGTACAGCCAAAAAGAACATAAAACAAAACTATCATGAGTTTTCACGTTACTTTTTGATACCATTGATTTAATTTTGCGAATCATCTCAAATGTGTGAATATAACCAAATTAAGTTTTACGCAAATTTTTAATGTATTACAATATAGCATCAATGAATATGCTCATGGGCTTTGAGGTTGACAATTTTAAATCTTCGTTATTTGTTTGGTATTTTTGCATTGGTATTTCAATGGTCTAGATATTAAATATTATTCATTTTTCCATGATTATAATGTGTAGTGCTAGTAATAGTGTTAATGATAATTATTATATTGTATTTGGCAGAACTTATAAGAGCAATTTGACTGTTAACAGCTCCCAAAGCGCGGAAGAATCTGGGCATGAACTTCTTCGACCAGACGACAACATTGTCCCCGTCACGGTCTGTCGACTCTCAGCTCAACAACATGAGCATGAACCACGGCACGCCCGTCAGCGAAAACAACGCGTAAGTCTCATTTTATACTATTACAGAATCAGAAAAAATTTTCATTGGATTTCTTTTTCATATAAATAGAGATGTTGATTTTGTGATAAATCCATATATAACTGACTGTCTTAATATTTTCGGACATTTTCAATGTCCATCTTCTGAGTCTCAGTCTCAGAAAATGGACATGGAAAATGTCCGAAAATATGAAGACAGTGAGTTATATATGGATTTATCACAAAATCAATATTTCTATTTATATGAAAAAAATGTTCCTTGACATACTTAAGTATTATGATTTTTTTTCAAACTTTTTAAATGAGGATTTATTTACAAACGGTTACAGTTACATGAAAATTTATTACTTTTACAGAGTTGATGGACTAGGGACTTTGAGATATATAAAAATATCATTTTATTAATGTGTATGTAATGTTATGCATGCAATTCAAAATATCCTTATTTTATATGCAGTGTTTTATTAGTACGCTAATAATAACTTAATTGTAGTAATTTCTCACATATCTAAAGGAAAAAATCTATATACCTGCATGAACACCACACATAGCCCGTGATTTTATCATAAGACAGATTCCCACCTAATATGGTGACTGACTTAGTTTTGTGTAGTAAACATTACATACAATGTATTAACAATGTATTAAACTTGTATCAATGTTTCAGTAGAGCATCATTTTTTATGATACAATGTCATATGTTGCTGTAAATTGATACATTTGGGATGATTTACTTTTGTCATGAGAGAGGCTGCTACATTTATTTACATTCTACTGTCAGATATGAAGATTACGGAATCACTTATATAAATGCGAATGCGCTATTCCATAGATCATGGATCAAGCATAGTATTTAATCAATGAGTGATAATGTTAACAACTGAAGACACTTATAATATTCAAATCCTTCAATAAATTAGTACAGTGTAGAATTTAATGTTTTGAATGTTTTAAAATTAAATTACTAAATTAAAATTTAAAATTTGAAAAATTTAAAAAATTTAAAATTTAAAATTTGAAATTAAAATTCCACTGAAGCTGGGTCGCCACCCGCTTAATAGCCTTCCATTTTTTAATAAATAGAATTTTTTAGATTAATATTTTCAATAGATGGACCTGAATTAAAATTCACAATTTTTAATGAACAGATCGAAACATAAATTTGGTCAATTCGACATAAATTTATATTTGAGAATAGGACCACGTTATTTGTCTTTCAGTGTTTTTTATGCTTGTTATTTTTAGCTGTGATAAGAATTCCGGTGACACACCAAACAAAAGAAAGTGAGATTTTTTTTTCTTTAATTTTCCGTACTGGTTTGGTTGTTTTCTTTTTACCATGCATAAATGGCCATGCGCTTATATCCTTATGGAAAAGAGGTTCTCGGAAACTAATTGCTTATTAACTCTTATAAGCAGGGTTTGAACATTTCCTCCTGGCTCAATGGGCTGACAACAATGAAAATTAACCCCGACAAGAAAAAGTGTCTTGCCATTGATTCTGTTAATATGCCAGCTCCAAAAGGTACTCGCTCATCAGGCCAGGAACTAGCTGACCCCAGTTGAAATTAACTGAAACAGGGCCGGCGTGTTGGCCTTATTTCATACCCTGTTATAAGCAAATTATATATACATCATATCGCTTTGCTAGAAATAAAGTGCACCTATGCGCAATAGGCTTACACCAGGTCATTGGGGAGGTTTCAGTGCCAGTCATCAACTTTTTCCATGTTCAAACAATAAATTTTATCATGATTGTTCGACTTCTTACTTATTTCAATCTCTGCCCAATGGAATGAATAACCTTGAGTACCGGTTCATGCGGAGAATACATCTATTACTCCAGCCATCCAGACGAGTATTCAAGTAGCAAAATTTCTACCCCTAATAAATATGTAACTGATTAAAATATGGGACAAATTGGTCTTCTCAATATCTGGCATGTGTCTCAAATTAGTGATGAAGCTACAATTCTATGTGCAGCAAATATAATCATGCACACAATTATTGACATTTTCACTGTTAATTTGGTATGTTTCATATAAATTTTTCTAAGATGCATTCACAATATGTCCGATAATTTGGGGTTTGAGTATGCAAAGCTTTGTTCAATTTTTTATTCGAGTTACGCTTTACGTTTTAACTAGACTTTAAAGATAAATGCATAGTGTTTGTAGTCTTCCCCTTTACTTTCAACAATTCTGTAACATGATAATCGTGTGACCTCCTAGGTGGCAGTCAGGAGCTCGCAGGTCCAATTTCATTTATAAATCTAAATAAAAAATGTAAATGTGGTTATTTATAGTCGCAATTCACTGTTATCGTGCTCTAGCGACTTTACATATTTACACCAGATCATTGGCATCCTTGTCACACTATATCCTTCTCATCTCACGGGGAGCATACAACACATCTTTTGGCTACCGTAGCGCAGAAGTGCTAATCACTCACATTAGCGTTCACCCGCCTGACCTGTACTTATTTAACGTGTAGGTACCACGGAGCAGTGTGCAACCTGTTTGAGATAGGTTTGCTCGACACCCACCACCAGACCCGAAGGAAACATCTGCTGAAATGCTTCTTTTTGCGTCTAGCAGCAATTACGTTGCGTTATCTGATAGGAGGAAGTTTCGTCAAAACTAGAGGAACCATCTTGCCACGAGACATGAGAAGTCGTATCTGAAGTTTTTCCTTCTAATGTGCTGACAAATTACTGGAGTAACTTTCTATCATAACTAAAAATGGTAATGAATATTGAAATAGAAATTATAGGAATGATACGCTATTTTTGTTGCTACATCTACATTGCAATTTTTGTTATTCAGAATGGTTTACATGATAGTGAACACTTGCATGAAAATGGCATTATTTTTTTAGTCTCTGAGAGACAGTCCGATATTTTGAACATTTCTAATTTGGGGATTAGGTCCACTGATTAAAACAGCGAAGTTTGTTTATATTTTTGATTTGCCCGCACATTGCTGTATCACTTGAGTGACTAGCGGCCTTGTGTATGCAAATTATAATTTTTGCTATTCCGACATTGGTACCTAATCCTCAATCTAGGCTTGTTTAAAATGTTTGACTCTCTCTGACTGAAAAAATGCCATTTTTATGTAAGTGTTCACTATTAAGAAAACCAATAAGAATAATAAAAATTCAATGTAGATGAGGCAACAAAATAGCGTATCATTACCGTAATTTTTATTTTGATATTCATTACATTGTACCATTTTTTAGCTATGACAGAAAATGTTACCAGATCATTGCTATAGACATCCTTACTAAACAAGAGATCTTGCGTCCTGATGTATAAAAATCTAGTTTTATAGTAAAGTATAACTCGAAGAATATAGAACTTGAACAAGTTTATATCCAACATAAGCTGTACTCAATGTTAATTTTCTTGGGTTAATTATAGATCTTACTATTCCATTGATCCTCGTATGTATAAGCTCATTGGCTTTTGTGCAAGGTGATAATAGAAAGTAGTTGTAGTTTGTATGTCAATGGTTAGATGGTAAATCATTTTATTTAGTAAATGCTTCATTAACTATTGCGTAAACATATCCGCCTGTAAAAGTGACTCAAACTGAAGTAACTGTTAAAACAAATGTTGAATTTCAATTGCCTGTCTGTGCTTACGGCTAAGTATCAAATTGGTTGTGGACTAATCATTTGCTGTGTGTTGGAACCATGATTTAATTGTAGTCACATAATTGTTATCAATATTTTAGAATGCAATCACGTGTTCAGTTTATTAATGTATACCTGGAGTAAGCAAGCAATAATTTATTTCAGACTTAAGCAATTACTGAAAAACCTACTCAGATGGTTCTTTTGTCTTGGAGCGACATTTCGGTGGACGTTGCAAAATGTCCAGGTTGTTGTTATGGATATTGCTTCTGTCTTGTGAGTCGGTCACAGACGAAGCAGATCATAGGAAGGGATTGTTCTCCGAAACGTGGCTTCAAGATAAAAGAAGAAGCATCTGAGTAGTTTTCTCATCTGTTTGTATGATGTATCCAGATGCTAAGAAATCATTGCTGAACTATGATACTGCATTAATATTTTCTAAATGTCATGCTAAATCATCAGCTGGTTCTAAGTAACTGATGGTAATAAAAATGAATATATCTGTGTGCGAAATTCTTACCAGAAAAGTACATATTATCCTGACTAAAGTTGACTTCCATTCATAGTTGAAAATGTTACATACAGGACAAAAATAGTGATTTTTGGTGTTTACATGGTAGGCGCACCACTACCCCATCAGAAGAGCGTGTTGCAAAAGCACCTATTCCTCGAAAAGTGGCAAAGAAAAAGTAAGATTCATTTGGGCCCGATTAATGTTAATCTTTGCTTGCTTCATATGCTTTTAATGATTTGCTCGAATCAGGGTATGATGGGAATTTTGTCTTTGGTGACGTTAGCATCTGTGCGAGCTTTTATTGTGCTGATTATGATCATAATGAATGCTGTAGAATTATTCAAATTATTGCATATCAATCATTAGATTTTTCTCGGATATTTTAACGTTTAAACATAATTCGTGATTTGAAATAGTAATGAATTGCTACACTTGATCTCATAAATGAAATATTCAGCCTTTTGCTCCGAACTTTCTTTGCTGAAATTCTATTTTCATAAAAAATTAGCCAAGAATTGCGATTTTGCATGATGAATAGTTGTCTTGTTTTATGCCAAAGCTTATGTGATAACATGACTTGGGTTCCTCAACGATATCGACCAAGATGGTGAACTCCTGGTGTATGTTTAGAAATGTGGACGCAACTGTTACCTCTTGAATTTTACTGATTCAGAGATGAATATAGAGGCCAGAGTTTTATTTTGATGGTGCATGATGAATTGGCATAAAGTGACAAGTTGTGCAGAGAGACAACTTCACTTTCTCCTCCAAGCATTGGTAGGCCAGTCTAATGCATTCTAATCCTTAGTGCAAATCACATATCTCTGTGATTGTGTTTTAATTGAACAGAATCTGATGTGTGAATGTACCGCTCGTAAAGCAGGATGGTCTAATGTGTAACGTGTATGGTTAGTATTGGTTACGTCAGATGAAAATCCTTCAGTTTCTTGCCCACACTTGCCATGGCTGGCTTAGTATTGTGTGGTATTTTCTCTAGATATTCTTTTATGCTATTCTAATATATTATATTATTCTAAATAAAAGTAATTTTCAGTATGCACAAAGCAAATTCTATAGCTTCTATGTTAGCATACTTGTTGGCTATTGAGCATAACCTCTAAATAATGATATTCACTCATACATTATCTTTGAAATTAATGAGGTACAAATATGTGTTTGGTGAAGGAAATTTTCTGAAAACTCCAGTGGCATCTTATGATATAAATTGTGTGAGCAATCAGAAGATACAGCTGTCTGATTAATTTTTGTTAATATGAATGCTGTTAATACTTTAAGAATCGTTAATGTCAGATCAAATATATTTTTTACTCTTCCATCATTTTATTAATAGAAAAATATGCTAAAATTGAAAATGGAAAAATAAGCATTAAAACAAGCGTAACTCTTTCCACCTCACTAAACTGCATAATCATAGATCATGCCAGTGAGACCTGCTCAATGCATGCTTCTGTTTCTGCACTTCTCAACTGAGCTGCAATATTTACAATGAGTAATATTGAAGACTTAGATTATCTAGATAATTAAATAATATCACTTCATAAAGATATTAAGTATATTTTCTTAATTTTTCAAAAAATCACCAAGCAATTTTTAATTGCTTCACAATTTTTGTGAATTAAAAAGTATTCATTAAAAAAATATATTAAAAAATTAATATAATATTCTTTAAATATATTATACAATTATTAGGAAATCATTACATCTATATCTACAGAAAAATATGATTTTAGTTAAAAATCACTGATTGCCAACTGCTTATATTATATCTAGTTAAGATCTGCCTTTACAAAGCCTTATAAAATGCTCCTTCTTTCATTCAATATTAGCTGGCCAAGCCAGCTATCAAAGCTTGCTAATGTTGACAAGCCAAATTCAAACTCAACTGACACAAGGTCTGTTGGTAAGAAGTGTAAAGGCTCTTACAGGCCAGTTTGAATGTTGTGGACTGGTTTTACCTTCAGTTTAGGGTATTCAGATTAGCATTGGCAGACATAGTATATATTTTAAGTTTTTCTTTATATTTTAGAACAATTAGAACCATTGATTTTATTTCGTGACACTTTTATTAACAGTGTATTATATTGTGTTTTGATTTATATATTTTTTAACCTTTAATATTTGCTCTAAATTGACAACCATTTTTTTTTAATGAAGCATGTATTTTTCAAAGAAATGCAATTCACAACTTTGCAGATGCATATTTGCATTATAACTATGTCCGATTACAAAATTCAATTTATATATAATGTATTTTGTAAAATGTAAATGTTTGAACATTTGCATATTTAAAATTGATTTTATATTTTATTTAGAGCATGATAATTAAGTCGGCCAATTATTTATTTCCTGAATGAGACAATTTTGCAGAAAACACGTAACAGATTTTCCTTTAAACATTTAAATGGCATCAATAGTCTCCAAGATGCCCAGCTCAATTCGATTGGTAGGAATCCTGACGCTCCCTGATGCTTTGTTTTCCCTCCTAAACTTTACAAGGGTCCCGTGACAGTTGACAAAAATTAATTTGCAACATTCTACGATATACTCAAATACAGTCCCCACTATGCTCTAACACCGATCCTATTTCGTAAACAATATTTCTGGTGATTTTAACATGCACAAATATATTTACTATATTGATAGTAAGTTTTAAAATGCCTAAATTCAATTGATTGTTTCAAATTTTTGGAGGACTTTTTGCCCAGTGTGTCTGAATTGAATATGGTGGCAGTTGGAGGGAAATGCGCTGATTGGCTGCTTCAGTTGGCTTCAAGTGATGCTATCCTCGCTCTAAAGCGGTGGTTGGCGAGGACCAAGGATTAGCGTGGCTGCGCTCTACGGACAGAGGCTGCAGTTGACCTAGATTGCGAGGCCAGGTGCTCCGGTATAAATAGCACCAACAGCATGGGCCGCAGATTGGCATTCAAACACATAGAGAGACTGTAGAAGAAGCAAGCACTTTGCCGCCATTGCTATATAACAGTATAAGCTCTTTGGATAGATCGCGGTTATTGGATTGTGCCAACGCGTACGAGGATATATTGAGCTTCTAATTAATACAGTTCGTACAAACAATCATCATGCCAGTCAAAAGAGGAGATAAAGATCCTAACAAACCCAAGAGAGCTACTTCAGCTTACTTTTTCTACATGGCCGCCGAGAGGGAAAATGCAAAGAAGAGGGGAGAAAACATCTCCAAAGTAGCTGAGTTTACTAAGGCGGTGTCCGAGAAGTGGAGAAACCTCACCGATGCCCAGAAGAAGCCCTTCGAGGCGCAGGCGGCCAAAGATAAGGAGAGGTATCAAAAAGAAATGGCTGGCTACGTGCCTCCTAAGGGCATGGCGACTAGCAAGGCTGCCAAGCGCGCAGCCAAGGACCCCAACAAACCCAAGCGTGCACAGTCCGCCTACTTTCTCTTCTTGGCTGACTTCCGTGCCAAGAACAAGAATAAGTTCCAGCACGACGGTGGCCACAAAGATCTGATCAAGGCGGCCGGCCAGGCGTGGAACGACATGAGCGACGAAGAGAAGGTGCCCTACCAGAAAAAGCACGAGGTGGAGAAGGCCAAATATGACACCGCCATGGCCAACTACTCGGCCGGTGGTGCCGCCAAGAAAGCCAAGAAGGCAGCGCCCGTCGAGTCCGAAGAGGATGAAGATGATGAGGAGGAAGAGGAGGAGGAGGATGAGAGTGATTAGACGTCTACCTCGCAAGCTCACTACGTCATAACTTCACCCACCATTTTCATCTCATTATTGCAGAACTGACTAAATCCACAGTGGATACGTTTGTTTTCACTTAGGATTAAAGACTGTATCACACTTTATCACTGGCATTTTCATAGCACCAGGCTGCTTTTACTCGTGTTTGACTAAATTTATATGCAATTTCTATTTTGAATCATGATATTGTATGTACTGAAACTTTCAGCTGGCTTTTATGGAATTACTAGAGGCCCTCTAAGGGATAAGGAGATTTGTATTAATTGTGTGTAGGAAATGATGATGCCAGGTTGCATTTATTTTAAAAAGCCAGTGATAGTGCATCATTACGGAGGTCGTGTGTGTAAATTATGTGTGTAAATTGAAGGTTTTAACAGTCACTCAAGTCCTTTCTTTCCTATGGAAGGTTGTGTGGTTCTTTTAAAGTCAGAAGACATTATTTTAAGTATTTATATAAGGATATATATGTTTGATCTAGTAGTTTTCTGACTTGTAAATGTGCTGTAGTTTTTTGCATGATCTCGACTTTTTTCTTGGGGAGGCATTACACAAAAACAGATGTCATTTTATTGAAATTAGAAATAACGTGTTGATCTATTTGTTTTTTGTCTCGTGTTTATCATTAAGTTACTATAAGTTACTTTAAGTTATTTGTCTTCGAATAATGAACGTGATCTTGCAAATTATTAAATGTCAATTGCTTGAAATAATCATGCGATCAAAGTTTCATTTTATAGATTTATCATTTATAAATAGAAATAAAAACTTATTTTGTAAACACTGCATTTGATTTTTTTTCCAATTTTTAAAAAGGCTGTTGTAAGAAATAAATCAAAGTTAAAACTGAAAACTATTGTTAAAAAGATAAATTTTAAATTATGCCACTTTTCAGACATTTTCAATCTTTACCATTTTAAGCACGATTTATTGTAAGAAATACATGTTAAAACTTAAAATTAAATCAATAGGCTGCTGTAATCAATTATTGAAAACATTCAACATTTTTGTAAATAAACTTAGTGGATACTGAAAATTAAAAGTTGTAATACATTATTTTGTTCAAAAAATTTAAACCATTTGATTATTTAGAAAAAAAAATAAAGAATAATTTTGGTAATGAAATTAACCAGGTGGACACTGAAATATCAATATAAAATTACAGTTAAAATGATAGCTTACAATTCATGATTTTAGTAAAAATATTAACCAATTTGGTAGTAAACTATTATATTGGAGTGAACTGACTGTCCTGAGATACAAAATGCAATCATCAGGTTTGGGTCACAATGTCCTAATGCTAGTATCACCAGACACCTTGTAAATAATTTTCTATTTTTATTCTATTTCTGCTGCTCTAATGCGGTCTAAATTAAATCTATGTTCTAAATGTTTTATATATTTTTATGTACTCTTAACATGTTGCAATACCATCAGTATCCTTCTCAATTTCAAAATATTAGTTCCAAAAATAGGATTTCAATAAAAAAAATATTTCACGAATCTTGTATACTTGTAAATAATGATCTATTTTGTTTTAGAATTATCTGTTATAGTAGTTAAGTATTCTGAACAATTTTTGTTCCTAGGGTGACCTAAGATGTTTATAATTATATCAGAAAAAAAAGAACTACGTAGATTCAATATAAAATGTATAATGATTTTTACTAAGTCACTGAGCCTCACATGTATTACTGAAAATAATGGTCCATTTTAACATTCAAAGTATTAGTAATAAAGACAAATTGAGTTTGTAATAAAATTAGCATATTACTTCATTAAAAATTCTATCCTTAAATTCAACTGTTTTTGTACTTTTTGATTTTTCTTTCTATGCTATACTTTAAATAATCTATGTTAAAATGATTGTTCAAAATGTTTTTACATTAATAGTTTAACATTGATTGTTTGAAATATAGCATAGAAAGAAAAACAAAAAGTACAAAAATGAGATCATATTCTATGTAAACTCCATGAGATTAGTAATAAATTCAAGTATAAGTTCCCTCAATAGTTCTTGGAAAAAAAAATTGTTTTGTAAATAAATTTGTAAATAAATTCAGTGTATTCTTTTTCATATAATCGAAATGATTTATTGATAAATCCTTAAAAACTCACCGTCTTAATATTTTCTTTACTTTTTTTTAATTTTAATTTTATTTATTATACTTTCTTTTACCGTCACATGCTGCCATCTGTTGACATTTTATTTATTATATTTACTTTTACTGTCACATGCTGCCATCTGTTGACAGAAAGAGAAGTCTTGGAAGGTGGACATTGAAAATGTCAGAAAATATTAAGACATTATTTTATCATTCTGTTGCACGTATTTTGATTGGTTACCGTGCTCTAGAACCGCTTTGTAAAAATAAGTTGTATCAGAACTGTCCTACATTGTATAGTCTGTATATTGTTAGTTATCAGCCGGCCTACTTTTAGCCCAGTCTCAGCTGATTCAAATTTATCAGCCCCAATAACTGCGATGTTAGTACATTTCAAGTTCTTTTAAATGTGCCTACATTGTATTAAATGTTTGAATTGGGACACACTAAAATAATATGGTCTAGATATGCCAAACCCAAAGAAAAATATTAGAACAGCATAATAATCACTCTTGCTTAGAAATCATCATCTTAAAAAATGAGTGTGCAATTTCTGAACGTTGTATGCATCACAGACGTGTGATGAGTATTCTTTTTAAATGCGCCATTGCTGTATGTAATTTGACCCTCATTCTACTTTATAAGCCAGTATGAAAATAAATGCTTACAACGATGATTTTTAAAATAATATTTACCAACCATTCTTTGAAGTCTCTTTGTTTGAAAACAGTGTTGTAATTATTATATGTAAATAAGTCATTAGACTTATGACTCCAAGTCAGGTCAGGACTATATCACATAGTCTCTGGTGGGGTTCGAACCTACGACCATACGGCACCAAATGACTGCAAAATAAATGTTGCTATCCTATCTGAAAAAGCCCTGGCTTAACATATAGAAACAGACATTATTTCGCTAATCATTGCTTTATTGGCAATCAGCAAAATGAAAATGAACTGCTAGGCGATTTGGTGCCGTATGGTCGTAGGTTCGAACCCCACCAGAGATTAAGTGATATAGTCCTTACCTGACCTGGAGTCATAAGTCTAATGACTTAATTACATATAATAATATATACACAAGTCCATTAAATCATAAATCATTTCAAAGTCTTATAATTGTTGATAAAAGAATGATTATTACAAAATCGCGTTCGTTTTGTAATATGATTATTTTATCGGGATTTGTTCGTGTGGCGTATCACAGCGAGCCCAACGTAACTTGTTTAAACCTTATGTCTAGCACACAACTAACAGCAATAGGAATTGTAAATGTATCTTGAATAAAATAAATTTTTGTGTCATAAGCATCGATCGTATCATCCAAGATGGTGGAAGCGGAGTTTTTTCACTTTTAATTTTCTATCATATTTAGGTTTCTATAAGAAATTAAACAGTATATAATTTAAATTAAGATGTGTTACAATGTTGTTAGACGCCTTAGGTATTATGTTGGACACAGTGTTGTGTTTAGTTTTGTCGATTATAGAAAGTATAATTTTGGCGATGATTAGATGTAATGATTTTACAGCGATGATCGTAATGGCATCTGAATTGTTTTGATGATTTAATGAATGAAATTGATAACCAATTTTATTGTGGTTGTGTTGAAATGCTGAGAATGATTGCATTATTAAGTACACACAAAACTAAAGACCATTTTACATTTATGGTGCAAACAAATGACTGCAAAATAAATGTTGCTGTCCCATCTGAAAAAGCATTGGCTTAACATACAGAAGCAGACGTCATTACTATTAATCACTGCTTTATTGGCAATCAGCATTTAGGGATTGTTCACAAATAACCTCACCTGATTTTTAGCCTTTTTCTTACCCCCCAACAACACACACACAGTCATCTTTTGTCAACTTTGCAGCACGCCCCCCCAACCCTCAACCCCCAAATGCATTCAGGATTTAGACATAATTTTACAAATGTATGTAGGACATAAAGCAAACATGGAACTATGACAATTTGCTCCATAATGACATGATTTTACAAATGTAGTCAGGACATAAAGCAAACATGGAAATATGATTTTAACTAGTAGATATGTCACAACTCACTTAATTACCACTATTAGCAGCTGCAACTTTTTTCTGAAAAGGTGACATCACCCTAGTGCTAGACTCCCCCCCCCCTCCCTGTCAACTTTCATAATTTTTCGCTATACCACCCTCCTCCCACCGGGTGACGTCATTTGTGAACTATCCCCATGGCTTTTATTTCAGCTCAAAGCTGACATATTGTATCTTGTAAATATCGAGTTATCTTTAGTATTATACAGTAGTAAATATTTACCTTTAAATTGAAAAATAACCTATAAACTAGCTGGAAGGTTTGAAATTATGCAGGATGGTTACCAATGGCGTAGTACTCAAAATATTTGATTTGATTTTAGTATAGAATCATTCTGAATTTTGCTTTAATATGTCCGTTTATTCATATTCAAGGCTAATTTTTCTATGCATGGTTCTAACGTGTGTTCTTTTATTTCAAATCACCATAACAAATCTTCAATTATTATTATCAATTTGATAATTATAGACCATCCATGTTGGTCAGTGATAGAACTTATGTATATGTGTATCACTATTCTTGAATGTGTTCATTGTGTTGGTATAAAATATTTTTGGTTCATCTTTCTTTATTCACAACACTATATTTTTACTTTCATTAACAGTTTCGCCAAACAACTGTTAGCATCATCAGAATGTTCTTCCCGAGCAATGTCAGGAGGTCAAATCTTCCGATCCTGGCCGAAGATCGAATCATACACTCGCGAGAGTTGGTGCCCCCCCTTGTCTCTGTTCATGACCTGCCTGCAAGTTCAGATATGTACTGATTCCTTGATGGTTCTGGTCTTCCATTCGCTCTCCCTGTCTCCCTCCCAGTCTATTTCATGGTTCTGCTGGTTCACATGGTCTGTGATAGCACTCTTGCAGTATGGTTTCTATCTGGTTGTATCCGAACTTGCAGACAGGTCATGAACAGAGACGAGTTGGGAAAAAAGAAATATGAACCAAAAATATGTGTATCACATTTAAATATTACTGTTTTTTATGTGGCTGTAGGGGAAGAAAGGTAGCCATATCACTGTTAGTCTTTTTTCCAACTTTCCAATTACTTTCTTCACTTTATTCCGTGACAAATTGAAAGCTATTTTATATCAGTGCACGCAACAGATTTAAATCAAAGCAAATCTTATATATAGCTCGCTGCTTGGGATGATGGTGTCATTCTGGTCTCACAACCTTGGGGTCGTGAGTTCGAGTCCCACCAGGGCCACTTGATATAGTCAAATGGAAGCTTAGGGTTGTAAAACCTGTCTTCAGCTATGTCTATCGTTGGTAGAAATATGCTTGCTAAAAAGACGTGAGAGAGAGAGAGAAGTTTGACAAAGCAAATCTGGTGTAAATGCATTCAACCACTTTTGATATAATTAATATAATTTAAAACATAAATCACTCTAGTCTTCCAACATAATATCAGAATGATATTGAATAGATTTGACAAGACCCATCTCCAGTCTAAAACATATGAACATTTTGAATGTGAAATGTGAAAATGCAAGCTTTGTAAAATTAGCTCTATATTTAACACCACAGAACATGATAGCATCAGAGTAAATGGAGCTTTAAATGCGGACCTTTAAATGAGAATCATTGAGATGGTTTAATGCACATTGAGCAGTGGTCTCCAAAGGTACAATTCACGCCTGATTTCTTTTCAAAGCTGGGGTGGGGGTTGTGCCCCAGACTGTTAAGGCTTGTTTAAGATGTCTGGTTTATTGTGAGCAGTGCTCTCCAAGGATGCAGGCCACACCTGACAGGGTGGGGGTTTCCACTGGTACAGTTCACATCTGATTTCTGGTCAAATCTGGGGTGGATGTGTGCGCCAAACTGTTAAGGCTTGTTTGAAATGTCTGACTGTCTTATGGAGACTGTAAAAATGCCATTTTCATGCAAGTGTTCACTATTATGTTAACTAATAAAAATAATAAAAATTACGATGTAGACCTGGCAAAAAAATAGCATATCATTCCTATAATTTTTATTTTGATATTCAGTACCATTTTTTAGTTATGATAGAAAATGTTATTCCAGCGCATTAGTAGAATATATAAAATAGTATACTTTTACAAATGATAAATCTTTGTCAAGGGCCAGAATATCATTTTTAAAGATTATTGAAACTTGTGATCATTGCACTCAGAAACAACGGCAGTTTGAATTTCTCAGCTTTGCCGGTTGATATTTAAACTGCAGCTGACTATTGGTGTAAAATATGCTGTTGCACAGAACACACGAATGTAAAGGAGTTGTATTCTGTTGGTGCGTTAATATGAAGGAAACTAAATACGAATAACTAAGTATTAAATATCATAGCCTTTAAAAAGGCTAACATATATTTTAACAGATAGTATAATAGTGCTAAATCTTTCCCCAATAATTCATTTTTAGCCACCCAATGAAACTTTTGCTTTTTAGTATTTTATCAAAAATAATGTATTTCTAATTTCTTCTTAGTGCAAATTAGTAGCTATTAAAACTTGGGGTGGTTCTACTGATGCTTTATTTTGTTTCCGAATATAATTCTAAATAAAACTCAAATGAGCCATATATTTTGCAATTTAAATTAACTGACCAGTAATTCTTCATCGTTGCATATGCTTATTATGTAGACGTCATGTGGTTTTAGATTTCTATTGTTATACCAGTCCAAAGAACTTGAAACTTGGTGTTTGTTTTAATTTAAGCACACAGTGCATATCTAATTGCCTGTTCCTAGTCTTCCAACAAACTAAAATAAATGGCATTGAATGGTAATATCTGTGATCTTGATTGGAGGTTACTGAACTTTAAAGCAATTTATGCTTCCACTCAAGACACAAGACAGTTTGTAGTACAATATTCAGAATTAAAAATCAAATCTGATCAGACACCAAAAATTCTTGTTTTATTACATGGTTTCAAGATTTCTTTTTATTATTTAATGAACATATAACCAAGTTGGCAGCATCATGGGGGAATCCTTGCAAACACAAGTTCCATTTATACAGTTGTGCTGAGGAGTTGTGTATCTAGTATCTACTATTCATAATCTTTGATAAAATGTTAACCAGCTACCAATGATATGATCACAATGCATCCTTCAAGTCTATAATGTTGCTCAACTATAGTAATATAACGTTTGCATTATGTCCCATCAACATTTCCCAATGTCTATTTAGATTTGTTTTCAGGTACAGATATGTCCACATATGATGTAAACTACTTGTACTTGATTAATATATTCTACATAAAAAAGCTTTTATTGTGAAATATATAAACAGTTGTTATATGCTAGTTTGAAGTATGCTATAGCAGGGTTTGACATAAGTGGGACTGATTTTTGTCCGTAGGAGTTGTAGGTTGCCCGTTGGGCTACTTGTTTTTGGCTGGTGCATTACATTTAAAATTTTCATCTATTTAATTGAATAGCTTGTACAGAAAAAAATCAAACTCAGTTTGTTCTCCAGATGTCACTTATGTCATTAATTACGATCAATGTCAAATATTTTTTGTACTCTCCCTCCCCACAGTGGTGTTTACATCACTATCTTTGCCTTGAATGTTGGGCCACCAAATTTTGACCAGGGCTGCCTGATTTTCAAACCTAATAGCTCCTGTGTCTACTGCCATATTAATCCTTATATCAAACCCTGCTTTAGACAGTATTTATTTGAGCTTTACTAAACTTGTAAAAATTGTTTTATGAACAGTTACTTTTGCTATATTTTTAAAAGGAAATGTAAATAATCAGCCAAGATGCATGTATTTTCTAGTGCTTACTTTTGTTATAGATTAGTAAGGAAATATTGTTTATTCACCACTGCTTACCATTATCGTTTTAGAGCTGGTGGTTCAATAGATACAGAACTGGACAGGCTACACATGCCTGGTCCATTCGACACACCAAAATCTTCGAAGAAAAAAATGATGGGCAGCTTTGAGCGAGGGATGGACAAACTCATCACCATGTTAACTAAAAAAAAAACGCGCTGGTTCCAGTTCAGATGGACCAAGGAAAGTGCGGGTGAGAGAATTAAATATGTTTGAATGTAGAACATTATTAATGACGATTATGTATTTATATGTTAATCTTAAATTAAACAGCTGATTATTGAACTTTGTGTTTTTAGTATACTTACAAGTAAGAAACTGACAGTAGTTTTATTATATTTGTATATGACAGGATCAGACTCTTTTTGTGCCATGGTTTCAAATTTTTAGGCCATTTTGTTCAGCATGTTGATAAAATGTGCAATACATTTCTGATTGATCACTCATGATAGTTTTGTTGTATGTTCTTTTAGGCTGTGCAATAAGCAAGAAAGAGAATTTTGAAATTGATATTATTTTAAACGTTTTCAAGCTCTACATTTGATAAGGAGCCTTGTAGAGCTTGAAAACCTTTCAAATAATATTAATTTCAAAATTCTCTTTCTTGCTTATTGCACAGCCAAAAAGAACATAAAACAAAACTATCATGAGACCAAGTGCTGTGTACCAAGTGTACAGGATTTTAAATATGATTGATAACTGTTGCTGCAGTCATGAAATGTTGTGACTATTTCAGGCGACCCACAACGTTTCAAACACGAGTCAGCACGGACCGGACTATGTCCTGCACCGACTACGCACTGTGATAGGGGGACAAAAAATACACTACAAGCAGAGCGGGTAAATATTGTATATTTGATATCTGTACACCATTTGTCACTAGCAAATTTCCTAATATTAACGGCAAAAGCCGAAAGGTATTCTGCAAATGCACAAAACAGCCCAATTGAAAGGCTG
The DNA here is from genome assembly GCA_019095985.1 of Streblospio benedicti. NCBI lineage: Eukaryota > Metazoa > Annelida > Polychaeta > Spionida > Spionidae > Streblospio > Streblospio benedicti. The sequence continues at coordinate 8,110,206 of CM032669.1, forward strand.
CATTTCTGCTAACCAACAAGAATCTTACAAAAAAAAATAATGAAAGAAATTAAGAGTTGTTTAGGAAAAAACATATTTCATCAGTGATTATATGTATAAAATCAGTAATTTTGAGGGAATGTACTTTTTTTACTTCAGTATTTCATTTTACTCAGATATCCTCCCTCAGTAATTTTTTATTTTCAATTTTATCTGACTAAGATATTTTAAAATTCTATTGAAATTGGAATTGAAAAAAAAACCTGCTTGCAGAAAAAACGGATTTTATTTTGTTAATATTTATATGGTCATTTCCTTTGCATAAAGATGAATATTATAATTTATTTTTTCCAATTTTGTTCCATAGCGGGGTCAGGATTAAATGGAAAAAGTGGTACTCGTCAGCAGGACGAGTAGCACACAGAAATCTACCAATCTTCCAAAAAAATCTACTTGTCCTTCTTGCATAAACTTTATACCAGGAAAACGACACTGGCAAAGTGGTAATTTGCCGGTCAGCATTTCCCCAAATTCAAAGTACATATTCCCTCAAAATTACTGATTTCATAATTCATATATATTATCACTGATGAAATTTATTTTTTCCTAAACAACTCTTAATTTCTTTCATGATGTTTTTTGTAAGATACTCGTTGGTTGAAATACACCTTTTCGATATGGCTGTTTTGTGAATTTGCAGTATACCTTGCGGCTATTGCTGTTAATATTAGGAAATTTCCTAGTAAACATTTTTAGCTAATAATAGCTGCTTGTGTATGAAAAGCTAAGTAAGAACATTGTGTTTCTATTTTTCTTTCGTCGTAGATGTGTTTATTTTTCAAAAAGTATACTTTTATTTTATATTTATTTAAATTTTGGAGAAAATAAACAAATTTTTTTGGTTTATTTGTGAATACAGAGCTAAAGCTCCGAAATTTAAACTTGAATAGAATAAATTAAAGTTTACTTTTTGAAAAATAAATGCATCCACAAAGAGAAAAAAAAATAGAAACGCACTGAGACCATATGATGCATACACAATAAATAAGATTGTTCACTAATTAACAACTTGCTGTGTCCATGCTGATATTTTCCCTGCTTATTCCAATGTAAATTTTACTGCGTATTTCCTACATTTCTGGCTTTTAATGAGAATCACTTTAGAATTTTTTTTTCCTTAGAACTACTACTGTGTCACAATGCATCCTTATTATAGTGGAGTGCATTATGTATTACTGTAAAATTGAGTGTTTCTGGTATGCCGCATAAGGTCTCATTTTGTAATATATTTTCTTTCTCATTGCTTTATTTATCCAATAAAGAAATCAAAGTAACAAAATATTTAACTAGTTTTGAGATCTGCAGTCTAATTAATAATAATAAATTTTATTTATATAGCGCAGTTAACTTACATAAATATATATGCCTTATAGCTCAAAGCGCTTCACAAAACTAGTTAAAAGTACAATCACTTAGCATATCTTAAATTCCTAAAAAACGAGTTTAAAATCTGGTACACATAGGACAATACAATTGACTCATATTTTGAAATATCACTTACATTTATCATAGTTGGATATAATGTAGAATTATATATATATATATTATTTATTAATTTATTCTTAAAAAGTATTGTAATATATTTAGTAAAATGCTTTTTGGAATAAATAAGTTTTTAAATGACTCTTAAAAATGTTCACATCCGAGATTTCTCTAAGGTCCTGAGGTAATGAATTCCACAAATGTGGACCAGCCCAGGCAAATGTTCTTTCACCAGTTTTTGAATGTATATGTGGCACAGAGAGTAGATGTTGGTTCTCTGACCGCAGGCAACGTGTGGGCACATATGGTGTAATGAGGTCCCTGAGATATTGTGGAGCTAGTCCATGGAGAGCCTTAAACGTTAATAACAAGATCTTGTAGTTTATCCTGCTTTTCACAGGAAGCCAGTGCAACTCTTTAAGTACCGGCTTTATGTGCTGTCTTTTCGGGCATCCGGTGACAATTCTTGCTGCAACATTTTGAATTTTCTGTAAATTTTGAATAAGTCCTTCAGGTAGGCCAATTAACAAAGTGTTTAAATAATCTATTTTCGAGGTCAAAAATGAATGGATGAGGGTGTTTGCTGCATTTTGAGTGAGGCTTTTTCTTATTTTGCTGATGTTTCTCAGATGGTAGTAGCAGGATTTTGTGACAGAGGCTATGTGGTTTTTCATGGACAGTTGATCATCGAAAATGGCACCAATATTACGAGCTGAATGTGACGGATTGATGATTTCATCACCTATTTTAATGGAAGCAGTTTTAGTTTTCTTTAATGTGTGTGGTGATCCAATTATCATAAATTCTGTCTTGGAATCGTTCAATTTCAGGTAGTTGACTCGCATTCATTCTCGCACTTCTTGTATACATGCCTCTAATCTGCTCAGAGCAAGTGCTTCTTCATTCAGGTCAAAGGGCAAGTACAGCTGTGTATCATCGGCATAGAAGTGATATGGTATACCATGTTTCCTGCAAATCTGGCCTACTGGTATTGTGTAGAGAGAGAAGCCAAAAGGGCCTACTACACTACCCTGTGGCATGCCACATTCAAGTGGCCTCATTGAAAATGCAAACTGAATGAAATTGAATGAATGAATTCAATGAAAAGGAGACTGCAGATCTCAAAACTAATTAGATATTTTGATACTTTGATTTGTTTATTTGATAAATAAAGCAGTGAGAAAGAAAATATATTACAAAATTATGTATTACCTCATGAGGTTATCTTTAATGTGAGTGCATCTTCTTTTTAGCTACATGCTACGATGCAGCATCAGTGACGACTGGGGAAAGACCAAGCTTGCGTTTGACCTGGAAGTTGTGCACCTGCAGAAGATGAACCTGGTGGGGGTGCAGAGGAAGCGAGTGAAGGGAGACACGTGGCACTACAAGAAGCTGTGTGAAGACATCCTCGCCTCCGCAAAGCTCAACTAGCACTTGGTAAGATTAGTTTATTGGTTTTAATCTGTAAATCAAAGACTATTAAAAATCCTATGTATTTGGTACACATTTTGTTTTGGAATATTCTTTTATGCTGTTTGACAAGAAACCTCCAAGGTTTGAAAACGTTAATAAAAATAAAAATTCAATATTAAACAATTGTGAACACTACTAACACAGCATAAAAGAACATTCCAAAACAAAACAAGTCATGATCGTACTGCCAAGAGTAAAGTTCATTAAAATGGAAAAAAAACTTAGTTTATTGGTTTTAATCTATAAATCAAAGCAGCTTGAATTTAAGACTATTAAAAATCCTATGTATTTGGGTAAGTTTGGTCTCATTTTGATTTTTAAATGTTCTTTTTATGCATGTTGGTTTAATTTTAAACTTTGTTTAATTTTCTAGGAAATTTTGAAATTTAAATAAAAATTCAAAATTAAACAATTGTAATTGTTACTGACCATAAAAAGAACACTTAAACCCAAAATTTAAGACTTAAGTTTTGTTAAATCAGCCTTGTCATGTTACTTTACAGTATGCTGACATAAGAAACAAGGGTTGATAAATGCTACCTAGATTTCACTTAACTTTCTCAGTTCTCTATTTTATTGTCTGCAAGTTGTACCTTTAGGTTAATTTTCTATTATATTTATTGACCTAAAGCGCTTGGTTCAATCAATTATCTCACAAAATAATTGTTACTGATCGTGTAATATTAGAATTATTAACCCATTCTTGCGGGATGTCCTTAAGGGACCTTTTAAGGCAATTTTTGCACAGAAAAGTCCCTCGGAAATCCCATATCATATGAACAGTGGTGTCATAAACCCGGGTTTTAGACTAAGTGACATTGATCGGTGTTATACCTTGACATGCCCTGTAAATTTTGTGGCTTTAAGATAAATCCATATCATCACAAATTCAATGTCGGATCAATTTGGCACAGCATTGTTTATAATTGCTTTTTCTAAAGTGTCTTTTACCATCTTGAACTACATGTTCTCTTCAATTCCTACAACTAAATGTTGAAAATTAAGAACTTTTCATATTCCTTTTAAAAAATAAGTATTTAAGGCACTCAGCCTCGTTATTTCTCGGATAAAACTGTCAAAATTCGATGGTGTCTTTTCGTGTTTTTACGAATAAACTACTCTTGACCTCATTGTACTCATACATTGTTTTCTGGGCGTTTAAATGTCACCAGAGATTTACGTAGTAAAGGACTCCATATCTACAATAGGTTGGGGGTGTGTTTTAGATTCACAAATAGCCTTTCCACTGGCAACCTTTCAAAAAACTAGAATAGAAATACTAGTTGTTCAGTGTCATTTCTTTACTATGAATATTGAACTATTTGACAATTATGTAAACAAGCCAAATGTTTTCATGACTAGTTCAACTTTTGTCCTGCGAATCACCACCAGTGATAATATTTTTATGCCCAGAACATAGTTCCAAGTAACCATGTGAATAAAACATCAGTATTTGTCTTTCTTTATTAAATCTTAAAAGGGCACCTAATACACCTCATACGGGATACCAGCTATATGTTTAGGACTGGAATCCAAATTCCTACAACTTAGATGTTCATCAATTCCGTGAGATTTTTAGAAGATACTGCTTAAATTAAAAATGCTGTTTAAGTATGTGAATTTTTCAATAAGGAAAATAATCCGTCTAAAATAATGATGATCATGGGAAAAAGAAAGAACCCAGTGTTTATCTTAAAAATAGTTGAAAAAATTAGTCTAGTTCGCAAAATTAATTTAACTGCCCTCAAACATAATACAATTGTACTTCCCTATACTGGCATGTATTTTTGACACCACCAGATTCTTGAATGAAAATAAGCATTTGACAAATTATGTTTTGATTTTTCAATATGTGTGATTATTCGAATTACTTAGTACAAACTTAGCAATTGTGAGATTGTTTTCCAATACATCTTACTAAATTTTTAAATAATTGATTCTGCTGTTCACTTCACCACAGTAGGAATATGGCGACCAATGTAACTCCCAAAGACCGGTTCGACACCGTAACTCAAAAAAAATGGCGTACAGATGCCAAAATGAACGCCCGCTTCACTCTTAAAAACTCCAGATATTGTCATATGCTTATTCTGTGTCACTTATATCATGATATCACAGTGTTGCAGGTTTAGATTTTAGCCATGTATTGATTCTAGAGGGCATGTAGTATTTAATGTATAACAAATGTATTATGACATATTTTTGGAATTTGAAACCAGCCACCTAAGTGACGGCTGGTAGTGGACTCACACAAATGATTACCGTAACTCACTCACGTGACTACCGTAACTCTGAAGATACATAGACATCAAAATGTAATTAATGACTTATTTTTATATCCTTCAAATCAACATTACAGTGTGATTTATATCTGTGTGTCAAACACTTTTATTTTATGCTAGATAATTTAAGTCCACTAGAACATGTAAACTTTAGGTGACAATACTGGGACAGCCTTAAGTATTTGGGTGCATTATCATTTATGATTTTAATGAATATATTATTTTGTTATGTGGATGTCTCTTCTATTGTAATTCCATTAATTTTACATTAGCGCACATATAATTTCTTTCCATAAGTTAATATCTGCAATAAAAATTCGAATGTGACCTGTAATTCAACAGAATATTGGCTAAGAGTTTGCAGTATTCAATGATTTTTTCTATAATATTGCTTGGTATTTGATGGGGAAATTATATGTGGATTAGTCACCACACAAATTTTAAAGTCCACTTTATACTATCATCTTAAATTAAACTTTCAACAAAATTATGCAGCATGCAGATAACACGTGCAAATTACTGTCTTTCTAACAAAAATATAAAGCTATTAAGAACTTAACCTCATATAAAATGAAAAATCCGCTCAAATGATTATGCATATCATTGACTACCGTAACTCTGGAGTTAATGCTTACTTTACACAGTGTTCACTGATTACTTGCAAATACACTAATATTGAAGATAATTATGATTGATAGGACATGATTTCGGATATTATAATATATAAGTACCAGATCACTGTGTAATAACAACAGAAAAAACAAAACAAATTTAACTCAAAGAATTTTTGTAAAGCACATTGTTTAAATGCGTTTAAACATAATAGATAGTAATTTTACTCTCACTGTTCTGCCAAGCAAGCTCCTGCCACTGTATTGACATAGCTGAAGAGACATCTTCCATTTTACCATATAAAGTGGCCCTGACGGGACTCGAACTCACGACCCCAAGGTTGTGAGACCAGAATGATACCATCATCCCAAGCAGCGAGCTGTTAAAAGGCTATACAGATGAACCAATGTCTATGTAACCCCCAGCCTACATACTTGGTCAGTTATCATCTCAATCCAGAGGTCGTGAGTTCGAATCCCACCTTAGGATAGAAATTTTTGGGGAGGTCTAAGTTTCAGAATCACAGACCTTAACACGGCTGAAACTTAGACCTCCCAAAAAAATTCCGCTGCTTGGGATGATGGTATCATTCTGGTCTCACAACCTTGGGGTCATGAGTTCAAGTCCCGTCAGGGTCACTTGATATAGTAAAATGGAAGCTTAGGTTTGTAAAACCTGTCTTCAGCTATGTCAATACAGTGGTAGGAGCTTGCTTAACATACAGTGAGAGTAAAATTGAATTCACAAGCAAACTTGGGAAAAATATATATGCAGTTGTTCATTTAGATAGAAACAAGTTGATTCAAAATACAGATATTTTTGTGGTCATCATGTGGATGATATTGAAATAGTTAAATCAGCGCTAACATCCAAAAGCTTTTTTGAAGAGATTGGTTTTTAGTGATGTTTTGAAAGGTTCAATGGATTTTGTAGCCACATCACTGGATTACAAATTCATACCTCTAGGTGTAAACAAACATTGCGACTCCGAGACGGCTTACCCGTCTAATTTCAAGTTTGCATTATAGATTAGGTAATGACATGCGAACATAATGGAAACTTGATTTTTGTCTTCATCGAAGTTTTGACCTAAAAATTGGCATCATACCAAGCAAATCATTTAAAATTGGCTGAATCTCAAGTTTATCATTTCAATTAACTTTAACTACCCTAAACTACACATCACAAAGAAGATAACATCAGATAAGACGGCTGGAGTAATTTATAGGACGCATTGGAGGTCTCTGACCGAATTATCAAGTGTCATTTCATTTGTTTGACTTTTTTTAAATAGCACTTTTTGAGAAAGATGAATGAACATATTTTAGAGGGTACATATTTCAATTTATCAGAGTAAAAGTTCATTATTCACTATTCATGCAGTTTGCTTAAAGAAAGATGGAAGTCTTGAAAAGAAATTTTGATAGAATATGTAACGTTTTCAATTATTTGGATGAAATTTTGTCTATTTGGTTAGACAAATATATGTTTGCTGTTTCAGTTTATGTTTATTTCATCATTCTAGTCATATTTTCATCGGTCAAAGTTTTAGCATGCAAATAAGAACATCAATTACAATTTATATGATTTGTTATAATATCTTAACCCTGCCATAAAATGGTCACACATTTGGTTAAATACATTTTATGGACATTTTAATATTAAATACCATGAAATTCACAGCAAATCTGTCATTGCAGCCTTAAAGAAACGTGGCAATAAAGTCGTTTCTTGGCCATTCAAGTGGCTTGTCTGTGACCATAGCTTTTGTTCCCGCTGTTGCTAGTATAAATACTTTATTAGTTTATTATGCTATAGATTGCAAAATGACCTGGGTCATTAATTCTTGTAGTGTTATTATCAAGTTCAAGCATGTCTTTTCCTATTCTCATAACTATTTTGTTTAAATTTTTAACAATTGAAAACTGATTATTAGAAGTATGATTTGCACATAGTAAATGAATTAGTTATAGTTTCTTTTCAACGCTTCATTGCTGCAAGCAAGATCAAAAGATGGTGTGTGATAATTTTATTTTGATTTTACCTTCCAAACTTATACATCATACTTGATTTTGAACAACTGGTTTTGAAGAAGCAATATACATGTACCCTTGTTTTATCAGTAATTTTCAAAACGTTTTTAAAGTGTCTTTGCATCCTTAGCTATCTTTCCTTTGACTATGGCATGCATTACATCATAAATCTTGCACTTTGCACCTGTGCTTGCTAAAATCAGATCAACTAGGAGCCCATGGGCATTTAGATAAGATCTGCGGTGTGTATGCGTGACCTTGTGGCCATTGTGTATCTCTCTGCCTCGAGGCCTCGAAGCTCATTAATCAAGTCAAAATGTCCAATGCTCAAATCTGATTGCATCATTCTAATAATCAACAAAAGGATATTTTTTGTTGGTTGACGACTTTGTATGATAAAGTGTATGATAAACTCGTACCAGTATATAATAGTAGATGGTCTTGTAAAGCTATTTTTTTTTCTAGTTTTTTGTTGTAGAAAAGCTATCAAATAAAGCGGGATGGAGTTAGTATATTTTAGTAAGGTAGAGTCGTACAAAGACATTGAAAGAAGTTGCTGGTATTGGGTAATGAAAGATAGTGATATATGCTTGAAATGTGGAGTACTTGATTATCTTGTGTGACTGGAGGTGATGTTGGGTGCAGTCATGCACAGACGAAACATCGTGTCATTCTGGAATGCGAACATATTCCACCAATTTACACTTCATATTGATCAGTGATATATGCCAAGCAATTCCATTATCTTGTCAGGTTTTATATAATATCAGTCAACATTGCTACTTACGACGCATCAAGGAAAAAGTCGTTTAATTACATTCTCAGAATACATGAAAAAGTATTACTGAAAATGGAAATATGAAAGATCCTAGCTAAACGCGTGTGTAAATCAGAGCATGTTTATGACATTATTGACTTTCCGCTCGTATGTTTTACGTATTCATTTCAAAGCCTGAAAGTTTTCATGAGATCGGCCCAGTCATGAGACTTGATAAATTCTCTGTCAGAAAGCGAATCCGGTCGTTCTTCAGTTATCTCTGCTCCAATCAATCATGTAGTCACCAGCAACAATTACCACAGAGCTAAAATTATGGCCACTTTGAACAATTATGTGTGCAATTAAAACAGCCTCAAAACGTTGTTACCCAATGAGAAGCCCCCTCCTTTTACCCACTCGTCGTAATAACAGTGTTTATGACAATAATACGCTGTCACCTGTCCAAATGTATGCGCACCCTTCCATTATGCAAACAAGCGCAATATCGCACCAGTTATAATTTATTAGAAAGTCTTTGTTGGAGGCGCGAGGGTTTTTAAACATAGAATCCAGGTGTAAAGTAAGTTAAAACTTCACCAACATTTTTGTGTGCGTTTCAAAATTGATGCATTCATGTTATGCTTCGTGTTGATTTGGTCACAAGCGAGTAATTAATTCTGAGAGTTTAAAAACTTTTAATGATAGAACATTGTCACAGAAATCTTTGGCTCACATGTGATAGGTGAGAAAATGGGAGCGTTTTATATTCTGATTACTTTATGATGTGATATTTTGCATTATTGTGACACATTTACAAGATGTTTGCCATATGGGTTCATTGAAAGCGTTGAAAGCTACAATTAGCAGTTGTTGAACTGTTTTTTAAATTATCATTTTGTTCATGCTTTCCAGAAAATTTGGAATTGGTTGAAAAAATGCTGAATTTTAGGATGTTAAGTTATAATTTCAACAGTTCTTTATTTATTTAGATATTGCGTCAGTTTCTACATGATCTTCACTGAAGACTACATTTAAAAAAACACTAAAAATAGTTGCAAATTTTATGGTCGTGATGATTATTGTCATATTATTGCCCATAAAATGTTATATGAGTGGGTGAAAATTCATGTCTGCTAATTTCGCAGGATATGGAGGGCATAACAGACAACTTTTACAGTCACCATAAACCTTTATCCCTAATTTGTTGTATTCTTTTTACACAAAATGTAAATACAATGTACCTGAATGTATTATTATTTAGGCAGAAAGATATTTCAAACAGCCATTTGAATTACTATGATGGATTTTCATTCATCATTCTCGACATTCGACATTCTCTTCTTTTCGCAATTCAAATCTAGTGGAAGAAATAGTGTCTGGCCGGCAGTGTACCCAGTTACCTAAATGGACAGTTTTTTTTGCTACCATTTATTTGGACATAAAATGCTATTCATAAAACGGGCACAATCCTTATGTTCCATGCAAGCTGGAGATAAATGAGTTTTTAAGCTCAAAGCGTTTACCAGTTAGCCATTTCAAATGATGTGCCATCATTAGATAATAATGTGCGACACAAAGATATCATCTAACACAGGTGTCCATATGGGGTCATTTCAATGGTGACGTAAATGCTTTTTTTTTCACGACACCTTCCAGTAGCTTGGGTGTAATCTAATTGAAAAATTAAGCAACTTTTGAAAAGAAATTCTAGCATTATCTTTTTAATCAAACAGCTACATTTTTTAGATAAGTCTATGTTTTTATTTAATAATTTTGAAAATTAGTTTCTAATTAACGAGAAAAATTAATTGAAAATACTTTCTAGTATTTTTATCTGATGAGTTTTTGGTGCCTTGCTTGGTAGATTATTACACCAGGAATTATGTATAAAAGCAAACAAACTGCATCTGTCCTTTTATGTTGTTACTAATGTGTTATTCAAGTGTTTATGGACATTTGGTAAACTCTTTGAAGGCGATCTAGGTTATCAATTAAATCATTTTTATTGGGCCAACAGTTAGCACACTCTGAAATGAAATTTTGCCGGCACAATGCATACCATATTACAGTATTAATTACAGGTATCTCATTAAAAAATTAATATAAATTCTTTTGTGCAGGTGATAATTCAAAACTGCTTTCTTATCAAGCTTGATCTGGTTATGTACAAATCTGTTAAATATTTTGTTGGATCAAATTCAAATATCATTACTAAAATTTCTTTTAGATATGGCTAGTGATATTGTTCTTTGTCTGTTTGAAGCGATAAAATAGTCTTGTATGAAAAGTAATTCAATTTGTTCCCATTATATTAAAATTGTCGTCGAGATACACAATGCTGAAAATGTTAAGATAGATAACTGATTGTCAAATGAGATAGGATCAACCAAAGATATAAAAATGATGTCATTGAGTATAAAAAAAATAATATTATATACCTGCCCCTTGGAGTGGAGGTAATTTGGACTAGTATAAAATAGCATTAAACTTTTACCAAAATACAAAAATGTACAATGTATTACAATAAGCTGTTTGGTCATACAGCCATTTTGCAGCAAATTTGGTTTGGAGTTTCAGATTTTCATCACAATTTGAAACAAAATAAAATAATATTGATGAATGATGAAAATGTAATTGGATGAAATTCTATGTTCGAATATGGATCAGATAACTTATAATTTTTTTGAACATTTTTCAACTAAATATTTTTGAACATCAATACAAAGTTTTTTCTTGTTCGACTTGATCTTTTGATTTTCTAATTGTATGAAATGACAGTTTGAGTTGTGTCCTGGATGATTAGTCAACTTATTGTAAGGCAAAGTAAAAAACATACAACAAAAGCAACCTGCATATTCATTTGAGTTGTGATAAATTCTTAAATTCTTTAATTACTAATTCCACGCGTTGAATTATTAGATTTATGTACATGGTAATTGAAAGTATTGGTTCTTGTAAGAATTAGGACATTATGTCCAAGAGTGTAAAATGTATTTGTGCGACATCTTGTCCGTTTTCATCTAGATATGTAGAATTATACTGACAAAATTCCATTCAAGTACATTACTTTGGAGATAATCTGGGTATTAATACCCTAATTGCAATTCTTAAGAACCTGAAAAGACGAAAATCTGTATTTTTGCAAAAAAGAACACCAATGTTCTCCTTATTCTGAAGCTATAGATGTGTTAAGAAACCTCTTGGAAGTTAAAACAGAACCCAATAACTCAATGTTCTGTTGATTAGGTACATAGCATATGGTTTCATTCTTTTTGTTTCTGATTGATTGCTGATATGTCCCAAACATAAACCATCAAAAGAAAATTATTTTATTTGATTTCAATTTCGAGTACATATACTCCTTATTAAAAATCAAATTTTTTTTTTAAATCTTTGATGAGGAGTATATGTACTCGAAATTTAAATCAAATAAAATAATTTTCTTTTGATAGTTTATGTTTGGGACATATTAGCAATAAATTAGAAACAAAGAATGAAACCCAATCACTGGTGCTCAGTGACGGTTCAGCCTTGTCATGTACATTGAGCCCGCACACAGCGCATGTGGAACAGAAAGAGAATTTGGTGATTTACAGTGTCCTTTACTTTGACTTTGATAACTCTCTTGGTTTATTGTATGGAATGATCTCGTGTAGGGGACATCTTGAATTCAGATAAGAGCTTACTGTGTGAGCACGAGAATGTACACAAACCCCACACTTAACGCATCCCTTATAATGTTTCGTGACTTACACAACATGCTAAAAAGTCTTTCGAAACATTTTTCAGTAATGAGACTTTTTATCTTGAGACTAGTTATAATGTGGTAATGTGCAATACCAATTGCATTTCCATAGCTTATCAGCTATTGTTTGAATTTGATTGACTTCTTGTATTGTATCAACAATGGCCAGTCGTACACAAAGCATTAAAAACAAATTTTGTCAGTAGATAAAACAATCATAGGTTGATTTTGACAAGTTTTAGGAGGCGGGATTGTCACTGCAGCTATTATGTGAACTTTTTGTTGCCGCTATTCTTCTATTTAATCGCTTCCACCCCATTGCACTGCCATAAAGCAGAATTCAGTATAAAGGCAAATCTAGAGAGAATCCCTCAACCGGCATCAAAAGGCTTCAGCAGCGGCACGTTTCAATCTCGCCTAATTCCGAGCTTGTTGGTGAATTCCATCATAATGAGTTGGACCCTCGCGGGACGGGCAAATGGCAGTCAGGTGATCAGTGGCCCCCACAAATGCTAATGTTTGTGTTGGTCAACATTGTTCAATTATGGCGGGGCTATTGTGCAAATTAACTGTATTTGCAGTTGGGGAAAGTGGTAAAGCAATCCGATTTCTGGGCGACATTTGCGCAAGCCTTGAAATGATGAAAGTAACATTAGGTAATTAGAAAATGATCTTTGAACATTAAGGAAATCTCAGTTTGGTTTAAATGAGGTGACAGCTCGTTGGTTATGGTGATTTTCAACGTCCTTAGTGCGATGATGAGTAAGCCGTGTGAAATGGATAAGTAATCACAGAGGCTTATGAATGAGAATGTCATTAGATGAAGAGTGGCTTTTGGCAAGTTAGTCAAAGTTTCAACCTGACCTGATAAGGTGCAAGTTACAGCTGAGTATTTGAAATAATGAGCAACAAATTGAGATCTTTAAGCACCAACAAACGAGCCACTCGAGCAATTTGTCACCCAGAGATCAAAGGACTAATGTGAAGTGTGGGTTTGAAAACAGGAACCGGTGCTCTGTATGGTTCGTGAGCGCTCACAATGGAGGCACGGACGTGTGAAACTATGTCTGCTGCTGCCATCTGCTCAGCCAGACCGGTCACTCCTGGCCACTGTATTGTCCATCACCGGCTGACCACAGCTCACACTTTCGTTGTGCAACAGCCTGCCGCGACCTATGACCTTTATTGCAGAGGTCGCAACCTTTAAGCACATTAAGTTAATACTTGGATGAACTCGCGACTTAGTTCACCGCTGCTTGATGTTTTCACTGCCTTTTAGTGCAAAATTCAATTGGGAGGATTTTATTATAGGGGAAGAATGGGAAGGCCTTGTAAAAGGGCCACTTAGTTTGTTGCAAGACTTGCTTCAATGGCTATTTCAAGTCACATAATTATAGTTATTGGTTGATTCTTTTTCAGAGGTCGTAAGGGTGGGGTTCATTAAGATGACTTCATTGCCGTTTGAATCACTATATGCTTGAGTCTTCTGACGATATAGCTTTTCTGCTGACGATATAGCTTGAAATATACCTCTCTACTTTCTTCTTTCAGAATTAGAACCTGAATGCAGACGTGATTGTGAACAACGAATGATTGTGACGAATGAAGGAACCTGTTCAAAGGAAAAAAGTGACTTATGTAGAGTAGGCTTATCTAACGGTGGAGTGACCTGGCAATGTATTAGTAGAGAAGTATTTATAGGTGAATTCTAAGATGTTTTGTAAATATGATGTTTCTTATATATTAAACCTTGTATGAGTATTTTGTTAATGCCATATGCGCTGTATTGATACTTGAAATTACAATAGTATTTTATTACGTTTTTGTTCCATTTTCCCCCATGTCAAATGAAACCCTCAAATGTTCTCTCGCTTTCTAATGTAAAGATTTGTAACGTTGCTATAGGACATAATGATTTCTCATGTAACTTCAAAGTAACAGGAAATTATAGAAAATTTTGATACTGATTCCACCCGTTATATAATTATGTTCTTGTTTCATTATAAGATTTTGTGATATTGTTAGAGTGAGTAAAGCATTGTGAATGTCAAAGTTTGCTTAACTTTTGAATAGTTTTATCATATTTTAGCGTGTAGTGTTTTATTGTTTTATACTCAGAGATCTTGTACTAAAGATGAGCTGTTATTTTTATACTCAACATTTTTACTTGGATATAAATGTGTATAGTACAGGTTTTAACAATGCTTTTATCTCGCTGTGATGCATATGATTTTAGCAGATGTTGCATTTTCATAACAATTGTAATAACCTGCTGATAAACTCTTCCTACTTGTCAAAATTATGTAATTGTTTGATAAATGATTATTCCATGTCAAATCGGTAGACTTGTTCTGTTTTTTGAAAATGTTAACATTTTAAACACCAATCTTTGTAAATATTTGCTGATTTTCCTTTTTTTCTAATGAAATAATTCTATGGTCATAGGTAGCATAAGGTTCTGATGAAAAATTATTTGAAAATAAATTCACTAGCTTTAAAATTAAGAAAGGTGACTGATTTTTCTTAAATTAATGTCAGAATAGTTGAATGTATGGATATTGCTCAATGGTTTCCATACATCCCAAATGTAAAGTAAGCAAGTATTAAAGAAAGGAAAAAAGAAAAGATTACTGGCATGGTAACTCTCTTTTATATAATATTTGATAGATGTTATTGATAAAGAAATTTGACGTTATTCTTATATCTGACGTATATTTGGGCTACCAGAAAAAAAAATGTTATGAAATGGATATTCAGTAGGTTGTATTAAAAATTATAATGCTTATATTTTTGTTTTTAATTTACCCTTATCACATGCACTTCATCCTGCTTTACATTCACATCACACTAGATTCTGTTGGCTCAAAAAATATGAGTTAGAATGCTTGATCCAAACCCAGAAAGAAGCATTTTGATATTCTCTATTACCCATTTCAAATTTTATTTTGAACTCTTTGATAAAGTTTCCCATTAAATTGTTACACCAAACTTCTATGTGAAAAATTTGTGAGTTCAACCTTTTACTCATAGATCCTATTTGAGGCTTTTGATTTGACTAAAAGTTTTAAAAAAAGTCAAACTTTAGGGCTTGTTCATTTTAAAGATACTTCTTTCATAATTTTTCAATTTGCAAATTTACTGCAATTTTTATCAATCCAATGGTTTACATTTACAGTAGACTTGATGAGATGAGGACCACCTTTGGGAATTTTGATTTTGATCTCAAAATTAAATAAACAGAAAAAAGATAATAAACAAAAATAAACAGAGGTTCATCTTTGTAGCTTTACAGGCCAAAATGAAGGTTTTAACTGCACATTTGTCCAACAGTGGTCTTATTTTAGAGGTGGTCTCTAGAGAAACCCCACCTTTGGGACCACATTTTATACAGAGGTGGTTCATTTTGGTAGCTACAGATATTAAGGTAGCCTTTTGAAGGATGGCTGAAAAATGATCTTACCATAGAGGTGGTCTCAATACAGAGGTGGTCTTAATTGGAGGTTTTACTGTACATTGTATTCTTAATAGATTTTATATGAACACATATCTGTTGAACTTCAGCAAAACGTACACACAACATTTTTTGAACGCATTTTTATCACCTATGCGTCTAGAAACCCATCTTTCACACGGATTAGCAGATCTATAGATTCCCGACGTTGGATTAGCAAAGTACTCACAAGTGCCGCGAAATCCCGCGTGATACATCAAACTAACGAGATCGTAAATTACGTCTGCTTCGCACCAAGTGTGATAATAAATCTCGTCTGCACACGACCCTCAGGCACCCCAATCAGGTGTGTGTCAGCCCATTGACCACCTTCAATTTCCCATGCAACGACTGAAAACTCATTAGTGGCTTGTTTATTTCGGGACTGAGGGGCTTCGACTTGCTCTATGGACACATCTGTATGCATGTCCAGCGAGAAGAATGCCATTAAAAGGTACATGGTGCGTGAACTGACATCATCAACACACAGAATCATTGCACAGAACAAGTCGCCCTTCCCCAATTGTAAAACGTAAGTCACTATTTGTTTCAGTACGAACAATTCGGGGAACAAATCAAGATGAGTATCTTCGATTGAAGACGTGGTCCATTCTTATAACTTTTTGAGTATAAATATAAAGCTGGTTTTATTATGTTCTGGATTTCTAATAAATATTCCAGTGGAATAGAAAACTCACACATTTCACACAGAAGCAGATAGTATAAAGAAATCGCATATTGAGTATTCAAAGTTCTGTGGTCACCATTTCAGTGGTCCTTCCTCCCCAGCATGATGGGCAATGTATTAGCATTGCAATTAGTGGTTTACAAGACGAGAGCACCCAGTATTTATCCATAGAAAATAAGATTAAAATAATTAGTCTAGTTCTAGATGTCCGCAATTATCAAAATTTTGGCATGCCGCCCTATAGCACGTATGAGGATGTTACGATTTGGTGACGTTGTGGTATGATTTTATATGTGTAATTATTTCGAAATACTTACTACAAACTTGCAATTGTGAGATTGTTTCTATACATCTTGCTTAAATTATAGATACTGCTGTTTGCTACATTTAATTGTTTGCAAATACACTAATGCACGGAAATAATTATGGTACATAGGACATGATTTAGGATATTATATTATATAAGTAAGTAGAGATGTGTAGTCAGATCACAACAAAAAACAAAACATTAAACAAACATCAGATATAGAGTTTTGAAGAGCGTATTGTCCTAATGCGCTTAAATATAAAACATTTATATTCTCTCTCTCTCACTCACTCTCTCACTTCAATGGAAGCTTAGGGTTGTAAAACCTGTCTTCAGCTATGTCAGAATAGTGGTAATATCTATAGAAAATAGGATTGAAAATAATAAGCCATTTCGTTAATAGAAGTGACATCACCAGATCAGATAAAAATGGTGCGTGAACTGGCATCATCAACACACGAAATCGCTACACGGAGCAAGTCACCCTTCCTCGATTTGTAAAACGTAAGTCACTATTTGTTTCAGTACGAACAATTAAGGGAACAAATCAAGATGAGTATCTTTGACTGAAGACCGGTCCATTCTTTTAACAACGTGCTTAAATTAAACTATGAGTATAAATTTAAAGCTGGTTTTATCATGTTATAGATTTCTATTAAATATTCCAGTGGAATAGAAAACCCACACATTTTACACAGAAGCAGATAGTATAAAGAAATTGCATATTACATGAGTAATCAAAGTTCTGTGGTCACCATTTCGGTGGTCCTACCTCCCTAGCATAATGGGCAATGTATTAACATTGCAATTAGTGGTTGACAAGACGAGAGAACCCAGTATTTATCTATAGAAAATAAGATTAAAATAATT
The DNA here is from genome assembly GCA_019095985.1 of Streblospio benedicti. NCBI lineage: Eukaryota > Metazoa > Annelida > Polychaeta > Spionida > Spionidae > Streblospio > Streblospio benedicti. The sequence continues at coordinate 8,127,987 of CM032669.1, forward strand.
AGTCTAGTTCTAGATGTGCGCAATTATCAAAATTTCGCATGCCGCCCTATAGCACGTATGAGGATGGTATGATTTGGTGACGTTGTGATATGATTTTATATGTGGGATTATTTCGAAATACTTACCACAAACTTAAAATTGTGAGATTGTTTCTATACATCTTGCTTAAATTATAAATACTACTGTTTGCTACATTGATTGTTTGCAAATACATTAATATACGAAAATCTTATAATCTATGAAAGACGCATGTACTATCAATCATTTTGTATAAGTATTTAGCGACGTATTTCCTTGACACTCTTACCTTCTTTTCATCCATTTTTTTCCACTCGTCCCATTGTTGGGGCTTGGGGCCTACTTACCTTAAAGCCGGCATCGCCCGATGCATGGCTACAATATTTATATCGCCTTTAGGCACGAACCATTTGATGTTTGCGGGGTGGCCAGGCATTTTAGCTTTGAGTCCAAATATTTATTTTCATTTTTTCAGAGAATATATTTTTTTCTTTGACTCTTAAGGCACAACTATCTTTTTTCAGAATCAAGGAGGCATGATTATTTTTTAGATATAAAATAAACATTGTAGGCAAACTTTATTTCTATCTACATCAAATATTGGTTACAACATACTGTAAAACAGGGAAGGCTTGAGCATGAGTTGATTTGCAAATTTTGTGGCTATCATTTTTGTTTCATTTTTTTCATATTCTCTTTTCTTTTCTCTAACGTCTTTGCAGCTGTTTATTTTTAACACATTTGGATAGTGGCTCTCACTCAGTGCTACATTATATTTTATTGGGGAAATTTTTTCACGACCAAAGTGGCCAGTTTAACACACAAAAACACACAAAAAAACAACAAAAACAAACAAACAAAAAACAAACAAACAAAAAACAAACAAACAAAAAGAAACAAACAAGGGCAGAATACCAAAAACAAACGTATTTTAAATATTGTACATATTTGGCCTACAGCACTAGGTCTCATTATCTATGGCGTGTAGTTTCATTTTTCAGCTTATATTAACAAAACTATGCACTATGTATAGATAAACAAAGCCAAACTAGCAAATAAAGCAAAAAACAAAAAAAAACAAAAAAAACACACACACAAAAAAACTACAAAAAAAAAACAATAACAAACCAACAACAGCAAAACGACCAATACCCCCGTGCTGGATTTAGCCTATATTGGAAAAAAAAGTCCTCTGATCACACGAGCACATTCAATTTAAGTTGTTATCTAGCAGAAGTTCCACACTTTAAGAGAAAACAACAAAACACCTCACATTTCGCACCCATCATAATGAACAGACGGTACCAGGACCCGACATGTGTCGTCATTTCCCGGAATTCGCCCATTTTCCGGCTTACGGACTCGGAGCGACCTGCCGACCTTTTCGTCTTTATCAGAAGACGGACGATTGTGAGATATTAGTTGTAAGTGTCGACCGTCAGGTTTACAGCTTTGTTTTGCACGTGCGCAATCGCATTGTAACGGGTGTCAGGCACCGAGGCGGCAAGTTTGTGAAAAGTGGAAACATGAGTGAAATACAAAGAGAAAAATAGGGTTGAAAGTAAGAGGTCGAACGACTGATTGTGAACTTTGATACCCTTTGTCATCTGCTCTCATGAACCTCCAATTAAGACCACCTCTGTAATAGGATCATTTTTCATGCTCCTAATTGTTCAAAAAGCTACCAAAATGAACCTCCTTACAAAGACCACCTCTCTACTGAGACCACTTGAGGTCAGTCCCACAGGTGGTCTTAATAGAGAGGTTCTATTGTAGAGATGTCAAGGATGTGGGAAAACGCATTAAAATTATTTGTGGGATGTGGGGGGAAAAGGCCCAAATGTATATGGTACATACGGTAAAAATCAAAAATAAATAAATTAAAAGTAAAAAAATAGGGATATGGGATTTCTCGAACCCTTATACTGATATGTTACTTTCTTATTTTAGATCAGGTATTCACGTGTTTCCACATCACTGGCTTACGACAATTGCGGATCCAGGACAGGAGTCGCGTGGGGGTGGATTTGCCAATGAATAGTTCAAGATGAGTTTGCGTAACAGCTACTAGATTCTCCAACCGAGAGTAAAAACAAACAAAAAACAACAAACAAACAAACAAACAAACAAGCCAAAACAAACAAACAAAACAAAAAGAAAAACAACAAGAACCAAAAACAAAAAATACACATAAAAGCAAACAAACACCGCTATAAGACCACCCCGCAATGTCGTCTATCAGTTTAATTCCACAAGAAAAAGCCAGCAGCCGACAGCACTTTGTCCAAATGCGGACATTTCATTATGTGTGCCAATCAAAACGAGCAAATTAATTTAGCCCCCGAGTAATAAAGGCGTCGGACCGTGCTGGAATTTCCCGCCAAACGACCCTCGCGCTCTCTCGTTTGTTCTCATCTGGCGCGGGATAATTCGTCACGGGTGACTTGGTCAACCTCGCTGTTGTGGGGAAGCTGGAAATGCCGAGTGGTCTCATCCAGTTGGGTACAATGGTGACTAACGTTACAGTTTCTACGTTTGATTAAAATATAATATTCTGCTTATTAAAAAAAAAACATCTCAAACAACGAAATGATTAATCCTTGTATTTTAAAAAAAATGTATTGATATTTGATATTGGAACAACACACAAGATAGAAAATAAAATAAAAAAATGACTGAGTATAGAGCCACTGAGCATTTCGGCAGTGGGGGTTTGATTGGTCACATTTTGAGAGCAAGTTCCGCGAATATTAGGGACTGATTGAGTTGGATCGCGGCTTAATAGGGTTCTAATGATATTGAACGTATAGCAGTGGGGTTTGCTTGTGAGATATTAGGATGATGCGTATAGCTGTGAGACATGATGACACACGAGTGCAGCAGCGGCAGATCTAATAGAACGCGGGTCCAAATGATGATAAAACAAAGACTGCATGCGGTGGTGGTGTTCTTAGCTGTTCTTAGAGCTGATAACAATACTGACAAGTGCTTCCTGAGCTCTGGATCAGGTGTGTGCGTGTGTGTGTGTGTGTGTGTGTGTGTGTGTGTGTGTGTGTGTGTGTGTGTGTGTGTGTGTGTGTGTGTGTGTGTGTGTGTGTGTGTGTGTGTGTGTGTGTGTGTGTGTGTGTGTGTGTGTGTGTGTGTGTGTGTGTGTGTGTGTGTGTGTGTGTGTGTGTGTGTGTGTGTGTGTGTGTGTGTGGGGGTGATCAAGGGAGATGCTGTAGTAGACCTATACATGTGCAATATAATATATACAGTAGAACCTCCAATTAAGACCACCTATATATCGAGACCACCCCTGTAGTAGGACCATTTTTTCATGGTCCCAAATGCTCCTAAAATGAGCCTGCTAATAAATAAAGACCACTTCTCTACTGAGACCACTTTAGCTCATTCCCACGGGTGGTCTCAATAGAGAGGTTCTACTGTACAATAATTTTGTTGTTGAATATTGGGGCGTTAGAGTGTTTACTTCAGAAACAGGGACTTGATTGGCCGTTATGGACTTCTCAGCTCCACGGGTATAAGCTAGTATTATGACTATAGCCAATGACAATCAAACGTCACACAACCACATGAAGATATGAATATTTAAAGAAATAAAGACAAATTGTCGTGTGTTATGACTAGTCGGACGCACACGATATGATGTTCGGCTGCCGTTTAATCCGTTTCTTCTCGCTCGCAGGAACATTCCATTTCCCATGTAATCCCGCCAGATAGTGCAGAAAGCCGTCATTTTAGCTTTTTTCATATTTCACGAGCCGACGAGCTCTAACCGGATTATGATTTGCATATGTATGAGTACTACAGGGTGGCTTTCTTCTACAGTATTCCATGAAATTATTACACCCAGATGGTTGTTAAAAGGTGTCATATGATTGCCGTTTAAGTATCGTGCATGTATATAGTATATATAGTGTTTATATGTCTTATATGTATAATGGCTTGATTAATGTTAATATGATGATAGGATTTAAACATGGCAACAAATGCACTTTTCATTTGTTCTAAACTGCGGGGATTTTGTCCGTGGGTTGAGCAAAATATTGTTCAGTTTTCATCCATAGATGGCGCCACGAATACTAAATTTGTATATGAAAAATGGAATATTGGGCGGAGATGTCTGAATTTGTGTTGCATATGTCATTGCAAAGGATCAAGTTTGGGTAGGTGTTGAGGTTATATTTAGGCTGTGAATTTAATTATGTGGAATGCTGAGTTAATTGTGTAAAATTGTGTAATTCTGTAAAATGCAGGTTTACTCAATAGTTTGGAAAAAGTCATTGAAATCGTATATTTTTCAAGATCCTGGGAAATTAACGGAATTTATAAGGAGTATTGAAAATTGAAATTTTGTAAAAAACAGTCATTGACTTTTGGTGAAACTGGTAATTCAAATCATATCTATACAGGGATTCAAGTTGATTAATTTTGGCACCTTGATATCCTTCAATGCCTAACTTACCCCCATGCACCCCACTGGTAAAAAACCTTTATCCACCCCTGTATAGATGTGTGAGAAAGAAGATAAATCGATTGTATATTACTGAGGCGAGGTATCTAAAATTATTGGAAACATTTCAATTTGTCTTGAAAATCCATCGATAGTTCATTGAATTTTATAATACAAAATTTGTTGGAACCCTGTCACATGTTTGTGAATTAGGGATGGTCTAATAAAGCACAATAATACTCGACTGTTTATATGTGTTTATTACATTCAATACCCCTCGAACAAAGGAGCTAAAAGCAATACATTAATCGTCTGCCAAAAATTATATACACCAAGGCAGACGAAAAATTGGAAGTCCAATAACAAAATGGGGCAAAGTACGACTGAACATAACAACTGATTCACATGTACTTATATTTGTTACTATTGTACATACGTAAAAGTACACTAGCATGCAATTGTGTCTACACTTGCATTACAAAAGAAAACATTTCATTACATATTAGAAAAATATGTATCATTGCACAAAATATTCTCCAATATGCACATATATATTGCAAACACCAAATGGTTTCACTTTTATGTATATAATGAACAAATAGAAATACCTATGTATGCCACTTAAAAAATGCATATATAATATTAAAAATACTAAAATGAAGATGAGCATTACTTATAAGACTTATAAGAGTACATTGTATGTTTCATCTCAAACAAAATGAATTTCAAAGCTTAATTTGATTTACATTATAATCTAAAACATCGATAGTAGTTTCTATGCTCTTGAAAGATTCTCTGCTTAAATGAGATAAGAAATGCTTTCTTTTACAATAATCACATCTCCATTTTCAATACAATTTTAATAAAATTGCAAACTAAATGTACTTAAAATAATGTAAGTTTGTGTCCTGCCCTGTCGGATGTGAACCACAAGATTGGCGATGACAAGTTAAGATATAAGCACTTTGCAAGTTAACAACAGCAGCAATGATGTTATCATCCTTATTCGATTCTATGCTAAAATAGAAATACAAACTACTATCATTTTAGAATTGACATTGTTCTAAAATATGACAGATATTCAACAATCATGATTCGAAACCTACACAAACATAAAATACATTTACAATGTCATCACGTCTTATGTACTTAACTTTAAGAAAAATATAGTTTCAAAATAAGAAATATCTTAATAGTATTATCCTTATAAAATGATTATAAAAAGAAGCACACTAACATAAAATAAGCACTGTATAAACTTCAATGAGACAATTTCTTGAAATATCACTTAAGTACCATTGCAAACTGGCAAATTGTCCTCACAGAACAATAGACCGACTCCTGCATAATTCAACAGGTTATTGACAAAAGCAGTCTTCACTCATACATTATCCACAAAACTTATTCTGTTGATAGAATGTTCTATCCGTGTCATTACTTGACAAAATCAATGAAACATTTTCACCCTCTAATACTTCGTTAATTGCGACCAGACAGAATTATTACTACTAATGGTAAATTCAAGGTATGAAAACTGCGTAGGTACTAGAATCCCGCAGAAATGAAGTAAGCAAATTGACTGTATATGCTGCTTAGTGGTAAAAATAAAATCATGAGGTTCAAATGCAAAACAATGGTACACATGTTATGAGATTCCTGGTCTTACTTCAAGGTTAAAATACTTTGGTCAGTACACACACACATCTATAGTACTTTCGATTGAGAAGTCATATGTTATCAAATCTTCCTTCGCCCATACAAAACTTCAAACATGTTTTTTGTCACACACATACAATGCTACAACATACATAATTTTGAAACTGTAACTTACCAGTTCTGTTATAATGAATATTAGACACGTTATTATATACAGATTAAAATAAAAGAATGCCGACATTTGATGCATCGTAATAGCCCTAGATTACATTATAATCATAAGAATTAAGACTAAAAATATTTGGTTACCTAAGATTATGTTAGATCTCTATACAAATCAGAGTTAACAATAAATATATACATAATTTGGCAGTAGAAATACAAATGGCAAGAATTTGTAAAAAAGTGCACTAAGTTGTTTATTCCGGTCATGAGGTTGCAAATGGATGAATAAAACATTTGCATTAAGAGATTTACTTTGGGAATTATACATTCCCAACAAATGAAGTGTGAATTTTATCAGATCAGAAAAATGTTAATGTAACAATGGAATTTTAATCAATGAAGAAAAATGGAAATATGCAAGTGAAAATATTTACAATTGCCATCCATCTGTAGAACGGTTTCATATTACAAATAATGTAATAACCAGTCTCTTACAAACTTAAAAATGAGATTTTAAAGAAACAAATTACAGTGGATAACAGTTCCACTGAGATTGAGGTATATCTTATCTGCAAAACACGCATTCTTGCAGTTTCAGAACAAAATCAAACAACTACTTACTACTAATACGCTACGCTAATATCAACTTTGTGACCTCCAATGGGCTCGGCCTTTCAACTATAATTGTTGGGACCCCGAATGGGCATCAAATATGTAAGTTATGAACATGTAAGATTGAATTCACAAATCTTGTGTAATCCAAGTGAGCATTTTGGCAAAATTTGACACTGATCATCCTTGATCAACAAGTGTATCATGCCACTGTTTGTGTATATCAGCTGGCAATTGCAGCCTACGTCAAGGCTAAATTCACCACATGGTCCTGCAGTTGTCCAATCACATCGTTCTATCAAAATGTTTTCTTCTGTATTTCCAACGATAGAAATAGTCGGTCGTATGCCTATGAGAAACTAGGATTGCTTTTCCGGGAACACACACCGTATGTCTGTTAAAGCTGACCATTTTAGGTTTCTATGAAAGAACGGCTCAAGAGTGACTGGAACGTCTAGCACGTCTAGCACGTCTGAGGCTGAGCTTGTTCTGCTTTGAAACTAGGTGATTGGACGGTGGTATTTCCAGAGTTTTCTGCGGCACTGGACGCGGTGGTTGTGTATGCGTAGTTGTAAGCTGCAAAAACAAAGATATAGAATATATATTTTGAATTAATATGCTGCTATATCATCTTGTTATTTCAGAAATGTTGACCCAGTCTGGCGCACAACACCCACCCCAGATTTGACCAGAAATCAGATGTCAACTGTACCAGTGGAAACCCCCACCCTGTCAGGTGTGGCCTGCATCCTTGGAGAGCACTGCTCACAATAAACCAGACATCTTAAACAAGCCTTAACAGTCTGGGGCACAACCCCCACCCCAGCCTTGAAGAGAAATCAGGCGTGAAGTGTACCCGTGGAGACCACTGGTCAAAATGACTCTCACTTATGATTTTGTGCTGTTTTCTTTGTTTGCCATTGAATGTCCAAAAAATTGAAAACATAAAAATTACTTTTTTAAACAAAGAAAACACTACAAAATTATGAATCCATTTTGTGGTTTACTTAGTAAAAAGAACTATCGATTCTCCTTGTGAGCTCCGCTTATCTCTGGTGTTATCTTATTCTGTCGGGGTCAAAGTTAGAGCTTTCATTTTCACATTTCACTTTTAAAATGTTCATGATATAAATGTGGCAGAGTAGATGGTCATTTCCAATGTATTTAAGGAACACTGGATCATCTAGCGTATTTGTAGCATACAATTGATTATTGAATGGTACTTTGTGGTAATAATATTTGTTTTTTTACATATGCACATGTTTTAATGGTAACAATTCATTGGTGTAAGAAGTAAACCTAGGAAACAATTTGTAACAGAACACATTTAAGTTTAAAGTTACACCTTCATTTGACGAACATATCAGTGAGTTACCCCAAAGAATTACCAGAGCCCTGCACTGGTGATAAGTTTGCACCCACATCCGCCCGGCACATGTAACATGAAACCCGTTAAACCCGCACTCTCATGTGTAAAAACAATTGAGCCCACACCCGCACCCACACATATTAATGGGCAACCCACACATCACCCGCAAAAGCCCGCATATTTTATAAATATTTACAGTATATGTTTAAACATATAGCAAATACATTTATCTGACATTTTAAACATAGTCACAGAGTTATTGGCATTCACATGAATGAACTCCACCCATGATTAATATGAATAACAAGGAATGATTCTCATGGAGTTTCTGTAAAGGAAACATGTGCCTGTGATCTTGTGTGATTTGCAAAGTAATTCAGTTTGAAAACATGGAAAATTTGGAAAAATGCTAGAAAACAAGTAGAAGATGCTGGTTTCTTTGCAGGTTCTCTTCATGATTCTAAGCCAGCAAAGAGGCCGCGATGCAAAATATTTTGAGGATTAAACTGACATCCGCACCCACATCCCCAGTATAAGTGACGATTCAGATTGCAGCCTGTAAATTTGTGGGTGCAAACGTGGCGCCCGCTGGTTTGCGGGGCCCCACGCAGGGCTCTGGTCCCTACTGAAGGGTGACAAGCTTAAGGTGGAAGGTTCTAATCCTAACTGGCGCAGTTATACTGGGCAGCCTACTCTGGCAGTCCCTTTAAGAGGGCTGCGCGCCAGTGACCTATCACTAATAAGGATTTTTGTCGCACTCTCCCCCAGTTTTCACTTTACAAGGAAGTCCGCTTGTACGGGACTAACTTGTGCAATGAAAACTCACCCCGGAAAATATCCATGTGTTATCCACGCGAAGTTCTTGTGATGTTGATCATCTCCGTCGGTAGCAGCACCTATAAGTCACACCCTTCTCATCTGGAGTGGGCTTCAGCTAAAAAGAAAGAGTAGGTGATCCCTAGGTCTCGGTCTGAAAGATTGTAGGATTAGAAAAACTTCTCACACAAAATCAGCACTAACAGGGAAGTTGGAAACTCACCCACTTCACGCTCACGGCCGACTAATAAGTCTCACAACTGTCTTAGGGTTCACCTTTTGGAATCCTGACCGCATGTGAGTTACCATTCAAACACGCCAGGCCACAGACTGAAGTGATACCTACCAGTCTTATCCGAGACGCTAGCAAAGTGAGTTCCACTTGTACTGTTTCCTAGATATAACACTTAGAATACTGTCACTAGCTGAGAAATGCTGAAAAGCATTCAGTATCCTGCCCGTATAGTATCTCGCTTGAGACCTGAAACAAGCTGAAAAGCCTGAGCTCATCATATTCAGACAACATGACATGCAAGGTGGTTACTCAAGTGGTAGATGGTAAGGTTACAAGGTGCCAATCTCCACGCCCCAGTACTGGCTCGACTTGCTTGACTTGGGTGGCAAAATCTCGACCCCAGTATTTGCTTGTTCCTCAAAGGATGAAGGTGTCCTGTGGCTGGCAGTTGAAGTTGAAGTTTCCCCGGCTCACTTAGAGACAGGAGTGTCTTGTCAACGTCATTTTTCAATTCAGGTTGGGAGTTGCGGACTGGTACCATCCAGAATACCATAGTTAATTCTGGCAGGCAGTGAGCTGATGCACCCACTTCCGACTACAGGTTCTCTTAGCAGATGCTCGTTCATTTCCACATCAAGGGAATCTTCTTGGGCTGAAGCCTGGTATTCCTGGTCACGGAACCAAAACTAAACATTTTGCCCCTGATGCCTTTTCAGGCAACCAGTGATAACCGCTATTACACCTGGACTTTTTCCTTGTGTTTGATTACTCTAATACGGAGTGTGCAGGCCTGAGTCGCTATAAACTCACAGGCCCCATAGGTGGCTCCTACCCTGACAAAAAGACACAGGATGGCAAGCACAAGCGCAGAGCATGTAGCTCGCAGCTTGAAACTGCCTTCTCCGGTGGAAGAGACTACTGGTGCGATCTAACAGCACTAACCACTCACCCACCTCAGGAATGGATGGACAGGGTGCCTATGGGCGGGTCACTCCCTGACGTATCTACGTGAGGAAGCAGATGCTGGTTACAGATAGAGAATAAGGGTCAAACTCCACAGAGGTTGGGTCGTCTGCCCTATGACCGTTCAGCACGGAATCTAAGCTTGTAGTGCCGCTAGTCGGCTTACTATGCTTGGTACTGAAGTGCACCAAAGCATGTTTAATACTATACGGGCCTAAGAAACAACACAATCCCTAGTCCAGAGCCCTGCTTGTGTGATAAGTTTGCACCCACAATCGCCCAATACGTTTGTGAAACCCTCACCCAAACCTGAACATTTTACAAAAATTGAGCCCACAACAATACCCACAGATATTAATGGACAACAAAACCCGCAAAACCCCTCGTATTGTATACATATTTACAGTTATGTTTAAACATATAGTAAATGCATTTATCACACATTTAAACTACAGTTACAGAGTTATTGGCATTTAAATGATCGAACTCCATCCATAACCAATGTGAGTAACAAGGAATGCTTCTTAGGGAGTTTCTGGTAACATGTGTGCTTATGATCTTGTGTGAATTGCGGGCTGTGGGTCCCGCGCAGGACTCTGCCCTATACATAGGTTACTGTATTTAGATGCCTTCTTGCATTTTATATTATAAAAAATCATTGGTTTTATACATAAATCCATATGCATTTTATTTTATTACACTACAATAAAAAGCATGTTGTCTAGATAGCGATCATGACCAATCTGAATTAGAGTTGTATATATTAAACCGAAATTAAATGCTCTGCTTTGATCTCAATTGATCAGGCTCCTCCAATTAATAGGTTAAATAGATTAATGATGAATGTGAGATCCAGAGATTGTGGTCACCTCAGAGATGAGCTAAAGAGTGGGACACAGAGGAAGTTGGTTACAATTTCTTGGGTAGCCGCCAAATTTGTGTTGTGCATCAGACTGAACCATGATCTTAGTAGTTTCACAAGCTACAATTTATATGTATAAAACCTCATACAGAACAATTGTTTTATTAACAAAAGAAACATACAAGGACCACAAAATTATAAAAGATACCTTCTAACCACGTATCTTTTTTGTTATGGGTTAGATCATGTGCTCATATATTTTTTTAATTTACTTTGTGAAATCATCAATTCTTCGATGTTTTAATATGATTGAAGGTGTGTAAGAATAATGTCCTAGTGATATAAAGTAAACATGTCACAAAATTGCATAATTGATGGAATTCCAGATAATTCAGCCTACACGTTTTATCGTTAATATTTACATGGTATGTGTATTGATTTAGTCCTGTAAAGGCTAAAATATTTATGCAATGTTTAAAGAAATAATTATACAGAATCAACAATATCGGGTATTTTTTGTGTGTCAATCCTTTGTTTGCATATCTGATATAAATATGCTATACACTTATTGGAGATTCTTTACAATGAGTTCTGATATACTGTCAGTAACTGATGCATGGGACTTATCAAAAATTAATATGAAAAGATATTGGAAACGTATTGAAAGCACCCCAAGTAATCATTACATCATATATAATGCAAGTAGGAGCCATACCATTGTAAAATGAAACAACAAATGGATGAAGAAAATCACCGATTGTTTTTCAAAGTACATCATGATAAAACACATTTTACACCTGTATTATTCTCCAAATTATCCACATAAATCCACCATATTCCTTGATATGAAACTTGTTATTATTACCACCTCTACCCCCTCACAATACAAAGCGAAAAAGAATCACCACCTAATGAGACTATTAAACTGATTACATTTTCATTTACCCCTTAACCCATGAATCTAATCTAATAATGAGTTTAAGACTCGACAGATGTATAAATCTTGTGGATCAATACCAGTATCCCCCTATCGGTGGCATTGTTCAAAGCCCCCGGAGGTCCTAATCTAGCGTCCGCATACGAGCACGTACAAATCCCTGGCTTTGAGCGCTCCCATCAGCCCAGCCGCGGGCCTATTACATGCCAGGGACGTACGCAATCTAAACCTGTGTCATTTTCTAATTTCACCCCATTCTGTGGCCCTGCAGGGAGGCCCGCAATGCGCGCCTGCCGAGCCACAGATAAGCCAAGATTTATCGAGTGCCGATTAACTACTGCGCTCCAGTGGGCGCGTTTTGACAACTATCGAAAACGATTGTTCGCCAAACACGCGGCATTTAAATGGCGGCAACAATGGCCGACACAAGACCAAAAGGGGCTTTTAATTAGCGCCAGGGTGCTTCAGGCTTCCCACCTCCTTGTGTTTTATAGAGCACGGTTTATAGACTCGTATTGGCGACCAGAAAGGATGTGGAAGGGAGTCCGCTCAGGAGGTTTTTTTTCACTAGCAGACGAGAAATGAAAGTTGTGGAATGGGTGCAGATAAATTGATTACATGTTGATGGGGAATTAGAACTCACTTTGTTGTCAGCTTGTACACTGTTTTTGAATGCCAATGTTATATTTATTCAGTTAATGTTAAGACATGACAGTTTAATGTAATGACTTGTACTGTTTTGTGTTTTGCCCCACCACTGCAGTGGTCAATACGTACCCGGGTATCTCATGGCTGACCACGGCGCGCTGTCGGCGGCGGCGGCGTACGCGTACTGCGCGTGCGTGTAGGGAACGGAGGCGTAGGAGGAGAAGTCAGAACCTGGAGGGTGTCAGGGAACATTTGAATACAGGTGGTAGCTTAGAGAAAGGCACAGAGAATAATAGAGTGTGTTTATTCTTAATCATTCAACATCCAAAAAGACGCGTTTGATTATTATATTGGCAATTAATGTAAATATAGAAGAGTAAACAAAACGTTGCCTTTTGAATTGCATTAGATAAAAAACATAGAAATGATAAGTTTATGATGTCAATTGTTTAAAAAACTTACTGTATCTGTGTATTAAAGAGTAATTCAATTTCACAAAGAAAAGCCTTACTGTTGATAGCAAAACTACGGGTGCATATATTACATACAACATCAAATCATATTCATGCATGGTAAAAATCAGTACAGAGAGCATCTAAACTAATGAGAGGAAAACACAAGAATGCATATTGATGACATCATACGTGATGCTAAAACGCAGCACTAAAACAGTGACTAAACAGAGAAATAGGCCAGATTCACGGACCATTCAGACAAATAGAAGGATTGCATGCAGAGATTCAATTTTCGATGTGGACGTCAAGTTTAAATTGACAAGCTTTATAACATGCGAAAAGAGGTTACGTTGGGGACCTTGTTTCCACCATTCTAGGACCAGTTTCACCTTACAGAAGCCTTGTCCGCAGGGAAAAGCGGAAATGGTTATTGGCGCTGACAAAGTTACCACTACGGGGTCGCCATTTGCGCACGCAGGGGGTTTCCTGTTACGTTTTGAAGTTTGCTGGTGTGAAATAGCGATTAAATTGGTTTTGGAGAGGACTGAAATAACACACACGGGCTCCTATGTACAGGGAGGTTCGTACACGAGGGGGAAGTGGATGGATCATTTGCAAGAACTGCATATTGGATTTGGTAAATAAGCAGCTCGTGGTAGGAATATCCATATTGTGATGACGTCATCTTATTACGCCTGTGCACTTTTTTACTTTCAACATTTGTAGTGTGGGTGTGCAAGTTCTAGAAAATACTGTAATATTTTTTGGTCTATACATATCACTTTCCAAATATATAAGAACACAAACATAAATTTGCCATTCAGTATTCACAGGAATAAAATATCTTATTCCTGGTCCATAGGGACTTGACTTTAAATTGCGAAACCTTACGTGTATATGTAAAATGTACTGGATTAACCTTGTTCATTAGCATATCTGACCGAAGTGAAATCATGTAGTGCTATTCATATATTCATTATATCTAACACAGCTGCCTCTTATATTGTAAAAAACAAAACAAAAATCAAACAAACGAAACACATTCAAACCTTATTTTATAATAATGCATCAAGTTGAGGTTGATATTAAAATCTAAGAACCTGCAGACGCTGTCTGGCCCAGATGTCCCTCACCTCAACTTCATGCATTATCTAGTACATTATCTAGTACATATCACATACAGAAAAAAAGTTTAATCAAAACACACATTAACATATGAACGATCTACATTTAGGTGCATTCTGACATTGGGGAGGACATGCAGGGAGTGGGTGAAGCGGACACGGACGTGCAGGGCTCCTCTGTCCTACCTGTGGCGGGGTTGTAGCCCCCCGCGGGGCCCGTGCTGGCGGCGGGCGAGAGGGGCACGAGTGACGGCATGAGGCCCGCGGCCCCGCCGCCCGCCACCCCCGGGTGGTAGGCAGCCGCGGGGTGGTGGGCGGGGTGGTGGCCGGAGGCACCATAGCCCGACTGAGCTGTAAGAGGCAAGATAAGAAAAGACATTGGTTAGAAAGGGGTTAGCATCCATAGTTCCCACTAGAAGCAGCGTGTTAGGTGAAGTCCAACCCGCAGAAATGTTGTTACACAGTTGGTTAGAAGTATATACAAGAATCTATTGCCAGTTTGCAGAGTTCAATATACACACAGTGTGGAGTTTCCACAGCCTTCTAGCTCACAAAATGACTTTAAAAACTGGCTTAAAACATCTCGTGGCTCCCACGCCCACGCTGTGCCCATCAGCACAGGTAATTGCTACCTGTGTCCACGTACACTCTCGTCTGCCCCGAGCTTTGAACACGTCAATGGCGAAAACTTCAAAGGTGAGCAATGAGTAAGAGATCGCTGAAGCAGAGCATATTTATTACGTTCTTGCCTCATCCAATCAAAGAGTGATTCTGTGCTCTGAAATTGTGTTCTTCAGTGGCGGTCAGTCCAGCAGTGAAAGGTTGGACTCAGAGTGGTTTCTGGAACTTGCAACAACACGTGTTGAGTTGCACTGCGGGTGGCGCCACCTCTGAGGGCGGCAGGTGTCAGAACTACTCAAAGGCGCCATTTGTATGGCGCAACCAATTCCATGGGCGCACTCGCTTTACGAGCCGCGTATGTTAAACAGAGACAAGCATTGCTTTTGACAGGGACGGCGCGGTGTTAATAAACATATAAGAGAGGTTAATTATTCCTCTGATTTCCGTGCCAGCCCAAAATCAACAGCAACTGGCGCTCGGCGGAACCAGAAAGCCGCCATCGTTCATAAAACTTCAAAGCGCGAGCAGTAAATGGCTTTTAGTTGAAATTGATTGCCCATTGAGAAGCATACACCTGAAAGAGGCAAGCGTGCGAGTTAGTCTCACTACTCTAGACAGCAATAGGAAGGCAGAGGTAAATGTTAGTAATCAGTATTAATTGCCCCCTTTTCCTCGCAGTTATGTGCAGCTATTCGCTGGGTACATACGATCGTGATGGTTCAATTGTGTGACTGCAGCACATGAGACAGCCGACACTCAACACGTTGCATTAACACATTAGCATATGATCGATGATCACGTGGTGTACCCAGCCAATAATTGCAACAGCTTCCAGTCTGTCACCCACGTAGTTAAGCTCAACACGACATTGATACGATATGGATTGTTAATGACACAAGCATTGACATATAATAATTTAGACCCACGGTGACAGAATGGACACAGATACTTCCATTAGAGCAAAAGCTGCAAAGGTCGGCGGATTGGGCGATGTCATGTGCATGGCGAATTTACGCCTGCGCAGTTGAATTTACGCCGGAAAAGAAACCAGATAAATGAAGCCTTGATGATGCTTTTGCTCGTTTGGAAGGACAGAAGGTTATTCAGCGAGGATTGGTGTTAAGGGAGCAACTTACTTGTGTATTGTGCAAAAGAAGGGAGGTTGTTCAAAACTGAGGGAAGGGCCATACTGTGAGGGGCCTGCACGGGCTTCAGCTCCACCAGGTCGCTGGCCTCGGCAGCTTGCTGGATGAGGGAAGGCTTGCCAGAGTCCGGGCCCGGGTTGTTGTTACGGTCGGGCTCCCCTCCCCCAGGGGTGGGGGTCTGGGAGGAGGGGTTCATTTGCTGCTGCTGTTGTTGCTGCTGTTGTTGTTGCATGTTCTCTTGGTCTGCTGCAATGGTGGAGAAACAGGCACATGCAACAAGGTGTAGGTGGGAACAAGTAGGTGTAAGCATGCTGAGGTGGTGGTGGTGACATTGATAACAAAGTAACAATAATAAGCTTAGTACAAAACAAACGAATCATGCAGTAATTGTTTTAAATGAACAGTTTGAATCATGAACATGAACATTGAACAAGTGCACCATATCAGTGACAAATCCAGGATTTCTGGCAAGACATGGACATTGAACACTGTGCAGGCAGAGAAATCTGAAATCTGGATTTGCCACTGATATACACTGTTTGTCTCTGAAATACATTGTGTGCAAAGACAGAGACAGGGAAGGAGACACTTACAATCAGACAGAGGCAGCAGTTCTAGAGGCGGCGGCTGCATCTGCTGGCTGCCGCTTCCCGCGGCGGCGTCCGAGCCGCCGCCGCCGCCGCCGCCGAGCATGGGTTTGATATCGGAGGCATTGAGGGGGGACTGCTGCAGGCTGAGGTGCACGTTGGGCTGGGAGCCTGCAATATGGACATGCACATGCAGGGGGCGACATGCAGGGAACACATGCTACTGGCTAGTAAAGGTGGCAACATTGAAACATATTGAAGAAGTCAAACAAAAATCATAGTGTTAGTGCTGAGATGTTCTTTTGAAATCACATCACAAGACTATATCCGTGAATGATGCGTTATTTTCAAATCAGCGCCGCTCACATCATAATAATAGGCACAGCTTGTGAAAGGAAGGCCAAGTCTGCTCAAGTGTGGCCTAATTAAGTGAGTAAGTTCTGGCCATCCGGCAAATGCTGTCCCCCGGTTTGTCAGCTACAATTACCCAGCCAAGCGACATCTCTGATTGCCCGCGACAGCAATTCATGCAATATTCTGTTACCCACTACAAGTGCGCCACCACATGGTGTGGAATTCTCGCCGGCATCTTCTTCTCATCACAATCATATCAAGCCGGGAGGCCGACCCTTCACCTCGCCTCTCACCCATCAAATCCTACACAAAGTTTAGCTTCTGCTCTACATGATGGCAGGCAAGACGCCGAGCAATCACAGGGTTCACCCCCAATTTCAGGCAGCGCGCAGGCAGCGCTCGCGGACGCAGCCAGCAGAAAATTAGCTCCGGCTCGGGCGGCAAGCTTTGGCCAGCCAAGGGTGACGCCTATCTTGGCGTATGTCACTTGATGGCTCAGCCACAATCTCTGCCACACCTGTACCGCACGTCTTCTTCAGCACAGCTGCCTCTGCTCACAACACTGAGCCCTGAGGACCTGCCCGGGCCCAGATTACGCCCGTGTTCTCACACCCACTGATATCAGACGTAATTGAATAGAAACTGTTATATGCCAGGCCCGCATTTGCTGCTTGGCTGTGCACGGCAATGTTCGGGCACCGAGGGACGGACGAGGTAGGACGTGAACGTGAAAACAACCGTCGCAGTAACAGTGAATGGGTCAGATTTGGGTAAATTTGAGTTTGTCTTTGGCTCTATTTCAGAGGGGGGGAATATACCCTACCCCATTCTCAAATCTCAGCAAAAATCCACTTATTTTCTAACCTTTCTCATTTCACAATTTCACAGTTTCACAATTTCTCAAAATTCTCAAAGAAAATTGACCCCCATTCTCATTTCTCATAAAAAATCAAGGGCCATTATCACATCTCAAAATAGGCATATCTCCCCCTCATTTTTGACCGCAATAATCGTGCAAATTTACTACACATCAGCCACGAGTACAAATAACAACACACACGACACGTCTAACACAGATATATGTTTATATTTTAAACAGGATAATAAGTTCAAATTACTTCTTGAGCTTTCTGCAATTGTTGTTGCCTTGTTTCACAAGGCAACAGCAATTGCAGAAAGATCAAGAAGTCATTTGAACTTATTATCCTGTTTAAAATATAAACATATATCCACAATATCCAAGCTAAACGAACCTCCGTCATACTACGTCTAAGCCACATGAACACACGTAAAATGAAGAGGATCGCCCCCTCCTCAGTGACAAAGCATCCCTACCTGCGGGCGGGCTGTACGTGGCTCCCGCGGACGCCTGGGGGTCGATGACGAGGGCCGCTGCGGTGGCTGCTGCGTTGTTCTGGTGGTGCAGGGCGTTGTTGAGGCTGGAGAGGCTCGCCTGGTAGTCGGCCGTGGTGAGAGCGGCGGCCGAGCTGGACACGGCGGGGGCGGACACGTACGCGTACTGCTGAAGGTAGCCGTTGATCTGCTGCTGCTGTTGTTGTTGCTGCTGTTGCTGTTGGTTTTCTTTCTCCACTTTGGGCATTTTTACGGGGGAGACGTCGCTGCCGTATTGCCAGATCTGGAGAGGGGACAGTGGACTTTGATGGTGTGTGTGAGATTCTTTCTATTTAAATGTATGTTTAAGTGCTTGGTAGACCTACCACAGAAGTAGCGGTTAGATTTCCAGTGCAGACATTCTATACTAGCCGAAAGAATATGTTTATGTCAAACAAAAGAACAAAATACATTGTTCCACGTATATCTATATATAATTGGACCTAATACAAAACACGTGTAAGTTAAAACCAAAGTAGCATTTGATATATACACTTCAAGTTGAAAGCAAACTCTCAAAAGCAAGCGATTTTGAATTGGAACACCATTGCAACTCGACCCGCCTAAGCTGTGGTTATTTGATGTCTACGGTAACAGGTCTGATAAAAAGAAACTTGTATTTGATTATAATGTAATCAACTTGTCACAATCCTGCGCATTCTTTTCCACCATCCACCTGCCACACACGATTTCTTGTGTTTCCCACAAGCAGCCACTTGGCGCAGTAACAGGTGCAGCCTTCCTAGAAGGGGGCATTCCTGCGCCGGCAGCAAGCCTGACCTCTGTGGCCCGCCACTTGAAGAGCCCCAGCCCCATGCCATGCCCCCCAGCGTGGTCCAGCCCACTGGCCCTAATGTCCAATGGAGGTCATTGGACAAGGGTGATCAGTCAAAGGCCTTTGACAATGCAAACCACCTCATCCATTACAATGAATAACACGGCATAGAAATTGCATTGGCAGTGGTATTATTCCAGCCAGAAATGACAACACAGCAATGGAATTAAAATGCTGTCACACGGAGGCAGTGGCATTTGTGATGTATACTTTCCACTTGGCAGGGTCGCACATTTGAGTCGCAAGGTGTTAGGCAAGGGGCAATTATATCTATCTGTTGGTTTAATGCGTAATGATAGCATAAATTGTGACACTTGTTCTTGTTACCTAAACTCGGACATGGGCTTTGTCTGGGGAACTATGAGCATTGGCACCGGGTGACCAATGTCAGAAGTTTTTATTATGCAAAATGCGAGCCAGTACAATGCGGGCTGGAGAAATTGCGGGTGTATTACTTACCGATTGTCTGTCATCGCTGCCATTGCTCGGCACCTCTGAGTCTCCATTCACTGAAATGACAATTATTGAGTGTCAAAAAAGGTGAAAGTCTGGACAGAAAGATCACTGCAAAAAACGGTCACTTGAAAATTATCCCCCATTAATTTGATAACAGACAACTATTTAAAAACTTCTTACAGCAAGGGAGACTGGGCGAAATTCATCTGTTAAGACATAGTCCTAAGATGCGCCTTTGTGCAAGTGAAGAAAGATGAATAGTGGTTTGATAACAAGCATCAGCATTTGAAAATTACAAGCTGACTACTCGAGTGGAGATATTTTACACCCAATTTAAAAAGCAGCACTAGACTCAATGTGTCAGTGGCGTGTTTCCAATAAACCAACATCGCCCGAGGCTCGAGGCTCCAATGTGCTTTTGATAAGTTTAATTTTGCATCTACGTAGTTTTGATATTGGGTTTCTTGGATCTAATCGGCGCTGACAGGCGCTTGTTCCTGTGATGTGGCTCTCATCTGATGATTATTGATGTCTTCAGACCTGCGAGGCTTCAGGGGTCAGCGCTATGTCACCCCTATTTGTCGACGTTATCAACAAACCCTAAAGAAATTGAAACTTTGCAAGACCAGCCCGAGGGCGCGCTTTCAACTGGCCGGAGTTTCTAATAAAATACATGCGAACACGTATTCAGTGGGTCATTCACAGTGCCGTAGTTGTGTTCAATACGACGATGAGATTTTAATGAAGAATAACAAGGAGCATGCTATAAATCAAAACAGCAGTGTGTCTTGTCCATAGCTGGATACTCCATTGTGCAAAGAAGCACACTTTAAAATGTCTACGCACAGTTTTCTATACACTAGAGCAGACCGTTTATATAAATTACACCATGTCTTAAACACTAAGTGTCCAAGACCTCCCGGGTCTTCCTTTTAGAATACACTGTAGCTTCTGACAAAGCGCTTTAATTAATTTCTTTAGCCATGCCTGTAATTTTCATCATGTTCGCCCATAAGTGCCATTTAAAGTGTGCCATAAGTTTATGACTGGCGATTTAATGTGCTAATTCGCACACATTGATTCATCAATATTGTCCAGAAACTGCCAATGACCACCATTTGTTAGTAAGTAATATGGCCATGCTGCATTTGTACGTCTAACTTTGCCCTGACATATTTGTAATTATGGAGGCCACTATAGACTGTGCTGTGTATTTCAAGGCTAATGTATGCAAGAGGAAGTTGTCCCCCAAAAGACATTTTAATACTGCAGGATCAAATAACTGACTTTACCAGAAATCTCAAATAAACATCAGCCTCCTACAACACCACTGGAGAATTCTTTGTAAAAAACTCTTGCTGATCACCAAAGATAACAAGTTGACAAATGCAGCCGAAGTAACTTATGTGGCAAACACATTGTGGCCTGTAACAACTCGACAATTTTAATTTGATCTATTGAAAGATTTTAATGTGGCAGGCAAATCTATCAAAGCCAGGAAAAAAAGGAACAGTCTGCTAAAGGCGATAGCACATCAAGTGCAACATACAAATACCTACTTAATTAGGTTAGCACAGAATTAGTCATTTTTGTTAATTATTAATATTCGCTTCACTTCATAAAGAAGCTCAAATTCTGCAACAACAATTGTGGCGAGGGAAGATAGCAATTTGCACGTATCTGGATCTTTGTGAAGGGAATGTATTGCGAGTTGCATCCAGTGCAGTCTTTGGTGACGTTGACAGCTTTGATGAGCAGACCTTCCATAATTGATGAATAATATTTAGAGTCCTGGAGGAGGGATTAATACAAATGAATGTTGACACTCTCCCTTATTAGATCAGTGTAGAATTTGATAGTGGGAATGAAGCGTGGCTTGTTTTAACGTATAAAATGCTGCTTGAATAACAATGCTGCACCACAAAAACATCTTAATATGATTTACTTACTTAAATCGTATTCCATAGACATCAATAAAAAGAGTACAAAAGACACCAAATTAAATCATCGTGCTGCTTTTCTATCTTTAAAGCCCTACGAAACGTCTAATTGGCGTAATAAGTTACTGCTTTCAATTTCTACCCCACCCCCCCCCCACTCACCAAACCCATTCAATCCATCAAAAAATCCCATTTTTCCACAGCAACTTCCGACCTGACTTAACCCAATCAGAAGACACAACTAACAAGAACAAGAAGCTGATGGTGGTTGTGGGCAGATAATGCACTTGAAATCATGTTTAAATCTCCAGCATGAGTGGCTCATCCACTCAAGTGTTATTTGCACGGTGGGGAGATGCCACTTGAGCGCAACATGCTGTCCATTGAGCTAATCCCCGGACCACAGCGGGGGCCATTCGCACGTCCCCGTAATGGCATTATCTGCTCGTAGTGATCAGATCCAACCACCAACACAGCCGGCTCCTAATGAAGTTTGGGTTGGCAATTACTGCTGCCTGATGTGGGGAGATAGGCGGGGTGGGCTAATAGATGGAGGGGCAGTGGGGGTGCTGTTCAAACGAGATTTCTGCTGACGGTAAAACAGCACAGTTTTTATTAGATTTCTAGTTAGTTTTATTACAGTACCAATCCTAATCAACATTGTGATATCAGCTCTTGGTTACAAGCATAGTTTGAAAATCTTTTGAGCTAGCATCAGATTCTTTTTTTTAATTGTTTTTTGTCAGATTCTGTATTTTTGTAGGGACTTATTTTGAATCACAGAAAAACGGAAATTTGAAATAAACTTGCATATAGATTCTTCTTTGTTGTTGCATATACAGCAAATGTAAAAGCTGAGAGAACAAGTGATGTCACTGGACTGTATTTCAAATATAAAGTTACTATGAAAAGATTAAAATTGACATACAATCTTATTGGTAATGATTAGTTATATTGACACCCATTTAAAGAAATGATTAATGGTTTTTAGATGCGAGAGTAAACATTCCCACGTTTGCCTGTATGAAAAAACAACCCACCAAGCCTATAATTGTGCTGAAAAGCAAACTCATTCCGAATCAATTCAACTTGGCAAAAGTCAGCATCATTTGAAAACATGACGCAAATAATTACCCCTTTGGAGCCAGCGCCAATGCAAGCGGAGACAGCATGAAATTTTAGCAGCAGTGAACAATCCTCTTATTGAATTCTCCCATTAGGCCTCCAGCCAGAGCCATCTCTTTTAATTCTGGTCGTGCCCATGCGCTGGTCGGCCGTTTATCAGTGTCTGCCACGCGCACGCCTGGTCATCCATTCCATATTTGGCAGTAGCCACAGACTCGCCATAAAACACAAGTGACTTGGGCTGCAAAAACAATAGGCCCTGGAAGTGGCTGTCGGTCACTTCCTGCTGTTAATATCGGCTGATGGATGCCATTGGCTCTGCCCAGAATGGCCACAACGGCACAAATGCATTTAATTTCCGGTTTGGGGGCGGCTTTCTACCTCTCGCGATGATTTACCTGCGTTTTTTGGCCGCAGTTGGGCTGGGAGATAAAAACCGGGGAGAGATATGATCTGGTAATGTAATTTTGATTAGGCACTGAGCAGTTGTGTGACTACTGCTATTAAATGAGTGCATTTTGCGGCGGCACTAGCAGCTTTGTAGCATTCCATTACACGCTGTACATGCGGGACCCTGAGCCGAGGTGAATACTATTAATGCCGCCTGTCGTCTGCTATAAAACTCAAATGGCAGCGCAGCCATAAAGGGGCTTTTGTGTTTATGAGGCTCTTTCCTCCCACCATACCTCACTTCTATCGATCCCCATTGCATGCCGCCTATCCTAGCCTAGATGTAGCCACAGCCACAGCCACATAAAAAGTGCATTTTCTGCAGCAGCAGCAGCAACCCACCAATGGAGTAAACTGTTATTTATCCTGCATCCGGGTGCGCAGAATGTGCGAGGATACAGCTAAAGTGGGGGGCATAGAAAAGCAGTCCGGCAAGAAATAGGGCGTCATGCGAAGAGCTGTTTCGTCACCCGCCATTCACAGCGCACCTGCATTTATGGTCCGCGCAGGCGCACTGATGGATGAGCGTTTTATCGCCGCTTTCAGAAGGAAGTGTAAGTGCTCAAGTATGCGATACATGAGCACAGATGAAAGCTAGCCACCCCTCACGCTGGAAGTGGCCAGGTCAAGTCTATTTAATGTATCGCTGGCCTAGTAGGGGCTCTCAATGCGATGATTTTATGGAGGCTTGCAACTGTACACACACTTAATATTATCTGCATAATGTGGTCTGTTTTGTGGGGGTATCGATCCGCTTTGCTGATCCTGCATTTGTTTACAGATGATAATAACTAAGTGTACAGTTGTAATTATGACTACATGATCTGATTCATTGTTAGAATGGGACTCTTGACACAGGATAATATCACCAAGAACAAATATTTCTAATATTTCAATAGCCTATCAGAAGCCATCATCAGGGATCTTTGAACCACTAAGAAACACACCCCATTATTTTTTTAGCTTGTTCATATTTGGTTACTACTGTACTGTCATATAACCAATCAACGCCAAACTATTCTTACTTCCAAGATTTCAATTATCTACCAGAGGCCATCAGCCTTTTGTTATTTTGTTAAAATGTGACAAGAACCAAAAATGGCCAACACCTGTATAATGATAGCCTACTATGTCCACAAAAACGTTATGCCGTCTAGTACACACACAATCATATCTATTTCAAAAAAGCATAAAAATGAGACAAAAAATGACATAAAACTCACCCTCGTCGTGCTTGCGTTTGTTCATGTTGTTGTCGGTGGGTGTGAGGGGGGTGGCTCCGGGCGCGGGCACCTGGCCCGGCATACCCAGGATGCTGGAGATGTTGTAGCCGCTTACTGGGGGCGCCCCGGGGGTGGGAGGGGAGGAGGTTCCCATCATACCGGACGGGGACCCAACCTAGGGCAGGACACGATTCAGATACTATATACAGCTTCAATATACATGTATATACGACTTATGACATTTGTCAGCGTTGTACTTGTGGTGGGCATTTTGCCCCCACCCTACGTGGTTCAAAATTCAAGAAAATATGATTTCAATGTGTACAAATGAAGATGTACCTGTTGCATTGGTGTAGGTGACTGACCGCTCTGTTGTTGATGTTGGTGTTTTGCCTTTTCTGCTGCTTTATTCCGCACAATTCTGAAAAAGGAGACAAAAAACATTCTTTAAATATGAAATGGTTATGTATTGGTAGTTACGGCACTATAAATATCCTTTTCATTCTTAGTTCCAAATTACTTTATGCATAAAAATGCTTACATAGAAGATTGATGAAAATGCTTACTAGTTTATGACTTACATTATCGTACAGTTTTAATGTTTGAACTGTTCAAAATAGTGAAAATGCATCAGTAGCACAGCAAGAGAAAGAGCGGAAGCAGAAAAACAGAAAAACAAGAAGGGAGGAAAGAAAAACGGCTGCATTTGCAAACTAATCATAAATTAAAACACAGAATACAAACTTATTAAAATCAATTGGTGTGTCATTAGCAATGCCCTGTCTGTCACATCTACCATTGTGGATTCTGTCAGCCTGGCAAGTTGACTATTGTAATTTACACCATCAGCTGTGCTGAAGTTAGTGGAAATGTGTTGCCAAAAACAAAGAAAGACTCCTCATAGCTGTCTAAATCACTGTGGCATCAATTCAATAAAGGTAGCAGGAGCAAGAAAACATAATGTAAAGATAAACACTCATAATGCCATTGTTTGATTGGCACTTAATTATTTCTATCCCTTTGAACTTTGTTCGTCCAACACTTTCCACAGAAGCCAAGCAGTCCGGCATAATACAGCTCTGTTCACTAAGTGGGATACAAGTAGCAAGTTCAATTAGATTTTACAGTAAGATGATTTCTACTCAGCTGGTAACAATAGGATGAAAAATTGAAGCAAAACTTTCTGATTCATTAGCTTCAGTGTACGAGACTTTAGCACCTGTCTCGTAAGATGCCACAGTGTCTTTTCAAGGGCCTCTCCAAACGTGACTAGTTGGCCTGCATAAATATTATCAGGAGATGCACTTTCGCAGTTGGGCGCAATTCATGTTGAAAGAAGCAATTTTTAGCACGTTTGATGGTTTCAGACCTGAATGATAGGTAGCATAGGGAGGTTTAATGGGGAAATAATGGTCTTTCATAAAAACTAAAAGCACTATCACGTGAAAAACGGATTGTTTTTTTTAAATGCTGATATGTCCATCTGCTTTTAATTGGGTAACAATACGGACACAGGGTCATCAATCATGTTTGGTGGAAAAAACCTGGGTGGAATTATAAAAAAACACATCCTACATGGAACAAAAATCTAATTAAATTTGAACTCTAAAGCCGAGAGGAAATTACAAGAGGAAGCATTTCACTTGTCAAAATTAAAGTAATAAAGCAACAGTAAAAAAAGGTAATAAACAACATGAATGCAAAACATCTCTTACTCAATGGAATTGTGCACATCAGTGCATGGATTTGACATTGGCCGCCACAATCATTATTACAGAATCATATAGCAAGAAGGGCAGGGCACAACCATCTTGAAGATGAATGGGGTCTCCCCACTTGGCCCGCTCTGCCCTCTGTCATCTTTGTGTGTCGCAACGAGCCACTTTTGATCACATCTCACTATCATCTTGCAGCGTGATGAGCGCCTCACCCAATCCGGACTGACGGCTGAGCAAGCCACGCGGGCCACATTTGCCTGCCCCACTGGAGAAATTGGGCAAATTACAGGAAAAATGGCAGTCATTGAGCATTTAGGGTGAGGGAGGCACACCTCATTTGTTGGTTATTACTTGCGGGTCAGAGGGCACTCGTGGAGCGGGTTTCATGCAAACCGAGGGTGCTGGTGAGGGGGTTTGGGTGTATAGGACAATTTTTGAAGCCTTGTTGAAGGATAGTTTTGTAGGATTGTGTAATCTTTTAGTGGCTTGAGTAGTAAGTGATGCTACTATTGCAGAGTAGAATAAAGCCTAAAGTAAGCATAAATTTACCAAGATGGGTATCTGAGTGCAACGTGGTCATCTTGGTAAACGTGAACTCATTTTAGGCTTGGTCCGCTGCAATAGTAGCAGTGACCGTTCTGATGAGGACTGTTTTGAGACAACACAGCAAGCTACACATGCAGTACCTACATGCACAGTACTTCGAAATGGTGGTCTATTACAGCGCATGCGTAATACCTGTTGATAGACGAGACACTAGGGACGTTTTCCTGATCACACACGTTTTCGCTGAGTAACCGGTCGCGAATCTCCCATGCGAACATGGTGGGGTTCTCGCGTTTGTATTTGCAAATAGCGTCCACCACTTTGGGTGTGGCCACTTTGGGCTTGGAGCCACCGATAACCCCCGGTTTGATGGAACCAGTCTCATAGTACCTATAGGCAAAAATAAAATAACAGAGGAGTGACAGAGAGTTAGCAGCAAAAGGAGGAAGGAGAAACGAGAACGGAGCCTGCTGGGTGTTAGGAGATGGAACCAGCTGCCTGCAACGCAAAAAGTGGTGGAGAAGCAGCAAGAAGTGATGACGTTCGCGGTTGAGGATCTCACCTGTTGATGGAGCTCACGCTGGGCACGGTCTGGTCGTTGCACACAGCATCGCTGAGGAGGAGGTCGCGAATCTCCCACGCGAACATGGTGGGGTTATCCATCTTATATTTACATATAGCGTCCACCACTTTGGGTGTGGCCACTTTGGGCTTGGAGCCACCGATGACTCCTGGTTTGATGGAACCGGTTTCATAGTACCTAGAGTGAAGCAGGACATGCACGATTACAATCAACTAGGGGGTTTTGATCCAATATTCTGGTCATGCAAAAAACAACAACAAAAAAAACAAAAACAAAAACAAACAAAAAATTTTTAGGATGAATATTTTAAGTCACACACAGCTTAATTTATAACTTCTGCTTTGAATCACCAGCACATACCATAATACCATTGCAGAGGGTGCACATTATTCTATTGTCAATTCATACATTAAAAAGGGCCTACATACAGCCTTGATCATCTTAAGACGTCGTTAAACCTGAAAGAGAAGGCTCCGGAAACCTCCACTTGATTATGAAATCGGCGCATGCGTCAAGACGGTGAGAGTGGCCGATAAATCGTCTGCTTCCTTATAAAGCCGCCGTCCTGTTGAGTGAGCAGTGTTTTGATGACTACATCAGTTCACTGCATTTGCATGGACATCATTTACACACTCACTCAGGGGTTTACTTTAATGTGTTCCAAATAGAAACAATTCGAGAAAGTCATCTTGAATTTGTGTGCGTATTTTGAGTATCAGGAATTTATGAAGAGGACATGTTCGCCTCTTTTAAATTCCTGTGAGTAAGAATAGAATTGGACAAGAATGCTAGTAGCTGTTTCAATTATTAATTAATTTGTTATGAAATTGTTTGTTTTTAAATGTATCTATGTGTGGTGCTGTTGGAAACTGTATACGTGAGAGAAGCCAGTACTATAATCATGCTGTCAATATTCCATTTTTTTTCATTGAAAAAGAAAACTTGGCTCACACGTTTTTCAAGATACGCCAATGATTCGGTTATGCCGGAAAATCCACATTGCTACAAACAGGCAGCGATATATCATCATGCAATGCTGTGAAATTTATTCCCTGTCAAGTGAGTCAAGGGCCCCAGGTCCCAAAATGCGTGTACCATTGGCTGGCCGGCTCAGTTTCATCACAAAGGGTATTTGGGGTGTTTGGTTGCTATAGATACGGCAAGTCTAATCATAACCGGTGCCTGTTTGACAGTGTATATATAACCGGCCCCTGCTGGAGATTGGGTACAAATTGGCAGCCTCGAGAGGGTGAGGAGATCAAGTTGTACTGGAGACTTGTTATGCACAGGTTCACATTCTACATCTTTTTGTTTTACAGTCGTGGAGTTATGCATTTTCTCTTAGACAAAATATAAGAAACACCTCCATTCTCGACGTAGCATTAACTTAACTATAACCACACCCATTTGTCCAGCAAAATAAACATCTAATTCCACAAATTTCAATGCCACAAATGCGTCTGCTCAAAGTCAAATTACACAAAACAATGAAACCACACTCAGGTCACATCACCCATGGATACGCAGCCGCCCACCCCTTCCCTGTTTTCTCAGACCACCCAGACGCCCCCCTGCGCCCCCCACTCCCCCGGGGGAGCCACACTTTCACCCCCGCGCGGCGCCGAGAATGAGCGACATTTTGCGTTTTTCCGCGTCGCTTACTCGTGCGAGTTTCACGCGTGACCGATGGTTTTGATGAATCCGTATTCGAGGCTCATTACGGCAGACTTGGACAATGGGCGAATGATGACTATTGCCCCGTCATAACGTCCCGCCACGCATGGATTGACGCCCTTTTCACGACAACGTCTGCCAGCGTCATTTTTATCGGCCATTTGAACGACCATTTTCAGTGAAAAATGGCCGAAAAGTTGGCCAACGATGAAGGGAACAGGTTTTCTCGTGGAATAGAGGAAAGCGTTCGCTTCCCCACGTATATTTCCTCCTCCTCCCCTGTATAATGGGAAGCATGTCCGGGAGGCAACATCAAAGGCCCGGGCGATATAGGAAGCAGACGGGCCCATGTCGCCTTGCAAGAAATCGGCTGCTTCTCTGCACGACTAACGAAATACGCTGTCAGAACTCGGCTGCTTCTCGCTGATGAATCGCTCTTTCCACAGCGCCGAATGGCGTCTACATGTGCTACACATATTAGAAGATTTCCGCTGACATCAAAGGCCAATCTACTTGACCTGCAACACTTCTGCGCCGCACCTGTGCGCCGCCAGACGGGCTGAAAATTGCGCGCAGACGAGTTTCGTCAGAGCCACGCGCTCGCGCAGTGGCGTTTGTAAAACGATATCGCTCGTCGCGGCTTAACTCTTAACGGTGCTACTAGTTTTGTAATGTATTTTCTTTGTCACTGCTTTATTCATCAAATAAACGAATCAAATTAGCAAAATCGTTTACTAGCAGATCTCGAAACTAGTAAAGTATTTTGTTAATTTGATTCGTTTATTTGATGAATAAAGCAGTGAGAAAGAAAATATATTACAAAATGAGACTTTCTGCTGCATACCAGATACACTCAATTTTACAGATCCTACTAGTGCAGCCGATAATAAAGCATAAAATAAGCTAAAATCTGCACACATAGATGTCTGATTCATCCGAACGTTGTGAGCGTCAATCGCACATACATCTGAGTAACTTGTCGTCTGCACGAAGGTTTATTCTAGTCACCAGTAAGCAGCTAAAGAAGCCAAACCAATGCCCGCTAAAGGGTTAATCTCAATCAGCAACATGGTTTTATCTGTGTTTTCGCTGAAAGGCCTCTCAATTTACGCGGTAGGTGCCGGCAGCATCCATCAACAGCAAGCTTCTTGTCCGCTGCCAATGGAAGATAAGACGCGCAGGGGACGGCAGATTAGCTAGCGTCTGGCGAGACGCAATTGGGTCATAATGGGGCGACGTGTCCGGCAAAATGCGGCGTTAATTCTGTACGCTATGGGCTTTGCGTGTGCATCTGTCAGTTGCAATTGACGTCACTGGTTTTTGGGTAGTATTCTGTGCGGAAATGATTGATACGTGCAATACTGTGTATTTAGTTTTGAGATGAATCCTTTACACTTGCATTATTATAAGCCAAATATCCTGGATTGGCCCTGATGAAGCCTTCTTCATCAAGAGGGAGAAAATATTTGGCTTATAATAAAGCAAGTATGAAGGATTTATCTCAAAATGAACATATAGTATTGTACAATAAGAAATCCAATGAACTTGTTCAATATAGATTGATACGTGGTATTTTGATGCACTCACATGTAGCACTGAGATTATGTCATCCATGCAGTAACAATTTCATGCACTATAATGAGGCATAATTTATGTCATAATATTGCTATACGCATTGCTTACGCTTACAAACTGTCAAGAACGCACACAATCCGTTCCCCTCACGCAGGAAAAAACAACAACACGTCACAAATTCGTCTGACGGAATTACTCAAACGAAAAGGAGGCTGTAATTTTGCACATAAAACAAAATATGAATGGGGGAAAAGTCAACAAAATTACGGTAATTACGTGAAATTAGTAGGCGTTTGTTGACTGGGGTGGCACGGGTGGGATCGGCTTACATGGTGCAGACTGGCAGTGTGGGAGGCTGCGTGATCTTTGCACGGGGTGGCCACGCACATTGTCTGCTGATTTGGGGATAAGGTGGCCACTTGTAGGCTGATTGTAGTGGTTTGTGAGCAGGGGACATGGGGTGAGTATGTACAATTACACACACGTACTGGTGGTGTGTTAGGACACGTGCAATGTGCGTGTCGTCCACGTAGAGCAAGTGATATTTTCCAACACGCAGATTCTGGTCACGTAAACCTCGGGAGAATCAACTACCTGGGGAGTATCTTACGTACCGTGTGAGTATCTTAGACACGTACCGTGTGAGTATGGTACACGTACCGTGTGCGTGTGAGCACGTACCGTGTGAGTATCTTGGACACGCAGCCGTGGCTCACTCTCAGCTGGCGGCTGATGTCGCACGGCCGCACGCCCTGCTGCGCCAGCTCGATGATGCGCGTGCGCACCACGTCCGGAAGCGGCCGCCCGTTGACGAACACGCCGCCGAGCTGGTTGACCCCGCCGTGACCTGCAACAGAGAGGAGGGGGCGGTCAGTGACGGTGTGACGTAATGGTCATTTCAATTGTTTTAATCATGACATCATCTGGATCTGGCACTGGCTGGAGAGTGAACTCGTTAAAACTCTGAAACAAAACGTAACTAGCTCCAAGAAGTTACAGAAATATTACTGCTTCAAGAAGTTGTTAGGCGCTTGTTATATCAAGAAAATAAGAAGGTGATATAAGTAGTAATTAGATATGTGTAATTAAATATTAGCTAATTTGCACGGTGAAGAGAGAACAATGATATGATAAGTCAAACATGTCTGGCACGAGTACATAATATGCATATAATATTTAATCCCAGTAGCAAGAAGTTGAAACCTGAATATTTAATGAGTTGAGACATTTAATGAGCGAAATTGTATACGAGAACATACATGATTTTTGAAAAAATCATGAAAAATCTACTGTGTATAGGAGGTTGCTTTCTATGAAAAAGAGAGAGAATAAATTTGCATCAATAAAAATGATTTTTATACGCAGGGTAAATAAAATATAAACCACAAGTACAACAAAATGTCTACAATGTGTCATTGAAATGCACAAACACAAAAGACAGAGCACAAAACCAAATCAAACAGCCACAAACGAACAAAATGCTATCAAATGTCAGCCACAAGCAAGAAACTAGATATGCCGTAAAATTGAGCGTCCCTTTTCAAAAGCCAGCTGAAATTAAACATCAAGCGTCCGCGTATGATATTTAACATGAGGCCTGCGTATTCGATGTGAACAAGGACCCCAATTGGAAGCAGACGTCTGGATCAAAGGCTCTCACCTTGAGGCAAGCCTTTAAAACGCTCGGCTGGAGCATACGACAATTTCATACTGCATGGAGAGGCTTTAAGTTTGGCGGATTTTAGCGAAAGCAGACTACATTTCGCCTGTGGCCACTTACAAAGAGATTGTGCCCTCTACGCCCACTGGAAAACTGGATCGTGTTAACTCTTTGTGGTCTGTGAAGTACTCACTGGTCACTTCTATATTTCAGTCCAGAATAATGCTTAAAACAAGCGGCAATTTACCAAGAAAGATGTCTGAAGAAGTCTGAACACGGGGAGTAGGAATGAAACATCAATTATGCTAAATTATTGCTTATTTTAAGCTTTCTTCTAGACTACAATGATACTAACACCATCGTGTACATATCAGCAGCCAGCAAAGAATCAAAACTGCCCCGCCCACTCCCCCACTCCATCCTCCACCAACCAGCCTTTCTCCAACTCACACAAAACCCGCGCAAACTCACCAGAGGCTGGATGAGCAGCTCAGCGAGAGTTTATGTGGGTTTCTCACGTTTATTGGAGATGAGAGGCGGTGTTGATTGCTCGGCGAGATGATGGCAACAGACGTGAAGGAGCTGGGAGGGTCGGCGGGGATATCGCGGCCTGGACCCGAGGACTGGACGATGGATAGGACGGGCAAGGCGTGATGGCTCTAGCAGACCAGGCCAGGGCTGCTGTTCAGCTTGGCGCTGTTTGATTTGTGCTTTTTGCATGGTTCGCACTTTGTAGTCTGTAAAAACCTTAGGATGTGGGGATTTAAGCTGCTAGATGAAAGGTGATGAGAAGTAATGGCCAGTAGAGAGGTTTGCTGACAGGGAGGTTTTATGGTGGGGATGAATGGGACGGAGTCTCTATTGTGCAGCAGATTGAACGCTGAGGTTATAGTCACTTTTTCATCATGATAAAATAAATGTAATGTTTCCAAATAAATCCAGCCTTTCTTGTACTGCAATAGGAATTGTCCTATCCATCGAAAATAGCAACTAAACTCCACAGATACATTCCATTAATCCTCAACCCACGCAAACACATCCTCTCCTTCATAAAAAACCCAACAATAAACCACAACACCCAACTCTTCCATTTCACACACAAAAACCTCCTAGCTCCACTACTAACATTTACTACAACAAAAGAAAACTACACACACTCTAAATTTGCTCCCCGCACCACAACAACAATGCTGTGATTTTTCTCTACCCCCGCGCCCGCCCTTATCTCTGGCTCGCAGCCGGCCCTGCCCTGGTCCCGGGGGAGCGGCTCACCCGACGCTTACAGCACGCGGCCGCCCGGGGTCTTGTCGCGGCTTGTCGGGGCGGCAGCGCGTGAAGCCACGCTCCGATACCTTGGTGGTGGGGGCAATTTGTGGCTCGGGCTTTTTGATGGCATCTTGTGATGGTTTCTTGTTATAGGATGGACAACTGTGTATGTGTTTTTCACAGGTTTGCTTGTGAGTTTGATTTTACTCTTATTGTTTGTTCTTGCAAGAAGTTCCTACCACTGTATTGACATAGCTGAAAACAGCTGACTAGCGTCAAATGGAAGCTATGTCTTCAGCTATGTCAATACAGTGGTTTAGGAGCTTGCTTGCAAGAACAGTGAGAGTAAAATTAAAAATATTACAGGATGGTATTCTCCCTGTATCATGGAGTCTAGGAACGGGTGTTTTTTAAATGTAGTTTCATGGTGTGAAATACCTTACTAAAGTATTCGTGTTGTTTATGTTGATGAACATAAACAGCAATCGATCATTTCTAACTCAATAGCTCTCCTTTCATTTTTGCAGTAAGTCCAACCACATGATAATCAACAACATCAAATCAACCACCATCAATTAAAAGTGGAATGACACCTACACACCACCAACTTTACAGGTGCTCCAATATCATCACCAGTCCGTTTCATGTGGCGACCTGGTGTTTGTTATTGTTGACCAGCCAGACATTTAGCAACACAAACAACCTGTCCACCACGTACTAATCACTCTGCACTCCACAAACCACCCCGCCTTCATTAAGCTAGCCGTTACTAACTACACTTTTGATGATCTGTTCCCAGCAGGGGCACCAGAGTCTCCCAGGAGTGGGCAAAGGAATCTCGGGTCCCGCCGAGCCGCTAATTATCGCCCACTTGCCCTGGGGAGACAGGTAAAGCACGGACCGTGACGAGCGGACGGGGAACGGGCCACACTTCAATGGGCCGATGGTCAAGGTTTATTAACGCGAGAAGTTGGATGTAATTTGTTAGTGATTACGCTGGTGATCGCAGGTTGAACAAGTGATCGGTTACATGCGGGATGTCGTCAGCTTGTTGGAGTTGGTGTAAGAAGGCTGATAGGAGAGGAGGGTGGTGATGGAGTTTTTTGGGAAGTGATGCTTGTGTTGGATTTTGTCACCATTTGAAGCTTCCAGTTTGTTATGTATTACAGTTTTCCCAAACGAAATCCAGACTTACATCTCAATATCCACATATACAACCACTTTGTTCACTACTAAAACTTATTATCAATAAGTTGTGTTTTTATATTGATACAAGAAACACATGTAGCTATAAAGAGCATCTCCGCATCAAAATGAAATAAGTTAATCATTTGTAATTGGACAAAGTATTCCATCAATTTCCGCCTCAGCCGCCAATCCCAGTACTGAGTGACGTGTTCAGACATAGCGTACTTTGATGGCTCAATTACCGTGCTCATTAACGAATATTTGGGATGGAGCCTGCTCAGCCAACAGTGACCCTCTAATACTGACCAGACCCCGGGCAAGGATGGTTTCAAGTTTGAATAAACACGTGATATCCAGAGAGAGGAAAGCACCAGGGAGATAAAATGCCAGTTGAGTTCTATTATTAATGTGTGTATATAATGTCACGTCACATTGCGTTATCCAGTTATGTCTATTTTCTGTGCTAGTTTCTATCCCTTTGTGCAGAAGAAAAGGGCAAGAAACGAATGAATAATTCAATGACATATATTTTTTTTCAAAAAATAAACACAAGCCCACACAATATGTGCGATCTATCATTCCACGTTTATCTCAAGAACATGTTATTGATACTGTAAAATGATACATCATGCAGAGGATCAATTATTAATAATCAAAACAACTATCTTGATCAGCTATAGGTATATTGTGGCCTGGAATATCAATGCCGATTAGACGAGGCCGGCAGCACATGACTGAGTTTGTATACAAAGAAACAATGACAATATTATTTGCCACATTGATTCTGCCAAAACACGCATAACAGCAATATGCATAATAATGAACTTGTCAGGCTTTTTTTCTTTCTTTTTGCACAGTTAACACTGAGAGAAGAAACAGCTTCAGAGGGTTTTCAGCTAGTTTCTGCTGCAGGACAAATGTCATGAGATTATTTTTGTACTTTAAGATCATATGTATCATTTGAAGCTAGCATTTAAACTTCACAATTCATCAAATTCCACAGACTTCTAGCGGTTACCTCAAAATCACTAACACATGTCAAATCTGAAATCTAAGAAAAAATGCATCCCACAAATTTAACTCGTATCAATTTCAATCAAAGATGGCCCCAGAATTCCCCCGAGGCCATGTAGACAAACTGTCCCTATACGTATACACCTGTCGTGGTCAGAAAGCTGGCGTTTGAACACGTTCATCCCGGGGGCAAAATAGCAGCACTCCCCAGGGAGACAAGCTGGTCGCCTGCACACACAAGTGGTTTCAACTTTCTCTCTTGGTTGACCTGTCCCCGCCTCCAGCCCAGAATCACACGGAGCCCGGGCTAATCTTATCAACAGTGACAACATCGGAGTCTACTTACTGGCCGACAAATGGCTCTTACGAGCAGCCGTACACCAGAAAATGGCGCTTATTGACGTACGGAAGCCGCGAGGGACACACATGAATTATTTATGCGTCCACAAATGGCAACTGCAATTATCATTGCAGGTTTCTTCAGTACGACTGTGTAAAGTTCAGTTTGTACGAGCTGTCTGGATTAAAAGACATGTTAAATATTCCAGCTGCTTATCTTTTTTGTACAAAAGATTAACTGTACGTGTGTTATTGTGTTTAGGGGTCGTTCCTAATAAGCTCTTAATGAGGACTAAATAGGTGGTGGCAAATGATGTAAATGGCTGTTACAACGTTTAGGGCGGGTGTGGTTAATGCTTAAAGTGGCGCCTTGATGCTGTTTAAAAGCCAATTTGCCATGATATGGCTCAGCCATCGGGTGCAACAGCTCAGGGTGAATTGTGACACAATGGGCAGAGTATTTTGCGGTCAGGTTGATTAGCATTGTTGGTTTACAACTGTACAGGTCCTCTCTAATTAGCCTGTTGACATTATGCAAGCGCATGATCAGATACAGGTGCACATGCAATGAAATATTGAAGTTAATACACACAGCCCAATAACATTGGGCAACATTCTTGAATTGTAAGAGCTATGATGATCTAGTTTGACTAAATTGACTTCCAAATAGATCATACGAATATCGAGTATTGCCTTCTGTCGTAGGCTACTGAATTACCTAAAATGTCTTTAATAATCAAACACGGTTGTTACATCATAATAGGAAACTCGATTCAAAGTAGCCTCCACATTCACCCAACAGACCACACCATCCTGCAGTGGTAAAGCCAAACCCACCCAACCCTCCACTACCGTCCCACATTTCCCCCAGCACAAGCCATATTCACACACCTTTGAAAATGAAGTACCCCATGAAAGTGGCACATTAATTATGTAGCCAGCAGTGACAATACAGGAGAAGCTTGGATACTAAAAGTCGTCTGTTCCGTCACGTCCAACAATGGTCGCATCGATCCAGACCGTGGCCACCAGTGGCTCCGTGGCCTGTACACGGGGTGTCACCAAGTGGGCTGGAAAATTGCCTGTGCATGTAAAGGAAATCAGGGCCACTGATACTGATATGCCTGCTATAGTGTGTTAATAATGAAAATGATTTATCTACAAACGCCGCCATTTTGTTTCGTTACGGTTTAACTAGGACACGGGAGTTTTAGGCACAGTTTTGAGAATGTTTGCAAACGAGAAGAGGCAAGGTGTTGTTGTTTTTTGTTGTTGTTGTTTGAGGGTTAAGCAATGCAGGAGCGTAACACGAGGTGTGAATGATAAACGAGGTTTTCAATAGACATAACATTTTAATGATTTAACGAACTGTGAACCATTCATTTAATAATCTCATTTTGAAAATATAAAGTGGCAAAATGTAGCATAGGAGTAACATCACCTTTGCCACGAACACGTCAGCTTCTGGAGGTCATATACACCACGTGTTCTGCTCAAAGCACTTGTATCCATGTTACCAATATTTGATGAAAAACTATTTAAAATATTAGCACATGCAAATGACCACTGATACTCTGAATCACTCAAAACTTTACTGGTACACTGCTATCCGAGGATATACCAGGCTCCACTGTCATAACATTTAAAACCTAAAAAAGGTATCCACTCTAATGAAATTTAACCACAACGAAAATGACTTCAACAAATTAGCAGCTTACTTTTCTTTTAAAACAAATGTTCATCCTTAGCTTATACAACGATTGGCGCTGAACCTACAGACAACCAATTGATATCCACTTGGTACCCCAACACACACCTACACATCTAACACAAGTTATCCACTTAAAGTTGTAATCACTGCACAATTAAACTAATTAAAATGAGATTTAAAATGAAGCAAAAAAAAAAGCCCAGCATACTTCCAGCGTGCTTCCCCCACCTCTGCCCACCACCAACTGGTGCTGGTCTCCGCGCAAACCCCCAGGTTTTATCCCATGTTTGTCCCCAGTTCGCCGGCCATCCATTCAAGTGTAGCGTTCCAGACTAGCGGCCAACACGGCAGCAGAACTATCTAAATAGACCACCCCAGCCATTGTCATCCACCCAGAGCAAGCTTACTCATGAGAAGTCGGAGGCATCGAGGCATGGCTTCCCGTCCGCTGGCTGGCTGGCTGAGCCCGGCAACCCCCAAGGGTCGGCGCCCCTCTCTCGTGACGCTACCTCGTGATTTTACGTGGCTTTCACCACGCCACTGCCCATGAGAGGACAGAGCCACAGGACCGGCGGCCTACTTACCGAGCCAGCCATGAGAAATGAAGAGAATCGGGGCGTGATTTGAAAAGGGTGCTTACACACCACACTACAATTGCCTGTGCTATATGGGTTAGCGGGTCAGAAAGCACGCAAGTGGAAGCTTGGGCTCTGCTGGGTTGACTGACCTATTGGCTGAAGCACGTATATTGCAGATATGGTTTGGGTTTTAACTGGCAAATTGATCACCGGTAAACGTCTGTAGTTTGAAAGAATTATGCAGGTGTTCTGGAAGAAATATCACCAGCGAAATGACCTTACCTAGTTTTGCCAGGAAAGCGAACACGTAGGAAGATTCTATTGGAGTGGAAAGCTCCATATTCAAGTGCAGATTCACAGAACTGGGGCGGTAAGTGATAGCTTAGATGGTGCAATTTCATCAGATGCTTATCCTTCACTTCTGTCGGTGAGTTATACTGAGTAGCATGCTATCAGTCGTGACCATTCAGCAGAAATTAAGCTAACAGCCTCAGATAGTGTAAGCAGTGCCATTGTGTCAGTAATTGAATTATTCAACTTTGATTGTATCTTGCGTGGACAGTAATGATGAGCGTTATAATGAGGACTCAATGAGCTGCTCACGGTAATACTGTGGTGAGGCAAAATGCAGTCTTGGTTTTATTATGTTCTTAAGTTAAAGATACATCACAAATGCAGCAGACGAACTGCTCTCATATCCAATGACAAAATCTCGTCTGTTTTCATTCACGATCCACATCAGAGATAACACACACAGTTGTAGATAGATCCAGACACGAGCAGGATCGAGCGATCCACGAGAAGTCCGTGGATGTACGCTCGGCTGCCCTCCGCTGAACACCCGGATAAAGTGGAGGGATTTTGGAGGAGTCCTGATTAAATAGGTCACTGAATCAATTGACACCTTGTTTCACGAGCGATGAGCCTTCTCCAGTACTCAGTTAGCATGAAACGTGTGTTCATAGGAGTATTCCACATGCATTCTGTTCCCAAAGGGAAAGTGCAACTTCAAAGTACGTAAGACAAATGGCTTTGCTCTGGTTTTAATTTACCGCTATTATCCACAAGGTTCTGACGGTTTTGATGCTGATTCGCACTTTTACCAGCCACAATGAAAAGGTTTTAATCTCAGACGAAAAAACTATTAAAACATGGAGTGTTCACACCAATTCCATCCCGGAGATCTTTCCCCAGAGATGTTTGGGGAGAGACTGTGATCAGCCCCCAGAGACCGGTGATATAAGGGGCCTCCGTCCCGAGGCCTAAACTAGTTAGCCAGGCAAGCTTTCAAGTCCCCATTACCGTAACCACATTACTGAGTCCTTTCTTGTGCAATGTTCTAGTCTTGATTGTGTAAAACACATGCAACAATTATGAACTAGCGTTTGCATATGGTTGCCGACCATTGCGGTCTGTAATAGGCGGTGTTTGTTGTCAAAACACACCTGCGAAGATGTAAGAAAAGTAGCTTCATGTTACACAAAATTGCTCTGGCCGGTTGGGTGTGAACGAGGTAAACAGGATCCAGTCACTCATCCAATTTAGCGTGGAGTGGGGGGATAATTTGATGTCATTACCCAGTGCCTTTGTCACGTACATGACCAAATCAACAGTGCATTAAGACAACACTAAGGAAATGAAATTAGCGGAACAGCGTTAGGATTTGTCGGCTCCGCGACTGTCCAAGTAGCCATTTCCCACTTACTATTAAACTGCGGTTTGTGCAATGCAATTTGCTTTGATGCGCATTAATACAAAACCATGCTTCATGAAAGAGCTGAATATTGTGTTTTCAATGGGTTACACTTGACTTTTATACAAATTCAATGACTGTTGTGTAAAGAACATAAAAATACACCACAACAAAGAGCGGATATGAGTGGTCATCTTACTCAACATTTTTCTGACCACCTCCATCATTCAAACCTCCAGTCTTCAATACCAACAAATTGCTGCTTCAAAATAAAAAATACAGCCATGTACAACACAAGTATACCCTTTCAAATCGCAATTACACTTGCTCATCCCCGCTGCCCTTCAGAAGTACTGTTGTGAGCCTCACATTAGCAGCTTGTCATGTTGGGGCCTGATTTAGCGAGTGTAGCGGGTCTCGGGAGCCCCATCCCACCCAATATGAATACCCGATTTACATACTGCGGCACTGAATCACAGCTGGGGTACTGTCGCCACATTTCAGTAACATTGCAGTATTTTCTAAGGTGTGTGGGAGGTTTTGAAAGGCGGAAATGAAGCTCTGTTCTTTTCTTTATTGGGTTATGATATATTTGTAGCCAGTTTTACATAGTCCTATTTTCATACTGCATTGTAAAGCAGCGACTGTATTGTATTGACATTTCAGTATTTTCTAGTTTTCATTTGCAGTTTATGAGGACGGCAATGAAGATATTTTTATTGTCAACCATCATATTTATGTAATTGATGTTTTAGTACCTTAAGCAACCTACGCACACACATACTATACACCATCTCACGATCACTACACATTTGTTTTGATGAATATGGCCACTATTTTCAGCCTGTCTTTTGGTTATTCAAATTTCGAGTGTTCTACTCTTCTATATACTTTTAGTACTTGAACATAGAGTCAATAAAAGCGATTTTGAAAATCATTTGTTCTTTTTATATATAATTTAATGCAGCACATCCCACGTTCTTAGATATAATGCTACTTAAAACATCTACATTGAAAACAAAGTCATGACTAAAACCACCTACAACAATACCTCGATGAGATAGTGTTGAAAACACTTGTGTGGTAAACTATGAACCGGCGAACGGAATACTTTTATGTGACAAGCAAGCTGATAGAATCACCAACTTTAGGCATTTTTTACAACCACAAGGGTAAAAATAAATAAATCTGGCGACTGTCGCTTCCAATCTATTGCCACCAAACACATTTTAGGTGGCGCAATATTTATGGTGTGATTGCATGCAAAGGTGAAATATCTGTAGAGGCTTTCTAACTGGAATAAAAGCCTGCAGTAGTTTATGACTTTTACAGCAGTGTCAGAAAGTACCTGTCCAACTGGTGCATTTTGCATTACTAGTTATTATGGAAATAGACGTGTAAATGGCGCTAAAGTGATATCTCGAGTCTGTGTATCAATTGTGAAATGCACTTTTCTTCATCATTATAATACGCATGATATGCACGTTGCAATTTTATAGAAACCATTGACAAAAACTATGAGAAATGTGAAAAACACACACAGACTTTCACTCCAGAAATAAAAACTATAATAAAGACACTAAATCTACGAATCCTCCAGTGGCTAGAGCAGTAAATGCTTACCACCGCAGCCTAGAATAATCGCAAAATAAGCCCAAATTTGCCACCATGAGAACCATGCTTTACCTGTCACCACATATGCCTTATTGGTGGCTTGTAAATAAGTGCACATGTAGTAAAACTTGAGCTAATTTTAAGCTTCACTCCAGGCTGCACTAGCAATGATCACAGACTAACCAACCAGGCTAAAGAAACACTAATTTCCCCACTAAATAACGAGGGACATGCACTTACTCTTACATGAGTGGTAGTAATCCATGATGGAGCGATTGTAGGGGTTGTAGTGGCCTTGGTGGTGGTGGGCGCCACCCATGCCCGCCCCACCCCCGCACAGGTCCGTCATCTGGGGCCCGTGGGCGGCCCCCGGGGGTCCGTGGCCGTGGTGCGGGCCGGGCCCGTGGGGAGGCCCCGGAAACGTGTGCATGGCCGAGGGCGGAGGCGCCGAGAGAATCGTGGTGGCGGCGGGGTGAGGGTACCAGGGAGGGGACAGGGCCAGCCTGCTGGTCTCCACTCGGCTCTACGTGGCTTTTGTTGGACACGTGCCAACCAATAGCATCCAGGTGGATTCAAATTCAATGGATCGTCTCAAGGTCAGGTGAGGAAAGCAAAAGATCCAGTTGTTCTGGCTGGAGATGCTTTGATCCAGATTGATACTAATCCAATGGCGTCCCAATGTCACTTGATCCGAAAACTCAAAACACAAGGTCCAAATCTTCTCTACGTAAATGATAGCTGAGCTGTCACGAGAAGTCCAATATATAAATAAGGTTCACTATTCCAAAAAGCACACCACTGATATCCACACTCAGTTGTCGTCTGCTGTGTTTGTTTTGTTGTTACTGTGGATCAGACACCACGTGACTTCGCTCTGCTAGCACCCAACCTTCCTTCTTCTTTAAAGTTCCACATGGACGCTGCAGCAACGCAAAAAACACAAGCCCACCACTGCAAGTTTACGACTCTGTCTCCATATATCCAGTTATGCTGTGGTGTAGTCGCGGAGCGGAACGGGGTAAATACGCTCTGTGCTCGCACCGCCGAGGTTTGCAAAGTCAAGCGAGCCACTCGTCAACCGCTGACAGGACGCACTCATGCAATGGCGAGCCACACGGATTTATAATTACTCATACATAAAGTCTGAGTCAATCAAGGAGCGGCTCCGAGAGGCACCAGCCCGTTGGAGGGTCGGCGGCCGCGATTGTCCGGGCTCGGCCAATCAGAGCGAAGGGGCGTTAATGGCATTAACGGTAAAGTGGCTGGTGGGTGCGTGCGGCGCTCTGTGCAGCTCACTTGGGTTTGGTGTGGTTGGGTATAATTACTGTG
The DNA here is from genome assembly GCA_019095985.1 of Streblospio benedicti. Classification (NCBI taxonomy): domain Eukaryota; kingdom Metazoa; phylum Annelida; class Polychaeta; order Spionida; family Spionidae; genus Streblospio; species Streblospio benedicti. Next base: position 8,170,919 of record CM032669.1, read on the forward strand.
TTTGGTGTGAAGTTGGTCGACTTGCTGCTCTCTTGTCAGTTGAGGTTTTGATTATGATATTGAACTGGAGCTGGGTTTTAAGTTTTGTTAAATATACGTCTCTGTATTTCCCTGATTGAAATATTTTATCATTTCTTTGAGAAATACAATGACTAGAGGTTTTTTTTCTCCCGCCTATGGGTTGCATCTATTGAGGGTGTTGGAGGAAAACTAATTCTGCAAGCACTTGACTTTTCGCCTGGAGAAGCTACATCATTGTCACCTGTCATCACGTCCCAATGAAGCATTATCATACATTATCATTTCGCTTTCGCAATCAAGTGAAATATGCCTTTTCTGTTTCCAAAGAGAATTTTTCCAGCTATTATCTTCCTTTTACTTATTAAAAAGTGCAATACATCAAAGAGACAGTTTTTGCATAAAATGAAAACTATCACGTTTCAAAATGTTGAAGGTCTCATAGCGTTCATTAATTGACTTTAACTGTTTTTCACTTATGCAAAATGGGTCATGAATTATTAATTCACAATGGCCTTCCCCTTACCTTGGTTAGAGTTTTGTCAAACTGTGCAAGATTTGCAACAACTATCAGTAAATGAAAATCTAATGCTTCAAAGGAGGCCATGCTTGCAGTGGTGCGTATAGCTGGTAAATTAGGGATATAAAGAAAGTCACACCAGCCCCAATAGATGCCTACATGCTTGCTGCCTTTCAATAGGGTAATGTATGTAAAAAGCCACAATTATAGGGACGTTGCACATGTAACAGGTCTCGAACAAGTTGATTTCTTTATCTAATAGATTTAACCAGTAACTTGGCGCTTGCGAGGGACTGTTTTTTTTTTAACAAAAAAGAAAGATGGCGGCTTGCAGTGAAAAGAGAAAGAGACGTAAGTTTGCGAAATTTGTTTGTGAAAATCACTCCACCCGGTTAAGTTGTTTTGAATTCATTAACTTTTTACGTGAACCAGCACGCATTCAGCACGGAGACATCCAAAGGCTTTGATTCTTTATATGAAGACAAAGATTAATCCTGCTGCTTCATATACCCAGGTGCTCGGTATTGGACAACACTAAATTCGCAATAATGCAACTTGTTTTGGCCAAAAATACCAGCTACATTTGCAGTAATGAATGTCATCAATCACACACTTCAATGTTTAGTGTCGCCCGTGCAGTGTTTATGTTTATCAAATTCTCAGCCTTTTTACATAGGAGCAGTGAACAGCCCAGCAGGCTCGGTCGATATTCAATTTGAAGTGTAAAGACCCATGTCTGCACGGGTCCACTCGTCTGGGCCCTACTCAACCATCTCATTTTCTGCCACAGTCAGTTTGTGCAGATTGAGGGTGCTATTTTTATTGCCTGTTTATATATGGAATGCATTGTGTGAGGGGTTTGTTTGTTTTGTGGGTTGTGTAGTTGATTTCGCGTACACTATAAAAGGAAGATGGGCATATTTGTTATAGACATTTGATCATAATCTATAGTTATCAATACTATTTTGTTGGTGATAGAAATAAAAATATCTTTTCACATTTGTGAAAGTATTCTGGAAAGAATGATAGCATTGCAATATATATATTGCAAGACTGTGCTTAAATAAGCGCCAAATGTTTCTAAGCAAACCACAAAATAGATAACAACATTGAAAAAAAAACAGCAACAAAAAATAACCCAATCCTAACAAAGCCAAAGCTTTCAGACATAAACATGTGAATGCGAGAGAACCCCAAATTGGAGTGTTGTCTCAAAGGCGCCGAAACGCGAAATGAGCAGACGACTTCTCAGCTCGGGCTGTGATTGGCTGAGCGGGGCGTGGCCTCATTCCCGTGCTGAGCTGTGATTGGTCGAGCGTGAGCCGGTAGAAATGCAGTCTGCTAAGGAGAATTCTTATCTGACTATTGGCGAGAGGGGCGGACATGGCCAAAAGGCATTTTCACGTGAGGGCACAGGATGGCACTTTGAGCACGATTTCTGGTCTTACTAGCTTTGGGCGTATTTATCATACTGGTATGTTCAATATTGAATGTTTAGTCTTGAACTTAAGAGATTTAACATCTTATTACTCTATGATTAGTTTATTCTTAGAAATGCAATTTGAAAATCGCCCAAACCACGTTATTTCACACCACTGATGATAGGCGTAAAACGGAATGAAAATGGAAAGATAAGACATTGGAAATGTCGTTTTGCCTAATGTACGACGAGCAATTTCAATAAAAACAAACATAGATGTGCAAAGCAGGGATATATATCGTGCGGGTTTGACTTTTAGTGCCCCAGCCAATGAAGTCAGCAATAATAGACAACCAATCTTTACTGCCGCAACCACATTTGCCCAGCCACTTTTGTATTCAAGCACAATACCTCGCCCTCTAAAACTTTATTCTCCGTTTGATTTATATGCTATAAAGCTAGCGTGTGCAAATATAAATTGTGAAAAGAAGCTGACTATCTTTTGCGACCAGCTAGATAGCACTTGGGAAATTCGCCCGGAGCTGTTATCAGGCAATAAGCAGGGGACAAAAGAACAGTTTGGGAGCGCTGTTCGGCCAACATGGCTGCCATATTGAACACGTTACAAAGTAGCAATTTCATCATTATAGGGGCGATAAAACAGCATTGACCCACACATCTCTGTCATGCTTAGCTTGAGAGAGTTTGTATTAACAGGTTAAAATACAATTATTCTGCAATCATTACTCCTAATGCAGTGGATGCTGATGGAAATATGGTCATGTCGGCTTAATGAAGATGTCCGTCACAGACACTAACTGATGACTACAACTGGAGAGTAAAATAAAGCCTAAGATAAACCCAAAATTACCATTTCACGCTTTTTCTAGAGCCATGCTGGACCATTCACCACTTGAGCCAGTAGAGGGAAATATTTGCTACAATATTGCACAATAGAGTGTAACTGCACTAGGCCTAGACAAGTCTGGTGTATGACTGGACATATGATTGACGATCAGGTAGCAGTGTTGCAACTCCTGACATTTCAAATGAAAAAAAAGCAGTCTCTACATTGGAGCTAACTTTATCGTCAACATGCCAGCGTAAATTGATATGCACAATTTATCGTCTTATCTATGATGAGATGTTTTGTACTCCACAAACTCAAATGCTATACATTTCAACACCACAAAATACTGCACCCTTTCCCCTTCTCAACTCCCTGAGGAGTGTAAGACAATTGGTGCTAAATGAAATCACTATCAGTCCAAAGTTTAAGACAAAAACTGGTCGGACAAATGAAGAAGTGCTGTGATTGAGCCATCTGTGCTCTGTTCCTGTATCTGTGTCTACCACGGCTGGCCGACCAGCTATGTGCAGACGAGATGTTAATTGAGAGCAATCCGCTCTCGGCCTTCTATTTTTAGTGAACAACTGTATAGATATTTTCCCCAAGTTTGCTTGTGAATTCAACCCTACTCTCACTGTTCTTGCAAGCAAGCTCCTACCACTGTATTGATATAGCTGAAGACACTAGCGTCAAATGGAAGCTGTGTCTTCAGCTATGTCAATACAGTGGTAGGAGCTTGCTTGCAAGAACAGTGAGAGTAAAATTCTATTTGTAGTATACTTTTCATCAAAGAATAGCCTACCGCATAGGCCTCTTATGTGAAGAAGCCACGCTGTGTGGTGTAGAGTTTGTAGTATCGGAGTCAATGACTTTAAAAGGTTATTTTTGTTTCTTCTCTTTCAGCTTTTATAAGACGAACGAACGAGGTGTGGTCTTTTTTATATGACCATGAAAGTATAATAGGGTATAAGTAGACTTATTACCATTACTATATAGTTTGATATGCATGGTGTATCTAAAAAGGATGAATCAGTTGCATGAGTAGGTAACTACTCGTCAGAACGAATTCGTTCTTGATCACGCGCCTACTGGAATGTAGAAATGACAGTTATAAGTTTGAATACACATGATATAGCACCGCATTCAAATGAGTGTCTCCTATGTTTCCAATTACAAAACTTGCCAATTAGCTGCATAAACATATGACATTGACCAACGGGCAGTCACCCTCCACTGCGCTATATGAAGCACAAGTCTCTGGTGTAATGGCAGCATCAAACACCACATTCTGACAGCCCCACTACTAATTACATATACACGAGGAGGCCAGTTTGGTCATGGTGCACATTAAAACACCATCCTCTGAAAAACATAAGCAAACATTCCAGACTTTTCAAAGACCATGGGAATGGCCTGTTAAACTGTCCACTGGGACTCCATCAGCAAGGTGGGGGAGGTGTTATGTGGGATGGGGGGTTATGTTGCTGGTGGTGTATAGTTTGGTAGCAAAGAATCGAGAATGGTAAATAGATTTTGATTTGGGTTGAGTAGACATATTGATAAGTAGTGTAATGTTTCTCTTCAAAAAACCCAGTTAAAATTTATTAAAAAATAACCCAATTGAAGCTTCTACAAAAGCCTGTTTCAATACGCACACACAAAAAAGACAGACCTGTCACTACTAGAAGTAAAAAAAGGCATATATTCCACCATCTAGAGATGCATAAAAACAACAGTTGCAGTAACTCAATGTTCCGTTGATTAGGTACATAGCATACGGTTTCATTTTTTTGTTTCTGATTTATTGCTAACATGTCCCAAACATAAACTATCAATCCAATTTGGATCTTTGATAAGGAGTATATGTACTCGAAATTCAAATCAAATAAAATAATTTTCTTTTGATAGTTTATGTTTGGGACATGTTAGCAATAAATCAGAGACAAAAACAAGTGCATTAACTCCATGCTAACCGTTCCTCCCGCGTGCTGCGGATTACCTATACAGCACCTTCTCTAATTGGGCACGCCGGGATGTGGCAGAAAATCGCAGGTCGCCGCCAATGGATGCGGCGGCACGTACAGACGACAATTTGCAGGCAGAAAGTGGCATTTGCTGGCGGTCACTGTCAATGTGATGGAGGGATGACATTGGAAGTCCTGGCTTTCCGACTTGGCTGTATTAATATGTGTGAAAAAGTCAGTTTACTGGTACAGTAGAACCTCCAATTAAGACCACTTGTATTGGAAGACCAAACTGCTGCGGTCTAATACCTCCGCATATAGGTTGAACCTGCATAATAAGCCCACTTTTCTATTTAGAACATTTGACGCCAGTCACCAGATGGTCTAATAACAGAGGTTATACAGCACCATGTGGTGTATGGAGTAAGTTGAACCGGGTCCATTCCAAGTTACAAATTGGATTATTTGAAGATGAACACAGCAACAAGCACTCGCTTCTTTCAAACCACTTGCTAAGATCTCTCGCCAAATGAAAACAGTGTGTTTTCAACAAGCAGAAAGCAAAATAAAATAACACAAGCCTCTTGTTGTAGCTTCACAGCAGCCCGTGTTTACAGAGCTCGCGAACAGTCCGCTTTTCAACCCAACTCCACCAAGGATCGCGTCCCGGTAATGAAAAGTGATCATCACTGCGAGATCCAGGGAGATAAAACGTCCTGTTCTGCGGGGGGCCTCTTTGCAGTCCGCGCCG
>CM032669.1:8176541-8193322 GCA_019095985.1 Streblospio benedicti
TGTGTTTTCAACAAGCAGAAAGCAAAAAATAAAACAACACAGCCTCTTTTTTGTAGCTTCACAGCAGCCCCGTGTTTACAGAGAGCTGCGAACAGTCCGCTTTTCAACAGAACTCCCACCAAGGATCGCGTCCTGGTAATGAAAAAGTGATCATCACTGCAAGATCCGGGGAGATAAAACGTCCTGTCCAGCGGGGGCCTCTTTGCAGTCCGCGCCGGGGTCCCAATAGATCTGCTTTCATAATCCACGCGCCCGTGGTAATTTTTTCCATAACTCGATCGTCGGTTTTCGATAATTTGCACCTTACGTTTTCGATCAGCTGCTCTTTTGACTCGGTCCGCGGGGGGTGGTCAACTTAGAAGGTGCCTGCTGGGCTTTTAAGCGGCTGGGTTTTTACGTGCTTGCAGTTGGGGTGGGTGGAGGAGGTGGTGGTGGTATGGGTTGGAGTTTTTAATGCAAGTGGGGGTAGTGGTTTTTTTTTCTGTAACTGGTAGAATTTACTTGCAAGTTTGGTGGATTGAAGTTCATGTTAGTGTTAGTGGTTTTACTGTGTTGCATAAACTATGAATATAGATGTCCAGAAATAAAAAGATTCAAAGCATAAAGAATCCTTGTAGTCAGTTTTAAAATCACACAAACAAACAAAAAATCTCTAAATTCTTGACAAGTGTGAAGATGTACTACAAACTAACAACTCAACTACCACAAACTCAGTCACCACATCCACTCATACTCATCTACACATAACACCATAAAACACAGAACAAACACAACAAGCTACAGACGTTCACACCCGTGACAGCCAACTCACGTCTCTCCCAACTACACCTCCCGGGAGCATGAAGCTCTCCCGCCCAAGCCTCGACGTCGCCTCTCCCCGAGAGTTCCAGCCGATGAGCCCTTTACTCGGCACTCACACCTTCGTTCTCAGCCTGGCTTCAAAGGTGGGAGATGCCAGCGGAGTTTGCTGGTTTGTTTTCTCTGAGAAAACAATGCCCACCGAGAGGGAGACTTTTCGGCAGCACGCTAATTTCAGCAGAGGCGGCTCTGGCCGTCTTCTAGAGTGTTCTAGACCACGAGGAGTCGCTAGCTAGCTCCCCGGGCGACAGGTTAAACGAGTATGAAGTTTGCTCACGTTTTCCAATGGCTGAGTATTGTGGACAAAGATGTTTGTTTGTTAGAGCTTGCTTTGTTCGGTGTTGATGGCAGTGTTTTTGTCATTGTTTGTTTGTCACCCACTGCTGGCGTCTTTATCAAGCTCCGGGCTTTAATAATGAAACCTGATACATCATATGAAATCAAAGAGCACAAATAAGCGACAACATGTGTTGGTGAAAAGCTGCAAAATCTCTATTCAACTTCAGGTCGAAAGGGTGCTTTAAATTATCAGTTTCATTGTTATTCAACTTGTACATGTAAACACACACCCAAATCAACGATTAGTAAGAAAATCGACTAAATAACTGAGTGCTGCAAATAAACTATTCAATTACATTATTTTCTTACTCATCTCAACTCATCTGGTGTTACTGAGCAGCTCACGTGTTCAGTGACGTAATTAATCAACTAACGACCCCCGGTCGCTTTTAATTGAGTATGCTTCATTAAACTCAGTCTCCGCATGAGTTTGATTGAGTATATTGGGAAATTAGTATTATTTCCTTGTGCCCACAATGGCAGCAATATTCTGCCAGGCTTAATTCTTTTACGGGGGAGGTTTTTGAGTTAGTGTCATCTGAATGCATCAAGCGCTGTGTTCAAATTATATTGTGAACTGTAACAATTTCAAATAAAACATGATGCAGTAAGATATAGGGTAATGTCAAATGCAATAAGTTGGACTAGACAATGGAAGTTTTTGTATAAAACCCAATGCAATAATCATGTATTCATACATCCGAGTCATGTAAGAATTGTTTGAATCTATGAAACATATCTGTTTTCTTTTCTTCACATAACATCTCGCATTACCAATATAAGCCTCATGCATCTTCCAGCAGGGCACAAGACAAATTTATAATAATTAACCAGCTTGTTCCACTGCTATCAAATGCCCCATTCAGTCTCAGACTCACTGTCACAGCAATAATGGACAAATATGGAAATTAGAAAATTAGAAATCCACCCCCTTCCCGAGAAGCACAGGTGTGCCTCAAAACAAGCTGCCAACGGTGACAAAACAGAGTTTGGAAAACACATTTTCTCAAATGAAAACACACCCAAAATCTAATTTCCTCGCACGCGTGCAAAATTTTACGCGCGGAAGTAAAAGTCGTTTGCTGCGTTGGTGGTTAAATGAAAACAATAATCTCTTTGTGTTTAAAACGAAAATAATTATATTGTGAATGATGTGACACGGGAATTAGGATTTTTGATCGTTACACCATACAAGTCGGGCCATAACAAAAAGAAAGAAAAACAAATCTAATTATGATTTCGTTTTGATACTAGGAAGATAAAATGCTTCACAAATATGCGCAGAATCATATTAAGCTTAAAATGAGGAAAATTGTTGAAAATAAAAAAAGCCAGATTTTCACTGACCACTCAATATATGTGATAAAAATAACTACACAAATGACCAAGGTAGTTCAACACAGGTGGTCATCTTATAAGAGTGTCCGCCGGACAGGGCCTGTGTTGAGAGGAGGGGAGTCACGAGCAACTGACCATCGTGCTTGACCGGTCACTTGCCCCCCGGCGGAGAGGGTTAATAGCAATGCAGGAGAACTTGATTAATTGATGACCATAGAATTGGCGATTCACTGGATAATGGGAAGATTCTAATGTTGGGATTAATGGAAGTGTCAAATTAGAAGTGGAACCAACATTCCTGGCAGAGACAGTGTTTGGGAAAACTACATTGCAGCCGATATAGCGCTATTAACATCACAGTTTATACCTCAAAATACAAGTCTCTTTGCAGTTCTCTTGTTGAAAATACAATAATAAGGACACATTTAACATCATAGTTATTCCACTTAAATATTGCACAGCCTCACACCCTACAATAAACAACCCTCTTTTCTACAAAACAACAACAGCCTGAATCAGCCTAAAAACCAACACAAAGCAAATAAAAACAACAACAGTAAACCTGCACTGATAATCACCTTTGGCCCGCCCGTTCTTGCCTTTATTGAAGCTGCTGTAGGAAGACAGACGTGCGGCCGCCGCCAAGTCGTCGTAGCTGTAGCCCCCGTGGTGGTGGTGGTGCAGGTAGCCGCCCGCGCCCACACCCCAGCCTGCGCCCGGCCCGGAGCCCGCCCCCGGGCCCATGGAGTAGTCCTGCGGCCCGTGCTTGGCGGCGGCGGCGTGGCCTGGGTGGTACGGGCCGTACGAGGCGTAGTCCGCGGGAAACTGGTGTGCCCCGGCGTACGGGGAGTAGGGGTCCGTTATGTACATCATGGCCATTTGCTGGTGAACAATCCTGTTCTGTTATTATCCTGTGTTAAGTTTAAAATGAGTTTTTTTGTTGGTTACCAGTCCAGAATTGGGTAAAGTTTGCTAACTGCAATCCTAATGATGTTTTGATATGAATTAAAGAGTAGAATCCAAGGATTGGCTGGAATCGTTCACAAACGCAGGGTGTTTCACAATCCAGTCCAAGGCGAAGGAATCCAGAATAGTTTAGGGTTGACTAATCCATGGCTCATTAATTATGTATGCGCATCATTGCAGTTTCCACTGCTGTGGCGCACTTGTGTCTCTGCTTCAAAACTGGTGAAAATCTAATCCAATCTTCGGTGTATGTACTATGCTAGACCTATATCAAAATACAAGAAGCAAATTGCTTTCTGGCTGGTGTATCTGAACTCAACAAAAGTGTCAACACAGCAGAAAGCGATCCGTTGTATCCAGTGAAGAAGTGGTGAAAAGTTTGCACATAACTTAGCTGCTGCCAGCGAATAATTGCATATACAAACGTGACACTAGCAGCGGACATACATATTCAAACATACACTTCTCCAGTTTGCTAAAACAGAAGTCGCACAATCCAAAGTCTTTTGAAGGAGAAACAACAAAAATATATCATAAGCAAAAAGTCGTCTGCTCCACTGGTCTGCGATAAGTGCTACTCGCTGTAGGTGCGTGCACTTTTATTTACACCTGTAGCTGCTGCAGCCACCGTAGCTGCTGCTAGAGGAGCTAGCTAGCGAGTAGCCAGTAAGATCACTCAAGGGAGACGCTGGGAACGGGAAGGAGGGGACTTCTCGCCCGAGGCGGCAGCCAGCATCAAACCCGTGTTTATATCCCAGAAGTGAGTAATAGAAACACACTCCCTGTTTCTGTGGCTGCGAATCCAGCGATGTTGTAGCACAATCAAAGATGGCGGCCTTTGATCTCTTTCGACCAGACGACAACGGGCGCAGCCGCAAGTTATCTAACTCTCTACCAGCACGCGTGGTGTAACCGTTTAGCAGCGCTTCTCTAAGTCCTAATCAAGTTGAAACCTCGGCCGGGGTAGGGCCTAGCCGGACTGGGGCCCTTTGATGGCTGCCGGGTGACAGATCGCCCAACCCGGCGCTCTTTGAGCACGCTTGCGTGAACCCCTCGCCGGGTCCGGACGGGAGCAGTAATCTGGGTGACGCCTGACACGGCTGGGGCGCTCCGGTGCTAAATCAGCCGTGCTCCCGACAGCAGGAGAGGGGGGAAATACAGCAGATTATATCGCGGGCTGCTGTTTGTCGGGGGTTATTTTCTGCAGACGAGTTTGAGAAGATTGCTTTTGTCAATGGAGATGGGGGTTTTGCTGTCGATTGAGTGAACTCTGATCTGAGAAGATCCTGGAGTAAGTCTGTGGCTTGATGTCACTGGTTTTTGACACTTATTCATAATAGTAAAAGACACTCAGCTCAAACATTAAATACACGTGTCAACATTAAATCCCAAACAGCGAATGGCGCCAGAAATCCTCACTTCAAAAATCCACATCAATATATCCACCGTATTCAAATCTCTACTCGATCAATAGCCAGCAATCACACTTCCGTCTCCCCTGACCCCTCACTACATTCAAAGTCCCGCTGTAAACTAAACTACAACCCCCTCAACCCCAATTTCCAGGGCTGGGACCCGCGGATGTCACGGCCCCGAGCCCTCTAAGCCTCGTCCCGGGGACACCGGGAGGCCATTCGTCTGGCGCCCACTGGCCCGAGACCTATGTGTCACCGGCCTCCCGGGCCCGGGAGAGGCCTTGGTCGAACAGCCAAGTGATAGGATTCGAATTTTGACGATGGTGATGTGGACTGGGTGGTTGTCGACAGTGTAATTCAATAATTGTGATAGTTTGGAAGTTTGGCTATTTTTGGCTACATTTGTGTTGTTAGAAATACTGGCTAGTCAAGTGTAACGTAGTTTAATGAAGTTGGACTGAGCCTTACATGTAGTGAAGATTGTGTAGATGATTACCCAGTTAGTTGAGGGGATTGCCCTGGTATAACAATCGATTTACTATGCATGATCAGGAAGAAAGAGTGGTAGCATTGATATATCTATAGGCAACCTGACCAGCCGGATCGTCATACTTTTGGTAATCTGTGCTCAACAATTTGGCCCATGTTTCAATCAGAAAAAAAACCTAGAACTGCTGGTGATGTGTATGTTTGATACGTATGCTGACGGTAGTGAAAATTCCAACTTATTGGTTCCCTTTATCCACAGGTCATTTGCAATTGTAGCAAAAGTAAAAACAACCAGGACAACACACTTCTTCACTGGATCCAAACTTTGCTTACACCCCCAAGAAATCCATTCACAGAGTATCCAAAACACACAAACAAAACTATGAAATCGCCAATCCAAGCAGAAACTCCATCTCCTTTTACACCAAATCCAGCTATAAAGCCACCAAACCACCGGTCCATGAAGCCAACAACTTTCCCGGCGTGTACACTTCCAGAGGAAGAAGCAGCCATATATAGGAGGCTCATGCACAGACCCAGCAGTGAAACTGGCATTAAAGCTAAGTCTTAGCAGAGATAAAGCCAATTACGGGCACGTTTTCTGCTGTCTGGGCACGGGACATGGACCCAGCCAGGGACAGGTCATCGTTCACGGCACGCGGGTCTGCTGTCACAGCAGCCTGATTGAAATATGCTCCAGTATAAGCTGCTACAGTCTCTGCTGGCTTTTGTCTAATATTGATAACGGTTGTTTGGTGCTTAGATTAAAAGTGTTTAGGGTTAATTAGTAAATTTGTCACATATCCATTTTGCAAGAAGATCGTGGTGGTACCTGTCACTTTTAAAAGCTGTTTTGTTGACTTGAAATCAAACAGAATATAATCCCATGTAAATACAATACTCCAGGTGCAAATTCATATGTAAAAATAGTTTATTATATGTGATTAAGTCATTAGTAGTCATTAATAGCTACACACTAAATAGTTGCCAGATAGAATCTTGAGCAAGAACCACAGAACACAACCTCTCAAGCAACCACCAGAACGTCAACTGTCAAGAGACCCAGGGGCACCGTGGACAACTAAATAAGGCACCCACCCCCCTCAAGATGAGTGATGTCCCTTTATACTCGATTTGGCGATCCCATCGCCTGTCATATAAGGCCATTGTCGTCCTGCCGACACGTGGCATATACGTCGGGCGTTGTAACGGTTTTGTCGGGCCCCGCTCTTCCGCCCTTTTCTTCAAAAGTCGTCTGACCCGGAAAGCGGATATCAAAGTACGGGGTTAATCCACTTTTGCCGCAAAATCGGGGTTGCCATGGAGTGGGCAGGCATTTTGAGCCCCACCGCGGGGGGTGGGGGTGGGCGGGGGGCGACAGTTAGAGCACACCCCTAGCTCTTGTCAGGAGGGGGAGAACACTTCATTTAACCAGGTAATTTGCAGCAGCTCATCCGAAAGATACTAATGTAAGGGGGTGGGTGGGTTCGGTTACTGGCTTTTGTTCTTCTTTTCAGCGATAGACAGCGAGAAAATTAAGCTGATGACAATTCTTTGAAAAGGCAGACGTCTCTTTTTTTGTAATATGTGTGAGGAGTTTTCGTATTTAGGCCGTCAGTGGCAAAGCACTTTGAATTTAGTGAATTGGACAGACGGGCAGATGTACAAACTGTTCTCAATTTGCTATGTCGTTTGATATATGATGATTGTTGCGAATGATTCTTTTTAAACAGGTGAAAATTTTCATTTCAAACGTGTTGGTAATGAATGCAGAAGTATCTGTTTGAAACAGACTATCAAAATAGATGATATTGGACTCCCAAGGCAGATATTGAATCCCACATCTCAATATTAAACTTGAGTTAATGAAATTACAGAACATATGACAAATCATGTAAAAATAGCTAAGTAGCTAAATAGATTCAGAACTACAGTGTTATGGAGAACTTGAAATACAATAAAACACCCAGAAATTGTATCAAATTATATAAACATAACACCAGGAACAAAAACGAAAATTAAAGTGGACAAACGAAAACAAACCAAAACAAATACGTATAATTAAAAAATTCAAAAGTTCAGCAACAGAAACAAAAACTAAAACAAAGAAAAATCCTTTATAATGTTATTATAAATAGTCTCTGGTTCAAAAAAAAATGAGACACGTATAAGTTTTCAAACCATCCTCAAAGCAAATCTGTTGTCATTGAGACACGTATAAGTTTTCAAATCCCCAAACCCAAACCCCCAGTCGTCAGGTAGTGAGATTCCCACACTGGAGAGTAAACACTGTCCACGGACCAGCGGAGCGTCCCCAGTCCTGTCAGACAGATCCACAGACAGCCTGACGCGCTGTAAACTGTTAATTACTCACCGCTTCATTAGGTGGTTTTGTTTCAGGGGGAATTGGTTCTTCTTACCATGCAATATATGAAAATCCTAAAGTTTTTAAATGTTTTATTCTGTATCTGAAATCAGTTTCGAGGCAACTTGTTGCCTTGGTTTCAAATACGGAATAAAACATTTTAAAAACTTTAGGATTTTCATATATTGCATGGTAAGAAGAAAGACTGGACATATTTAACATGAGACCACATGCAGTTTACTGTATAAACTCGATATTATAGTCTACAGGACTTTGATTTATGTTCGTGTGCCCCTGGAAGTTTATTTTTCTTCAAGGATGTAGTTCGGTAAAAGTGACATTGCACGATGAAGATGCTTTTTGATAGGTTTTTTCAAGTGAATGGCAACAATATCTGTTTACTTCCTCACAGTAGAAGGTGATCGTCACCAAAAACTTCTGTTCACTAGCTTATCAATCATCAGCACCTACCCAATCTCATATCTATTACAAATACAGCCGACATATCATAAAAAAAACACAAATACGAACACAAAAACAAATACAAATAACTTTCATAAACCAAAGTTCAAAATCTGCCTCTCAACGTCAAATCCCAAACCCCCATCAAGTCACACTAAATGCAGGTGCGCCGACAACGTTACTCGATTTGCGCCGGGCACCTCGGGACGTCGTTTGATCGGGTTCTCGGGGGAAAACAGCAAAAGAGGCCGAAGTGGAGGAAGAGGCGGGCATAATGGCAGGCGTTCATAGCCCGGGCCGGGAGGGTCTTCGGGGGTTCACGCCAATTTGGGCTGCAGAGAGGGCGGGTCTTTCATGGTGTACATCAAACGGGTCGTGTACAGCGCGGGTTATACGTATGTCGCCTGCAATTCGCTACGGTGGTTGCGTTTTCGAGTACAAGGGGTGTTTTGGTGCGGTGTTGTTTGTTTGGGTGTGTATGTGTGTGTATGGCGGGGTGGTGGTTTGGGTGGGGAGGGGGTTTTGTATTGGGAAAGCGCGAGCGCCTGGTATGTTAAATAGATTATATTATACATTGGTTTTGATATCATTATTATTGTGAATGGAATATCATAAACAGCATAGACCCGACACGAAGTTGAAAAAAAAAACGAGTTAATGTTTTCATTTGAATGTTTTTGCACGGACATATTTGTAACCTCAAGAAAAAAAAAGCATTTACATATAGACTATTTTCACAAATAACTATACGCGTTTCTTGCGTAAATACTCAAGATCAAATAGAATAATTTGTATATTGTGCGTGCGTATATGCCCGCACCCTCCCTACACTCCCAACAGAAAAGCCCTGTAATGTTGTTCCATTTTCGCTCGTTTCACCGCAGTTAAAAAGTTCACCGACGGAAGCGCATTAACTCTGAGTTTGTCCGCAGAGCGGCGCTGTAGTGTGGGAGAGCACGGCGTAGTTCCAAACTGTCCGTGAGAGGGCGCCACAGAATGGTGCTTTGCCACTGAGTGTTTATCAGTCTCTGGTGTTGTATGATGTTTTTCGGGAATGGCATTTGTAAGGCCTGTAAAATCATTATATCTAGAAATCCATAATAAAAAACAACAAACAAAACTTAAAAAATAATAATAGAATTCATCACGGATATGCATAAAACCCCACTGGTAGAAAGTTATTTATGAGATAACATTCACCACAAATATGCGTGTAATTAAACTTTCACTTATCTTCAGCACACATGTAACTAAAACTGCTATCTGTACCCGAGAAAAACTAGTCACCCCAGTCTCAAAAGTCATGTTAAAAAGGCAACTTCTAAAACAGTCATTATGAAATTTTTGCAACGCACCTGATCGCTTTATTTCCGTTGTATTAAAAACATGGCACCAAAACATCCCATATTTATCATGGTGTATGTGGTATAATTATATGGCCTGCATTATAATTACAATTTATAACCTTATATTAGCCTTCCCCTGTATTGTCAATGCAATTCGCACGTTTCTGTGCCAAGTAAAAAAGAGTTGGTAAAAGCATCCTCCGGTAGAGGAAAGACACGATTCATTCTTCGTGTCTTTGATAATGGACAAATGGTCTAAATTATCTGTCAAGATGCTTTTATAGTTACCTTCTTGATGTATGCTATTTGATGGCTGGGGACATTAGCCATTCAGCCCAGTCTTAACAATCAACCCCAGCCCTGCATTCAATGGGGCAAAGACTTCTCGAGAGCCAAATCTCTTATATGAAATTCATGAATAAAATATTGTTGCGCTATTGTGGGAAATGAGACCTTTCAAATGTCGTTTGAGATGATTTTGATAAAAGTTTTGAATTCTACGCACCTACAAATAGCGTCAAAAATAGAGCTACATGAGCAAATCGCTTGTTATCTAACAGGAAATTAACGTCATAATTACAAATCACAACTTGTATCGGAAAAAAGACACTTCAGGGGGTCTAAAAACATCTGAAATCTTTACATGTTGTTAACAACCTCCCTGACCTTTCTACCGTTTACCTAGACAACTTAAACATCGGCAATACATTAAATACATACGTACATGCTTTTAAAACATTTTAGCCTTCTTTTTAGAAACAATTTCTCACGAAATGTCATGAATCAAATAGGAGAAGTTGGTATTAATTACAGACAATCTTCTGCCTCTAAAGTTTGCCCTGTCACAATAGCATTTTACTTGCCATGGTTTATGCAACAGACATAGTGGTGGTGTTCCTTTAGCTTTGACACTGATGTATTCAAATACACTTGTATTATATATCACATTACATATCTATTAATCAACAGCGTTAAAGCTGCAATGCACCCATCCCCAAGTCTATCATTCAAGTGAAATCTAGGAGAGTTACCAATGCGGGTGGTTTTCAATGCAGGAAAAAGAGAAATGGGAGTACGATAACTATTAGTCAAAACTAATGCTTCGTGAACACAATGCATTGTTATCACACAACCCACAAAAGTATCTTCGTGCAATCAGTTTATAATTCAAATGTAAACAAAATCCACCAACGTGAATACGTCTGCGCGTTTGCCTTTTAAGGTCAACCTGCGCAAAATAAATGCGCACAAGCGCAAAAACTACATCAAAATCCATACGGTATTGGTCAATAATGATGCAATCATCTCTCTGTCAACAAGATGATGATAAAATCACAGCATGTCACCCTTTTTTGTTGCTATTTAACCATCAATTTTGGTTTAGCTCCCCTGAACGCATGGTCAAGCAAGCAAATCCTGCCACTCGCGTCAGGAACGCGACCAACGTTTTATCTCAGTACACAAATACAAAAAACAACAGCAAAATGATTGAAAAACAAATTAGGGCCGCTTAACAAATGATTTGCTAAGCATTCTGTGCTTGGTTGTGCATGTAAACACAAACTAGCAATGCATGGCAGCGCCTATATAAGGAGACAGGTAGCTTTGATGGTGGACAGTGCGGCTTTCTCGTTGGATCAGTTCAGACCAGTGGATATCTTTTCATTGAGCCCACCTGAACTCAAAGCTTGTGGACTATATTATAGGATTATTGACATGCATTTGCATGTTTCAAATGGAAATCAACGATTGAAGTCGGGGAGTTCAAAACAAAGACAAATACACATACGATAATTATCATAATTGCAGTGTTTGAAATAATACAGAATAAATAGCCAAAAGCGCTCAGAGCAGCGAACGATTTATTTGTTTTTAAAGCTTCGTGGGAACGTTGTGGTAATTTACACAGAAAAATATAACCATGTATTGTTTTCCTAACATCTTCAACAGCACACAAAGCACGCACATAAATTTTATATCTCTCACAGCTTTGCACAAAACACCCCAAACCAAACCAATTATAATTCCACAGCATCGCTATAATTGCCAGTCTTTCCAAAGGCTGCTCCAATTTCCATATTCTTGAAGAGGGAAATGCAGGCCTATTTAAGCAATTATAGGCATAGCTCTGACATTTAAAAAGAACCTGGGTCAAACAGTACTGAAATTGCAATCTCGCATGTCCCATTGCTATTATTCTTGGCTTGGGCAGCACGATACGATGGAAAGAACTCAACATATACTTCCTCGAGGAATCTTCTGTCAATAGTTGCTGTAAAATCCATCTGTCATCTTTTCCAGAGGATGTTAGAAGCCATTAGATATGCAACTTAATGTGATTTTCAACTCCAAATGGCTGTTTCGCATAGAGGATGTAAATTACCCCCTATCGCTAGCGAAGATATCATCACCAAGCCGACAGCAATTCCTAAGCATAGCCATATAATTTGTCTGAAGAACTGCCATTTTCCTTTAGATCTCCTACCAGATATTGTCTGTGTATTTGGAGAAAGGAGGGTTGGTTTTCGACATGTATCATCTAAAAGTTCTAAGCCATTAAATAGCAATATAAATTACCTGGGAGCCGACATAAGACAGATTTATATCCCATTAAATTTAAAGCTAACTTCTTGACTATTGAAGATCGGGTTCTGAGTAAGCTTTCTTGATTAGTATAGTAACAGGGTGCCAACTATTCCTTGGTGCATTTAGTTACATGAATCTAAAAGATTAAACGATAGTATTCAAAGAAGGAATGAATAAGACCTGAATAATATCACCACGAATTCCACTTTAATGACATGTTCTACACAACAGAAGTATGTGGAGCACAATTTTTGCAACCTCTTTGCTAAATTGTAAAACGAAAGGTCCTGCACCCGGACTGAAAGCTTTGTCCCCACCACAAAAGCACACAAGTATCGTATCAAAATATAAACTACGCACTAGTTTATAATATGGGTGAAAGAGCTTTGATTGTCAAATGCACAGATGCAGTAATTACAAAGTATTTACACTTAAGATACTTTAATGGTAGAGGTCATGACTTTGAGACCATATAAAACAAGCCCATAAATATTGTACAACGGAATTAAAGTCTTCTTCAAAGACTTGAGATGATGACTGAACCCGCCCCCCATTCTTACATGGCATGTACCATGGACATTTAAAGCTTTTACGTGGACAATAAACCAGCATAAGATAAGAACATCTAAGCCAGACCACGCGCTGAGTATTTCACTCATGGCTTCTTCTGACCTTGTAGCACACAGTTAATAGTCTTCAAACGCAAAGACCGTGATCAGAGATTGGTCTGGTTAAAAATGTCTTCATTGAGTGTCCATACATAACACAGTAGTTCCCAATGTCAGGTTTCACCATTCCACAGTTGCAGCCATACATGGGCTTTCTAAGAGTGTCCATTTCTGGCCAAGCCAAGCAGAAGGCATTTCATAGACGTATGCGTGGGGTTAAAAGAAGCAATGAATTGGACAGAACAGCTTCATATACAGATCTCACTGAATCATACACAGCCAAAGAAAAGTGAACTCTTGTGAGATTTGCAGCTTGACTGACTGCGTCTGGTATCTGTGGGAATCTTTCTCTTCAGCGAAGTCTTGTATCAGATAAGTTTGTGTCCGTGCAAAACGCTCAGTGGTCATCCAGGTACAGAAGTTTTATCAAAGCAGCCAAACCCAACAAGGCATCAAATATCAGCCAGGCAGATCTCTTGGCTACAGGAAAAAAACCAACCTGTGCATGATTCCGATTTGATGATGTGCTTAATATGCTCAGAAAGTGTGTGGTGTGCATTTCACAGAAGCACGTTTTAATGAAATGAAAATATCTATTGAGGGAAATGCATTGTGCATTCCAAGGGTAACCTGTTGTGTCTCCCTGGGAAGGCTTCATTGGCATGTTTATGGCTACTAAGCCAGTGACAGGTACAATAGTGCCAGCTTGGCTGATTGTTGTGACATTAAGTAGTATGGCTGATGAGGAATCAGGACCGAGCCTATTGAAGCATGTAAATGGGTTAGGCAAGAGTGTAGGCAGGGGCATTGTTCTTTGCTGACAATGGTAGACACTTGTTAAGTGGGTTCCATCCCTCTATGGGAGTGGCTGCTTGTATATGCAAGCTGTTTTTGGGGGGTGGCAGATGAGGAAGCTGCCACATTGCTGCTGCTCTGACATACATGGTCGACCACTATCGGCTGCATACATCTGTGTAGCGCTGTCAGGAAAACCTGTGTCATTTTGTCCTCCATTAATCACGCAGTTTGTGACATATCACGCTGGGTGGGAATAGGCTATAATTGAAGCATTCCCACGCAACGCTGTTTTGCTACATTGTGTCCTGTTTTCATGGCTGACTCTCGTCTGTTGACAAGGCTGTGTTTGCGCAGGCGCGATCGACATGTACACAGTTTGGGCAAGTAAAATAATTAGTCAGAGACAGTATGATAATAAACACGTCTTTAATATTAAGTGACACATAATATAGATCTGGTGGAATGTTTAGTACAGTATTAATCAGCACCAAGAAGCATATGAATGCCATTTAATCTGCTGTCCAAATACGATGAATACCGCGAGTATTAGCAGAACCGTTGAAAGCACCACTCAGAGCTAAAAATGCACGTTGAAATGACCACTCAAGAGTATTTCGTAACTCTCACAATAGTAGGTACTGGACCAAGCATCAAAGCGATTAATCAGTTAAACATGCAACCTCCCTTCAGGCCCTAGCAATGATCTTTTAATTACAAGCTGAGATCTTTTAGGTGGCTGCGTATATTGCCAAGAAATATTTCTTTAGCTTGCATGACCCCTTCAGCGAGATCTAATCAGCACTATATTATGGCCAGGGGTGCCATAGGTATTGGTTTTGTACGCACAACACAGGATTCCTTGACAGCATCAAAGACTTGCTGATTGCCTGGTGAAGTGCGAACTTGGTGGTGGACACAGCTTTTTCTGCTAGGAACGAGCAAACAGAGCTGTATTGTGTGTGTGGCAGCTTTCAAGGTGTTTGTTCGACACTGGTATTGCAAAACTTCTTCTGCTGAGGTCTACAAATATTCAATCGGCGTCGGCAGCGGCGTGGTATTTAATCAATATCTTAGGGGAGTGGAAAGGAATCAACAGAGCTCTATGTGTTGCGTCTCAACACGTCCCATATGATAGCTTCTCATATGATCCCTTCAAACAATACCCAGACTGTTATATGGCAGGCAGGCTCTTTTAAGCTCTGGCGTAGCAACCAAAGCATTCCCACACACCGTGCATGCAGCAAATGTGGCAAGAGTTTAAGTTATATTGTAGCACTCCCTATAAGTGTCAAAAGGAGGACAGTAGACATCAATCATATGTGAAAGTACTTCGACACGCTCCATGGACACCTTCTCTTCCTGGTAGAAATGTTGTCAATGTCATGCTCAATGAAGCTCAACCATAAACACAGAACGCGTGCCAAAGATACTTTGGACATGTGGTTATAGGTGGGGACTTTAACTCCACTTGTTCTAGTAACATGTTAGGGGCAACAGACTGGAGAGACAGTGACTTTTCAGAGTGAATTTTGATTGAAGTGAACCACAAAAATCTACGTTCATAACATGGTTAGTGGCTGTGTCATTTTCGTTTTTTGTCAATTTGTGCCGGGAAGATTTTAAACGGTTTATGTTTAAATGAATATTTCGTTTGGTAGATTGGGTGTTGAAATGATATTGTCTACTGGTTATATTTAAAGATAGTTTGATAAACTGCAAACAGAGAATATGTAACTACTATATCAACATGAAATAAACACTTATAAGGGAACTTTAGTCACGATCATCATGAGTCACTCAGGCATTTTGAACAGTAGCAGTGGGTGGATTGGAACTTCTGTGGGTAGATTTCATTATTCAGTGGTATCACTACACACTGATGTTTGTAAATAAGATAAGTAAACAGTGTCATTTTAGAAAACATTAAGTGATTAACATCAAGCATTGTACATTAGGAAGATGGTAAACAGAGACTCGTAAAGTATTTTAGCTTTTATGCCATGTTTAAGTGTTTGTCACATTAAAGTGACATTTCTGCCTCCACGACACAAAGATGTGATTAGAGAAAGAACAAGATACATATATAGTCACAACACACAAATGATCATCTGGCATCGGGTGAAATAGTCTCACCTAAAGATACCCAAAGCATTGCAGTAGGGGACAGAATAAATTTCCATAATGACACGTTGGCTCAGGTCTAGGGAGCTCGTTTTCAATGTAGGTGATGGCCAGAGCCAGCATAAAAATGGCACAAAATGCTGGGAAAGGTGTAATTTAGGCAGAAACGAAGATGCTTGGGAGAGTGGTGATTATACAGTGCCACAAGGCCTGGGGTATCAGCTTCCCTGGGAAATGGACTTTACAACTAGGGGGTAGGGAACATGCAGGTCTGGTGATTGTATATACATGCAATGGGTGGCTTCTTGAAGGTGCTGGAATTTGATATTTAATTCAGAGGGTTGTTTTTTGGTTTGTTTTTTAGCACATTCAAGGACACGGGTATTTAAAAAAGTTAAAGGCAGTGGTTTGGTTTAATTATGGACTTATGGGTTGCTTATGTACATTTAAGCGAGGAGAGGAAGAGGTCAAGACACTACGTAAGATTATGGGGAGTATGTGGGCAAGAGAATAGAACAAAATCAGAACGTAACAAACACAGACAAACAATAACGTGTAAAATTGAAATCAAACTTGATATATCAATGCTGGCATGCAAAACACTAACATAATACACTTAAACATTGTATCCTTCATACATTGTATCTGCATACTAATTTCAAACCATGCTTACAAATAACAGAAGCAAAACTTAACAAAATGGGATTCAAATATGAGGGAAAATCAGACATATAAACATTGATCAACAACGTACAAAGGGGAACATGCAACATGATCAACATGCCACTTAAGAGGTACATGTATACTCACTTTAATTTGGAAATGATGTGTCCACGTAAGCTCAAAATAAATACAACTTATGTTAGAATGCATTTCCTAGTTCCAATTGTAATAGACATGTTATTAGTGTTGTTAGTTAGAATATTGAATGGAAACAAATGATGATAATAATATCACATACATACAGTCTATGGAGGTTTGTAACGATTCAATGAAGTTTCAAAATTACCAGTATCATAAAGAACATTTT
>CM032669.1:8193422-8209439 GCA_019095985.1 Streblospio benedicti
AAATGGATAGTGACAGATGGATGAAAAATGCCTCTGTCAAAATTACAACTTAATGTTATAATGTACCTGGAAAAACCTCTCTTTTGGACACTGAATTGAAGCACATGGAAATTGATGGTATGTATATGCAATTGATAGTCGGTTTTTAAAAGGGACAGTGGTTTATTTATCATGTAAAAGGTAATAATTAATCCCGAACCTGCTAACATCAGCCAGCCAGCCAGCCAGCCAGCCAGCCAACCAGCCAGCCAGCCAGCCAGCCAACCAGCCAGCCAGCATATAGCATAGCAAACCACAGATAATATATATATACAAAAAATAGTTATATAAGTGATAAAAAATCATAACTGGGCCAACGATTTCTTGTAATTGAATGTGACTGTTTCTTTAATAACCATTGATATAATCATAAAAAACATAACCATAAATAATGATTATTTGTGAGATATAATTATTATTTAGTCATGTACCACCACAGTGTACCGTTAAAAATGTGATTGTCTTCTTTGATGTTTAACTCTCAATAATACGATTTCAATGGTCTTCCTAACTATAAAAGAAAAGTCTTTCTAAATGTAAAAAGAAATGAATGACGATAAAATCTTGTCAAACGCTGAATGATTATAGCTTTTGACATACATTGACTTCGTTAAAAGAACTGTTCATTTTGATTAAATGTCGCAAAGTTATATTCCATTTGAATGACATTTTGTATTTTTCTTTCATGTGAAAAAGTATAAAGTTGTGTTGATAAGAATAAGTTAGGTAGGGCGCGGTTCAGAAGCAGAACATGGTCTGATGCAGCGGCGGATCCGGAGCTGAAAGTTTGGAAAGTTCCACAAGAGCTGAGAAGGCAAGCACCAACAGTGCGCAGCCGAGTCCAGGGGGGTCTGGAGGCATGCCCTCCCCCCTCCAGGAAAATTTTGCAAAATATAATGAAAATGGTACATTTTGGCGACACATTAGCCTTGCTTTCCTCTAATTTAATATGTCTCTCAGTGGCATTTATATAGATTTAGAAAAATTAGAATCTTTAGCTGGTTTCAGAACCTGGTGTAACCTTGTCTGGATCCGCCCCTGTGATGAAATGTTCACAGACTAGATGGATTTATGCCAATGGCATGTATATTGGTGTTGCTTGCCCCCTCTTTTTAAGTACACTATAAACATATGACTACGGTACATCCCTTCTTTTCTCCCAATATTCATGAAAATACAGCTCCTCTAAAATTCCAACTATGCAACTATTGCACAATAATCACGTCCACTTCACCAAAATTGCGACCAATTCTAAGGGTGAGAAAGTCAAGCCTCCTTGTTCTAGTGGGCGTAGGCTTTTCTCGGTCACAACTGACCACGAGGGTGGCTTCTAAAGTTACGCGAGTTATACCTTGGGAAACGTGTCAAAAAGATGCTTCTATTATTCCGTCTCCATACAACAAGCAGACACCCCTTTGATTTTGACAATGGCCGCATATCTCTATTGTGGGCGAGCAATAAAGATGGTTTCTCCGGACATGCGCACAATAGTGGTCATCCTGGCTGGAGGGGTCATCTGTGAGGTATCTAGGCGAGGCGGCGGCGGCAAGAAAGGGGCCTATTTAGATGAGAGTTTAGATACGACAGAGTTTTGTCTGCTAATGCCCGGGGCTAAGATGTTGGAGGAAAATAACAAGTGTCAGAATGTAATTGGAAATCAATGTAGTTTCTGACCCCACAGGAATAATACGTGGTTTTGGTGGCATAGAAGGACGTTCTCTATGAAGATCGTGTTTCTTTGGCTAAAATATTCATTACATGGGCCCTAGCATCGTTAGATGTGAGTGCGGGGGGTAGGGGTGGGGGTGGGTGCGTGTGCGTATAGTATATCTGATATATAAACACCATTCTTAGACATATAGTTTATAAGACAAGTTGACGAAGCACACCAAAACTAGACACCATACAGCTTCCTGGTTACATTACTGACTAATGAAGTTTCGCGACAATGTTTAATTTGTGATTGCATATTTATAGGGATGATGTACATGTCAAGTTTTGAATATTCCATTTTTTTGTGGGTCTGATATTTTATCTCTCGCGCCTAAACTTTTCATATCAGAATTACACTATTAAGTATTCAAATGTGGCATCATAAATATTACAGATTTGTGATTTCGATTACAATTTGCATTGGCATATATAATAAATATTATTTTATGGCATATATAAGTTATGTTTGAATAAATACTGTGATATTCAGCTTCATTTAAATACTTTTGAACATAAATCCAGTCAAGAAAAAAAACTGGATGCCGTGACAAAATGTACTACCCTTGTGTTTTTTTCAATAGTGTGGGTAGTTGGAACATAAATCCAGCCTGAAACGGATCACACTGTCCTTGTTTTTTACAAGTATAGTAACCCTGTCCTATAGTATATGAGTAAGAATTATGTCTGTACAGTAAAAGTAGTATCAATACCCTAACCCCATCTGACGACACTGGGGCCCATGAGAAAATGGAGTTGATGTTTTTAGTTCATAGTTCTTTTTATTCATATGTACATCATGTATATTATTTTCATGCATGTATTTCTTGCTTCATTGATGTTTATAATTTCATTATTTTGTACTGGCATGTCTATTAATTCCCACGTCAGTATTAACTTAATTACATCAGAGATATGTGCAAGTACGTTATCTTCTCTTCCAATGTGTCATATTATTGCGCCTATATTTACCAAAAAGATTTATCACTCAGCTCTAAACAATGGCAAAAAATAACAACTTCAACAAACCATAACATTTATGTTCTACAGAGGGCCAATAGAAAAGTGTTTGTCAATCAGATATAAACTATCCCTCTTTTTGCCTTCTAATTTCCACCATCAGTAAGTTTAAATCCCTTGGATAAGCAGATGTGAATAAAATACTTTCTCCGAATTATAATTGAATTTTAGTTGCACCTGCAACTTTCATTAAACCATATTATGTAAGGTGGGCGGGTGTTATTTCAAATGAATGCTAAAATTCATTCTTTTATCAGATCTAGATGATTCTGTGTGTAGTAGGCTTAAGTGAAAAGAATAAGTATCAAAATCTATTTCTCATTAATTGAAACATGCAGACTTATTATTCATTCAGTTTACGCTATTAAAAAGTAAACTACAAATATAGTTGACAGCTGGCTGGTGGCTAATACCCCCCAAAGATGCCAGTGGTTATTCAACAAGACATTGATGTTGCAGCCATAGCAGGTAGAAAATAAAAGTTTATGTAATATTATACTTGTGTAAACAAGGGTATATGACATGCCACAACACATAATCATATCCTGGTTGAACCCCATCCTTGCTATTTAGGGCCATAAATTAGATTTTCATAATGCCAAAGAACATTTTTAAGTATACCATGTTAATGACATTTTCCATAGTAGACTACATTAAACATATGTATGTACACCACTTATATTTTCATATCCTACAGAGTCCTGGCATATGACATACGTTTAGTAAATGGCCGTCATTTCTTTCATTTCTCAACTCGTCATTGTTAAGGATTCCAACACAAGTCATATCGCTAGTGTCAATTGCAATCGTGTTTTCTAACAATGCGTTCAGGGGGTCACCCCCAGATTTTACCCCCCCCCCCCCAAAAAAAAAGGAAAACAACAAACAGAAAAAATAAAAACAAAGAAATAAACAAAAAAACACAAGAAGAATTGGGGAAAAGTAAGAAAAAAGGTCTCTCTGAAGCCTACACGACGACAAAGTACTTCATCTTTAGAACAACAAAATTCATGCCACCATTTCATAAAAGTAGAAGAATTCATTAACCCCTGTGTTATCAATCCATAAATCAGATCTTTCATTAAAAAGATCTGCACCTTAATTCATTCATTTAGGTCGTTTAATTTTTCATTCACTCAAAATGGCGTCAATTAGTCTGAGGTTAGCACTTTCAGCGGTGACCAGCATTTCTACCTCTCTTCAGCACGATAAAAAAGTGAGAAATCCTACAAGCCAGAACTCTAGTGACAGAGGATGAAAACTGTGCTGAAGTTCCCCCCAATTCAATGTCATTTGTTTTATGATGGCAGCGACGACATTCTTTTCAGTAATTTCCATTTATGTGTGGCCTTATACATCTAATAAAGCTTTCACGTTTGGTGGAAAAGTACCTGGCAACACCGGTGTAAGTTAAATGTAGTGAAAACTTGACATTATAAATTTAAGTTAGTATTTGTTTTGTGTTTTAGGGTGTGCAGTATTTTATACTTAATTTCATCTTGATTTGTGACATTTATTTGTGTTATTTAATAATAAGACAGTATAATAGATGATATCAAATCTATATAAAACAAGCTCTTAAATGTAATAACCGTTTTTAATAAATATATATTTGATGTGACGGATAAAACTACATTATAATAATTTTAAGTCCTTTTTAATGTACATGTATTGTATGGTGGTACTTTTTAGATTTTGCCTGGTCCGTGACATAAATCTATGATCATAATGTCCCCTTATGTTGCTGCAAACCAGTTGCAGTTTTACCTCTTTCTCAAATTAAAGCTAAATAACATCTATGTTGAATAATCCAATACAACAGATTGGTAAGTTCACCAAGTCTTCATCAATTAACGCAAGATAATTGCCACAATCAACAGTGCTATAAGGTTCTATAGATGTAGATGAAAGAAGAGGCCGAAATCTTTACAACATTGGCAGGGTACAGTTCCCTTTTCTCTGCAATCTGTCGCACTTTTGAATGATAGAGTTGTTCATATTGAATAATACCATAATTATGTAATACAAGTGAATTTAAATTACTTGAAGGGAATTATGATATACTATGACGGTGTACTATGGTTTTATTGCTTACATATTTTTTTAATTTATTAAAGAATACTAACAATGTTTTGTATATTAGCATATATGATACTTTAAATTGAAAATATTTCTATTATTTTTCATAGTATATTTGATGAATGCAAATAATTCTAAGCGGGGTAATTGTAAAATTTATTTATATATTATAAGTTGACAATACATATATTACAATACCTTATATAGATACTGATATCATGATTTTATTATCCAATAATATTCTATTAGTATACAATATGAGTAAATATAAATGTGCATGTGCAAATAAGAAGCAACATCCAAGGACTTCAAATTGATGAGCATCATTGACCTATATATTTTAATAGCTCCCAAACTAGGTCAGTTCTCCAAGGAAAAAAAAGTCACAAAATATTCTCCAAATACACCAATGGTCTCAGATTTAAAAGATCAAGCAACTTAGATTATCCATTTAGTGTGTATGTTAAAAGTAATGGATCCATTTCATACTATTTTAGTCCCTTAACTAAGTCTTCCCATACATGTATAGATATCCATATACTAATGACATTTTTTGTTGATTTGTTTTGCTACAGTAACCTTCAATACTGACTTTCACACTGTAATACATGAAACTATACGAATGCTCTGACCAACACGTATCCACCTTTTCCAGACTCAACCATATAGCTTTATATGTGATCGACTTTTTACAGAAAACAAACCCACGATTCTCACACCAGCCTAGAACTGCCGATTACATAAGCACATAGGGCCTCATAGTCCAACCTCAAGCAATTTTTGTCACTTTAATATCACTAAAACAAGGCACTTTCTTCACAGTCCGCACTCGTGCAAGGAAATAGCTAAAATTCACGAGCCCAGATCGCCGTTTTTATATTATCGACAAGCTTCGATACGCACCGTAATATTGACCGACCATCAGAACAATTATCAGGCTGTAAGAAAAGAAGTAGCAAGCAAAGAAGTGCACCTACCTTTAAAAACTTGTAGATTCACAGTCCTGTGATTTCCCCACTTGATCAGTCAACTGCGCAGACGAATCTGAACACGTAGGGGAAGTTTCTTTTGAAGCCGTCTGCTTGTTAAGCACACTTCTCCCGTGTTCTTTGCCCCTCTTACTTACCCCACCGACTTTCTAGTTTGAGGTTTGGACGCCAGGTGGCAGCATGGTTTTGTTTGTTTCCATGCCCTGTTGTATGTGTCTATGTTCATGTAAAATTTGCAAAAGCTGACGTATTTTGTTTGAATATATGAATGTTGCGCAACAAAGAAAAAACAACTCCAAAACCACAAACAAACAAACAATCAATCAATCAATCAATCAATCAATCAATCAATCAACAAACAGCAAGAGCAGCAGCAGCAGCAGGAGCAGGAGCGGCGGCGGCGGCAGCAGCAGCAAGATCAAAGTTGCTCAGAGAGCACAGCGTCGCTATACCAACGTTCAATAATGGGCAATAAAGATGTTTACTTTAAGAATGTTTTGAAAACCCACCAAATAGTCATACTGTAATATTGTTATACTTGTTGACTACTGCTGTACATTCATTCATTCAACCAAAAATGATTTTGTGTTTTATGATTATTGTAAATTGTGTGAAAGTCGCACCGCACCCATCTGTTTGCATGAATGAAAGACCTTGCAAGATGTTTAAATCGGTCCCATTTTTATTATTTCATTTTTGAAAACTGCATTTTAATTTATTTCGTATGGTACCAAACATGGAAAGCGTTTTAAAACTGCCAACTTCCTAGTAAGATTTCTCCCTCCAAATTATGCAGCTTTTGAATAGCAAGCATCACGTTTTATATTACAGGTATGAGCTTACCCGGTACATTATTGCTATATTGTATTATAGATATATGTATGTTTGATAGAATCATTTCTTAAGTTCACAACACAAAATTACTTATAAATATCATTAACAGTTTTGTCAACAGCTGTTGACATCCACAAAATGACCAACTGTGCATGACAGGCAGTTAATCTTCCTGGCTCCCGCCGCCGAGAAGTGGGTCATACAATCGCGAGAGCTGATGGGCCCCCTCGTCCCGGTTCATGTCCTGCCTGTTGGTTCGGATATGTACCACCTCCTTGATCGTTCTCGTTTTCCAGTTATTCTCTCTGTTAATCACGCTAGCTCTATCCCAATCTATGACATGGTTAAGTTGGTTTACATAGTCCGTTATTGCGCTTTTGTTCAACTCGGTCAGAGATTCCTTGTTCGTAGATATTGTGGATGCCTTTTCTGTTGGTATCCACATCTTGCACATGTTCTATC
Organism: Streblospio benedicti; assembly: GCA_019095985.1. Classification (NCBI taxonomy): domain Eukaryota; kingdom Metazoa; phylum Annelida; class Polychaeta; order Spionida; family Spionidae; genus Streblospio; species Streblospio benedicti. Next base: position 8,200,556 of record CM032669.1, read on the forward strand.
AGTCTCGTGCCAAACCTTCTGCCTGTCTCACCAATGTACACAGTCTCGCATGATCTACAGAGGATCTTATACTCAATCTCACTTCATTCCAGCAGGTCTACTTTATCTTTTGTGTGTACTAGGACATTTCGGGTTGTCTGTAACGGTTTCACTGATGTTGACACCGAATGTTTATTCAATATCCTTGATACTCCTTTAGTGACCCCCTTCACTTATGGATGTATAAATTGACCTCTGGATCTCTCAGCTTCTTTTCTCCCCGTGTTTTTTCTTCCCGTCTGGTTAGGTTGACATTTGCTTTCTCACTCTTTGCAATGACCAATCTGGATCGCCACACTGTTTCAAGGCTTCAACCACATGCTGTTCCTCTTTCCTCCTATCTTCTTCCTCTGAAACCATGTCCATGCATCTATCAAACAGCGTTCCCATGACTCCAAGGGAGCGTTCACAATTGACGTCAACCACATTTTGGCACTTTATGACCCCTCCCCCGCCCCCGTCAACTCGTCAACTTCATGACACCCCCTCCCTGAGCCCACTTGAGGATACTCACCCTCAAACGCTCCCCATGCCCCCTCCTCCCCTCTCAAGTATGGCAGTAATGTCAATTTCACGATATCCTCACTCAAACTCCAAACCCCCCAGTTAACTATATAATCTAGCCAGTATTTAAGATATACCTTTGTGATCGTTCACAATAGACTTCACCTCATTTTTGGCCCTTTTTACCCCCTTCCCCCTTGTCACCTTTCGTCATCTTTGCAGCACCCCTCTGATAAGTGACATCATCTTTGCATCATCACCCCACCCCGCGACATGATTTTGCTACGACATTTAACATTAATTTAACTGTTCCGTTATATAAATACATTTGAATATATATGTCCATAATTTAGACATAATTTTACAAATGTATTTAGGACATAAAGCAAACATGGCAATGTGATTTCAACTAGTAGATATATCACATATCACTTAACATGTCAAAAAGTAAGTTCAAATACTGTTAAATAACTTAAACTTTTTTTCAAAAGGTGACATTACCCAAGTGCTAGGCCCCTAGAGTTTAGTCAGGTTCTGTCATACCACCATTGTGTTTTGTGGGCAATTGTGATTTATAATCAACCATTCCAACAAATACACAGCATCTAATTTATCTCCATTCTTTATACTACAACCTTAAATATAAATTTAACTTTGATATATCCTTAATGTAGCCCCCGTGATTTTTGGGGTGACCCCGCCGTCAACTTTCGTCAACCTTTGCTGCCCCCCCCCGCGTTCATGGTTGACGTTAATCGTGAACGCTCCTCAAGCTTGTATTGTAGTCGGTGATGGGAAGTGAAGTAAAGTAAAAAAGTACTGATCGGTGTAAAGTTTTTTCCTATACACAAGAACTTCACGGTTCTGTCTGGTTTGCACAATAAGGGTGTCCAAAAAGGAACCATGCCATCATTGACCGTGTTAAGATGGTCCGTGAGATTATGTGTTTCACCCGATTTGATGTGCTCTAAATGTAAAATGTACCTTTTCCACAGTTTAGGCTTGCATGTAACAGGAGCTGTGGCTATGGCTTTGGTCTCTAACCATTCCATATAGACGTTGGCCACTATGGGGGATATTGGACTTCCCATAAGGTATCGAACGTGCAGCACAGCGCTGTATTGCCTCTAAACGATCACCCTTAGTAGTTTGAAAAGACCTTATATCTAATAGTTTTATCTCTATTATTACATAAACCAGATGTCAATCATTTAAAGGCCTTGAGATAGGCTAGGTCACCCTCGTCCCTGATGAGTAGTGTCCCAGATGCTCTGCCCCCCAATAGAGAAGATCTAACCAGGGCTATTGTCCCAAATTTCTATGTAGGAAACAGAGCCTCTGGCTCGCTTTGCCAGTAGATTGGATGATGTGTGCTTTCCCCTGGGAGGAACGAGTACCGAATTTATTCGAGAACAGGAGGCCTAGGTACTTGGCCTCAGACACACTGGAGATAATTTCACCACCTAAGGTGTAAAAATGTATTGGGTTGACCGTCTTTCAATTCTTATGCATCATGTTGCATATGGATACATTAAATGTAAACGCCCATCCAGGCATGTACATGTAGTAGATACATGTAAGTCTGATAAAGCAGTAAATGTTGTGAAGAATGGAGAATAAGGTAACAAGGCCCTTTGGTCGAGATTTATCACCAGAATTTTTAAAAGATCTACTCAAACCATATGAGCCTGGAAGACCATTAAGAAGTACAAGATGACCACAAAAAATATCTACATCTTGAATCAAATTGTTACTAACTATTAATATATATAAGCAAAAAGCGCATTAGAACAATGCACTCTTCAAACAAATGATCAAGTAAAGATCAAGTTAAAGATGTTCTAAGATTATTAGTACTGTAGCACAACTATAGCACCACAATATTCTTATATTTTACAATATCCGAAATCATGTCCTATATCAATCATAAGTATTTTCGACAATTAGTGTATTTGCAAAGAGTCAATGAAGCAAATAGCAGTATCTATAATTTAAGCAAGATGTATGGAAAACAATCTCACAATTGCAAGTTTCTAGTAAGTATTTCAAAATAATCACAAGTATAAAATCATAACACAACGCACCAAAATACTGTCTCCATCAAAAACTTACGCACGTGCGCGCATACATGCATTTGATAGTTTCATTTTTGACACACTAGCATCGATCGAAATAAGCAGTCGTTACCATACATTCTCTTTCCTCATATTACTGTAAGGATTTTTGCTTACTCAAGACAATCTGTTTCTCCAAAAAGGTCTCATGTCGAGGCTTCCTCAAAAGGTTATGACTTCTGGAACAAATGTCATACGTGCTTGGAGAAAAAACAACACAAAAAAAAAAAAAAAACACACACGCAGAAAACGACCCTTTGTGTAGCCCCATAAAATCTCCTCATGTTATTCCTGCTTTCTGCATGTCCTGCAGTCTCCACCATTGAACCTATCCGCTACCTGTGCTTGTGTTGGCATAAATCAGCCAGCAGTAGTAATCAGTTTCCCCACCACACGTTCAAGAGCTCGACATTATGCAAGGTTATAAACCAGTTTGAATGTCGTGAAGGTCAATCAGACATCTATTGTGATAATTTTGAGCTTATTTTAGGCATTATTCTAAGCGGCAATAGTAGCATATCGAAAATGAAGCTGCAATGAGAGGGTGGAAGTAACCAACAAGTAACACTAATTTTGTGATAAATCCATAAAAAAAACTTACATACTATATTTGGACAGAATGGACACAGTCGTAACAGAAGAGTTAGATAAAGAGACTGAAGAACGCACGATCGTGGATGCACTGACCACTTGTAATTACCCCAAGTCGGCAATTCAAGAAGTGAAGAGAAAGAAGAAAGATACCAACAATAACAAGTCTCGGAAGACAGCAGAAAAAGACTGTAAGGGAGCCAGAGGTATGGTCGTACGTCTCCCTTACGTTAAAGGCTTGTCCGAAAAATGGCTAAGGTTTTAAAAGATCACAAGATCTGTCCAGCCTTCAAACCTTATAAGACTCTCCGCAAGATTTTAGTTCATCCCAAGGACAAAGTCAAACAAGAAGAAGTATGTGGGAGTGTAAAAAGTATTGGGTGCAAGATCTGTCCAAGTTTATACATTGGTGAATCAGGCAGGAAGTTTGGCATGCGGCTCAAGGAGCATCAAAGAAATGTGGAGACACATGATCTTAAAAATGTGCGCACCAGAGCTACTCGCCTCAGCACCACAGAAGTTCACCAATCAGCCATAACTGACCACATGAACAACCTCAACCATGTATCAGATGGGGATAGTGCTAAAGTTGTGTGTAAGGAGTCGAACCTACTGGACAGACAAATCTTAGAGTCGATAACAATCCGAAAGACTGAGGAGAACATGAACAGAGATGAAGGAGCATACCAGTTATCTCACGTACTGCCCCACGACAACCTTCTGAGACCTAGGGCAGCCCCAAACCATTTATCGCGCCCTGATACCACCCCAACAACAAACACTGACTGACTTCTACTTCTGTCACGTGCTGCCACCTGGTGACAGAAAAGTCTCAGACGATGGACATTGAAAATGTTCGAAAATATTAAAACACTTATAATAAGTTTTTCTGGATTTATCGCAAAATTAGTGATACTTGTGTTAAGAGAGAAGATTGACCGAAAAATTAAGATTATCGCACCTAACAACCATAAAAAGACAACATCTCTATAAGACACCTGCAGAAAATCCCCACAGGGTGGTTCTAATATATGTGGCATAAGGATTTTTCACTGTATATTTTAAGGTTGGTATACTAAATATAATATCACATATATGTAACTTATGTTCACAAAGCAATTTTTATTGTCCATTTATCATTGCTTTGTATTATGATCAGTATCTAAGTGCCCACTATATGTCCTTTCCTGTATTATGGTATATGCTTTCCTGCGTTTTTTTTCAATATTTGATCAGTTATTGCCATAAATTAAACATGTAAACGTAGGTTAATTTGGTTCACCTCAAATACTGTGTCATTTGTGCTTGTAATCACCATGTGTGGTCAGTGACGAAGAAATGTCAGTTTGATGAAAATACAGGAATGGTGAATTTCAAGAGTTGCATTGGAGGGCGGTGCATTGTGACTAAAAATTTTAAATAGTAACTTTGGCAGCAAACTTTCAAAGACGAGTAGGTTTTACTATACAAACATTATGATGAAACAAACAATGTTCCTTTTTATTTGAAATCACAATCATGTTTTTGCAATTGTATTTTGTAATTTAGCAAATTAGCAAAATTGGAACTAAATTACATGAAGTTGTTATAGATATTACATTTAGTGAAACAGATTTTGTGATTGATAAAAAAACCATTATATTCAAGCATTATATTCAACTTTCAAGGATAATTCAAGGATTTCAAGGATATTTCAAGGATAATACAAACGTAATTGTGGTGCAATGGCAAACCAATGCAGTGAATGTGACAAGTGTTTTAGTGACAGTAGCGCCTTGACCAGACACATGAGGATTCACACTGGGGAGAAAGAATATCAATGTACAGTGTGTGAGAAATCATTCACTCGAAAGGGAGATTTGACAAAACATACGAGAATCCACACTGGTGAGAAACCTTACCGGTGTAGTCAATGTGGCAAGTGTTTTAGTCGAAGTGACAGCTTGACCACCCACATGAGAATTCACACTGGGGAGAAAGAACATCAGTGTGCAGTGTGTGAGAAATCATTCAGTGAAAGTGGAAGTCTGAAAATCCACATGAGAACACACACTGGTGAGAAACCTTATGGGTGTGGAGTTTGTGATAGAAGTTTCTCTCACAGATCTAATTTTGTTGTTCATATGCGCACTCACACAGGAGAGAAACCGTACAAGTGTGATCAGTGTGCTAAATGTTTTTTTCAAAGTTCTGCTCTGACCCTGCACAAGCGCATACACACTGGTGAGAAGCCATTTTACTGCCATATTTGTCACAAATCATTTACGCAAGGATGCCACCTGGAAAGGCACCATAAGACTGTGCATGCCAAGAAGTGAGCTCAAGATTACTACTCAACATCATCTAATGTTAGATTGTACATTTATGGAATGCTAGAAAATTCCATTGAAATATGACCAACACATAATGTGTGGGTTGGGGGACTCTTCTTAAAGACTGCTACCACAATTTTAAGGTTTATTGCTATGTGTGTTTTTTTTTTTTTGGGGGGGGATTTTTTCTACCAGTGACTGCAACCACTTGTTATAATGATGAAATGATGAGGGTATAATATGGTATTATACTCGAAACACTTCTTGCCGTAGCTTTAAGCTTGAAAGAGCTCTCGAGTTGATAGATGAGGTTTTGCATGAAAGACTTATAATTGACATTGTGAAGACATTCTAGCTCAGGACTTGTGATATCTGCTATTGACGTTGAAGTTGCTCAGAAATGTTTTCACGCGGAGAGATGCATAGTAATGGTGAAACGATTCGATTGCTTTAGATGTAAGTACAAAACTGTGATAAGAATCAGTTAAGGAGATCGCTAGGAAAATAATTTGCATGATGGGAATTTTGCATGGATTCATTTTCTTGCATCTCTCCTTTGTTCAGCAATGGTTGCTGGTTATATAACTGGGTAATTCTTGTATGTGTTGTGTTGAAAGTGTCGTATGATTCACTGATGAACATTCATGGAAAACTTGCAGATGTGATTTTAGTTGTAGTATATTTAAGACTGTAGTGACATTGATAAAGACTTAAAGACATGCCATCATTCCATTAATATTTGTACAGATCACGTGTTCATAATACAATTGTATATATATTTTTCTACTGTTGCATTTTATTTCAATTCCATGGCATTTGGAAGAAGCAATATTATTTTGCTTCTCAACGTTCTTGAAAGAGCATGACTCATGACCTATAAAAACTTGTGTACATATATGAGCATAAATTTTAGACACTTGGTGAGATGTAATCTGCTATTGTTACTGTGTTCAACAGACTTGATTTTTTGCCGAATACCTTTAGTGTAAGAATGTAGCTTTATAAGATATAGCTTATACATGAATGCTATATTATTATTACTTTTTGGTAAGCTTTTAAAATGCCTTAATTATTGTAAGATTTAATGTTGACAATTTTTTAGGCTTTTGTTTTAATATTTGTGATGTGTGTTAAACACCTTGAAATGGTGTTTTATTACCTCAGTGTTATTAGGGTTGTGCAAGATTTGAGTTGCATTTTTTAATTTTGCCTCTAAACATGTTAGATCTGCTAAAAATGTTATGTGTGGTATAACTTTGCTATTGAATGGCATTGTTTGCATTGAGTCAGTTATTCTAGGAGTCCCATTCCATTTTTTTGGTCAAATTTCATTCTTTTTAGTTCTAATATGATGTAATATTATATGAAAGTAATGTAATATTGTAAATTTATGTAAGAATATTGATGAACATGTGACGTCTTATGACAAAAACTTTCCAGTGTGTACAATTTACTTTGAGTGTAAGTAATAACTGCTTATAGTGAAAAAAAATGAAAAAAAATACATGTCATGATTTGCGGCAAATTTGTAAGTACACCCCCCCGCCGGGTGACGTTATTTGTGAACGATCACTTACTGTACTTGAATCTGTGTGCAGTTTTGTCAGGTTCTACCATACCACCATTGTGTTTTGTGGGAAATATATAGGACTATGTGATTTATAATCAAACATTCCAACAAATACAAAGCATCTGATTTATCTCCATTCTTTGTACTACAATGTTATTTAACTTTGATATAACTTTAATGTAGCCCCCCCCGTCAACTTTTTGGGGTGACCCCCCGTCAACTTTAGTCAACTTTGGCTGACCCCCACCCCGCCTTCATGGTTGATGTCAATTGTGAACGCTCCTCAAGCACGGTGCTGTATTGCCTCTAAACGATCGACCTCGTTCCTGATAGTAGTGGCCCAGATGCCCCCCCCCCCAATACTCTAGAGAAGATCTAACCAGGGCTAGGTAGGCTAGCCCCCTAAGCTTGTACGGAGAGCCTCCCAAATTTCTATGTAGGAAACAGAGCCTCTGGCTCGCTTTGCCAGTAGATTGGATGATGTGTGCTTTCCCCTGGGAGGAACGAGTACCGAATTTATTCGAGAACAGGAGGCCTAGGTACTTGGCCTCAGACACACTGGAGATAATTCCACCCCTTAAGGTGTAAAATGTTTTGAGTCTACCGACTTTCAATTCTTATGCATCATGTTGCATTTGTATACATTAAATTTAAACCCCACATCCAGGCATGTAGTAGACAAGTCTGATAACCGTGGTACCCACACGTTAAATAAGTACAGGTCATTGGGTTGAAAGAGTGTGTGAGTGCTTGTATGAGTGACTAGCATTGTGCGCTGAATGTGCTGCCGATGCAAGTATACGAGAACTGATCAAATGATGATCAATAAAATGTGCCAATGACCTGGTGTAAATTGTAAAGTCATGAGAGCCAGACTGGGTTCAGGACTATAAACCACCACATTTATTTACATTTATAAGTCAGTAAATGTTGTGAAGAATGGAGAATAAGGCCCTTGGTCGAGATTTATCACCAGAATACTTAAAAGATATACTCAAATCATATGAGCCTGGAAGACCATTAAGAAGTACAAGATGACCACAAAAATATCTACATCTTGAATCAAATTGTTACTAACTATTAATATGTATATTATTAAGCGCATTAGTACAATGCGCTCTACAAACAAATGATCAAGTAAAGATCAAGTTAAAGATGTTCAAAAGATTATCAGTTACTGGTAGCACACCTATAGCACCACAATATTCTTATATGTTACAATATCCGAAATCATGTCCTATCAATCATAAGTTTTTTCGACAATTAGTGTATTTGCAAAGAGTCAATGAAGCAAATAGCAGTATCTATAATTTAAGCAAGATGTATGGAAAACAATCTCACAATTGCAAGTTTCTAGTAAGTATTTCAAAATAATCACAAGTATAAAATCATAACACAACGCACCAAAATACTGTCTCCATCAAAAACTTACGCACGTGCGCGCATACATGCATTTGATAGTTTCATTTTTGACACACTAGCATCGATCGAAATAAGCAGTCGTTACCATACATTCTCTTTCCTCATATTACTGTAAGGATTTTTGCTTACTCAAGACAATCTGTTTCTCCAAAAAGGTATCATGTCGAGGCTTCCTGTCTCCACCATTGAGACTAGTCTACCTGTGCTTGTGTTGGCATAAATCAACCGGTAATCAGTTTCCCCACGACACGTTCAAGAGCTCGACATTATGCAAGGTTTTAAATCAGTTTTTTTGAAGGTCGTGAAGGTCAATCAGACATCTATTGTGATAA
>CM032669.1:8209539-8243075 GCA_019095985.1 Streblospio benedicti
TTTGGTTTCGTTTTTTTCCCCAAAGGGGAAATTTTAAGGATTTTGGGCTTTTTTTCCCCCACTGGGAGGGGAAAAAAGAGACCGATTTTTCCCCAAAAAAAGGAGGGGTTTAAAGGTTTGGTTTTAGAAACTTGGGGAATTCCATTAAGTTAAAAAATCTGATTCAATAAATGTCCCAATGACCTTTAAATTTAAACAAAGCCAGAGGGGGCAGGTTATAAAATCCCCTTTTTAATTTAAAGTCAAAAGGTGAAGAAGGAGTTTTAAGTAACAAGGCCCCTTTGGTCGAAATTTATCCCCAGAATTTTAAAAATCATAAATATATGACCTGGGAATTAAGGGGGAAAAGATGACCAAAAAACACATTTAATAATTTTATAATATTAAATGTTTAAAGGCATTAGTACAAGCCTTTCAAAAATCAAGAAAACAAAAGATTTCAAAAATCATATGGTGGAAAACTAAAAATATTTTTATTTAAATTCCAAAATATGTCCTATAACATAATTTTTTTTCGACAATTGGTATTTAAAAAATAAGGAAAAATAGCAGTATCATAATTTGCAAGTTTAGGAAAAAACAATTAAAATTGAAGTTTTAGTAAGTTTTTTCAAAAATAAATAAAAATCAAAACCCAAAGCACCAAAAATGCCCCATCAAAACTTAAACGGCGCGCTCCCTATTTGATGTTTTTTTTTACAACTAGCATCGTCGAAATAAGCAGTCATTACAATACATTTTCTTTTCTCATATTATTGTAAGGATTTTTTGCTTTTCGTGACAATCTGTTTCTCCAAAAGGTATCGTAATGAGGGATTCCTCAAAGGTTATGACTTCTGGAACAAAATTATGCATACTTGCTTGGAAAAAAACAACAAAAAGAACGACAACAAAAAGTACACGCAGAAAACGACGCTATTGTAGCCCCTATAAAATCTCCTCCATGTTATTCCTGCTTTCTGCATGTCCTGCAGTCTCCACCATTGAGACTATTCGCTTTGCTTGTGTTGGCATAAATCAGCCAGCAATGGTAATCAGTTCCCCACGACACGTTGAAAGAGCTCGACATTATGCAAGGTTTTAAATCAGTTTGAAGGTCGAAGGTCACTCAGACATCTATTCTTCAGTTCCCAATTGCGCAGAAAAGTTGCGCACTCGTCATATTTTATAAACATTTGAGACACAAAAGTCCATGGGTACTTCCAGTATATGTTATAAGCCCATTTAAAAATCGCATTTAATGCTATATAATTCAAAGTGTGTATTCTACACAACATTGATGGCTGTTACACTGATAGACGTTGGCAAATTAAGTAAGTACATCTACCGGTATTTGAAGCGTGCATTCTTCAATACAGTGAAGTTGTCAACTTTTTTCTTCACTGGCTGTCTGCAAATTTGACCAAGTACCGGCTTTTGCTCATAACTTCGTCAATTTTTTAAAATCCGATAACATATTCGTAATCCTCATTAAAAATACTACTGGGAACGCTATTTGAGGCATGCATTCTTCTTAATAGTGAAGTTAAAACATTTGTATCATGCACAAACCACACAGGTCGTCTGCATTTCTTTCACGAAGACTGGTATTCTGCCCATATCTTCGTCAATTACAATGCTAACTAAAATCCGATAACAGATTCGTAATCCTCACTCAGAATTCTATTACGAAAGTACTTTACATGAATGACATAGGATAAGTGATAGCTGAAAATTACCTTAGAATATTTAAAGTCGTGTTAGTTTACAATGACGCGAGCGACCGGAAGCAGTCAATGGACTGTTTGGTTTGGATTAATTCTACTGCGCAACACGTCCCGCGCAACTGGGGAACTGAAGAATTGTGATAATTTTGAGCTTATTTTAGGCATTATTCTAGGCGGCAATAGTAGGATATCGAAAATGAAGCTGCAATGAGAGGGTTGAAGTTGAAGAACCACGCTTATTCTAAACGACTTTATATAGATGCAGTCAATCCGCGTTGTTTTCGTAGTTGAATCACGTTCGCGTTGTCTGGGGGCTTGTATCCCGTCAGTCGAATGTAGCTGGGTGAAATCGTAGCTAAACTTTGCTTATGGTGAAAGTAGAGTTCAATTCCGGTATCTCTACCATTGAAGAACCACGCTTATTCTAAACGACTTCATTCGATCTTAGTTATGTCCCAACTCCCCGACTTCTCCTCCGGGGAGCCCTCCATATCGCACGCAGACTCTGCTGCGTTCGCCTCGCCCAACAGCTAGCGGTGTGCCGTATGGCTGACGTGAGTTATGGCTCCCGTGCCTATACGTCACACCGCAAAGTAAACAAGTCCCACACTTATATAAAGCAAGTGCATGAAGGTGGTGAGCCGCCCAGCTTGGAGTTTTTTATTTGATTTATTTCGTTTATCACAGGCATATTAATTACAAAGTAAATAAAAGATTACAAATAAGTAAAAAAAATATAAATAGAAGTAAAATTGAATAGAGATATACAAATATGATAAAAATGAACCATGTGACAAACAAGGAGCACTAAAAAGATAATCACTGCTGTCTTTCTCCCTCACGGAGGGTGAGTCGGGGGTTCCCTCCAGATCTCGCTGCAGCACCACCTTATCGGAGATGGTTGAAGTAGAACGGTAGATAAATCAGTCATCGGCAAATAGGCGACAAACGGTGGTTAGATCAAGAACTGATGGAAGATCATTCACGTACAATAAGAACAGCAGCGGTCCCATCACCGTGCCCTGTGGTACTCCGGACAACAGTGCGTCACTGCTTGTGCGACGATCTGAATGTGAACGAGCAACGGTTTGTGTGCGACCCTGCAATAGATTTGCTATCATCCTCAGTTTGTTCCCTTGTATGCCATAAAGTCTCAACTTGCACAGCAAACGCTGATGTGGAATGTCATCAAATGGTTTAGAAAAATCGAGGATGGCAATATCCACCCTAGCGTCCAGTCGCTTCAACAAGTGATTTGTTGCAACTGGGAGTTGGGAGTTCATGATCAGGGCTGCTTTCCCGCAGGTAGAATTGTTCTTTCCTTAATCTTTAGCAATTCATTCAAAGCACATCTCTCTTCTTTGGAAATATTCGAAGTGTGAGTGTGTGTGTGTGTGTGTGTGTGGGGGGTGGAGGGGGTGTGTGTGGGGTGTGTTTCTTGTGTGAAACCAGTCTCCTCCGCTCGGATTGGTTCTCTCTCGCCCAAGTCACTGACTAACAAGCAGGCCTTTTCTATAGCAATCACAAAGTCCTGAGTCATTATTTCATCCGATGACACAGCGAAATGTAGGGTCTAGTTGTTTTTTTCCTGCTAAGAAACATTTTTTTCCGGAGACCTGATAAAAGCAAACTGTTTTTCAGTGAACATTTTTTTGTTTCATTTCTTAATGTTCAGCGAAAAACAAACAATTCTTTTTTCATCAATCGCTAATCATATACATCGTTTCTATTTTACAGTTATACATTGTTCAATCTGTTCATGTAATACCAAATAAAAAAAAAAAATTACGTTAGTTGCAGTTCAGTCAATTTCACACAATGTCATATTCACAAATCTATGTCACCGAATATAAAAAATTGTCATTTCTGGGTGGATCGGCTGAAATGGATCAATATTTATTATGTAACAGCCTGAAGACGAAGCAGGCCAATGTCATCTGGTCCTGCAAGACGTCACAGACGATGAAGCAGGTCCTGACAACAATGACAGTGCCGTAGCCTCCCGGAAAAATGTAGTATGTGATGGGAAATGACCAGAGACAGATGAAGCATGACGTAGCTAGATGCCAATGGTCGACTGATGATGATTCAGGGCCCACTGAAGCGTAACCATCGTCCTCTTCTTCAGCCTTGTGTAGTTTTCTTTCTCTTCTTTCCTCCCCCTGGCTATGCTGTTGGGCTGCAGCAAGATTAAGTGCAACGGCTGCCATACTTACCATTTTTCTTTTTCAGAGACACAAACAACAATGGCAAAATTTATTATTTATTGCCTCATGTGCATATGTTGTAGCTAAAACTTTCGGGATCTTCATGAAAATTGTCAGCAAGCAGCAAAAGACCTAACGACGGACAAATTAGCCCTCCAGACGAACCAGAAAAGCAAAACGTTGATCCAGTTCAACAACTCAATAATCCATAACGGGAGCCTACAGGCCGAAAAAGTCAAAATCACTTCTCCAGAGAAGTGATAACACCTTTTTGGCCAGAAGCTGGCAGAAGTGTGTCATTTTCTCTGTGTTGACAGCATTAAAATTGGAGCATCGTGCTGTTGGAAAAGATGCTTCTGTTTCATGCTTCCATTGCTTCAGATTTTAACGGCAGTGGCGGCACTTACGGTCTCATCTGTCAAATGTAATCCTCCCAGAGCAGCAGACGAGGCCACAGCTAAGGTGAAAGACCTTGGGATGATGCAAATGCAAGAGAAAGCCCCCCCCCCAGACAGCCCCGAAAAGCATGTAGATGGTGTGGTTTGGTGCCACATAAGCCGAAAAAAAAAAAATCAGCCCAGAACCGGCCAAAAGTGCCCCATTTCCCTGCCGAACTAGCCAAAACACGTCACTTTTGAGGCCAGATCACTCACGATCCACCCCAAAATGACAAATCTGGCGTCTATTATAGGATATATTGCTACAACAATGTAAATTCGATTCTTAAATAAATTGATCACCACATATGTCAATTAGTCAATACATAGAATTTAGAGATTTTGAACAAGTTATAATTTTAGTTTGGAGAGTCCAGTGTGACCAAAACTAAGAAAAGGCTAGACTCGAAGAGCAACTCAAAAGGAACCAAGACAAAGTATATAAAAGATGTGTGTAGTATGAATAAGAATGTGAAGGGAAAGCTTGCTCAGTATAAACTGTCAGTATGTCAGAAAAAAAAAATTTCTTGTTAATCATCAGTAATCACGATATTTATTAAATAACCCACTTACTAAAAGCCCATCCCTAAATTGATTAAGCACTTACCATATGAAAATGTAATAGTTATATTTGATCCAACGTCAGACATCAACGTTGGGTCAAGGTTGATCGAACGTCTGTGCCCACTGGGTTGACTTTGGTCTGGTTTTCGTTGAAGTGGTTGGGGGTGGGGGTGGGGATGGGGGACGCCCCATGTGCCCCTCTGGATCTACCTATGCATGGAAGTTTGAAAAGAAATGGCACCCCCTCAGAACCCATGGTGTTGATTTGATTAAAGAAAAACAAAAAAAACAAACAAACAATTTTAGCATGTTTGTTGAACTTTAATGCCCACCCCGAAACTAACTAAAGGTCCGCCTCTTTATTGCTACAGAATTTCGTTCGTCATGACCTTGTTAAATATAGTATAACACTTTTTCTTCTTCTTCTTCTTCTTCTTCTTCTTCTTCTTCTTCTTCTTCTTCTTCTTCTTCTTCTTCTTCTTCTTCTTCTTCTTCTTCTTCTTCTTCTTCTTCTTCTTCTTCTTCTTCTTCTTCTTCTTCTTCTTCTTCTTCTTCTTCTTCTTCTTCTTCTTCTTCTTCTTCTTCTATATGTAATTGGCACACCTCTAAATGAGTATCACGCCAATGGAGTTGTGTCAGCGTGATTAAGCCTGGTAGTCCTTAAGTCTGGATTTGAACATTTCGATGGTGGTACTTTCGGCGACGTCAGCCGGGAGGTTGTTCCATGCTGGTGTAGTTGCAACAAAAAAGGAGTGTTTGTAGTTGTTGGTGGTAGCTCTGATGGTTTTGAATTTGAAATTGTGTGCTGCTCGGGTACGGGTGTCCGCTTGTTTGAGGACTTCGCTATCGTCCACAGGGACCATCACAAGCCCGTGTATAATTTTATAGAAAAGGATCAGTCGTTGGTCTTCTCGCCTGCTCCGGAGGTCCTGCCAGTCTAGGAGTTTCAGCATGGCCGTCACACTACTATCATAGGTGTAATTGTTTAGTGTGAAGCGAGCGGCCCTACGTTGCACCATTTCTAGGTTGTTAATGTCTTTAAGGAGGTGCGGGTCCCATGCTGTGGCTGCATACTCTAGCACTGATCTGACCAGGCTGTGGTAGGCGGTTTCCTTCAGCTTTTTTGGACATAACTTTAGGTTACGTCTGAGGAAGGCCAGGGTGGTGTTAGCCTTGTTTGAGGTGTTTGCAGCCTGGATAGACCAGCCGAGATCGTTTGAGATTGTTATCCCTAGGTACTTGGTGTTGTCAACCTGTTCTAAGATCTCTCCGTCGATTGTGTAGAATTTTGTTGCTGGGTTGCGAGACCTGGAAATGGTCATGACATTGCATTTTTTGGCATTAAACACCATGCCCCACTTGTTACACCACCTTGAAAGGGAATCCAGGTCATCCTGTAGGGCCTGCTGGTCCTCCTGTGAGTGTATTTGTCTATATAGTAAACAATCGTCGGCAAAAAGCCGCACCCTGGATGTAACATTTTTGGGGTAGATCGTTTATGTGTAGGAGGAAGAGGATGGGCCCCAATACGGTTCCCTGTGGTACACCGGAGTCTACGTCAATGTGATCAGAGGAAGTACCTTCTACCAGGACACACTGTGTTCTCTTTGTGAGGAAGTTTGCAATCCATGTATCCACCGGTGTATGTCACCTCTGATATCCGTAGTGGTCTAGTTTCCCCCAGGAGGGACCTATGGGGCACCGTGTCGAATGCCTTGGAGAAATCCAGGACCACGACATCCGTCTGGGTGCCACGGTCCCTGAATCTCATCAGGTCGTGGATTGTTGAGATCAGTTGAGTTTCACAGGATCGCTGTCGCCTGAATCCGTGTTGGTATGGTGTGAGGATGTTGTATTCTTCTAGGTGTGGATTGCAATATGATGGCACACGATGTGTTCCATCAACTTAGTACATATACACGTGAGTGAGACTGGGCGATAGTTTACTGCTGCATGCTTACTGCCCTTTTTTGAAGATGGGCGTAACATATGCTTTGGTCCATTCATCAGGGGAGCCTTCCATCAGTGAGCGATTTTTCAAAGATGATGGAAAGGCACGGAGCAAGTTCAGGGGCTAGTTCCTTCAAGATGCGGCCAGGAATGCCATCTGGGCCAGTGGCTTTTTGTGGGTTGATGTTGCTTAGGAGTTTCTGTACTCCTTTTGTTGTTACATGGAGCTCATTTATGTGGTGATACACGTTGCCGGATAGCCTAGGTGTTTCATTGCCGGCATCCTTGGTGAACACTGATTGAAATTGTTCATTTAGTATGTTGGCTTTTGTAGTACTGTCTGTGTGGAGCTTCCCCTGTTTTAAAAGTGGTGCCACCCCTATGTTCTCCTGTCTTTTGGATTTTATGTATTTCCAAAAGGGTTTGCTGTTCTTATTTAACATGCTTTCCGTAAGGGTGTTGTTTACATACTCATTGTGTGCTCGTCTGATGGTCGTCTGGCATTCTTTCTTGATGTTCTTGAAGTTCTCTCTGGCCCTTGCTGTACCTGACTTCTTGTACTTGTTGTATGCACGGTGTTGTTTTTTGCACAGTCGTTTTACTACTGATGTTATCCAAGGAGGGGAATATCGAGTTGGTGTGGTTTTTGTAGGCACATGCTTGGAGATGAGCGATTTGGTATGCTCCTTAAATGCTGTCCAGGCTGTGTTTACATCCCATTCCTCATATGATCTTAAAAATTCCTGTTGGAATATCTCCGTTTCGCTCTTCATTTCCTCCCAATTTGCACGGGCGTAGATGGGAACTTGCCTCGGCTTGGACTTGATGTAGGTTGGGCGGATATCGCAATCAGCCAAGATGATGCCATCGTGGTCGGAGATACTGGGGATGGTTGCTGTTTCCTTGATACAGCCTGGCTTGTTTGTGAGGAGTAGGTCCAGGACACGGTCTTCTCTTGTTGGTTCTCGCTGGAGTTGGGTGAGATGGTGGTCATTTATTATGGTCAGTAGCTTCTCATGGAGAGGTTTGTGACGCGATTCCCTCTTCACCATTGATGTATTACAGTCAATGTCTCCGGCATTGAAGTCACCGCCAATGATGATGGTGCTGTTGGTGGTATTCCGTGACTTCTGTGCTATTTGGTTGAGGCTGTGGTTTAGTGCCTCTAGGGGTTGTTGTTTTTGGTCTGGGGGGCGGTAGAAAGCTCCTAGATATAGCTTTCTTTGACTCCTAAATGAGACACTTGCCCAGACCATTTCGCCTTCTACATCCTCGAGTTTTACTTCTTCAGCTGCAAACTTGTTTTTAACTGCGACTAGGACTCCTCCTCCACCGCGGATTCTATCTTTCCTCACACAGGTGTAGTGTTCTGGCATGAACTCTGCGTTGCTTATGGAAGCATCCAATTTGGTCTCAGTCATTAGAATTGCTTCAGGGTCGGTATAGTCAACCAGGTTTGCTAGTCGATCAGCCTTTCCTGATATGCTATTCGCGTTTACCACCAGGACCCTCCAGTTCTTCTGCTTTCCCGGTAGCAGGTTGCTATCAGATAGAGAGGAATTTGTGGACCCGGGTGATGGCTGGCTGCTTGACGAGGATGCCAGTTCTTGGCGGCGTGGCAGTGGCTGATGTGAGGTCTGGTAGATGTGCGAAGGTGATGTCCTATTAATATACGCTCTGGTGCCAGCTGGATACCTTGGTAGGATTGGGCTACTGTGCATCGGTGGATTAAACACTGCATCTGGTGAAGGCAGTGTGATGTCCGCGTCTGCTAGTGGTTGGAAATAGTTTGATGTTTCATATTCGTATGAGTGAAAAACTGAAGAATCAAAGCTCATGGTTTGGCACCTGCAGCAGAGCCATGAAAAACTATGGGTACACAGATACTCGTAACGTGTGGCGTTGTTGTCCATACAGGAAATATGGAACCAGGTGCTGCATTCGTCGCAGCATACAGCTCTGTTCGTCCATGTCACAGGTGACTCACATAATCCGCATGGGTAGACTGTGGTGTTTGGGCCTGGGTTAAGTTGAATGTCACCGCTCAGGATTAGCACAAGAAGAGTGATTGACGAGTAGCTGTTTTTCACACGACACTTATCCTTCAACATGGGTCTGGTTTTGTTTGTGCACATACCGAGTGAGGGGTTTTTCACTACAATGTCTCTGGTAGCTACTAATGTGGGGGTGAGGGACGTGTCAGGCCCACTAGGTGCATTTGCAAGATTTGCTACGTACCAAATGCTGGTTAGTCTCTTCATGTAGGTAGATTGATGGTTTAGTATCGATGCCATCGTGGGCCTAAGTGTCAAATGATATCTGCAGTCTCTACACAGTCTCTACACAATGATCACTACTCACAGACTGATAAGTTTGTTTATCCGCGCCACTGTATACGTGCTACGTAAAGTAATCTATCCAATACAATCAATACAGTGACTCGAAGGTAAAGTGAGTACTGTTCGCTTACTGATAAATATCTTTCTCATTCCAGTCAACAGATTCGAAGGAGACGCGCGAAAGTTGAAATTAGGACAAAAAAGTTGAATAAATAGCGGTTAGTGACTCCAAGATGGAGGAAACTCAAGCAGTAATGCAGAGGAGAGGCCGGTCTGCCACCAAGGCCACTGCTCAGGTCTCAGCTTCTTCTAGCAAAGGTAAAAATCTTATTTATTTGTTGTGACTTTGACTTTGTTGACCAAGGTCAAATGTCAATGTCATTGAAGATGTTTTTTAAATTCAAATATCTGCCGATAATTGTATGATATTTTAATAAAAATCATATTCACCATGAATATAGCAGGCTATGCTTCAATAATTGTTTGATGATTAACTGAAAAAAGCTGATTCTGGCTTCTTGATTGAATTCTGCGGAAATTTGTTTATTTACAATGTCAATGTCATTGACGATGTTTTTTTTACATTCAAATATCTGCCGATAATAGTATGATATTTTAATAAAAATCATATTCACCATGAATATAGCAGGCTATGCTTCAATAATTGTTTGATGATTAACTGAAAAAAGCTGATTCCGGCTTCTTGATTGAATTTTTGAAATTTGTTTATTTACATTTGACGAAATGGATTGTTGGTGGGAAGGGGATTAGAATAAAAAAAACGTAAACATAGGGTGATGCTGTTATAGAATATGGAATTGTAATGTGGGGAAAAAAATAGAAAAAAATAAAAAATAAAAAAAATAAACAAAATAAAAGAGCGTTGTTGGGGAAAAGTGGCAACTTGGAGAATCACGTTTGATTCGACACTCTTTGTTCTATTTTTACTGCCTTATCTTGTAACGTGATCTAAAGTGGCCTTGAAGTACAAAAATATGAAAAATACTTGTTGGTCCATTTTTTTTTTTTTTTATATATTGCTACAGTGGAGGTGATTTTTGTGCATTACCAGCCTTATTTCTGGATTGCAAGTCACAACATTACGGTAGTGATATGCTGTATTTTTATAACAAATGGTTGTATACAATAGCATCAATATGAGTACATTTTATGGAGAATATATAACAAAAATATCAGATGGTATTTGTGAAGGATGGAGTGTGGGATGGAAGCGGAGGTAATTGATTGGTATATTAAAATATGTTTGTGTGTGATGAAGATATCTCTCTCAAAGCAAGGAGTGGTGGAAGTTTGGAGATTTTAGTAAGATTTTTGTGTTTTTTATTGAGATCTTAGTCTGAAAATTGGGGTTTTTCATGCCGCTGATTAAGATTTTTCATGGTGACAGGCTCACATCTCTGTGGACAGTTTTTCACATCATTTTACAAAAAATCACACAAATTAAAATAAAAAGGATGATGGTGTCCTGTCAATGGATGAAGATGCAAAAAAAAAGAGCTTGGAAGCAACTGTCATGTGACATAATCCACAAATGGGTATCTGCTGTATCTATGTATATCCAGAGCCTCATTTCTGGATAGTGTTGCAAGACATACAAGACATCATGGACGACATACTTATTTCATCTACGGTAGCAATGTTCTGTATGCTCCCCAGGAAGTTGAGAATAAATCACACAAATTAAAATAAAAAGGATGGTGGTGTCCTGTCAATGAATGAAGAAAAAAAAGGAGCTTGGAAGAAACAGTCATGTGACATAGTTCAGAAATGTGACTGCTCTATGTTTTGTATGTATATAGAGCGCCTCATTACTGGACTGGGTTGCAAGGCACAACATCATGACCGACATACTTATTTCAACTACGGTAGAAATGTGCTGTATGCTCCCCGGGGAGTTGAGAAAGATATAGTGCAACAAGGATGCCAATGACCTGGTGTAAATAACAGTGAATTGCGACTGATGATGATGGTGTCCTGTCAATGGATGAAAATGCCAAGAAAGGAGCGTGGAAGAAACTGTCATGTGACATGGTTCAGAAATGAATCTCTGCTGTATGTTTTGTATGAATACACGGGGCTCATTTCTGAACTGGGTTGCAAGACACAACATCATGAGCGACATACTTATTTCATCTACGGTAGTGATGTGCTGTATGCTCCCCGGGAAGTGGAGAAAGATATAGTGTGACAAGGATGCCAACGACCTGGTGTAAATATGTAAAGATCGTATTTTAGCAAATGGTTGCACGATAGCAGTGAACTGTATGCAAATAATGCTTATATATATATATAAATATGAAGGAATAATGGGATATCATTCATTGATGTAATATTTTTTTATAACAAATGGTTGTATACAATAGCATCAATATCAGTACATTATATGGAGAATATTTAACAAAAATAACAGATTTTAATTGTGAAGGATGGACCTGTGGACAGATAACATTTTGGGATTAAAAGCGGAGGATGGTGATTGATTGGATGAATATTACAAAAATATGTTTGTGTGTGATTGGGACATAGTCCAAAAATGGTGGCTCTGCAGTATGTATGTATATCCAGAGCCTCATTTCTGGACTGGGTTGCAAGACACAAAATCGACATACTTATTTCATCTACGGTAGAAATGTGCTGTATGCTCCCCGGGAAGTTGAGAAAGATATAGTGCAACAAGGATGCCAATGACCTGGTGTAAATAACAGTGAATTGTGACTGATGATGATGGTGTCCTGTCAACGGATGAAAATGACAAAAAAGGAGCGTGGAAGCATGTGACAGTTCAGAAATGTGCCAAGGCTGTATGTTTTATAAGTATACTTCTTAGCTCATTTCTCGACTGTGCATGTCAGACAAGACACAACAATGTTGAACATTATGAGCGACAGGTTCACATCCCTGAGGACAGTTTTTCACACAGCTTGGCAGCAACGGTCATGTGACATAGTCCAGAAATGTGCCTCTGCAGTATGTATGTATATCAAGAGCCCCATTTCTCGGACTGGGTTGCAAGACAAAATCATCAACGACCCACTTATTTCATCTACGGTAGCGATGTGCTGTATGCTCCACAGGAAGTTGAGAAAGATATAGCAGCTGAGATATAGTGCAACAAGGATGCCAATGACCTAGTGTAAATAACAGTGAATTGCGACTGATGGTGACTGTGTCCTGTCAACGGATGAAAATGTCAATCATGTGACATACTCCAGAAAAGTATCTAGGCTTTATGTTTTGTATGAATACATCTGCCTGGGTTCTGTTCTGGAATGTGTTGCAAAAACACAAACATTATGATGACATACTATTTTCATCTATGGTAAATGTGCTGTAACAGATGGGAAGTTGAGAAAGATATAGTGTGACAAGGATGCCAATGACCTGGTGTAAATACAAAAAGGCTGATGATGATAGTGTCCTGTCAATGGATGAAGATGCAAAAAAAAAAAAAACTGTTTGGAAGCAACTGTCATGTGACATAATCCACAAATGGGTATCTGCTGTATCTATGTATATCCAGAGCCTCATTTCTGGATTGTGTTGCAAAGACACAACATCATGAGCGACATACTTATTTCATCTACGGTAGCAATGTGTATGCTAAGAAGTTGAAAGATTTGAGAAAGGATGCCAATGACCAAATGTAAAAAAGTGAATTGCGACTGATGATGATGGTGTCCTGTCAATGGATGAAAATGCCAAGAAAGGAGCGTGGAAGAAACTGTCATGTGACATGGTTCAGAAATGAATCTCTGCTGTATGTTTTGTATGAATACACGGGGCTCATTTCTGAACTGGGTTGCAAGACACAACATCATGAACGACATACTTATTTCATCTACGGTAGTGATGTGCTGTATGCTCCCCGAGGAGTTGAGAAAGATATAGTGTGACAAGGATGCCAATGACCTGGTGTAAATATGTAAAGTCGCTAGAGCACGATAGCAGTGAACTGTAGCAATATAATGCATATATATATATATATAAAATACAATAATGATCATATCATTCAATGATGTAATATAAGTATTTTTATAACAAATGGTTGTATACAATAGCATCAATATGAGTACATTATATGGAGAATATATAACAAAAATAACAGATGGTAATTGTGAAGGATGGAGTGTGGGATGGAAGCGGAGGTGATTGATTGGTATATTAAAATATGTTTGTGTGTGATGGTATATTAAAATATGTTTGTGTGTGATTAAGATATCTCTCTCAAAGCAAGGAGTGGTAGAAGTTTGGAGATTTTAGTAAGAGTCTCATTTTTAGCTTTTCATTGAGATCTTAGTCTGAAAATTAAGGTTTTTCATGCCGCTGATTAAGATTTTTCATGGTGACAGGCTCACATCTCTGTGGACAGTTTTTCACATCATTTTACAAAAAATCACACAAATTAAAATAAAAAGGATGATGGTGTCCTGTCAATGGATGAAGATGCCAAAAAAGAGCTTGGAAGCAACTGTCATGTGACATAATCCAGAAATGCGTATCTGCAGTATGTATGTATATCCAGAGCCTCATTTCTGGATTGTGTTGCAAGACATACAAGACATCATGAGCAACATACTTATTTCATCTACGGTAGCAATGTGCTGTAAGCTCTCTGGGAAGTTGAGAATAATCACACAAATTAAAATAAAAAGGATGGTGGTGTCCTGTCAATGAATGAAAAGAAAAAAAGGAGCTTGGAAGAAACAGTCATGTGACATAGTCCAGAAATGTGCCTCTTTTGTATGTTTTATATATATAAGGAGGAGCCCCATTTTGGACTGGGTTGCAAGACACAACATCATGAACATACATACTTATTTCATCTATGGTAGAAATGTGCTGTATGACTCCCCCAAATGGAAGTTGAGAAAGATATAGTGCGACAAGGATGCCAATGACCTGGTGAAATAACAGTGAATTGTGACTGATGATGATGGTGTCCTGTCAATGGATGAAAATGCAAAAAAAAATGGAGCGTGGAAGCAACGGTCATGATTGTGACATAGTTCAGAAATGTGCCAAGGCTGTATGTTTTGTATGTATACTTCTTAGCTCATTTCTCGATTGTGTTGACAAAGACACAACATTATGAGTACATACTATTTATCTATATCAAAAAGGCACCATCAGCTTGTTTCCTCTCCTGGAGTTTGAGAGAAGATCAAATAGTGTGACAAGGATGCCACCTTGGTATACCTGGGATTGAAATGCGACTGATGATGATGGTGTATTAAAATATGTTTGAGTTGTGATGTGACATAGTCCAGAAATGGTGCAAATGTATGTTTTTTATGTATATACAGAGGCTCATTTCTGGACTGGGTTGCAAGACACAACATCATGAGCTACATACTTATTTCATCTACGGTAGCAATGTGTAGAAATGTGAGAAAGATATAGTGCGACAAGGATGCCAATGACCTGGTGTAAATATAACAGTGAATTGTGAACTGATGATGATGGTGTCCTGTCAATGGATGAAAATGCAAAAAAAAAGAGTTTTGTGGAACTGTCATGTGACATAGTCCAGAAATGTGCCACTGCTGTATGTTTTGTGTGTATCATACACTGTAGCTCACTTCTGGATTGTGTTGCAAGAAACAACATCATGAACGACTTACTTATTTCATCTATGGTAGCAATGTGCTGTATGCTCCCGGGGGAGTTGAGAAAGATATGATAAAAAACCAATGAACTAGTGTAATTGTAAAGTTGCTAGAGCATGACAAACTGAATTGCGACTGTAAATAAACACATTTACATTTTGTATTGCATCTTTTCACAACACAGAATAAATCTCTCTTGAGAAAATCAACCCCAAAAGTGCTGACATCTACAAGTTCATGAAAGGCAGGGAGTTGTAGAGGAGAAGCCAGTGAAAAAGGATGATGGTGTCCTGTCAATGGATGAAGATGCCAAAAAACGGAGCTTGGAAGCAACTGTCATGTGACGTAGTTCGGCAATGTGCTTAGTTGGTATGTTTTGAATGTTATCACTTGGCTCATTGCTGAATTGTGTTGCAAGACACAACATCATGAGCGACATACTTATTTCATCTACAGTAGTGATGTGCTGTATGCTCCCCGGGAAGTTGAGAAAGATATAGTGTGACAAGGATGCCAATGACCTGGTGTAAATATGTAAAGTCTTTAGAGCACGATAGCAGTGAACTGTAGCAATATAATGCATATATATATATAAAATACAATAATGATCATATCATTCAATGATGTAATATAAGTATTTTTAACAAATGGTTGTATACAATAGCATCAATATCAGTACATTATATGGAGAATATATAACAAAAATAACAGATGGTAATTGTGAAGGATGGAGTGTGGGATGGAAGCGGAGGTGATTGATTGGTATATTAAAATATGTTTGTGTGTGATTGTGACATAGTCCAAAAATGGTGGCTCTGCAGTATGTATTTATATCCAGAGTCTCATTTCTGGACTGGGTTACAAGACACAACATCATCATGCAACATACTTATTTCAACTACGGTAGCAATGTGAGAAATGTGAGAAAGATATAGTGCCACAAGGATGCCAATGACCTGGTGTAAATAACAGTGAATTGCGACTGATGATGATGGTGTCCTGTCAACGGATGAAAATGCAAAAAAGCGTGGAAGCAACGGTCATGTGACATAGTTCAGAAATGCATCTTTGCTGTATGTTTTATATGGATCTATGGAACTGGGTTGCAAGACACAACATCATGAGCGACATACTTATTTCATCTATGGTAGCGATGTGCTGTATGCTCCCCAATGAGTTGAGAAGTTGAGACAAGGAAAGATATGTGTGACAAGGACATACAATGACAAAAATCACAAAAAAAAAAAAAGGATGGTGGTGTCCTGTCAATGGATGAAGATGCAAAAAAAAGAGCTTGGAAGCAAATTGTCATGTGACATTGTCCAGAAATGTGCCTCTGCTGTATGTTTTGT
Source organism: Streblospio benedicti (assembly GCA_019095985.1). Classification (NCBI taxonomy): domain Eukaryota; kingdom Metazoa; phylum Annelida; class Polychaeta; order Spionida; family Spionidae; genus Streblospio; species Streblospio benedicti. The sequence continues at coordinate 8,225,722 of CM032669.1, forward strand.
ATGTATATACTGATGTTCATTTCTGGACTGGGTCGCAAGACACAACATCATAACATCATGAGCAACATACTTATTTCATCTACGGTAGCAATGTGCTGTATGCTCCCTGCGAAGTTGAGAAAGATATAGTGCGACAAGGATGCCAATGACCTGGTGTAAATAACAGTGAATTGTGACTGATGATGATGGTGTCCTGTCAACGGATGAAAATGCCAAAAAAGGAACGTGGAAGCAACGGTCATGTGACATGGTTCAGAAATGAATCTCTGCTGTATGTTTTGTAGAATACACGGGGCTCATTTCTGAATTGGGTTGCAAGACACAACATCATGAGCGACATACTTATTTCATCTATGGTAGCGATGTGCTGTATGCTCCCCGGGAAGTTGAGAAAGATATAGTGTGACAAGGATGCCAATGACCTGGTGTAAATATGTAAAGTCGCTAGAGCACGATAGCAGTGAACTGTAGCAATATAATGCATATATATATATATAAAATACAATAATGATCATAAATTCAAATAAATGATCATATCATTCAATGATGTAATATAAGTATTTTTTATAATTAATGGAGAATTGTAACAAATATAACAGATTTGATTGTGAAGGATGGAGTAGAATTCAACAAGGGATGGAATTTGGCGGAGGTAATTGATTGGAACTATTATATTAAAAATGTCCATCGTCTGAGACTTTTTCTGTCACTAGGTGGCAGCAGGGTGACATAAGTAATGTAATAAAAATATTTTTGGACCAACAAGTATTTTTATAGTTTTTATATTTTATATTATTGTACTTGAAGAGCACTTTAGACCATGTTACAAGATAAGGCAGTAAAAATAGAACAAAGAGAGTAGAATCGAATGCGACCATATGCTGTAAGGTGAATCTCCAAGAATCTAATATACCTAATCCACGATTTTTGCATATTTTTATATATTTTTTTCTGAACATTACACTTGCTGGATTCTAAAAAATTCTCAAAATTTGTTTTTTTTTTATTTTACTTATAAAAGTACAATCCACATTTCCCTTTTTAGAATTAAATTTTTGGTTTATGGACCAACAAAAAGATCATGTATACAATTTTTTCAGTCAAATTTAACATTGACTGAATTTTTCATTGTATTTTGTATGATCTTTTGTATGGTCCATAAACCAAATTCCATTCCCGAAACCTTTAAAGTGTTATACATTTTTAAAAGGGAAATAAATGTACTTTTATACTAAAATAAAAAACAAGAACATTTTGAGAATTTTGTTATCTCCAAATTCTTTTATATCCAGCAAGTCTCCTTAAATGTTCCTCAAGTTGTTTCTTTCACAGGCAATTTCATGAATAATGATAAATAAATCTTTTTGCAGCTTCCATAATTTCAACAAACAACAACAACTGTGGGTGCCCAAAAAAGCCTAAGAGGAAGAGATCCAGGTCCAAATCCAAGTGCAAGTCCAAGAGGTCCAGGTCCAGGTCCAAGAAAAGGAAGTCCAGGTCCAGGTCTAAGTCCAAGTGTGGTGGCAAGAAGAAGAAGCCCAGGAAGTCCAGGTCCAAATCCAAGTGCAAGAAGGCAAAGAAGCCAAAGAAGCCAAAGGGATGTGGCTGCGGAGTATAATTGAAAATGATTTCTCCAATACCGTAGAATTTTAAATTTGAATTCATTTTTGAAACTTCTATTTATTTCTTTATTTGATAATTTTACCTGCATTTTACGAGGGTTTATAAGTTAATTGTAAATGATTTCTCAATGGTTAATTTTGTGTATATTTCTAAATCTGAATTGATGTTTGAATCTGCTATTTACAAAATGTATATTTACAAAATGTATATATTTATTTATTTGATAATTTTTCCTGCATGCTAAGAGGGTTTATAAGTAAAGTAAAAATATTCATTGTATTATTATGATTAGTTTATAGTTTAAAATTAATTCATTGTATAATTGTAAATAATTTCTAAATGGCTAATTGTGTAAATTTTAAATTTGAATTCATATTTGAAACTTCTATTTATTTCTTTATTTGGTAATTTTGCTCGCACTTTAAGAGGTTTTATAAGTTAACTGCAAATAATTTCTCAATAGCTAATTGTTTAAATTTTTTAAATCTGAATTAAATGTTTGAATCTTCTATTTACAAAATGTATATATTTATTTGATAATTTTACCTGCATATTAAGAGGATTTATAAGTAAAGTAAAAATATTCATTGTATTATTATGATTAGTTTGTAATTTATCATACAGCATTAAATAAACCAAGGTGCGATATTTGCGTGTTGCTTTATTAACATAACATAACATAATTTATTTCAGAATATTAAAATTCCATACATTAAAAGATGTGAAATATAAAAATAAAATATATAAATATATAAAGTGGATAAATGTATGTAAAATCTGTTACTAAGTAAAGATGTGAGTCTGCCATGCGACAGAATGACCAGAGTCAAATATAAAATGAACACTGGATACAATGTTCTGTACCAAGAGATAATCACATTTAAAAATACGATCACGAAAATTAAGTGATTTTCTGTATAAAGTTTCAAAAGGATTAATACCATTTTCAACATAAAAAGCAGATCATTCATTATTAATGATGTATTAACAGGATTGAATGCATGCAAATATATCATGCAGTAGCAGAACAAAATACCCAGCACTGACTGTCCTGTCGCCATAATGCACTCCATAAACCACACATCATAATATCCCAATTGAAAAGTATATCATTCAATTTTATTTATAAAATTAAGATTAACAGTTTATTCAATTTCAAAACCTTGTACAAGGTAAATGACATGTAAATACAAAACAATTGAAGTTAAGGATACAAGTGGATTAAAATTAAAAAAAAATATATATATACTGGTAACAAAGATTTCCATTAGATGATTAAACAAAGTACAATAGTGTTAGTTGATGATATTGTTACCGGTAGTTGATTATACATACATACATGCAAAGAACATATTTAGTTTATGGGAGAACATAAATATTTCATGGGCCTAAATATACTGTATGAATAAAAAATAGTTGACGTTCATTTTTGAATACATTACAATTGAACAAATAATGGAATTCATTGCCTATTTCGTTTTTACAAAGTTTCCATATTCTTTCTTCATAAACAATGTTCTCATATGCACCAGTAACTACAGGTAATATATTATTTCTGCATGTAAACTTTACAAAGATTGATCTTGAATATGAATGAATCTCAGTTAAGTAATTTTTGAAACAGAACTCGCGTTTAAAAATTTTATATCCAGTACATGATGGAGAATTGTACAAGTCATAGTGCCATTTTTGTTTATAATGGTCTTGTAATATTTGTTTCACTGTTTGTTTAATCCACCCTGACCCTGAGTAAGCCAAATATTTGATAGACCATAATCATCTAATATCTTTTTAATACTTCCTAACCATTGAAAATTATTTGAATTAACAACATAATCTTTAAAAAAACAGTTTGTATAGTTGAACAGATAATTTGTATGTTTTACAAGTTAATATTTTATGCCAGAAACAAACCATTCTTGTTTTAACATTTATTTCAATAGGAAAACATGCGGTTTCTCCTAATACCATGACTGTTCGTGTATTTTTGCTTAGATGAAGTAGTATTTTGATGTACCTTAATTGTCAAGATTACAAAATCCCCAAATTTCACAACCATATAACATAATTGGTTTGATTAAGCTGTCAAACATATGTAACATTGTGTCAATATCAAGGTCTAGCTTTTTCCCTTTTTGCAAAAGTGAAAGCATTGCCTTAGAAGCTATATTTGACAATTTTTTGAATATTAATCATAAAACTACCATTGTAATTGAATACAGTACCAAGGTATTTGTAATTATCTACTATTTCAATGTTCTTATCACCAAATTTAAATGTGGGTTTCATTTTTTACATAGGATTTTTAGTAAATGTGCGTTTGTTTCTGATCTTTCCCCTGGAGAACATTACAATTTTTGTTGTTTCAACATTTACAGACAATTTATTAATGTTACAGTATTCATTCATACCATCAATAGCTGCTTGCAACCTCAGCAGGGTTCTCAGCCAGAATAATCGTGTCATCAGCATATAATAATATAAAGAGCTTAACAAACACCTCTAGATCTTAATCTTCCAAAAGGTCAAAAGATAGATTATTCATGAGGCCTAGACCATTATATTTATATGAGAGATTCTATTTATAAAATTAAGATACAAACACCAGAAGTCATACAAAAATTATTGTAAATTATATTGGTTAATGTATTAAGTATTTCACATCATTGATCATTTGAAAATTAAAAATATCCATGAACTATTACTGACTGGCCTGTTGCTATAACGTACTCTATAAGCAATATTACAACACAATCAAATCACTTTTTGCAAAGGAGATATTCAATTTTTATTATAAAAATACACTACCACCAGCATTAATCACTTAAGGTATCCAATAATTTCACAAGACTTTTTTAGTATGATCATTTGGAAATTAAAAACATAGATAAATATATGTAAAGTATATATTTGGCTCCATACTTTCCGTAAAGGAGTTTCTTCCTGTGTTGCGATGTCCAAGGGCGTTTGGGTTTTTAGGTTCTTATTCTGGAGTGGTGGGAGGCAAAATGAACACAATACAGATAAACAGGTGGCCGCTCATCAGGCATTCACTCACCCCCTATCACAGGATCAACTTTGTGAGAGCACTAGAATCATGACTATAAAGTATAAATTTTTTTACATTTTCATTTATATTATATGTTTATCATCATATCATATGCATAACTGTATATCTATAATAATATTACAGGGTATTATTCTCTTATTTTATTTTATCATATTATACTTTATAATATTTTTAACGTGTGTTGTATTTTGTATATTACATTGTGCTCTGGTCAATTACGGTAGATGTGTAGAGGGCATAGTATCTACTGAGTTTAGACAGTTTATTTTATATACTGGACCTGTTGTTTTAAAAGATGCTGTTGATGATAAAGTGTATAAACATTTTATGTGTTTACATGTGGCCATGTGTATACTTCTTCTAAGTGACAATGATAGACGTACAAGATTTTTGCAATATGCGAAAGAACTACTGACTTACTGTAAAACCAGAAATGATTGCATACGATTCAATTTGCGAATTTTGTGGGTAGATGCAAAAACGCAAACTGAAATAGTCAGCAAACATTAATAGCCTATGTAAAGTAGATCCAGGATGGACCAAAATCGCAAAATTAAATATTCACAAAATGATTTATAGATGAAAATCGCAAAATTTAATAGCCACGAAATATTCTAGATTTACAGTATTTTGTACATAAGGCTAGAAATGTTTATGGAGATAGGTTTTCGGTTTACAATGTGCATCTATATATAGTTATCTTTAACAAACAAAAACAAAAATTCAGTTTACTTCACTGATGTTCATGCAATAGACCAACAAGTAAAAATATATTTGCCCTACCCCAAAATCGCGTTTTTCTGCTCCAAGTGGTATTTTATCTAATAGAACATGCCTCTATTCATATCAAATATAAATTATTATTCTTTTCGATTCACAACACTTAATTTTAGATGTTAAATGAGTAAAAACCCATTTAAGATATCAGACAAATGATTATTTTAGCATATTGAACAGATTTTAGGCAGAAATCGCTATGGATTTAAAATAAACATTGTTTTTGAGAGAACATAAATGTAGTCATAACACTATCGACTTGATATCTATTTGGCAAAAAGTGTCTATATATAGTTACAAACAAAAACAAAAATACAGTTAACTTCATTGATGTTCATACAATAGACCAAAAAGTAAATATATGTTTGCCCTACCCCAAAATCACGCTTTTTCTGGTCGAAGTGGTATTTTGTCTGATAGAACATGTTTCTGTATATATTTAATATAAGTTACTGTCCTTTTCCATTCACAAGACTAAACTTTAAATGTCAAATGACTAAAAACTCATTTGAAATATCAAGCAAATGTATATTTCAGCTTATTCTACAGATTTTATGATGAAATCCCTATGGGTATGAAATAAACAATGTCTTTGATAGAGCTTACATGTAATCATAACACTATTGAGCCAATGCTTATTTGGCAAAGTTTATTGAACTATAGTTTGTTTTGTTACAAACAAAATAAAAAAATACAGTTAACTTCATTGATGTTCATACAATAGACCAACAAGTAAAATACATTTGCCCTACCCCAAAATAGCATTTTTCTGGTCCAAGTGGTATTTTGACTAATAGAACATGTTTTTAACTTTTTATACATACAGGTATTAAATGTGAATTGTTGGCCTTTTTCCATTCTCAACACTTTACTTTGAATATCAAATGAGTAAGAACTCAATTTACAATTAATGTAGGCAACTGGCCAGGAGGGCTTGTGGCAACATAAACAGTTAAAGTTAAATCTAAGGCCGGTTTAAAGACGTCCCAAGTTAATCCCTACATAAACTAGTAGGATGGACCTTAGTTACGTCCTTGGTAAAACATAGAGCCAAAATACAGGAAAGCTGAAATGAAATAGCATTTGAATGCAAAGGCCAAATTAATTTCAAATCCTGTGGACAACCATATCTTGTTACAGCAGTGAATCTAATGCATTTTTGTACATTCCTGTCAACTGCTCTTGTTCACTAAATGTAATTCACTATGAATTTTCAGTCCCAACCAAAAAATCTGGTCCCATAACATTTGTTCAAAAACCCGAGCAAAATTATTAATGCAAATTGCAGATCTTACAAGTTATCTAGTCGTTTGGGCATGCCTCCTGGAGTTGGTATTCCTTTGAAACTGGGTTGACATGTATTGAAAAAGCCTCCTTGACCAAGGATTTCATCCACGTTTAAGGCATGTGCATAAAAAACCTCTACCCATATGTCACATGTCACCACGAAATGAGAACCTTCCCATCTCAGAAACTGATTGTTGTTAGGATTCAACCTCAGGAGTGTCTGGGACAAAAATCGGTCTTGCTGGCTCCCTTTGTCACAAATAACTAACGAGACGTAATGCGCATTGAACACACAGTAGAAGTCTGCGAAATACAAATTTTTGCTTTTATTCAGCATCATTTCTGTCGGGACATTGAGTCTTTTGGGTCCAAACGGCGATTTGTAGAATGGTTCTCCATTTCCTCTGTGCACGTTCGCGCAAAACCAAATCCCGAGAAAATTGTTGTTGATTGGACAATATGGGTCGCCGTTGTTATCTTTCATTTGTGGAGTTAGCATGTTCTTATGATCTCTCACATGATCCCAGTATGAATACGAACTGTTTCTATAGAAGAACTTTATGGGCAAGTAGTCCCCAGATTGATTCTTGATGTATTTTGCTGCCTTGTCTTTTAACTCTCTGAGGGCACTGATGCTCCAACCTACACAAGAAATAAACAACACATTCATAATCATATAAAATTTGAGTATCTCTCATAACTAATGACAGTTTAAAATCTGACTGAGTAGATCTATTTAATATTAATCATCAAATTTTATTTATGGACATAAGTCATACCCGGGCAGTCATACAAGTAGTGTAAAATGTCCAAGACAAACTATAGTTGCTTACCTGTGGACATAGCCATCTTGTTGTCTTCTCATAGAACTTATAAATGCTTGGAAAATAGTTAAATTTCAAGTTGAACCATCTGATACTGAAGGAGCAAAAGACATGTGCTTACACAGTATCATGTGGCAAATAACTGGGAATTCCAGGTATTTCAATTCCACATGATGCTAACAAATCAATAATTACAGATCATTGCTGCCTGCAAAGCGTCCTAGGCTGATTGATGTTAAGATGGTTATCCTAGCTATGAAATGTGTTATCTAACATAATGCATGCAGCTTTAGAAATTTCTTGTTTCATTCTTGCTCTTCTAGCTTGCGAAACCATGTCACAAGTTTTGTTCTGAATGTTGCAATATTCTCAGATCGAAGCCATGAGAGTTAGATAAGAGTTTGTGTGTCAGTTGTGTAATAAACATGTACAGATGCCAACATCCTATATATTAATACGCTAATTTTTGGACTTTGTTCAGCTATTTCCTCGTTAACCTGACTAGCTGGACACCATCTGACTACAGGAGATCGTTAATGGTACTGTGTAGTTTTGCACGAATATATTTTTCATCGTCGAAATGGCCTTGATGGTTGTTAATTAGCGGTTTTATAACAAAAATAGCAGACAGCTGCAGCCATGACAGCGTCATGTGGCGTAGTGTGATGTCATAAAGACGCCAAAGGCGTCACATGGGTTCAAATACTAGGGATTACCACCACTTTGCCAATTGGGATGTGTGTATATTAGAACATTCAATTAAGACCACCTCTATTAAGTCACCACCACTACTATGAGATGATTTATAACAGTCACAAGCCTTCATAAAAAAGACCATTGCAAAAGTCCCTTAAGAGACCACCCCTATATTAAACCACTTGACGCCAGTCCTTGGACACTCTCAATAGAGATGTTCTACTGAAGTGTGTAGGAATATCTGTGCCACAGAGAGCATTATGTTCCCATTATCATAGACACTAAATTTTCATCCCATAGCTTTTGCACATTATATGCCAAGTGCATTTGAAGTGAACAATAACTAACTTGAGTTATACTCATACAATTTTCAAGTTGGAGTCAATTCAGGTAGTTCTTAGTCTCCGCCAAGTATACTACATACAAGCTCAGAAATCCATAGCTTGGTCTGTTGCTCGACTAAGAATTAAAATGACCATATATGTGTATTGTGTAAGTATCAAAATGTGTTTGTATCTGGGCTATGCCAATGTGTATGTGGCTTCAATCAGGATGAGAGCTTGGTAATGTTAGTACAGGTGTGTGCTATCCAGTCATGAGTGCGCGCTGTCAGGATGGGAAGCATGCTATCAGGACTTGGCGATGGTGTCATATTTGGGGTTGAGCTTTTTAGGACAATGGTTGGTGCTATCAGGACGATAGGTGGGAGTGGATGGTGTAGACCCGTGCTATGCAATATTTTGTTGTTAATTATTGGGGGGGGGGAATGTGGGCATGTACTATCAGGACAGGGCGGGGGGGGTGGGGTGTCAGATTGCGGAGTGGGCTTTTTTAGGAGAGTAGTGGTGCAGCAGGGGGAGGGGGAGGTTGGTAGAACAGTGGTGGGTGCAAGATGAGGCGTGGGATGACAGGACAGTGCAAATGGTGTAGACCCGTGCTATGTAATAATTGTTGTTGAGTAGTGGGGTGGAGGTGGGGGATGGGCAGCTGTTTAGTTCAGAAATATATATTTTGGAATGTGCTACATTGTCATTGCAATGAAGTGACAATATTACGTATTTGTGAAATTGGTCAGTCAATGTTACAAAGTATCACACATGCCCGTGGTTTGCACATGGGTGGGTGCTTGGGAAAAAGAGTGCTGTAACTCCCTTTCCTATGTCCATGGAGAGCATTATGTTCTCATTTACATAAACACGAACATTTTTACCTCAGCTGTGACTAACATCACTTGGTTGATACCTGTTTTTACAAGCATGTACTTGGCGTGACTATTACTGTAGTCACGCTATCGTAATCCTCATTATAGATGCTTGCAAGAATAGTAATTTCTTATCATTATGTGTCTGGGTGGGAGAGGATGGTATAGACCAGTGGTGAAGACCCCAACTACGTAATATTTGTTATTAATTAGTGGTGTGGGGATGGTGGATGTTGGCAGGTACTATCAGGACATGGGTGGGTGGTGTCAAAATGCTGATATTGCGGAGTGACATCTATTTTTGGATGGTTGGTGTCTTGACTTTCTTTTCATCATCGACTGCTGTTATATGGTTCCGAACACCTCCGCCGACGAATCATACTTGATGCTTATGTTTGCAGTGTAATTATTGTGTTAATATCATTTATGTGTTTGTACTCTCTAAATAAAAATACTTATAGCCATTGTTTGGGGGGAAATCACAATGCCTTTGATTTTCACTGGCTATTACAGTGGATGGTCACACTGCCATGTTTACATAGTCAAATTACTGCCTTTCAAGGAATGACGCCTTGGCTTGATCTTGGATGCTGTGTGTATGGGGATGTTGTCAGGGTGATTTCAGGATGGGTGGTGGTGCTCTCAAGACGTGGGCAAATGTCGTCAAGACAAGTGTGCTTGAAGATAAATTGTGATAAAAATCATATTTATACATTCAGCAAATATGTCTTTTTTATGTCCATGGAGGGCATTGTGTTCCCATTTACATAGACACTAACATTTCCTCCATTAGATTTTAGTTTTAGATGCCAAGTCAATCGATCTCACCATGATTAAGTTGGTATCTATTTATACGATTATGTAACTGGAGTAATTCAATGTGATTCTCAGCATGCCTGTTTGACCCCACGGGTATAAGCTAGTATCAAATTAATATCCTCCAAGCCATCGTTGGTCTATATATATATAAGTGACACGGCGACACAGTTGTTTTTGTAGCCATTTTAACCATGAAAGCATTGAAAATCCTCATCTATGGACACTGGACACGTACATTTCATCGCGATTTCTTCACTACAGATATCATATTAATAATTGCCTAGAGAACTTTTTTTTAAATATTTCGACCCCATGTATTACACAATTTTTGCTAGTGCTAAATTAATTTATTGGGGGTTTGTAAAATCAATTGCTTTCAAAGGTGGAGATAGTCGCAGGGGTCAATGTGTTTATAGATCTTTATATGATCCAATATATAGACAAAACCGGGTGAGTTGTTAACATGAAATATTTTATTGGGTATTAGTTCTTGCGGTGTATCACGGCGAGCCACAGTTTTAAATATTAATAGTTTAATAATAACACTTGCCATTATATACAAACATGTTATTTTCATAGCAGCCTTGTTTTAGGTGACGGTAACCGGACTTATTGGTGTGATGCACTCGCGAAACACCACCAAACTAGAATCAATAGTAAGTCTATTATGAATTCTACCAGATAACGTAACGATGTTACAGTAGAAACTGCATTTTATTAGGGAACGTTCACAAATGATGTCAACCCTGAAGGGCGGCGGGGGCGTCAACAAAAGTTGACGGGGGGGGATCACAACAAACATTGCAAGTTGACACTAACCTCGTACATTGATCTAACTTAAATTTGTATCTTTACTTCTATAGTACAGTTAGCAACCGGGTGGAAGGGTCATGAAGTTGACGAAAGTTGACACGCGAGAAGAATGTAGTTGACATCAATTGTGAACGCTCCCTTAATCATGCACTGTGAAATGTCAGATATATGGAAAACTCCAGTTAATCATATTTCTTCCTTTGGTGCATTATGACTTGCTTTGAAAAGTTTATATATTTTGTAAACTGTCCAGTTGAATTTTGTTATGTGGTATAAAGCAGTGGGTCTCATGATTCTATTATTGTCTACCTGGTTTTCTTTCAAACATTAACATTCAAATTCAAATTTCAACGTAATTTTAATCAATTTCGAAATCGATTAAAATTATGTTTGAAATTTGTTTTTGAGTGTTAATTTTTGAAAGAACAGCAGAGAAGGGGACTGTAATTATATTCTTTTACTCTGGGAGCCAGCTAGGGTCTATTCGCTCAGACTGTTAAAAAATTTCATAGTGCTTTTTGGTTTCCTAGATGCTTATCACAAGTCGAGTTTAGGATATTGGTGTCAGGTCCGGGGGCGTTTGTCGGTAACAGCCGATTTACGCATCATTTTTACGCGTCAAAATCCGAAAAATGTTAAAATCATATTTTCTCTAATAGAAGATGTTCGTAAGTGTATTAAATGAAAATGATTGTTCATGTTTATTCACAACACATGTGTTTGAATGTTTAATGAGTAAAACTTCAACTCAAACGTCAAGTAAATGATTGAATCAGCTTTTGTACAGATTTTCAACAAAAATCTCTTTAGATTTGAAATAAGCAATAATTTTGGGGGAGCATAATTTTAAACCTAACGATTCAATTTTAATTTTATTTGGCAAAAAGTGTCTATATATAGTTATCTTTAACAAAAAAAAAAAAAAAATCCAGTTAACTTCACTGATGTTCATGCAATAGACCAACAAGTAAAAATATATTTGCCCTACCCCAAAATCGCGTTTTTCTGCTCCAAGTGGTATTTTATCTAATAGAACATGCTTCTATTCATATCAAATATAAATTATTATCCTTTTTGATTCACAACACTTAGTTTTAGATGTCAAATGAGTAAAAACCCATTTGAAATATCAGGCAACGGATTATTTTAGCTTATTGAACAGATTTTAGGCAGAAATCGCTATGGATTTGAAATAAACAATGTCTTTGAGAGAACATAAATGTAGTCATAACACTATCGACTTAATATCTATTTGGCAAAAAGTGTCTATATATAGTTATCTTTAACAAACAAAAACAAAAATACAGTTATCTTCATCATCAGAAGATGTTCATACAATAGACTAACAAGTAAAAATACGTTTGCCCTACCAGCAAATCACGTCTTTTCTGGTCCAATTGGTATTTTGTCTAATAGAACATGTTTCTATATATATTTAATATAAGTTACTGTCCTTTTCCATTCACAACACTTAACTTCAAAGTCAAATGAGTAAAAACCCATTTGAAATATCAAGCAAATGTATATTTCAGCTTATTCTACAGATTTTATGATGTAATCCCTATGGGTATGAAATAAAAATGTTTTTGACAGAGCGTACATGTAATCATAACACTGTCGAGCCAATTTTTATTTGGCAAAAACAACTTGTTGAACTATAGTTTTTTTATACAAACAAAAACAAAAATACAGTTAACTTCATTGATGTTCATACAATAGAAAATACAAGTAAAAATATGTTTGCCCTACACCAAAATCGCGTTTTTTTCTTGTCCAAGTGGTATTTTGTCTAATAGAACATGTTTCTATACATATTAAATGTAAATTGTTGGCCTTTTCCATTCTCAACAGTTTACTTTGAATATCAAATGAGTAAGAACGCATGTGAAATCTCATACAACTGGTTATTTCAGCTTGTTGTACAGATTTTATTCAGAAATTGCTTTTTATTTTGCAGCATGTGTCGAAATATAGTTTGTTTTGTTACAAACAATACTGAAAATGCAATGAACTTCATTTTTTTGTATATAATAGGCCAACAAGTAAAAATACTTTTGTCCTACTCCAAAATCATGCTTGTACTATAGCAATATTAGAGGTAACTAGTGCATGATCAATTTTGATCTTTAATACAATTTTGAATTTAACTAGTTGATTAATAGATTCTGATAGATATTTTTATGCATTCTAATTGCAATAAATAAAGTGGTATTTTGTCTCATCTCAGAATATGTTCCTATACATATGAAATATGAATTATTGTTCTTTTCCGTTCTCATCACTTTAATTTTATTTGAATGTTACATGAGTAAAACCCATTTGAAGTATCAGGCAAATGATTATTTCAGTTTATTGGTCAGATTTTACTCAGAAATCACTAGGGATTCGAATTAAACAAAGTTTACTCAATCAATGTAAGCAACTGGCCGGGAGGGCTTGTAGCAACCTTCCGAATACAGTTAGGTTACTGTTAAATCTAGTTTAGGCCGGTTTAGGTTAGGGACGTCCCAGAGTTACCCCTCCGTACATAGTTACGTTTTTTGCGGCTGTGATGGACCTTGGTTACGTACGTCCTTGGTTTGTCATAGAGCCAAGGCGTTCAGGAAAGCTGAGATGAGAGTTAGAGGCTGAATGCAACAGGCCATAGTAGGGTTGACGCCCCGAATCCTGTGGATTTGGGCCCTAGCCCTAATTACCATATAGTGTTACAACCGAGTGAACTCAGGCAAACGAGGATTGCTACGCTCCTGTCTTGTGCTCTCGTAAACGCACCACAAGTCTGGAACATGTCATCTTGTAACAGCCAGCACCAGTGTGAAGTCCCAACCAATGGCTGTCAATCTGGGCTGGAAGGGCTTGGTGTAGATCCACCACACCCATTCTATCACTAGGAGCAACCAACTAGATTAGATCAGTGCTCTGTGAGTGTCCGTACCATCGTGGTTATCTAGTCGATAGCTGGCTGCTGTGTTTACATGATGACTAATGCTTAGAGAATCACCATAATGTACGGCTGGATTCGTCCGTTGTGGATCAAGACCACCACGTAACTCAAAAGTGTGAAAATGCTTACACTTTGGTGTTGTGACCAAGATAGATTGATGTTCAGTGACTCTTTCAATAGAATACTGGTCCAAGATCATCTGATAGCTGATCACATTTATGAACAACGATGACGACAGAATGCCCCCACTAGTTTACATGGGCTCCTGTGTGGCCCCTCCATGATGATACAGTGCTCAGAATTATTAACAAACAGCAACATCTTGGTCAGAGCTACAATATGATAATGACTATGTAAAACATAGTATCAGTAAGTTAAAAAATAAACAGTGTAACAAATAAGATAAAGACAACAATAATCACAAACTAGTAGGAACTTACAAGCTCTAAAACTATTTCAAAATACAACAGTGTATCAAATACATTTTTCTACAATCACAAATAATTTCTTCATTCTCTACAACTATTTCTATGCAACAGTGCATCTAATGCATTTTTGTACATTCCTGTCAACTGACGTTCCCTAAATGTAATTCACAATGAATTTTCAGTTTAAAAAATCCGTCCATAACATTTGTTCAAAAACCCTATAAAATTATTAATGCAAATTGCAGATCTTACAAGTTACGCGTTTGGGCATGCCTCCTGGAGTTGGTATTCCTTTGAAACTGGGTTGACATGTATTGAAAAAGCCTCCTTGACCAAGGATTTCATCCACGTTTAAGGCATGTGCATAAAAAACCTCTACCCATATGTCACATGTCACCACGAAATGAGAACCTTCCCATCTCAGAAACTGATTGTTGTTAGGATTCAACCTCAGGAGTGTCTGGGACAAAAATCGGTCTTGCTGGCTCCCTTTGTCACAAATAACTAACGAGACGTAATGCGCATTGAACACACAGTAGAAGTCTGCGAAATACAAATTTTTGCTTTTATTCAGCATCATTTCTGTCGGGACATTGAGTCTTTTGGGTCCAAACGGCGATTTGTAGAATGGTTCTCCATTTCCTCTGTGCACGTTCGCGCAAAACCAAATCCCGAAGAAATTGTTGTTGATTGGACAATTTGGGTCGCCGTTGTTATCTTTCATTTGTGGAGTTAGCATGTTCTTATGATCTCTCACATGATCCCAGTATGAATACGAACTGTTTCTATAGAAGAACTTTATGGGCAAGTAGTCCCCAGATTGATTCTTGATGTATTTTGCTGCCTTGTCTTTTAACTCTCTGAGGGCACTGATGCTCCAACCTACACAAGAAATAAACAACACATTCATAATCATATAAAATTTGAGTATGTCTCATAACTAATGACAGTTTAAAATCTGACTGAGTAGATCTATTTAATATTAATCATCAAATTTTATTCATGGACATAAATCATAACCGGGCAGTCATACAAGTAGTGTAAAATGTCAGAAAAACCATGGTTGCTTACATGTGGACATAGCCATCTTGTTGTCTTCTCATAGAACTTTGATAAATTCTTGGAAATAGTTAAAATTCAAGGAACCATCTGATACTGAAGGAGCAAAAGACATGTGCTTACACAGTATCATGTGGCAAATAACTGGGAATTCCAGGTATTTCAATTCCACATGATGCTAACAAATCAATAATTACAGATCATTGCTGCCTGCAAAGCGTCCTAGGCTGATTGATGTTGTTGAGATGGTTATCCCAGCTATGAAATGTGTTCAGTCTCATAATGCATGTAGCTTTAGAAATTTCTTGTTTCATTCATGCTCTTCTAGCTTGTGAAACCATGTCACAAGTTTTGTTCTGAATGTTGCAATATTTTCAGATCAAAGCCATGAGAGTTAGATAAAGATTTGTGTGTCAGTTGTGTAAATAAACATGTACAGATACCAACATCCTATATATTAATACGCTAATATTTGGACTTTTGTTCGGCTATCTCCTCTTTTAACCTGACTAGCTGGACGCCATCTGACTACAGGATATCGTTATTGGTACTGTGTAGTTTTGCACGAATATATTTTTCATCGTCGAAATGGCCTTGATGGTTGTTGATTAGCGGTTTTATAACAAAAATAGCAGACAGCAGCAGCCATGACAGCGTCATGCGGCGTAGTGTTATGTCATAAAGACGCCAAAGGCGTCACATGGGTTCAAATAGAAGGGATTACCACCACTTTGTCAATTGGGCTGTGTGTATATTAGAACATTCAATTAAGACCACCTCTATTAAGTCACCACCACTATTATAAGATGATTTATACCAGTCACAAGTCTTCATAAAAAAGACCATTCCAAAAGTCCCTTAAGAGACCACCCCTATATTAAACCACTTGACGCCAGTCCTTGGACACTCTCAATAGGGGTGTTCTACTGAAGTGTGTAGGGATATCTGTGCCACGGAGAGCATCATGTTCCCATTATCATATACACTAAATTTTCATCCCATAGCTTTTGCACATTATATGCCAAGTACATTTGAAGTGAACAATAACTAACTTGAGATATACTCATACAATTTTCAAGTTGGAGTCAATTCAGGTAGTTCTTAGTCTCCGCCAAGTATACTACATATATGTGTATTGTGTAAGTATCAAAATGTGTTTGTATCTGGGCTATGCCAATGTGTATGTGGCTTCAATCAGGATGAAAGCTTGGTAATGTTAGTACAGTTGTGTGTTATCCAGTCATGAGTGCGTGCTGTCAGGAGGGGAAGCAAGCTATCAGGACTTGGCGATAATTTGGGGTTTGAGCTTTTTTGGGATAATGGTTGGTGCTATCAGGACGATAGGTGGGTAGATGAATTTAATAGACCCGTGCTATGCAATATTTTTGTTGATTGAGGGGGGGGTGGCGATGGGGAATGCCAGGCATGTACTATCAAGAACCAGGGCGGTGGGGTCGAGGTGTCAGATTGTTTTTTAAAGGAGAGTAGTGGTGCAGCAGGGGAGGGAGGTTGGTAGAACAGTAGTGGAGTGCAAGATGGGAGGCGTGGGATGACAAGGACGAGGTCACAAATGGTGTAGACCCGTCTATGTTATAATTGTTGTTGAGTAGTGGGGTGGAGGTGGGGATGGGCATTTGTTTAGTTCAAATAAGGTATTTGGAATGTGCTTTATTGTCACTGCAATGAAGTGACAATATTACTATTTGTGAAATTGGTCAGTCAAAGTTACAAAGTATCCACATGCCCGTGGTTTGACATGGGTTGCTTGGAAAACGACGTGCTTTTTACTCTTTCCTATGTCCATGGACATCCT
>CM032669.1:8243175-8256821 GCA_019095985.1 Streblospio benedicti
TTTATTTCAAATCCATAGCGATTTCTGCCTAAAATCTGTTCAATAAGCTAAAATAATCCGTTGCCTGATATTTCAAATGGTTTTTTACTCATTTGACATCTAAAACTAAGTGTTGTGAATCAAAAAGGATAATAATTTATATTTGATATGAAAAGAAGCATATCTATTAGACAAAATACCACTTGGAGCAGAAAAACGCGATATTGGTTTATGGCAAACGTATTTTTACTTGTTGGTCTATTGCATGAACATCAGTGAAGTTAACTGTATTTTTGTTTTTTTGTTTGTTAAAATAACTATATATAGACACTTTTTGCCAAATAAATTAAAATTGAATCATTAGGTTTAAAATTATACTCCCCAAAAATTATTGCTTATTAAAAATCTAAAGCGATTTTTGTTTAAAATCTGTACGAAAGCTGATTCAATCATTTACCTGACATTTGAGTTGAATTTTTACTCATTAAAGATTCAAACACATGTGTTATGAACAATCATTTTCATTTAATACACTTATGAACATCTTCTATTAGAGAAAATATGGTATTAACACTTTTCGGATTTTGACGAGTAAAAATAATGCGTAAATCGGCTCTTACGAACAAACGCCCCCGGACCTGACACCAACTTATATCCTAAACTCGACTTGTGATAAACATCTAGGAAACCAAAAATCACTATGAAACTTTTTTAACAGTCTGAGCGCATAGACCCTAGCTGGCTCCCAGAGTAAAAGAATATAATTACAGTCCCCTTCTCTGCTGTTCTTTCAAAAATTAACACTCAAAAACAAATTTCAAACATAATTTTAATCGATTTCGAAATTGATTAAAATCACATTTGAAATTTGAATTTGAATGTTAATGTTAGAAAAAAACAGGTGAAGACATTAAAATAACTGAAACATGAAAACCACTGCTTTATACCACATAACAAGACAGGACAGTTTACAAAATATATAAACTTTTCAAAGCAAGTCATAATGCACCAAAGGAAGAAATATGATTAACTGGAGTTTTCCATATACATGTATCTGACATTTCATAGTGCATGATTAAGGAGCGCGTTCACAAATTATGTCAATCAAATTTTGGCCCCTCTTCTCCCGTGTCAACTTTCGTCAACTTCACAACTTTACTATAGAAGTAAAAGATACAAATTTAAGTTAGATCAATGTACGAGGTTAGTGTCAACTTGCAATGTTTGTTGTGATCCCCCCCCCCCCCCCAACAACTTTCGTTGACCCCCCCCCCCCCCTCCCCTTCAGGGTTGACATCATTTGTGAACGTTCCCTAATAAAATGCAGTTTCTACTGTAACATCGTTACGTTATCTGGTAGAATTCATAATAGACTTACTATTGATTCTAGTTTGGTGGTGTTTCGCGAGTGCATCACACCAATAAGTCCGGTTACCGTCACCTAAAACAAAGCTATTTATATTTAATACTTGACGCTTTTTTTTAATACTTGACATACTATCATTATTTGGTTTAACATTGGAATTATGTAAAGTAGAATTTTTAAAACGATAATCCATCATTAGTTTTACTCAAATAACCTTGGTTAAATAGCAATATTGAAAAAAACAAAATTTGAATTAATTAGTTTATGTCAGGCTGTTTTGTCAGTTTTTAATTTTATAGACAATATTGGGTTGTATAGCTATAATAAACAATTACCGATCCTAAGATAATAAAGGCAAATAATTAGAGCTGTGTAAATGATATTTCTAAAGAAAAATTGAACATCACAATTTTTCAAAATTTCACAGGTTTGAAGTTGCCACCATTACAGGGTAGCGCAAAAATATAACTGCAAATCAGTAACCATGTCTTTTCAACCTACATGTATTAATTGTATTCTTTCCAATGTTGCTATAAAATCAACTTAATTATAATGAAAAATCAGTTGCATATATTATTTCAAAATAGATACTGGAATTACCAAGTTAAATGTGTTGAATATATGCCAGTTTATTTTTTAAACAGTATTGTAATTGTTTAGAAAAGACTGATAAATACAAAACTCGTTTCGTGTAATATGAATTATTTTATAGGGTTCTTAATTGTGGCGAATCATGGCTTGCCCTTTGGGCTTGCTGTGATACACCACAAGAACTAATACCCAATATAATATTTCATGTTAACAACTCACCCGGTTTTGTCTATATATTGGATCATATAAAGATCTAGAAACACATTGACAATCTCCACCTTTGGAAGCAATTGATTTTACAAACCCCCAATAAATTAATTTAGCACTAGCAAAAATCGTGTAATACATGGGGTCGAAATATACGTGCTGTGTCCACGTCTCTTTTTAAGACTTTAAAAAAAAGTTCTCTAGGCAATTTTTAATATGATATCTGTAGTGAAGAAATCCTGATGAAATGTACGTGTCCATAGATGAGGATTTTCAATGTGTCCATGGTTAAAATGGCTACAAAAACGACTGTGTCGTTGTGTCACTTATTTATATCCCATGTAGAGACCTACGCTGGCTTGGAGGATATCAATTTGATATGTTGGCATCTGTACATGTTTATTACACAACTGACACACAAACTCTTATCTAACTCTCATGGCTTCGATCTGAGAATATTGCAACATTCAGAACAAAACTTGTGACATGGTTTCACAAGCTAGAAGAGCATGAATGAAACAAGAAATTTCTAAAGCTACATGCATTAGACAACACATTTCATAGCTGGGATAACCATCTCAACAACATCAATCAGCCTAGGACAATTTGCAGGCAGCAATGATCTGTAATTATTGATTTGTTAGCATCATGTGGAATTGAAATACCTGGAATTCCCATTTATTGATTGGCCACATGATACTGTGTAAGCACATGTCTTTTGCTGCTTCAGTATCAGATGGTTGATTTGATTTTTCATTATTTCCAAGCATTTATCGAAGTTCTTCTATAAGAAGACAACAAGATGGCTAATGCTATGTCCACAGGTAAGCAACTATGGTTTGTCTTTGACATTTTACACTACTAGTATGACTGCCTGGATATGACTTAGGTCCATAAATAAAATTTGATGACTAATATTAATAGATCTACTCAGATTCTAAAGTCTTTAGTACAGGAACAACATGAGCCAAAATTTCAATGAAAATTGGCCATAACTCGCTTAATATTTATCGAATTTTGAAAATCTTTTTTTTAAATGTTTCTGTGATCATTTCCCATACAATGAAATCAAAATGTAAATAAAATTATCAATTCCATATTTTGACCTGGACAGCCTACTCAGATTTTAAACTGTCATTAGTTATGAGACATACTCAAATTTTATATGATTATGAATGTGTTGTTTATTTCTTGTGTAGGTTGGAGCATCAGTGCCCTCAGAGAGTTAAAAGACAAGGCAGCAAAATACATCAAGAATCAATCTGGGGACTACTTGCCCATAAAGTTCTTCTATAGAAACAATTCATATTCCTACTGGGATCATGTGAGAGATCATAAGAATGTACTAACTCCACAAATGAAAGATAACAACGGCGACCCAAATTGTCCAATCAACAACAATTTTTTTGGAATTTGGTTTTGCGTGAACGTGCACAGAGGAAATGGAGAGCCATTTGATAAGTCTCCATTTGGACCCAAAAGACTCAATGTCCCGGTAGAAATGATGCTAAATAAAAGCAAAAATCTCTATTTTGCTGACTTCTATTGTCACTTTCACGCGCATTACGTCTCGTTAGTTATTTGCGACAAAGGGAGCCAGCAAGACCGATTCCTGTCTCAGACACTCCTGAGGTTGAATCCTAACAACAATCAGTTTCTGAGATGGGAAGGTTCTCATTTCGTGGTGACATGTGACATATGGGTAGAGGTTTTTTATGCACATGCCTTAGATGTGAATGAAATCCTTGGTCAAGGAGGCTTTTTCAATACATGTCAACCCTCTTTCAAAGGAAATCCAACTCCAGGAGGCATGCCCAAACGCATAACTTGTAAGATCTGCAATTTGTAATTTTGAAGAGTTTTTGAACAAATGTTATGGACGGATTTTTTAAACTGAAAATTCATCGTAAATTACATTTAGGGAACGTCAGTTGACAGGAATGTACAAAAATGCATTAGATGCACTGTTACGTAGAAATAGTTGTAGAGAATGAAGTAATTATTTGTAATTGTAGAAAAATGCATTTGATACACTGTTGTATTTTGAAATAGTTTTAGAGCTTGTAAGTTCCTACTAGTTTGTGATTATTATTCAATCAATAGCAATGAGTGGTTTCACAACCAATGATAATCAATACATGTCATAGTTCAATCTGACAACATTTTATAAACAAACTAGCTTTCCCCCACGCGTTGCAGTGGCACACTATATAGCTTTAACATGGTATCCTCCGATTTTCTTCCATCGGATATTCAGAAAAATGGTACTTTTATCAGAGTGTAATACATAGGTAGATCTATGTGTGACTCTGCTTCCGCTAACGCAAATTCCACTGAAGCCAATTTGGCTAAAGGGCTCTCAAAAGTTGAACCCAAATACAAAAACGTTGAACTTTGATTCCATTTCATATTCTTTGAGCATGAATGCATAAATGTTAATATATTTTTCAGTTTCAAACATATTTTGTTCTCTAAACCAAGTACTCAATTGATGATCTCAGAGTTTTTGTTGGTTCAAAACTTGTAGGGGAAAATTGCTGATAAGGTAGTGCAAATCAATGGCCCTCGTCATTCTCTAGCAGAATAGTTTTAAAAATTGATTTATGAATGTGAAAACAACCACTTTCCAAACTAAAAATACATTTTATCGTTCAAAGCAAAAACAGTCAAATTTGCACACAGCCAGTGATGAAAAAAGTTGACAACTTCATGGAAAACACGCTCCCCAAAAACCCAGGTTTGAAGTGGGGTTCACAATATCAATACAACAGCTGATCAATGTTGTGTAGAGATCACACACTTAGACTAACATCTCATTGTTCAAAAACTGTTAAATTAGATTTAACCAAAAACAAGATTACTTTTTGTGTTGAATGTTGTAATATGATTTATTTTGAAATAAAATGATTTTAGTCATGATAGAATAAAAATTGACCACTTGATTGTCGTGTCAATCGCAATCAGACGTCTTACAATCACTATCATATGGTCAGCAAACCCTTGTATCATCAGTTATAACAAATTAGTGATGCCAAATTGCTAATCCAATGTATCTTATGCCTGCAACCAATGCTTTGATGCCTGTGAACAAAAGTGAGTTTTAGTAGCTTAAGATTGATCAGAGTTACCTATAAACTGCTCCACTATGACCGAAAGCAGATTGAATCATTTGATGATGATGTATGTCCATAAAGAGAAATGTGATCGGCTAGATTTAGTGAATGTAGCGAATGAGTTTGTAAATGGTTCAGACCACAGAGTTTCCATATTTGGAAAGTTTACCGTGATGGATCTTAAAAGGTCCACTGTACCCGTCTGTTGTAAGGGCACAATGACAATGTAATGGGTCATTATGCATAGATCATTCTCTGTAAGGGTGCCATGGTAAATACTCAACTTTCAATGCAAAAGTGACGCTCTCTTGGTAATACTAGCTAGTAAACAGGATATCTATCACGTAGGACATACATCATCATCAAATGATTCATGTATTACTATGTTGTCCCATTAATATAAATTTCACCATACGTGTTTTCTCATCAAATTGTGTAAAGAGTACTTAAAATAGAGTTTATAAGGTATATAGCATGTGGTCTCATGTTGCTTCAGTTTGTCTTACCATGCAATTTAAAAAAATAAAACTTAAACAAATGTAATCCAAAATGTTTTTATTGTTAACCAGCTTTCGAACCCACAGGTTCCTTTTCAAACAACATAGGAAGATATGAACACTTTAACTTATAGTAATCTTAATTTATAACATTTATATTTTAATGTAGAGTACTTTCTTTATATATTATCAAAACTGTACACTTAATAGAAAATATTTGTAATCATACCTAATCATACATATTATGTATATAATTTTCTTTTTTAAATACTAAAGGTCTATTTAAAGTATTTTTTTTGTATTGCATTAAACAAAAACAAACAAACTGGGTAAAGACCGATATTGGTGAATGTTTTCGGTGCCTTCTCTCACAGGACGTATAAGTTCAATTATATTATAGAATAGCAGAATTCAACATAATTGATGTATTTCTCTTTTAGCTATTTGTTAAGGTGTTTGAAATAAAGTTCTTCACGTTTTATCAATTTTCATCACATAAATAATTTTAAGAGCTTCCATACAACCCACAAATTACACCAGGTGCATTGGCGGGTCTAAAGTAAAGAGGAAGTGGAAGTTCATTCCTTTCCTTCAGATTATATGCTATTGTTATTTTTTTAAGGAAAAGAAACAACAAAACCCCTGTATAATGTAGGTTTGAAATTATTCCAGGCAGTTTTATATGAGAAAGAATTTGGTGCTGAAAATGGCTCACTGTCAGAATGTACCTGATTACAGCTAATAATAAAATTAGAAAATTTTCTGTAAAAACATGCCCCTGGACCCTCCTAGCATGTGCATGCTGCGGCATGCACAATTTAATTGATATGTAGAACCATTTGCTCTACATAAACAACTGTCATTTTTATGTGATTTCCGAATGGCATGACCAATCACATTTTGCTTCCTACGGGCCTGCATTATTTGTAGTTCTGACCAAGATGTTGCTGTTTGTTAATAATTCTGAGCACTGTATCATCATGGGGGAGATGGAGAATCACCCCATCAGTGAGGAGGGGCCACACACGAGCCCATGTAAACTAGCGGGGCATTCTGTCATAGTCATCTTTGTTCATAATTGTGATCAGCTATTAGATGATCTTGGACCAGTATTCCATTGAGAGTGTCACTGAACATCAATCTATCTTGGTCACAACACCACGTTTGAGTTGCATCCACAGCGGATGAATCCAGCAGTACATTATGGTGATTCTCTAAGCATTAGTCATCAATGGATCGACTAGATAACCACGATGAAACGGACACTCACAAAGCACCTTTGATCTGGTTGGGTGTTCCCAGATGGGTGTGGTGGATCTACACCAAGCCCTTCAACAGCAGCCCTTGGTTGGGACTTCATACTGGTGCTGGCTGTTACAAGATGACATGTCCTAGACTGGTGGTGTGTTTACGAGAGCACAAAACAGGAGCGTACCTCGTTTGCCTGGGTTCACTCGGTTGTAACAAGATATGGTTATCCACAGGATTTGGGGCGTCAACCCCTACCTTGGCATGTTGCATTCAGCCTCTAAGCTCATTTCAGCTTTCCTGCACGCCTTGGCTCTATGCCAAACCAAGGACGTAACCAAGGTCCATCACAGTCGCAAAAACATGTAGCTATGTAGGGAGAGGTAACTCTGGGACGTCACTAACCTAAACCGGCCTAAAGTAGATTTAACTTTACCTAACTGTATTCAAAGGGTTGCCACAAGCCCTCCTGGCCAGTTGCCTACATTAATTGATAAATTGAGTTCTTACTCATTTGATATTCAAAGTAAAGTGTTGAGAATGGAAAAGGCCAACAATTCACATTTAATACCTGTATGTATAAAAAGTTAAAAACATGTTCTATTAGTTAAAATACCACTTGGACCAGAAAAATGCTATTTTGGGGTAGGGCAAATGTATTTTACTTGTTGGTCTATTGTATGAACATCAATGAAGTTAACTGTATTTTTTTTGTTTTGTTTGTAACAAAACAAACTATAGTTCAATAAACTTTACCAAATAAGCATTGGCTCAATAGTGTTATGATTACATGTAAGCTCTATCAAAGACATTGTTTATTTCATACCCATAGGGATTTCATCATAAAATCTGTAGAATAAGCTGAAATATACATTTGCTTGATATTTCAAATGAGTTTTTAGTCATTTGACATTTAAAGTTTAGTCTTGTGAATGGAAAAGGACAGTAACTTATATTAAATATATACAGAAACATGTTCTATCAGACAAAATACCACTTCGACCAGAAAAAGCGTGATTTTGGGGTAGGGCAAACATATATTTACTTTTTGGTCTATTGTATGAACATCAATGAAGTTAACTGTATTTTTGTTTTTGTTTGTAACTATATATAGACACTTTTTGCCAAATAGATATCAAGTCGATAGTGTTATGACTACATTTATGTTCTCTCAAAACAATGTTTATTTTAAATCCATAGCGATTTCTGCCTAAAATCTGTTCAATATGCTAAAATAATCATTTGTCTGATATCTTAAATGGGTTTTTACTCATTTAACATCTAAAATTAAGTGTTGTGAATCGAAAAGAATAATAATTTATATTTGATATGAATAGAGGCATGTTCTATTAGATAAAATACCACTTGGAGCAGAAAAACGCGATTTTGGGGTAGGGCAAATATATTTTTACTTGTTGGTCTATTGCATGAACATCAGTGAAGTAAACTGAATTTTTGTTTTTGTTTGTTAAAGATAACTATATATAGATGCACATTGTAAACCGAAAACCTATCTCCATAAACATTTCTAGCCTTATGTACAAAATACTGTAAATCTAGAATATTTCGTGGCTATTAAATTTTGCGATTTTCATCTATAAATCATTTTGTGAATATTTAATTTTGCGATTTTGGTCCATCCTGGATCTACTTTACATAGGCTATTAATGTTTGCTGACTATTTCAGTTTGCGTTTTTGCATCTACCCACAAAATTCGCAAATTGAATCGTATGCAATCATTTCTGGTTTTACAGTAAGTCAGTAGTTCTTTTTCGCATATTGCAAAAAATCTGTACGTCTATCATTGTCACTTAGAAGAAGTATACACATGGCCACATGTAAACACATAAAATGTTTATACACTTTATCATCAACAGCATCTTTTAAAACAACAGGTCCAGTATATAAAATAAACTGTCTAAACTCAGTAGATACTATGCCCTCTACACATCTACCGTAATTGACCAGAGCACAATGTAATATACAAAATACAACACACGTTAAAAATATTATAAAGTATAATATGATAAAATAAAATAAGAGAATAATACCCTGTAATATTATTATAGATATACAGTTATGCATATGATATGATGATAAACATATAATATAAATGAAAATGTAAATGTAAAAATTTATACTTTATAGTCATGATTCTAGTGCTCTCACAAAGTTGATCCTGTGATAGGGGGTGAGTGAATGCCTGATGAGCGGCCACCTGTTTATCTGTATTGTGTTCATTTTGCCTCCCACCACTCCAGAATAAGAACCTAAAAACCCAAACGCCCTTGGACATCGCAACACAGGAAGAAACTCCTTTACGGAAAGTATGGAGCCAAATATATACTTTACATATATTTATCTATGTTTTTAATTTCCAAATGATCATACTAAAAAAGTCTTGTGAAATTATTGGATACCTTAAGTGATTAATGCTGGTGGTAGTGTATTTTTATAATAAAAATTGAATATCTCCTTTGCAAAAAGTGATTTGATTGTGTTGTAATATTGCTTATAGAGTACGTTATAGCAACAGGCCAGTCAGTAATAGTTCATGGATATTTTTAATTTTCAAATGATCAATGATGTGAAATACTTAATACATTAATCAATATAATTTACAATAATTTTTTGTACTGGTGTTTGTATAATTTTGTATGATAAATAATGGTCTTTGCCTCATGAATAATTTTATAAATAAAATCTAGAGGGGTTTGTTAATGCTCATATAAATATAATGGTCTAGGCCTCATGAATAATCTATAATGTTCTCCAAGGGAAAGATCAGAAACAAACCCACATTTAAATTTTAAATTTGGTGATAAGAACATTGAAATATTAGATAATTACAAATACCTTGGTACTGTATTCAATTGCAATGGTAGTTTTATGATTAGTGTTAAAAAAATGTCAAATATAGCTTCTAAGGCAATGCTTTCACTTTTGCAAAAAGGGAAAAAGCTAGACCTTGATATTGACACAATGTTACATATGTTTGACAGCTTAATCAAACCAATTATGTTATATGGTTGTGAAATTTGGGGATTTTGTAATCTTGACATTCTAGAATGTCTACAATTAAGGTGCATCAAAATACTACTCCATCTAAGCAAAAATACACCAACAGTCATAGTATTAGGAGAAACCGGATGTTTTCCTATTGAAATAAATGTTAAAACAAGAATGGTTTGTTTCTGGCATAAAATATTAACTTGTAAAACATACAAATTATCTGTACAACTATACAAACTGTTTTTTAAAGATTATGTTGTTAATTCAAATAATTTTCAATGGTTAGGAAGTATTAAAAAGATATTAGATGATTATGGTCTATCAAATATTTGGCATACTCAGTGGCAGGGTGTTACATCAGAATGGATTGAACAAACAGTGAAACAAATATTACAAGACCAGTATAAATAAAAATGGCACTATGATTTGTACAATTCTCCATCAAGTACTGGATATAGAATTTTTAAAAGCGAGTTCCGTTTTCCAAAAATACTTAACTGAGATTCATTCATATTCAAGATCAATCTTTGTAAAGTTTACATGCAGAAATAATATATTACCTGTAGTTACTGGTGCATATGAGAACATTGTTTATGAAGAAAGAATATGGAAACTTTGTAAAAACACCAATGAATTCCATTATTTGTTCAATTGTAATGTATTCAAAATGAACGTCAACTATTTTTTATTCATACAGTATATTTAGGCCCATGAAATATTTATGTTCTCCCATAAACTAAATATGTTCTTGCATGTATGTATGTATAATCAACTACCGGTAACAATATCATCAACTAACACTATTGTATTTGTTTAATCATCTAATGGAAATTTTGTTACCAGTATATATATTTTTTTTTTTTTTTAATTTTAATCCACTTGTATCCTTAACCTCAATTGTTTTGTATTTACATGTCATTTACCTTGTACAAGGTTTTTTGAAATTGAATAAACTGTTAATCTTAATTTTATAAATAAAATTGAATGATATACTTTTCAATTGGGATATTATGATGTGTGGTTTATGGAGTGCATTATGGCGACAGGACAGTCAGTGCTGGGTATTTTGTTCTGCTACTGCATGATGTATTTGCATGCATTCAATCCTGTTAATACATCATTAATAATGATCTGCTTTTTATGTTGAAAATGGTATTAATCCTTTTAAAACTTTGTACAGAAAATCACTTGTTAATTTTTTCGTGATCGTATTTTTAAATGTGATTATCTCTTGGTACAGAACATTGTATCCAGTGTTCATTTTATATTTGACTCTAGTCATTCTGTCGCAGATGGCAGACTCACATCTTTACTTAGTAACAGATTTTACATACATTTATCCACTTTATATATTTATATATTTTATTTTTATATTTCACATCTTTTAATGTATGGAATTTTAATATTCTTTGAAATAAAGTATGTTATGTTATGTTAATAAAGCAACACGCAAATATCGCACCTTGGTTTATTTAATGCTGTATGATAAATTACAAACTAATCATAATAATATACAATGAATATTTTTACTTTACTTATAAATCCTCTAATATGCAGGTAAAATTATCAAATAAATATATACATTTTGTAAATAGAAGATTCAAACATCTAATTCAGATTTAAAAATTTACACAATTAGCTATTGAGAAATTATTTGCAGTTAACTTATAAAACCTCTTAAAGTGCTAGAGCAAATTACTAAATAAAGAAATAAATAGAAGTTTCAAATATGAATTCAAATTTAAAATTTTACAATAAATTAGCTATTTAGAAATTATTACAATTATACAATGAATTAATTTTTAAAACTATAAACAATCATAATAATACAATGAATATTTTTACTTTACTTATAAACCCTCTTAGCATGCAGGAAAATTATCAAATAAATAAATATATACATTTTGTAAATATACATTTTGTAAATAGCAGATTCAAACATCAATTCAGATTTAGAAATATACAATAAAATTAACTATTGAGAAATCATTTACAATTAACTTATAAAACCTCTTAAAATGCAGGTAAAATTATCAAATAAAGAAATAAATAGAAGTTTCAAAATGAATTAAATTTAAAAAATTCTACGGTATTAGCTATTGAGAAATCATTTTCAATTATACCTCGCAGCCACATCCCTTGGCTTTTTGGCTTCTGGCCTTCTTGCACTTGGATTTGACCTGACTTCCTGGGCTTCTTCTTCTTGTCACACACTTGACTTAGACCTGACCTGACTTTTTCTTGACCTGGACCTGGACCTTTTGACTTGCACTTGGATTTGGACCTGATTCCTTCCTCTTTAGGCTTTTGGGCACCCACAGTTGTTGTTGTTTGTTGAAATTATGGAAGCTGCAAAAAGATTTATTTATCATTATTCATGAAATTGCCTGCAAAGAAACAACTTGGTGAACATTTAAGGAGCATTCTGTTGGATATAAAAAGAATTTTGAAAACAAAATAGCGAGGATCGTGATCAGGCATATAACTTTCCCTAGATTCGGTATGTAGGTATGCCGCATTCGATTAATTGACTTATGTTTTTACATTCAAATATTCAAGTCAGTTAATAGTATGATATTTTACTAATGGTTATTCAATTATGAATATAGCAGACTACACTTCAATAATTGTTGGTCCATAAACAAAATCTAATTCTAAAAATTGTTTGATTTATTTGTTACTAAAATGAAAAAAACAATCAAATTTTGAAAATTTTTTTATCTCCAGCAGAGGGTGATTTGCTCAGAATAAGAATTGTAATGTGGGGAAAAAAAATGCAAAAAAACAAATTAAAAAAAATTGTAGATTCTTGGAGTGGCAACTTACAGAATGGTGCCAATTGATTCTACTCTCATTGTTCTATTTTTACTGCCTTAAAGAGTAATGTGGTCTAAAGTGCTCTTGAAGTACAATAATATAAAATATAAAAACTATAAAAATACTTGTTGGTCCAAAATATTTTTTACATTACTTATGTCACGCTGCCACCTAGTGCAGGGTAAAAAGGACTGGTAAGGCAGAAGATGGGTCTACCAAGTTTAAAAATCAGGTATAAAATATAAAACTCACTTTATAAATGCATGTTTTTTCTGGAAAAGGGAAGTTAATTCAATACATTGACAAAAAATTCTCTGTGTTTGTTAAAAAATGGATGATGATTCAACGAGTATTTTGTTTTTCATGTTTGGGACTGCCAAAACCAGTAGACCCTGGGTTTTCAAAAAGCTAATAACCGGCCAGTTCCAAAAAATAGTCTACCACTTACATAAAAAAAGTCTCAAATATTGAATGCTTGAAAATATTGTTGAATTTTTTCTAATGTAAACCCATCTTTATATGTTTCAAAAAAGTTTTTCACTTAAACGTTCCACCAGTATTGCTTTGAGAGATATCTTTCATCACACACTAACATATTTTATACCATCCACCAATATTTTCATCATACCAATTTTAATATGTCGATTACCTCTGCTTCTACTTCTGCTTCTACTCATATTTATGCTATTGTACGCAACCATTTGTTATAAAAATATTTATTACATCATTGAATGATATGATCATTATTGTATTTTAAATATATATATAATATGCATTATATTGCTACAGTTCACTGTATCTTAAATTTAAACCCC
>CM032669.1:8256921-8279769 GCA_019095985.1 Streblospio benedicti
GAATTAACAGCATGATCTGGCAAGGCAGCAATGTCTGGAAATGTTTGGTTTTTGCCGTCCGGCCGCTTGCCGCCCTCCCCGGGCTCATGAGGGTCCGACTCATTGAGGGGCAAAAAATATACGCGGCCTCCACCGAGCAGCACCTACAAGCACAGTGTCTGTACACAAGATTTAGAGGCGCATACAACATGAACATATCGAGCACAGTAATTGTGAAAGTGCCGACCTATCAACGGAATTGTGCAGAACAGTTGCGATTACTTATAGAACACATAGGCAGATCCAGGGGGAGCGGGCTTTCCCACCAAAATACTGCATTTTCATAGGGATTTTTACACATCCACCCATGAAATCTCTTAAGTGCAACCCCCCCCCCCCCCCCTTTTTCCAAAAACCTGAATCTGCCATTGACAGCATGTTTAACTGTTATTTAATTCATAATGTACATGATAACCATACAATACCCACGTTGATGTCTTTCCCCGTGTCTCCGTGCACCAGCTGGTAGGCGATGTCTGCGCACTGCTCTGCCCCCGACTCCGCCTCCCACTCACGGTACGGGGAGTGTGCGTACGCGGCGGCCGGGGTGGCGTGCGTGATGCGTGTGTTGGTCACCACGCCCGTCTTCTTACCTACAGCACGCCACCACTCTGAGTAGTTATTATAATATTTCGGCAGTAGGGCTTTTGATTGGTTAGATTTTGTGACCCACTTTCACGACCACACCCACTTTCACGGGGTTTGAATCACTCTGAGTATCAGATGCCCTAAAGAGTCCTCTGACGCATGCCTATTCTGATTAAAGATTCTGACCAATCAAAGGCTGTTAATCTCAGGGTATGAATGAGGTCAAGAGATCAATCCACGCATTGCTAAAGATTTGCAGACAGTCAGTTTGCACGTTTCTATGCTTATAAAACACAAATAGAAGTATATGTATCTATCCTGATGGTTTGAATAGTGTGAGTATAAAAGTTCACGATATAAAGGTTAAATTCAAGAATCAAGTCACATAAATTAATAAATTATGATAATCCAATCTCTGGTGAAACATTTCAGAGGTCAATTTGACATCTGATACTCAGAATGCACGCGAGAAAACTATAGAAAACAACAAAAAACTGCATACTGATATTCACTAGAAAAATTTAGAAAATAAATACGTAGATCAACATGGTTAAGAAAACAACATTTCCATCTATGGTGCAATTCGCAAATGAGTGCTCGTTCTGTTGCAATGATAGCTGTACTGTTCAAAAATAACTTTGAAAAAAATGGTGAAATCGTTCAACATCGCGTGCTTGTTTCATGACTGCTATGGTACACCTGTTTGGACATGTTACCTGCCAGCTGCGACCACCTCACGATGCTGGTCACCTCGTTGCCTTTGAGTTTGTCACAGTCCCCAACAACCACATTGTCGTTGACTCCCACTGTCGCCAGGTTGCCTTTGACCCCGGCCAGAATGGCAGTGGCCGTCCCACCCGAGTCTGGCACTTGGTGGTCCACATTGTAAGTCTGAAAAATAGGATCTACCTGTAAAATATAGGTAATCGGTGATGTGTTTTTTTTTATGTAGCAAGTTTATTTACAATGCTTCTTGCATATGAATAGCAGATTATTAGTCTACTACTACGCGTATATCTATATGCATTTTGGCACGTAGGTTTATTGCTGTATGGCATCGTATGTAGTTTTTCAATTCACTTGAATTTCATAACAATATTTAGTCTCATGTTGCAATATCAACATTCAATACGTGTAATGCATTTCATCCACTAAACAAGCCTGAACTAACACATCTGCTGTTATCTTTATGTAGACTATTATTAGTAGTAGGAACATCCATTCAGATTTATATTTGTGACACTACTACTCACATTTCAACAAAACTTGACGTTGTGGCTCCCTTCACGGGGCTTTCGACCGAAGTGACACAGGTGGTTGATTAGTCACTGGCACCGATTCCGACAGGTGGCAGATGGAGGAAAGATGCTCTTGCCTTGGCTGAGGTTGAGTTTGGGCTTGTTTAGGAAGATCTTGATAGCTTCCACGATCTTGCGATGGTGGGTTTGTCTTCTCTGCCGATGACCTTAGCTACTTCACCCTTGAACTTATTCCCAGAACTGTTTGTGTGGATCTGCACGGCAGACTTTTTTGTCACTTCGGTCGAAGGCCCCGTGAACTTTGTGAAGGTAGCCGCAATGTCAAGTTTGGTTGAAATGTGAGTAGTAGTGTCACAAATATAGATCTGAATAAACATCTGTTGTTGTTGTTGTTGTTTTTTTTTCATTTTACTCGTTTTACACAGACCTTTGAGAGTGCGACGTTGTGGAAGTTCTCAAAGTTGAGTGTCTCTTCCTCCCCGGGGCGGCCGGCCCGCTGTCCCTTGTACACCCGCGCCGCCATCACAGTGGACAGTCCCATCCCGTCACCCACAAACAGCACCACGTTCTTTGCCCGGTGAGCGGTCACCTCCCTGGTCACCGCAGCGGTCAGTCGCGCCCGCCCCTCCGCAAACCAGTCCACTTTGGGAACTGCAAGATCAGAACTGATTTGTGCGCGAACTCATTGTATCAAATTCTACTTTCGAACATAACTATGGTTGCCATTAATTTGAGAATGTAATTGTAGCCATACACATATCACAATAGCAGGATTATGTTAATATATATAGTCTTTCCATGAACTAAACCAAAAAATGTCCTAAAGTTTGAAAACTCTTTTATCATCTAATGGTATCTGGTTTCAAGGCAACAGCCTCCTTTGAAAAGGAGGCTGTAGCCTTGAAACCAGGTACCATTAGATAATAAAAAGAAATTTAAACTTTATGACTTTTTTTCGTTTAGTGCATGGAAAGGCTATATTAACATGAGACCACATGCAGTGTACCATATGAACTCGATTTTGGACAATAGCAGGCACGGCTCTGTATAACTGAACACGTTGCTGTGGAGCAACTTTGGAACTGAAAATTACGCAGCAGAATCAAATATCACTTCTTGGCCTCATATAGCATTGTTAAAGGAGGTCATAGAAGACTTGGAATTCGGTGATGACATCACCTCCAGCCTGATGCTTATGAAGCAGAGTGCCAAGTCTGGTGGAGACAGATGTGAGAAGACAATTGGTGTGTGCCTTCCAGAGAGTCTTCTTATTGCACCGAAGTCGTGCTTGTTCTAGCTGTACTCTTCGACCACTCGATCTTTGGTCAGTTGATTTCTCATTATAGAATATGTGTTTAATTGAATAGCGGTATGTATTACTGCTTCTGTGTAGGGTGATTACTAACTCACCAGACCCAGACATATTGATAATGAGCCCTCTGCCAGATATTGGCATTATAGAGTCTTGGGCCACTCTCGCCGAATTATTGCCAAGCATTGACATGGTCATCAGAGGTTTTGTCCACTTTCCTACTAGTAACTTGAACCGTCTTTCCTCTATCAAATACGTGTAATTGTTTGGAATATGTAACTCAACCCTTGCACATATCAATCAAAGCTGAAATTCATAATGCGCATTGCTTAAACCGTATTCTGCCACAGAGAGAAGTTTAAACATGCGACAATATTTTTGTGTGTATTGGCATTTATATATCATTTGTGTTGTTTCAGCAAATGAAGTCCAATCGCTTGCATAATTCTAGTTAGGTAGAGTCCAACATATGAATAATATAGGGACCTGATCAACTTTGTGTAAAAATCGACTTTAAACCGGTATTTTCAACTGGTATTATCTCAAATATTTTCTTCCATAGAAAGTTCTGTCAACATATATACCTTTATAATATAAGTTTGAAAAAATTTAAACTAGAACAAAATATATAAATTAGAGTGAATGTGCATTTTCAACAAGAAAGTCAATATTTGTAAGTGTAATTGTCAAGTATCAGCATTGTGTTGAAACTGTAGAAATAAAGCAAACATGAGTGAAACCTTCACACGTGATACATAAACGGTTATATATTGCGCAAATACTTACTAGGAACTACTCTTGCATCCCCTCCATGGGCGAAAATATTCCAAATGCAAATGAAAACCAGCCATTTCCCTTTGCTGCCGCTTGCCATCGTTCCACGTCTGGTTGTCGGTTGGGAAAGCTTCCTGTGTCGTATGGATCCAATGAACTTGCTCACTGTCTGTTCTGATCACGCATGACACCGTCAAGTGTGAATCCGTGTGATGTCGCCTTAGTACTAACTCGCCAGCATGATTTAAGGTTCCCGTCAGTGAAGTCGCCTGCCTCAGGTCGCTACATTCAGTGATCACGCCTTCGCGCGGTCAGTGATTTGAGATTGCTGGCGACTTCACTTGCTAAGTGTTATCATGTAAACCAGTCACTAACCAAAGACCAAATATCATTTATGATGTATGGAAAGATGTCCTGTGGATGGTTTTACCTGATATGAACTTGACAAATTATACCTTAAATAGTTAATGTGTCATGTCTTTGTTTGGTGATTTGTAAAATGTATGATTACAGACGAGAATCTTTCAAAACATGCATAGTGGCGTTCAAGGACATCAATAATGACTGTCCGGTCTTTCATTCAGAGACTTCATACATCTGACAATATAATATTATCTGTAATTGTTCGGAGTAGTTTCCATTTGTATAATTCACTTTCATCAAAGAGATGGAAGAAGTTAATTTACGTGTTTTTTTTTATCCATTTTACACATACATTATTTTAGGTCAAAGATTTATTGAATATATTTCGTGTCATGGACACA
This sequence comes from Streblospio benedicti, assembly GCA_019095985.1. NCBI lineage: Eukaryota > Metazoa > Annelida > Polychaeta > Spionida > Spionidae > Streblospio > Streblospio benedicti. The sequence goes on from CM032669.1 coordinate 8,261,658, forward strand.
TCCTCAGCATAAATGAAAAATTATTACATGTAATAAGTACACCAATGGTAGTACTACAATGTGCAAATACATTTTTATTTATAGTAAAATTAAAACTGCTTTTATTGTCAGCATACAATAATGATAAAACAAAGATTACATATTATGCAATATTCAATAACAAGATTATAAAGAGATCGTAGTCATATGATTACAACTTTATGGTCAGTTCTATCTATTTTATTTATTATTTAATAACTTGTGTCTGGAATAAAGAATAATAATAATAATTATTTTAAAGACAGTTACTCAAAAAAGAAGGTTTAGTTCACATGTGAATCTAGTTCATGTCATACTTTAGGTTATCAGTAACTCACCCCCACCCACCCACCCACCAAACGCCCACACACACACCCCACCACTCCCACCATTGCTTGAAACAATCCCCTGGGCAAACTCCAACCTGATAGAAAAAAACAATTGTTCTTTGGGATTTGTATTGTCACAACCAAATATTGCAAACTTTAATTTTAATTTGCTATAAAATCACGTTAAACAGTTAATTCTTTGAAAACTACAAATGGTGAAAACAATGAAGACCAAAAGCCAGTGTCCTTCTGTCCCTCTGTGTGCTTTGTTGGTGCAGGGCGGTGTGGTGGTCACTTGTTGGTCAAACCACTCACAGCTGCTGTATTCTCCCACACATGAGGCATACGCCATCACGTGTGCTATGTAGTTCTGAAATGAGTGAAAATGGCAATAATAATTTATACCACCGCTATATTTGCTATGCATGTTTGTCGTATACTTATACGGGGACAGTTTTAGATTAAGGATTCATGTCATGGATACCATTTGGAATTTGAAATGCTAAATGAAAATACATAATGATTATATATAAGAGAGAAAGAAAAAAATATGCTCTGTAGATGTTTAGTTGTTGTTTTGTTTTGTTTTAATTGAGAACTTCACTAGAACTTTACCAACAAGTTCTATGCTGTTTTTTAATAGAAAAAACATTATATACACTGTGATATGTGCTGCTATTTTATGATTTTATGCACAGTTTTTTATTATTGATGTATTCATGTATTTTTTACTTTTCTATGGTATTAATCTGAAATAAATAGTTCTATTCTATACTATATTCTCTTCTATTCATGATCGCGAAGACCTCTTACTTTACTATGAATATTTTGTACGAAACTATACTGAAATTCAACGATTCACTAAATATCAAATTTCTCACATTATCAGTGCAATAACATTCCAAAATAATTTGTGATTTAAGTCAATTTCTTAAACTATTCTTTCAAATGTTTTAATCGACAAACGATGTGTATATGGTTGTTCACGCACGCTTTATCAATTACTTATTTAAAAATATTTTGTTACACCAAAGCATTCTTACTTGTGTCTGCGTTTGTGAGATTGGGTCTTTCTGGGTTCTCTAGGAAGCGGATCCCTCCAGGCCCGTTCACGTAGGACAGGGTGGTGTAGGTTTTGTTGTCCAGGGGGACGTTGTAATACGTGCTGTGTTCATCCACGATACCTGTACAAGCAGAATAGACTGTTACATGTATGTTAAAGTTTGCTAAACAATTTTAGTTGCAATATTAGTGTGCATGGACAAAAAAATGTCCGTCCTTCAGTCAGATTTCAAGATCAAGATATACCAACTTTGCTAAAGATGTATCTTTGTAAAGAAATATTTCAGTGTGTGTGTTGTTCTAAGAAATAAAATTACGCCCCTCCTATACGCAAAAAAAGCCGTTTATGTTTTATGCTGAAAGCTTTCTTTTGTACGTGGAAACGAAATTGTGCTTCATTTAATTCAACCAAAAGGAACTTAATTGCTAAACTTGCTCAACTAAATGAACTCTGTTAAATACAGACTAGCATTGAATGCATTTCCACGAAAAAGCTTTTTTCTTAGCTAGTCTAAAAGTATTGTATGTCCTCCCGTGGCTTAGTTGATAATAATTTGAACTAAAGCGATCGTGAGATCCCTTCCTGATCTGATGTTGTGGTTAGTGTTGAGCAAATTCACCCTTACAGAGTTGTACACTGCTTGGTTAGTGTTTACAAATAAAAACGTTACAGATCTGCCTGTACTGTATTGTGGACAGAATCGTGACTGACTTCACCTAGTTTGAGCTTATCAGCTTTGTGTAGGGCGTGTCATAGGTCCTCCGTAAGGTTATTGTGAACACGCTATCACTATATGTCAAGTGCACTTGTTTCACCTGTTGTTTGATGAAGCGCACAAGACCCTTTAGACAGCAATTAGTTGCCCTACTATCCGTACATCATATAACTAACCTGTAAGATTTCTTATCATCATGAACATAAAAAAAAACGTCGGTGCACAAATCGAACGCTTCTGATGTAAAAATAACTTCATGCATTGTGACCTATTTAAACAGAGATTAAACGTTTTATTAACATTTATTTTTACAGTGACTGACGACTACTGTAATGAAGAACTGCTGTTACACAAATCTATAACGAACAATTTTCTTATGTTAGTAAGAATTAGAAATATTTTACAGAGTTACACCATGGTTAAAGTTGACAGTCTGTTACAGATCTGGCATGTGGCACATTGGAAAACAACTTTCAAAACAACTTGCTACGGTTTGCCTTTATAAACACTTAAGAAAAAGGTTATCAGGCTCTGCTGAATGACACAGAACCCGGTCCGAACGAATTCGAAGTGGTCTTTTTCAAACATTTTTGTAACTAAAGGTACTTTTGTGTGCCATCATATGGTTGGAAAGCACAAATCGAACAGCTTTCTGATGTAATAAATGTTCATGCATTGTGAAAAGTTTAACCGACACTACTATATATGAGTGATGCACAAACATGATAAAACACAGGTTACTCTATCAATACTCATGATTCTAAGCAACTCATCTTGTTTTGTTTTTGTTTTTAGCTTTTGTACTGCTACCTGGTTTCAAAGTGTGTATTTTGAACTACTATATGGGGTACTTTCAGAAGAGACATATGTATTTAGCTTTTGAAATAGAGACTGATATATGTGTGCTTTGACAGTGTTTACTCGCCTAAGATGTCATTGCCTCTGGTCGGGTAGGCTCCAGCGACGGTGAACGAGTGCGAATGGTCGGCGGTAACTATGATGAGAGTCTCGTCAGCATCGGTCATGTTTAGGGCTTTTTGAACAGCATCCTCCATGGCCAGTGTGTCTGTGATGGCTCTCTTGGGGGAGTTGAAGTGATGTCCATAATCTATCCGTCCACCTGGTTAACGTATTAAAAAGGAATACAACATTCATGCAACATCAATACACCAGATGGATTGTACCTAATAGTCAAATTTGTTTAAAATTAAACACATGCGCACTCTCGCACGCACACACGCACGCACATGTATTATATTTTATGTGATCTCCTTGGTAAATTTATGTTAAGATTACATATTCCAATGAAATGATACATATCATATTCATTGATCAAGTACAAAGTGTTATCATTTAAATTCAACAGTGTGATTTATGAGTTTGCACTGTTTGATGAGTTACTGTTTGTATTATCTTTATTGAATGCCCTCTATATTATCGGGCCATGGCACATGGCCCTCTATTTTCTTACCAAGTGCAACCTACAAAACTAGCCAATCAGCGGAAAGCTCTCGCTTATTCCGTGAGACTTTTGAATTGTCTGTATCACCTCATGTATTATAACCAAATTGACCTAATTAGGAAGATACCAACGACTCAAAGGCAAGTTTTGAGCAATAGAGTGATTCTTTGATATTCAGGGTGATTGAATGCTGTCGTAGCCTATACATCGTGTTACAGTACCTTCAACAAGAAGGAAGAAGCCATCGTCATCATCTTGCATGGCGTTTATAGCAACTTCCGTCATTTCAGCCAATGACGGTTCAACTTCCGGGTCTCTATCAAGCTCAAAGGCCATGTGACTTTTGGCAAACAACCCTAAAATAGTTTAAAAGTGGTACATTTATAAAGTCATGGGTGAGCTATTCTGCTGTTGCCATTATGAAGACATTTTGTCATGATAGTCTGAAAGTTAAATCTATAACCTCATATACTTAGTACTGAAAAGAATACCTAGCAAATAATCTGTTGATGAATATTCGTTGCTTTTTGTAAAATTAGCCATTTCTGCAAGGCTATACAGCATTTTGCCTTTCCTTCCGGTATTTCTTTTCAAATCTAGCCAATCCTGTGAACATAGTAAATACAATGAGTTTCAAGTTCTGTTTGAACGGTTTTACAGCATCATTGGTACATTCTCCATTCACATTAACTCTGTGCATTGTGGGTGGAAGCCACAGTTGACCTCAAATATTACACAGACAATGATGCTTGGCTGGTGTAATGTTCCATGGATTGCGATTGGTAACTTGACAGACAATCAAATGGTAACCTATTAGCCCGCCGGCCAGATAAATATTAACCCCTGCCCTTGGGATTTTTGGAGACCCATATATCATTAAAGCCTGATATATTAGCTTTAAAATTTGACATGTTGGACGTTATACAACCTTGACGATAAAAAGCTAAGATATCAGGCTTTAATAATATATGGGTCTCCAAAAATCCCAAAGGGGGTGGGGGGTTACGGTGGCTCGCGGTCTATATACAATAGTCCAAAATATTGTGTGTGGTTTATTTCGTGTTTCACCTGTATGAGGTTCCTGCCGTCCGGTCTGACACCGTTTGATCCAGGCTCATGAGGGTCGGATTCATTTGCAGGCACAAAATAGGCTCTTCCTCCACCAAACAGAACCTGCAAATACACTTTTACATCAGGATCCAAACTGCTCTGTGCTTTGGAGCCATCATATTGGACTTTACTTTCATATCACATTTCTTGTGCGCCATCCTTCTCGTTCAACTGAATTACATTCTGATAGATGAAGATACTCACCATAATCTTATTTCAAACGGGTTTGAAACACGATTCTATGCTGATCCTTTGGAAATTCAATCATCGCTGCATATTTTTTCACACAGTCTCCCCGTAAAGTCTTATGTACCCCCCCCCCCCCTTCCACTGTCGTAACGTGGGTGAAAACTAGGTTAAGACCTGTCAATGTTTCATTGTTTTGACCTGATTGAGGCCTTCACGGACTAGGTAAGGAGCGTGGAAATGTGTTTCAAACCCGTTTAAGATAAGATTCATGTTTATCGCGAACTGGTCTTTGACATACACAACTTCTGCAGGTCCTGACTTGGTTAAGAGTAGGTCCCGATTGTGGAATGGTGGTTGGGCGGTTAATTCTGCAGTAGTAGTATTTAGGAACAGTAACTGTTCACTTAATACCCACGTTTAAATCTTTTCCTGTTTGTCCATGCACCAGTTGGTACGCGATGTCCGTGCATCCTTTCTCCCACTTCTCTGCTGCGTTCTCCCCCACTTCCGCCTCCCACTCCCTGCAGGTCACAATTCAATACAATACAGTACAATACAATACAATACAATAATACAATACAATATAATAACATTTTTATAGCGCAAATTCCAATAAATGTTCATATGCACTTGTAGGCCTCTTTAAACTAATGGTGCTTTAATTGGCTTTTAAAAATGGTAAGAGTCATTGATTGTTTTGGGGGTTTTTTTACTATGGACAGAGGAAGTTTATTCCATAATTTAGCTGCTGTTATGTTAAAGCCTCTATCACCTTAAGACTTGGTTCTTGATTCAAATTCCTTGAGCAATAGGGTATTTGATGAGCAGAGTAATCTAGGTTGTGAGTATGGCAGTAAGAGTTCAGACAGGTAATATGACGCAGGTCCACTGAGGCATTTGAAGGTCAGGGTTAAAATTATATCATTCTCAACTGGCTTGTGGATTCAAAGTTGACGCGTTTTGCAACCAAAAGTGTGGAGAAGCAAAATGTAACTTTAATGTGTTTTCCTTGAATAGTTGTATTTGAAAATAATGTTTACAATAAATTGATGAAAACAACTGATGACTCTTATGATCATTGTGTAATAGCCACACCAAGGTGAGATGCCAAATTTCATAACTATCATTGCTGAAATTAAAAAATTGATGAAAACAAAGGGTGATCTGCCTAGCATTATTCAATGATCTTCCATTGCTGAAATGCTAAGTCAATGCATGTTCTAATTTTGTTAAAACAAGTGTTCTTGTAAGGCGATAATGTTAAGATATATATGCAACATCATTCAAATGCAATATGTGAGTGTGAGTAATGTAAAAAAATATCTGCAGTTTATATTTTGCATTGGCGGTTGCAAAACGGCTCAACGCAAAATGCAACCAGTTGCAAAATGCAACCAGCTGCAAAACGCGGCTCAACACCCCCACACCCCCCATAAAAAGGGGGTGGGGTGATATCTCTGCGAACTATCGCCTTAATGAAATGCATGATATCCTCTGGACATGCCCACCCTCGTCCCCTTTTTTAAAAACCTGGATCTGCCAGTGTTATTGACATTGACTATACCTATAGGGTGTGTGTGCGTAGGCGGCGGCCGGGGTGGCGTGCGTGATGCGCATGTTGGTCACCACGCCCGTCTTCTTACCTGGGGAAAAACATGACGTCTGTTGAGAATCAAACATTCTATTGCAAAATCTTACTACTATCAAATGTATGTCTATTTTCATATGTCACTACAGATTGTGCGTTTTGTGGCTTTGAACAATTTGAAAAATGCATGGTAAAAACCATATGAACCATATAACATACGAAATTGTTCCGCGATCCCTAGATGCAGCATATTTATAAAGAAAGAACTCAAAATGATACATGGTTTCCAATATGCTATGAACCTTACTCAACAAATTTTAAGTAAATCAAAGATTACACATAGGTAAAAAAATAAATAGAAGTAAAATTGAATAGAGATATACAAATATAATAAAAAAGTGAACCATGTGACAAACAAGGAGCACTAAAAAGATATCCATTTGAAATGGAGAGTCTTATTTCCATAGTGCTGGTTTCATATGTCAAGAAATACGCTCTCACATACAACTAGTCCAATGTCTGCACCCACCTGCCAGCTGCGACCACCTCACGATGTTGGTCACCTCGTTGCCTTTGACTTTGTCACAGTCCTCAGACCCCACATTGTCGTTGAGTCCGATGGTGGCCACGTTGGCCTTCACCCCTGACAGGATGGCCGTGGCCGTGGCCGCCGAGTCCGGCACTTGGTGGCTCACAGAATACACCTGCAACATGCACCTGCCAAGTGTATTACAGTTGGGGATTTTTTTTTCTCCCCAGTTTGCCGTTCATTCTCGATTCTGATTGGTCAAGAGCCGTAGGAGATCAGGTTATCTCCCTACTTTGTGAACGATAAACACGATCAAGTTAAATAATTCTGTGAAACTGGGGAGATAAAAAGGCAATGGTCTGTTTTAGTGTTGAGAAGCGGATTACTTTCTCTTGCGGATCTTTGGTGTGCAGTACATACGTGGTATGTTCTCTGAAGTTGGTATTAATATAAGGGTAATGGTCTGTTTTAGTAGGAGATAACACTAGCTTGCAAGATATAGTGTGACAAGCCCAATGCTCGAGTAAGACAAACGTGAACAGACCATTAATCATACTATTCTCCACTTCTTCTCAAAGTTAGACGAGTTATGATTCTTCTCTCTGGTTATGATTTCGCTTATATATGCATTTGTTGTTCGCATATAATCGGTCTATTGGAACCTCGTTTACACTGTACCAGTTTTACATACATGAGGATGGTAGTTTTAGCACACAATGAAATATATATGTAAATGACTGGATCTGTTTCTTCTCTACTCAGCTAATAGCTAACGCCCTCATACTTTCAAGTCCCTCCATCCATTCTCGTATATAACTAAGTCACCCTTAAAGTGGATGAAACGAGTGTGAATTAGAACACAAGTCTACAGACTTATCACAACAACTATAGCGTAAAACATGACAGGCTTGTAGACACTCTTTGCATTCCAATCATGGTTTGCATGTCTTTTGCAGCCATTTGATTAGACGTCTTCTATACAGAACACTAGGCCTTGTCCAATGAAGTCTCATTTAGATGTCAGTGAACAAACATGCATCGTAATTATGGCAGCTCCCATTTCAAGCTTCATTGGGAACACCCCACAGAGTTCTAGAGAAAAGGCCAAGTGTTCACATATTTAGCTTTCTGAAAGAACACATGGACTTCTTAGGAAGCTTCACCTATCAATTCAACAAGAAAACACTTTTCAGACAGCGAATGGGCAAACACTTCGTCATACCATTACAGTCCAACAAGACGAAGATCAGAGGTCATTCACATATAATAGAGGTGTCCACTTTGAACAGTTTCACTTGAATCATGTGATGATATATAAAATAAGAGAGTGTTTACACAATATGTTTCACTGTACATATCCATGCTTGATTATAAGGGTAATGGTCTGTTTTATCTCCCTACTTTGTGAACGACAAACACAATCAAGTTAAATAATTCTGTTAAACTGGGGAGATAAAAGGCAATGGTCTGTTTTAGTGTGGAGATAACACTAGCTGAACGAGTGGTGTCTTAGCTTGCTCTCGTTCGCTAACGCTCACTCGAAAAGCCCTAGATACGACTCGTGCAAGCCGGTGTTATCTCCACACTAAAGCAGACCATTACCCTTTTTATCTCCCCAGTTTAACAAAATTATTTAACTTGATTATGTCTAACGTTCACAAAGTAGAGAGATAACCTGATCTCCAACCGCTCTTAACCAATCAGAATCGAGAATGAACTGCAAACTGGAGAAAATGTACACACCCACCTTAGAGAGCGCGACGTTGTGGAAGTTCTCAAAGTTGAGGGTCTCTCCTCCTCCCCGGGGCGGCCGGCCCGCTGTCCCTTGTACACCCGCGCCGCCATCACAGTGGACAGCCCCATCCCGTCACCCACAAACAGCACCACGTTCTTCGCCTTGTGAGCGGTCAGCTCCCTGGTCACTGCAGCGGTCAGTCGCGCACGCCCGTCAGCAAACCAGTCCACTTTGGGAACTGCAAAAATTGATACACGCAGTGTGAGAAAACTAGCAACAGGAATATGGTAACTTGTAATATGCATATAAATGTAAAGTTGGTTTATGAGTGGTTCTGTCCTCTGTGTCAGTTTAAGTTGGTGCTGAAAGCCCATAGTTCGGCCTGTTATTAGAGTTGTATATCAACTATTCTCCCCAGTTTGCCGTTCATTCTTGATTCTGATTGGTCAAGAGCCGTAGGAGATCAGATTTTCTCCCTACTTTCTGAACGGTAAACACCATCAGGTTAAATAATTCTGTTAAACTGGGGAGATAAAAGGCAATGTAATGGCCTGTTTTATGTTGAGATAACACTAGCTATGCACTTGTGGTGTCTTAGCCTGCTCTCGTTCGCTAACGCTCACTCGAGCAGGCCTAGACACCACTCGTGCAAGCTAGTGTTATCTCCACACTAAAACAGACCATTACCCTTATAATCTTAGTGCCAGTATTTTAGATGAGAATGGAAACATCATAGATAAAGGCAATTTGGAAATCCGATATAGATCTAGTTTTTCTTTCAATTAAATGGAATACAACTCTTTAATTCATGCAATACCATCCGATTGGAAGAAAATGGTACATGAAAAGAATCTACTAAATCTGTGAAAAGATAACAACTTTGATATTCTTATTAATGACAAGCCCGTAAACATTACTGAATTGAGATGTAAATATATTTTTTAGTTTGTGCTCCATTAAAGCGAGGGGCACATTCCACCTTGCGTGCGTGTTCGCCACAAGGCGTGTTGAGGTCTGCGGCGTCTACGACGTTTTCCGCACAGAGTGACAAAAGTACAGTTGTGGGCATATTCGCACGGGCTCCGTGCGTTATAATGGCACTGGGAATGGTTTTGTTGAGGTGGCCGTGAGATCAACATGCATAGAACGTGCATTGTACTCACGTATAACTTGCGCTCTACGCAAGGTGTGATTACTAAAGTGTGGCATTCGTACGTTCATGGTACAGAGAATGCACTGCGCCGGCACTGTATCTGTACCGACAACGTGCGGCTATAACTTCTGTAATTATACCACGTTTACCGCAAGGTCTCCGTACAGCCTCCTTACGGTTAGGCCATGACGCAGGGTGGTGGTAGAAGTTTGGCATGCCAAACTTCTTCTACGGCCACGGTACGGCCTTGAAAAAAACGTACGTTTGCCGCACTGTACACTCACAGATCGTTACGATCTCCTTGCGTTTTTGGTCGTAGACTGGCTGTTGACTCACCTTGCGGTGGAATGTGCCCTAGGCATAACATAGTGGAACCAGTTAAACTAGAGATGATAAAAGCTGTAATGAACGGGATGTGTTTCTTTTTGAAAAATAACACTTGTGTGTTGTTGTTAGTGTCAACTCAGCTGATAAGTAAAGTTAGATTGGCTGAAGTTGACGTTTATTTTGAAAACAGGTGGGAACCAAAGACGACAAATAACCCCATCCAAGAGAAATATATTTATCTCGAAGAAATTTCCTCCATAATTACATATCCGACTGCACAAGCTAAATGGTAACAAAAATCACACTTGAATTTAGAATGGGATTACCAGTATAACATTACATTTGAAACGTGTTGTGAATCTTTCGTTCAATCATTTCAATATAAAATTCTCAATAGATTCTTTCCATGTAAATATTACTTAGCAATATTCAAAAATGATCACAGCTTTGCTTTAGATGTAACATAACAGCTGACTTGGAACACTAAGTTTATAACTGTTCTGTGGTAAATAATTTTTGATTCTTTATAAACAGATGGTTGAAATCCCCTTCACACAATCCTACATACTACATTTCAGTTCAATCTTTCAAGCATAGTTTTGGCATACCAAACAATGAAAGTGATAATTAAAAACTTTGTGGATCGTATGATAAACCTTTCATATATCATTTAATATATTTCATATATTCTATGTAAGAATGATGATACGAATAAATGAATTTTAGATTATATTGTATTTTTGAAAGATAAATCGGTAGTAGAGAATCAAATCAATGATGAATGTCATTAGATGTAATAAGATCATTTTAACCTAGTTCCGGTGGCAGAGTGGACTAGTGAGTTAGCCTGAACTACATGTACTAGGCATTTTGGTGCCGTATGGTCGTGGGTTCAAATCCCAACAGAGACTGAGTGATATAGTCCTAACCTGACGTCATTACATATAATGATATATTCCCAAGCCCAATAAATCATAAACCATTTCAAATGATAAATACGATGATTATTATGATTTTTTTTAAACTACATGGACCAAGAAGTGCCAATAGCGAATATAGTATCTATTGCAGTGTTTGCATTGCTTGTATACTTGTACATAGTGAAGTGAAAGCCAAATTTAAATAATAAATAAATGAAAATAACATTGGTTGATTCTCTGGCTCTTTCATTGTAGTCCATTCAACTATGAATGTGAATTAACATTCAAATACAATACAACAAAGCGTGATTCAATAAAATGTGCTTATTCTCTTGATAATCAATATCAAAAATTATTTCAATGTATTATTTCAATAAACTAATTCAAAATACCTACTGGGAAATTTTCCACATTGCACATTTTGCAGTAGAATATTCCAGCACACTAATAGCAGGCAATGTCCAAGTTTCATGGTTGCCATCAGGTAATAATCTCAACGGATTGTAAAATCTTCAGTGGTGTAAACTTCAGACTGTTGCTACTTGAATACAGCGTCAATGCGGTCCTTGCTGCATGCTAAATAAGCTTCTGAAGCAAGTGCCTTGTTTTATGGGAGGTAATAATTGTTCGTGCAAATGGTGTTATATCTATGTCGAAGTGTGACAACTGGTGCATCAAGTCTGAATTTGATAACTTTGTACAAGTAGTCTACCTTTTGTCGTTGTTTTTTTAGCAGAATACATTATTCTTATCTAATTCATTCAAAACATGCACCCAAGTGCTAAATATGTAGCAAAGCTCTTACAAATATGTTACTAAAATACATCATTTCTATCGAAATATTTGAATTCTGTGCAAAAATGGTTTGGTGCAGATGTTAGTGGCCCACTTCATTACACTTTTATGGCAATGTGGCTCTGGTGTTGTTGAAATACACGTGACACATTCATTTTAATACTATATTAGTTAGAAAACAATATACTAAACGGTGTCTTTTCACAACATTTCGAGACATTTTGCAGTGGATTTTAACTTTGAATTAAGTTGATTGCTGTGTGCTTCCGTGGCCGAATGGATGGGGAGTTGGACTCGTGACCAGAAGGTCGTGGGTTCGATTCCCGGTCGGTTGTGGTGGTGGGTGTTGAGCAAACTTTAATAGATTGCACACCTTGTGGTACCTACACGTCAAATAGGTACAGGTCAGGCGAGTGAAAGCTAATGTGAGTGACTAGCATATCTGCTACAAGTAAAAATATGAAGTTGTTCTTGTCAGTATTTTTGTAACTGATGATAAATCTGTTGGTAATCTGTCTCCATAACAAATTACCCTGATATATCATAGTTCTGTCTACAAGGATAAACATGTTCTTCAATTGTGTTAGATGGGAATCCTAGTTTGTCTGATATGGAAATGTGATGAATGTTATAAATAGGACTTTTAGTTTGTATGCAAATGTGGTTAGTGTGCACGTTGTGTGTTAACCATAATCAGTTGATTACAGGTCCATTCGGACCCCAGGGGTATACTTTTTATGATATATTTTTATCTGCCTAGTATTTCTTCTTTTCCTTTTAAATAGTTGTTACCCTATATCTTGCCTTTATCAGGACAGAAGATTATTAGATTTGGTTAAATATTAGTGCGTACATAAAAAATATTTGGTTGGGGTCCACACGGGCCCCACACATGTTGACAACGAAAATTGCAGTGTGCTCTGACGAAAATTTTGATTTAAGTCATTTAATGAAGTAGTCAGCTGATATCTTGCCAGTATCAAGAATGAAACTTTTTTCATCTGGTTATACATAAGGAACAATACAAAAACAATTATTGGGGTCTGCATGGACCCCAGACAAGATGAGTACCGAGAACACAGGGTTGTTCGATACTTTGCCCTATTAAAATATGTATGTAATAAAAACTTAACTCTTCATTTGTTATTTTTATCTGGCACAGTCCTAATTATCATAAGAATGTATTTGTGTCACAGAAAGATCATGAATTTAAATGAAAATTACATGAAATGATTGGGGTCCACATGGACCCCTATTGTACTGATTAACTAATATATTGATGTTGGTTAGTGTTAATTTATGGTTTCATTATTATTTTTCAACCTCATTTTATATGAGGTTGTGAAGAATTTATCGTCCTGCAAGTAAAAGCTTTGGACATGAAAAAAGTATGATCTATAATCGTTTTCGTGATCATTATTTAGAGATTTAGATAAATATACCTGCATCACATAGGAAAACAATACGATGATTCCCTATCTACAAAATCCCATAAAATACTAATAAAAAGCCAGTATGGTCAAAGGTCTTTGATTTATTTAGTATATTGTATATAATATAATTGAGTTAAAGTATCCTAAAATCAAAATCGGAATCGTTGCCCTACCAAACTCCCAATGGGCACATCAACGTTGTTTCAACGTTGAACCCAACGTTGAACCCAGCGTTGGATCCAGGTTGGTTTTGCAAACATGATCCAGAGTCATATAGTGTCCCTGAATTCAGGTTGACGTCAAGTTAGATCCAGGTTGAAATTGCGTTGGATCCAGGTTGAAAATAGGTTGGATTTGGGTTGTGACTAGGTTGGATTCAGGTCAAAATTAGATTGTATCCAATGTTGATTTCAGGTATGTGTCCCTTTAGATTCAGATTGAGATTGTGTTGGATCCAGGTTGAAATTATGCTGGAATCATATCTTAATGAGGTTAAAAGACACACAAATTAATAGATTTTACAATTTATTTTATCACCTGCAATATTCCTTTATTACAATTACAATAAACCAGTATACATGTACATAGAAGCAATAACCATATCATCAATTAAATATTACAATAAACTAGTATACTTCTCTAGAAGCAGTAACCAAACTCATCAGTTAAATGCAACATCAATTAAATGAAAACAACACCAATCTTTAAAAATTCCTTACATAGAAGCAATAACCATATCATCAATTAAATATTACAATAAACCAGTATACAGTACAAAAATGCGCAATCCGTTTGCACATATTCGCGCACTTCTAATCCTCATTCGCATCTATATATGTTTGAAAACTCATAGTCATATTTGTGTACATGCAATTTATCGCAAATGGGGTACACTATCTAATCCGCGATTTTTTCCTCATTTTGCATATTTATATTCCTATGCAAATTTGTGAACTCATAGTCTCCTATGCATGTTCTTAGTGTACACATGCTAACGAATTTGCATTCGCAAATAATAGTAATAGTTTTGCATAATCTCTACTGTTTGCACATATTTGCATATTTATCATTCCTATCCACAGTTTTATCTACATTTTTCATCAAATTTGTGATCTCATATGCATATTACAGTGTTCATGCAAATAACATCACAATTCATAAAAGGTGTACACTTGTAGCAATTTGTACTAAAAGAAAATTTAATAACCAAAGTCATCAATTAAATATTACAATAAACCAGTATACTCCCAAATTCAGCAATCACAGAAATATCATTAAACAGATCAAAAGTGTTCAAGAACACAAAAATCTGGGGGGAAAGGGCAATTAAAAACAAGTATATACTGATATAATTTCTTTATCCCAAAAATTTATGAATAAGGAGAAAAACATACTATTCATGCTTATTCAAACTCGTTATTGATACTCACACAAAAACTGAGATGAAGTAGATAATACACCATGGCCCAACAAAGTTTGGCTGTTGCAGTAAGATTGGTGGGTATTACAATTTATTGAATATTCTTAAAAATGTCAACAATTTGCAAACAAGGTTTAATTGGCACTTTTACTCTAATCCCAATCATCCATGTGCAAAACCTCAAATATTATCCAATTAAACCATTTCATCCCACTCCCTTTCATATGCATATTACAGACATACATAAATAATTAATTAAATGGTGTAATAGTACTGCAATTTTTACAAATCATGCCAAACATCAATTAAATTTGTATCAGCAGCTGTTTGAGGATAATCAATATCATTAATTAAAAGAATCTTCTGTACCAATTTAGGTTTGCAAACAAGTGCTGTAGTTTCTTGAATAGGCGCTTGTTAATTTAAAACAAACTATTCACCTATTGCTTTTTCAAACAGGCGGTTATTCAAGATTCGAAAAAAGCATTAAAAATATATGTAAATACCCTCTACACCCAGCGCATAAAATACTGGCGTTTGATCAAGATTAGGTGGGTAATCAAAAAACTTGACATTCTTCCATGGAAGCAATATTGTATGCGTTTTACTCTAATGTTTTTGTGATTGGCCCAACACCATCCTTTCTGTCCGGGGCATATTTTTTAAGCGTCCCATCACAAAATGAGGATGCCGAAACTGGTGCTTCCTTTCGCAAAGCACAGCATCTAAAAGAAAGAATACAATTAACTTTTAATAGAACTTACAATGTGTTTCAAATCATGCGACTTAATTACAATTATCAAGCTGTTTAAGGACGTAATACATGTACAGAATCTTCTGTACCAATTTCAAATAATTTTTTTCATAATTATACCCTACTATAGCTGATAAAGTCCATGTAAATATTCTAATGCATTTTCCCAAGTTTGATTGAGGATTTGATTTACATGTATAATATACTAGTAGTCATACAACCATTACTTTATAACAAATGCAGAATTATGCTGAAATAAGGCTATGAGGTGATCCATTTACATTACAATCAACATTAACAGACACACTTTGTTTATTTATAATTGAAGCTAGCTACATACTGATAATGATGCTGCAGGTTCTGGAGAGTTCGAATGCCACCCTCCCTCCAGTGCCCTTCATGTTCATATTTGACATGCACATGTTGGATAACAATCTATTATTAGAAAAAGAAAAAAATCATGAGAAGCATTCACTAAAAAGGATGAAGACTATGTGTTAAGATAAGGTTTATGTCAAATAATAGTATTCCTGCTACTGACCCGAGACAAGTTGGATGACTTTGGCCAGGAACTTCTTTAATCAATTGTTCTTGTAGCAGGCAACTATTTAAATATGCTGGTATCGACTTCACGAAAGGATAATTTTTATCACAGTTCAAACGCAGTTACCAAGTAGCACAAATTATAAAGTTTTCTGGACGCACTATACATGTAAGTATAAATCAAGTACTGTTATTAATATCATATTTTTTAATATTTTTACCTCGTCATAATTCTCCGTACATTATCTCGGGCAACCGTCCTTACAAAAGCAATCTGAAAAAGTATTTTATGGCGCATTATTTACAAATTCATATGCTATTTTACATGAACTCCCATAAAATAACATGACCTCTTCAGACAAACTATGACATGAATCGCCAGTATAACGCCTGATATATTTTTGCTTCAAAAAATAAATAATACTAAAACAACAAAATGAGGTTCAGTTCTGATTGGCATTGTTCCTCACCAGATTCTTTCTGTATTCTTCATCTCCTTCCAATTTTTCTTCTAAATCATGGAAGTCCGAAATGGTATTGCAAGGACGAACACTGAAAGCCTCTGCAGGTATCTGAGCTGTCCCCGGCCCGATTCTCTTTCCCCCTGCCACTGCATCTCTAATCTCGATGAGCAGTTTAAGGACTTTGTTTTGGAATACTGTTAATTACAAAAGAAAAAAAGAAACAAAATTATATGTATATATATCTACATATATATAGATTTTATCTACATATATACCTATACCTAGCATTTGGATATATACCTATATATATAGATTATTACAGAATATCAAATGTACATGATACAAATTTCAGGTTGAGTTTATCTTATATTTACATTCTCTGTGAAGCAAATGAAACAAACACATTTAATAATCATTAAATAATCTTACCAGCTTCCGAAAGTGGAAATTGACTATTTGGCTTTGATGTTTTAGGGAAGCGCAGTTAACAATTGCCATTTCTGGTACTAGCGATGCCAGGACCTCGACTCTTTCCCTGACTGGAAAATCATCAAAATATATTTAATATGTTTAATAAAACATCCCAAAAGCTTATAGAGGGTCTGTGAATGCTTTATTAGGTCTTTTTTATATACCATTTGGGGACGCCCTCCTAAACAGTTTGTTTTGCATCAGCAAACATTGACTTTTCACCCACCCAGCCTTGAAGTCACCAGCCTCTTACCATTGTTCCTGCTGTGCCCACTTGGGCTGGTCTGATCTGTCTCTGGCACACTGGCTACTGTCTCTGGCTTTCAGCCCAGGAGTACGGGGGCAGTGCCACTACCGAGGGACTGCGGGACTGGGAGCGAATGCTTTTCACACCAGCCAGCCACAATAATATGCCCCTGAACTGTTTCATGCACAATTTAGTACTGACATAGACAATGTGGCATATGTATTATCTCTAAGCCACTTTTACATAGATTTGCTTGGTATAAAGTTTAAGAAAAATACTTATTTCAACAGCATGATTAAAAGTAAAATATTTCTAAGGAGACTTTCATTAGACTTAATAGGCTAATCTCTTTGTTTTTAGACGATTGTTTGAGTGCTGGCTGAGGGTTCTTCCAAATAAACAATATGCACGCAAGGAAATGAAAGGCTCACTTACATGTGGACCAGTTAATACAGCTTGATAATTGTTGACACAACACATGCTTTTTATAAAGCGACTTTCATGAGTTTGTAACTAATGTGTAGTTTATATAAAATTCCAAAATCAATAAATACAATTTTGATTCTTTTTTGGATGGAACCATAAAAAGGGCTTTTTAAGTCAAACTTATGATATTCTACTACCTAAGGAATAGGAATTCAAATAATCTTTATTTTTTACCATGTTCACAAACATCACAGACTGCGTATTGATTGGAGGGGTGGCATCAAATATCTGCCAAAGTTGAACATAATATTATACATTGTATTGCTATATATTATAACATGATACTTCCATTAAAGAGTAGCATATACATGATATCCAAGGAAAGGAAATGATAAAAGAATCAAACCCATAAAACGTTACA
>CM032669.1:8288029-8316770 GCA_019095985.1 Streblospio benedicti
AGAAACATTGTGCTTGGTAGTTACTCAACCTATGCCTTGAACCATATGTACTAATTTAAAAATACAGGGGAAATATTCAAGATATGTATGTAACTATTTTCATAGCATGTGTAGCTCTTTCTATCAGTTTCTGGGGGAAATGTCCAATTATGTATTGAACTTGTTTACAGAAAAAGTATATCAAATCAACTGCATGCCAAATTCTAATATTAAATACCGAACAATTTTTAGAGAAGCATCTTTCTAGAAAATCATTCCTGGCTAATAGAATCAACTACTACTTATATCATATATAATCACAGAGAAGTGAATATATTGATTAGCTCATGCTTTCATTCTCTCTTTTTAATTAAATTAGCAGCTTTGTACACCATGTGGCATTTTCAATTTCAATTTGTATCATTTTTATGTGCTTAGCGGGTTTTAATTGAGATTCACAATAATGTTATCCTACTATTAAATACTATATAGCTGTCTTTTTTATAAGGACAGTAGTTATTTTCACACATCACAGTTTGAAGACAGTTATAAGTTGATGCTGTAAATAATTTTAACAAGAAGTAATTAGTTTTAGTATAATATAGATTAATTGATGACAACGTATTAATCTTTTAAACCATTTAAAGAAAAAAACACTACGATGGCATTCAGTAAACCATGACCCTTAATTCACAATCTGTTGTACTCAATGCCAGAATTGAAATATAGAATGAAACCAAATGAGACTTTGTGGGTTGTGCACTGGTGTACTTCCCCACGTGCTTGGACAGCCAGGTCTTGATCACAGTTGTCACGGCAGATCCAGGTTTTTGAAAAGGGGGGGTGGGCGCACTGAAGGGATTTCATGGGTTTTGTACGAGCGATCAATGGTGGACGTGTAAAAAACAAACTATACAGTATTTTGGTGGGAAAAGTGGGGGGCTTCCCCCTGCGCCCCCTGGATCTGCCTATTTCATTATGGAGATTATTTGCTTTGATTCTATTGTTTCCCTTCTAGTTCGGCTGTCTTATGTTCTAAATTGAGTCTAATATATAATATATAGAAATACCCAATGGTTCAAAAGTTTCGGTACACAATACCCTTTTCAAAATAATTTTCATGTTAGTTTTTGTGTTCTTGTTTTGAACTATGAAAATTATTTTGAAAAGGGTATTGTGGTACCGAAACATGTTAATGCTAATAATAAATAGAAACTTTTGGACCAACGGGTATTTTCATATTTTAGAATCAATTTAGAACATAAAACAGGAGAACTGAAAATGTGCGATAAAGATATTTCAAAGTCTGCGAATGACGCTGCCTCCACAAAAGACCAACGTTTAGTCAGTCTTTATTAAATGAGCATCTCATATATCACGGCTATATACCCAGTATATAGATATTGTCACCCTGAACATATGTGCAGTGTGAAAGAGATTCCCCCGACCAACGGTGGCAAGTGAGTTGCTTCGGTTGCAATAAAAACAACCATATATTTTTTTAGCATCAAGTGGTTGGGAACACGTGTTCTCTATGACCAAGGCTAACTTACAAATGAATCTCCAATTCAAGTACCACACATTACTGGGCAACAACAATGTAGAAATTGGTAGGAAATAGTTAGCCCGTGGGACAGATATCGAAACCCTCACCCCCTTTTGGAATTTTTTGGAGACCCATTTAATTTTGATTAGTGTCCCTTGATATATTTATTCTCATTCATTCTGATGTTTTCTCCTCAAATTCATTTCTTGATTGTAAAGTATACATCATTTCAGTATATATCTTAATTGCCCATTTGTCAACGTCGTTCTAGCGACGCAGTGTTCTTTCAACACTTTTGATCTAGTTTATTTTGCATCACACTGACTTGTAAGCCAAGTTGACTGGGTGACATTGTTATTTGCTTATTTATACATGTTTCTATATTGTAATTGTCACATGTCATTAAGAAAAAATATTATTGAATTGAATGGAATACAAATCTCAACGACTCCGCAGTTCGCACGTAGCAGAACTACGAGTGCATTGTGTTTGTTCTACATGAGTGCTTCATGGACTAAATATTATATTTTCTATTTCAAACATCATTAACATCATATTGAGCTCTCTAACAATTTGATCATTAACTCCTATTGTATATAATTATAAATCCATAATTTACACTCATCATTTCCTGAAGGTACTTAAGTTACTCATCAGATTATGCTAAACGGTAGCAGAATTAAGAACTAGTAGATTGAAGAGTATATATGTTCACCACAATCGTATAATATACGGAGGTCCGTGTCCATTACGCAAGACCGTGATTTCTCACGGGAATTGTAATCGCTGTAGTATGTAGACTTACTAATGGACAACAAAGACCTCGTCAATTTTTGTCGTACACCCGGCGTAAGTGGCATATTATGGGTCACAGGGTGTTTTTATGAATTGATGTTCGTACTATCTCCAGATTAAATTTTAACTTGGGTGTCACTCTAGCAAGTTTGGGTAAATTCTTCAAAGTCCCTAAAACATATGAATTTTAAAAGTAAGCACATAGCAAACTTCTGTGTCAGAATGACATTTTCAGGATACAATGAAAGATACCGACTAAATGTAATCCAATCAGCTCTTCAAAGATGGAGGAAACAGAAAGATAAAGACAAGAGAGGTATCAGACCATTATACAGGATGAAACATTGGGATACAATCAATCGCAAAAGAGAGAAAGAAAATAAGAAACAACAGTGGTTTAGAAAGGAAAATGCCAAGTTCACGATCTTCTGCCCTTGCACGCCAAATAGCAAACTATACAAAATGTGGGAAAATAAAGCAAAAGACATCAGTAGACACAGCAAAGGACGAGTAAATGTGAAAATTGTAGAATGTGGAGGAATTCCCCTTAAAAACACTCTCTGCCAAATTGCGCCAAAAGAACAAAGTAAATGTAATGACAATAACTGTAAAGTATGTAGCTTCACTACCTCTAAGACCATGATATGTAGAAAACAACAAGAGGAGGGATAGGTTATGACATCCAATGTAACTTTTGCAAAGAAGAAAACAAAAACAGCTTTTACCATGGTGAAACCAGTAGAACTTTATATACACGCATAAACGAATATATAATGAATAGCAATAGCACAGAGAGACAAGAAAATAGACCCCTCATTAAACACAATATGACTTTCCATCCCAACCACAACCCAGATTTTAATATCAACGCAGTTAGTTAGCATAAAGACCCTCGCAGCAGACAAATCCATGAAGGAATCAGAATAAACAACACCAAATCAGACCCAGGATATCTCAAGAACTCAAAGTCAGAGTACCACCAAGGAGTTCGATTGTTAGAGGGCTTTATTAATATGTTTCTTGTCATAATGTATCCATGTATCACCTACTTTTTGAAACCTGAGTATTGTAATAACCACCATAGTTAATGAGTGCATTGTTTTAAACAGTTTTATCATACTATATAGAAATATGTCATAAAATACCTATACCCATATTCTACCACGTATGCCTATCATTAATTGTCAGTTCCAAACCTCCTTCACCATCTTGTAAAGCCTTATTGTAATTTTTCTAAGCTATTGTACATATAATTTATCAACATCTATTCTAAACCATTTTATCATTTATTAATCAATGTTCATGTTTAAAAATCTGTTTGACTGTATATCTGAAGAGGGTGCTTGAGCACCGAAAACGTTCATAAACCAACATTTTCAACTTTCGTTTTTGGAATTATTCATCATTACAGCAGAGAAGAGATAATGATAGTGATCATGAGATACATATTTCAACTACAAATGGATCAAAGGTCATAGAATAGTATAAAATTCATATCATACTTTCACTATCGATGCTCACGGGCCCTAACATGTGCACACTTTGCATACCTTTTTGTAAGCTTTTGTATTTTTCTTTCAAATGCTTTTTTATTATTTCACTGTATCCGTTTCAATTATTTTTACCTGATAACCCAGTGAGTTAACATTGAAATCGCCGTTCATAATGATACGTTCCATTCACAAGAACCATTGAACCTCTAGTTTTTGGACAGCTCTGCATACCTGGTATCTTAGTCTCTTCAAACATCCCAAAATCCGACCATGAGAACGTCTAGTATATCACAGTCAGTGGCGGGTCTGTACAGAAAAGTTCTGTGTGTTCACTGCAGACCAGATGATATCGGCACCAAACACAAACATGAAACATTAGCACTATGTCTTGCCTGATTTTTATCTTAATTGATTAATATGCAAAAATGTCTAGACACCCAGGCCCATGTGTCTTCTGCGAGCTGTACCATAGTGCTTTCCAGAGGGCATTGGCCTTTGTTAAGGGAGGCACTGCATGAGTGCATATCTTTATGAGTAGCTGAGTGTCTCATAAAACGAGAAAAAAAAAACTTTGTATGGTGATTTCAAAACGGAAGACTCCTGGCATGGGCCTCAGCATCATGGGAGGGTGTGGTTGGTATGCATACTACTATGTTTGAGAAACACTATATCATACGCATTACTACTATTATATAGAAGGGTAACTAATAGGCATATAGACCATGGTGGCCAGGGCATCAGTTTTGGGCTTGATTTATGCTCTAGTATATACTTTATCAATTCACAATATTGAAATAAGCTGACACATTCCTATGCAATGTCAATTTAAATGTTTTCACCAATATTCCATAGGTTCTTTCTGCAGTAACTTAATCAGGAAGTTTTTTTGATTGGCTGGATTAAGATTAGATTTGATTGGCCAAATAAGTTTGCATCACCATAGAGACTGTGCCAGACTGCGTTTAGCATTTGTAAAGGTGACTGATAGGGCCAGTACATAATCCACCAATATGCAACTGGTATTGTTTGGTATATCATATCACAGTAGTAGAACAAATCAAATCAAATCAAATAAAACTTGATCCACAATACAAACCAATCTTAATCCAGCCAATCCAAAACAACTTCCTGATTACCTTACTGCAGACTGAAACTATGGAATATTGATGGAAATGTTTAAATTGTAATTGCATAGGACTGCATCAGCGTATTTCAATAATACAAAGTGATAAAATATGTACTAGTGCATAATTCAAGCCTAAAACGGATGCCCTGGCTCCCTTGTCCCTGTGCTTATTAGATACCCTTCTATATAATAGTAGTAATGTGTATGGTAAATTGGTTGTAAATCATATTAGGATACATACCACACACACCCTCCCATGATGCCGGTGCCCATGATTCCATACAGCTTGCATTATAGTAGATCTAATACTTTGCGAAAATCTTGTCAATTGTTATCAGACCTACTCACCATCATAGTCTTTATAGATCACAGTTCAATGAACAAACGGTAGAAACGTATTAAATTTTTGAATGGTATTCTATATATAAATGATATGAGTCTGATAGCGGGCATTCCTGGGGGACATTTGTACCTATGGAATACCTTAACTTGTCCACAGAATCACAATAGAACCCCCCAGCGACCATAAAAACAAGGTATTAAACAAATGTCCCATAATATACTCCATGCACTGCACTTTCATTACCAGATTACCTGGGTGTTGATAGATCCACTTTACAAAAGACTGCAGATGTTCAGATAAACCCTTATTAAATAGATACAACCTATTAACGTTGGAGATAAGAAGACAAAGTAGCCTTGTATGACAAAATCCCCATGATAAACCTGAATGGCTTGATCACCAAGAATACAGCCTTGTAGATGATATCTGTGATTGTGAGTGCTTGTCTGTGGGGGGGATTACTGTAGCGAGGCTGATCCGCCCAGTGATTGGGGATTATCGCAGATTAAGTGATTATGATCCTTATAAAAACTCATTTGAAGCACCTAGAAATCTTAAGCATGAACCCCCAACAGCGAGATGTGGATGTCATTCTCTTACAGGACCATAACAACCAGTTGATCCAGCTCCAAGCCATCCTAAATCGTTGTGAAAGAAGAAGGAGGGAGAACAGAAGAAGACATACATGTAGGAAAGTCTGGGTCCGTCCATGGATTGCTAGAAGAGTGGATTTCGGAATGTATGACAGACTGATGGTGGACCTCAGGAATGAAGATCCAAGAGCATTCCATAACTTTATGAGAATGCCGCCGGCCATGTATGATTATGTAGTGGAGAGGCTGACCCCCATACTTACCAAGAAGACTACCAATTGGAGAATACCCCTGGACCCTCAGGCAAGCTGTAGTCTTTCCTCTCCTTTACAGGGCCTTCAGCCTCGTCCTTTTCATTGGATTCGCCATTGCTTTCAGAGATCGTAGCCACCTCCCCATCCTCTACAGGCTGACTTTCTTCTTGGGCAGGAGGTCCATCACCAGCAGCACCAGGTCCATCGCGACCAACACCAGGAACATCATCAGCAGCAAGGTTGCTTACTTCTTCTTTTTGGCGATCTTCATCAGTGGAAACTAAAGGTTCAGCAACTGTACCTTTGGGACCTTCAGCCACCACCACGACTGTCGCCTCCACAGGATGTTGTTGCTCTGGCTGAGGGACTTTGGGAGCCTTCCTCTTCTGGGTGTACTTCTTGGAACTCGTGTTTGCTGTACGGTGACTCTTCTTTGGAGTCATCTTCTTTGGAGCCATCTTCTCACAACGTTGGAGAATTTATACAAAATAATAATACAAAATAATACTACAGACTTCAATATTGTTCGGGTAAACAGCCGTCAAAGTTATGGTGATAAATGCAGCACAGCTCGTATTTATAGTATATGTGAGTGTGTGATCAATCCGATATCAATACGCGAACCGTCCGTGGAACGTAAGTGAACTGTACGTGGACAAGCCGTGTAAGTGTTTTGTGCGTGTATCATTCGTGTTATATCTGCTTAATTTTCACGTAAAGGCCAACAGTTTTTGTCATTTTTTCCACGGAGCCCCGCGTATCAAAAAGATGCCAAAACATTTGTACATGTTTCATCCGTTTTTTCTATGTGACAGTGACTTTACAATCAATCATATCTAGGTCAAATTGGGGGTGGTACGTGTTAGCCTCGGACACCCATGCTGATATGATATTCTTGGTATGTGGCAACCATACAAAATTCTGGATGATCGAGACTAGGTACATGTGTGTATGAACGTCATGACGGTGGTAAACGTACGTCTTCCAAGAAATATGGACATAGATTCGAGTACTGTCTGGACTAGTACTGCAATTAGTTGTAAGTCATAATATTCATTCTTAATTTTAAATGCCACTGGTCTGCTACAATATTCATATCAATTTTCACATGGTATGAGTATTTGCTACCATTGCACTAATATAGGTGAATATAGCTGGTGTTATTAAGAGTCGAGTCTTAAGACTGAACTTGAACTTGAAGCAGGTACTACACAGTACTACACTTACAAGTTATCAATGGATAGACGCACCAGCACTGCCTCCCCAGCATCAGTCCGTGGCTCTCGTCCACATGGACAAGGCAAAAATGTAAAATCACCTGTGGAGAAGACACGCTATGCCACTTCTTTGCGTCTTCTGACTGAGAAGTTTGTTGGGCTTTTGACTTCCGCTCCAGATGGGATATTGGAATTGAACCAAGCTGCTGAGCTCTTAGATGTTGAGAGACGTAGAATCTACGTCATAACAAGTGTGCTAGAAGGTATTAACCTTATTGTCAGAAAGTCGCATAATAGTATTCAGTGGAAAGGCAGCGGCAACATCATAGCAGCCAGAAGAGGTTCCGCAACTCCTACAGCTGCACATTTAGACTTGCATTCAGATATAGTTGACCTGGTGGCTAAAGAAAAAGAATTCGATAAGTTGATCCGAAATGTAACAATAATAATAATAATAATGATAATAATTGCATTTTTATACTAACAGACCACTTAACATGCTATAGCTAGTATTACTTATATGTACATTAATTAATTAAGAACTCGACTCCGAATCACTACTGAAGATCCAAACAATGCACGCGTTATATGTTGTAAGTCATTTTAACAAGAAGTAGTAAGTGTTAGTAAAAAACACAGCCTCATACAACCAGTTTTGTTTGACCAAGACCACATGGATAATACATTAAGGGTCTATCTGGTTGATCAGGACTAACTTAAGAAATTATCTCAAACTCAAATACCACGCTCCACTGAGCAACAAAACTCTAAAATATGACATGCAGTAGCAGTTTACATAGATAACCATCCAACAAAGTATTATCTATCGCGTCTATCAAGCAAAATAAATATATATTTGAAATGGTATAGCCTCGTTCAAAAAGGCTGTGTTTTTTTACTAACACTTACTACTCATATCACCAGAAGTACATTGCGTTGTTGTTTTTGTAACACCCATTTTCATGTGAAGGTTGTTTAGAAGATGTATTTGATGTTTTAAAATTTTTAGCATGATGTGATTCTAATTATGAAGTGTGTCTTTTTAATCTCAATTGTACACACGTCTGTTATTTCTTTCACATTTTGATGAAATAAATGTTAGATTAACCTAGTCACAAAGAAAAGGGATGTTCATTGAATAAATTTCTTACAGAAAAGTTGTGAGAATTATGAAACGAGTGGATGTTTCATGAGGCAGAAGAATGCTGTATCCAAGTCCCAGCTATCTGCGGCATGAATCATAAACGCCCAAACTTTTCCGTCAGGTACAAAAATATTGACCAGGTTAACTTTTAAACTTCAATAATGATTTTTGTTATGGGTCATTGCGCCATAATTTTTTTTTTCCGATAGCTCGAGAAAAGAAAGACTTTAAAAGAAACCCAATGGATCCCTAAAACGAATTGTTCACATATAATAGGCTATTCGTGTAGTTGAAAAAATCACATTCCACATTTGAAGAATGTTTTTCTGTAGTGTGGGTTAAGCTTCAAATGTCAATTTTTAGCGCTAAAAGGGATGTTAATGAGAAATATGTCATTCCCAAGTCCCAACTTCTGATTCCGTCATGTCCTGATAGTGCAACATATTACACCTGCAGTGTTAAGTTTACCTTTACGGACGTCCCCGTGGTTATCATGTTTCAACTCATATTCCTCCAATACTATAGGTGTTATAGCTGGTGTACCATAGCTCATAGATTCAAGTTCTGTTTACATTTGTGACTAATATACTGATGAAATTAAGATTCCCTCGCTATCTGGAAAATGGAAAGTACGTACATGTTCATTGTTCAATAGACATCTTCAGGCTGCATGTCAGGGGAATTAAACGTAACTTTAATTTGTCATTCACCCGCAATAATTTCAAAAAATTTTAAAAATCTGATGCACTTGTTTCTTGTGTGCAATAGCCTGGCAATCTTTTAAAAAACTTGTACATTTCCTTTTTGTTAAAGGTTATTGCGCCAAGGACGTGTTTTTTTTCGAAAATGGTGACAGAAAAAAATAAATGAATTTGAACTAAACCAAACCCATATTAAATGATCATCAAAATTACAATTCTATTGTTCATACATCATCTTCACTGCTGTCACCATATTAGTTGTAAATTTTGTCATTCAAATTTGAAAAGTGTTGATGGCGTTTCTTGTGGGAGTCAATACCTTAACATGTCTTCCCAACATTGGCGTAGTAAGCACAACAAATGCCAGTTGGTATCAAATGTAGGGGTGGGTACGTGTTTATGAACGTCATGACGGTGTAAATTGAACATACCTACCTTATGGACATAGATTCAAGTGTAAGTACTGCAATTAGTTGTATGATTTTTTTAATATTTTAATTATGTAACTACCTGACCTACCTGTAATTGTAAGTCATAATTTAATTTTAATTTTAATGCACCACTGCTACAATAATCATAACAATTTTCATATGGTATGAGCTTTGTTGTACTAATGATATAGATGAATATAGCTGGTGTAACACCGTTGAATGTGTCAAATTCAAATTCATTTATTTGTAGCTCAATATACATGGAAAAAAAAGATTCAGATATAAGAAATAAATTAATAAAAAGTATATACATTAAAAAATTATTAAATGTATGCATGGCCACAAAACAGACAGCAACAGACAGCGGACCGCTGCCGTACGACAGATTTCTCGATTGCTTGGGGGGCAATTGAGCCGAACAAGCGTCGTACGGCGTCTTTGACGGCGTCGTATGGATTGCTTTAGTAATTTTTCTATTGGGTAAAACCCATACTGACAGATTGGTATCAAATATAGTCTTACGACAAATCAACTTAGCACACCTTAGCACACCTGTAAATAATCCTTTACTAGTTATGCGTTTAAAAGTTGATTGAATGCCGTGTTTCAAACTTATTTTACAATGATAATGTGTGCTTCAATTTAAACTCAGATAATCTAGTAATCATCACACAGTTTTCTACGTTTATAGTACAGTTACGTTCGTGCAGTTCTATTTCTTTGTATAGTGATGTAGATAGACGTTTGGTGAGATGGTGTTTATATTATAGTGACTATACATTTTCTTGTCGTTAATAATGACAATAATAAAACTAAGATCCATAATATTTAAAGAAGATTTATAACTCCAGCTGCCGTACGGCAACCGTACGTCAATTAATATGAGCTGTCACTGTGGGTTTATAATCGCCGTACGGCAGATTTGACGTACGGCAGCCGTACGGCGAGCATCCCTTGCTGTGGGTTTTGCCCCGTACGGCGCCGTATGGCAGAATTTCACTGTGGGTTTTACCGTATGTAAAATGCATTGGAGCAATCGGCACGAAGTTGACGTATGGCTCCCGTACGGCTGCCGTACGTCGCTATGGGTTTTGTCACTAATAAGATCAGATTTATCTTCTGCTTTCAGATCAAGATGGCTAGTTCTGTGTGTGTGGGAAAGGAAAAAGATTGCTACACCGTTTCTCTGAACTCCCCGTTTGATGCAAATGATGAGGACATTGTTCATGAAGACATTCCACCAAGCTCCCCTCTCCTCTCAAATGTACAACAGACACCACCACCACCCCGTCTAGGTCCTCGAGGTCCGCGGCCAAGAAAAAGCCAAAGAGGAGAGTGATGTTTTCCCCTTATGTGAAAGTGAGGGAAGTTCCAGGAAGACTTCCAAAGAAAGAATCCAAAGACAACTGGCAGACCAGAAATCCGGTACAGAGTCTGTTTGACCAACCAATGAATGCAGATGAAGAAGAGGCGGCAAGTGCACAACTCTTCCGAGAAGAAGACCATCAGCAGTGCGTCCTGAAACGCGAACGTAAGGAGGCCTGGATCCAGCGCAGGCAGGAGAGAATGGAGAGACAGGAGCGCCAGCTGGCAGAGTGGGCGGCGGCAGGGGGAGTAGATTTTTTTGTGATTTTCACACAAGTCAAATGGACCTTCTATTCACGTGTGAGTCGATTCACTTGTTTATCCCATTTTGGAAAAAGTTAATGAGTTCGATTCGCTTGTCAACACACTTACCACGTGGTGAGTACACGCTGTTGCTGTGATGTTCACTGTTGCTGTGATGTGAAAAGCATTGGTGATGTGTGAAATTGGCGTGTATCAGTGATCGGCGTCAGTGATCATGTGACGTCATGGGAGTTTGACGCTGTCAATCACGTCACTTAGTCTTTCAGCTTGAGTCCTGTAAAGACACAAATCTTTTGTGTGGCCTTTTTTTGTGGCCACTGGGCTAACGGTCAAAAAACGAATTTAATGTTTAATGTTAAATCCTAATGATACTAAAAATAAGTTCCTTTAATTTCCTCAATATAAGAATCACAATTCAAAAAACGAATTTAATGTTTAATGTTTAATCTAATGGTACTAAAGATAAGTTCCTTTTTTCCTTTTCAACATACTTGAATCAAAGTATTTCCTGAGCCCTGTAATCTGAATATTGAATAGTCCTTAGTAGGCCCAGTGCGGTTTTGTTAAAAGTAAATTTAATCTTTAGAGTGTGGTTTTGTTTGAAATTAATGTTTGTTTAGTATTTTGTTTTAATAAACTAAGCTTATAGTAATTTGCTAAAACTAAAGAAACGAAATGGTGGTTTGATGAAAGTATACTTATTGTTTGTTATTGTTTGCTTCAGTGGGTGCCTTTGTGTTTGAATATTGCATTGTTTGTAGTAAATTAGTGTAATTAATTACCCACGGCACACAGCCTTATCATGTTTATAAATTCAGTGCAGATTATCGCAAGGCTTTATTGCAGATCGTCTAATAAAGGGGTTACTAATTAGTGTGGTCAATGTTTTCTTAATTAAAATCCAGTCTAAAAGGTTATTATCTATGAAGTAAACACAATGTTCAAAATACAATTCTCAATCCTGTTTTCAATATAATAACACCGAATTACACTGTCAATACTGTTTAACATTTAAACGTCTTGGTTAAATGTACATGTAATCAGATAGTCTCAACTACTGTGTATAAAACTATACCAAAAAAAATTCTACAAAAATACGAAATAACACGGATGAATAATTTTTGCATCTGGCCGACAGGCACCTCTCTAAGGTATTTAGGTCACAAATTTCTGACTAAGAAGTTACAAATACCGTACAGAATCGCTCAAAACATCTTGAATGAAACGCTATTTACCTTTACCTACAGTATTATCTATTCAATATCCCACAATATTACAAACATACAATATACTTATAAAATTAGAGCAAGGGTTGTGGTCATCCATAAGCATCTGTACTATGATGGGAAGATGCGAGACAACCATTGCCTGCCGGCACGGGTGAGTCACTGGTCATAGAAGTCAATGGACATCAACTAACCGAGAACATAGATCACAGAACACCAGATCAAGAATGCGGTCAACAACACAGAACAAATGAACCGTATGTGCTGCGGCTGTCAATTTTCCGATTCAACAGCTTCTAAGTAATTAAACCTTTGGAGGTGACGGCAATTTTGAATTGCGTATTTCGTTATACCACTGTTTTTCTTTCTTTTTAGCATATTGGTCTAAGATCAGTACACTGACTGTTTTTGAAGAGCAATCATTCATACATCTCACAAATGCTTGGTGTCTCCACTGTCTTATGTTATACTCGACCGTGGTGACACACTGTGTGGAGATCGGCAATGTAGTGGTAGACGTGGAACGTTACTATTTTGGCATCACTAAGCATGCCATGGATGTGCAGCGAACTCACGACGCAAACAAATCCTGGTGAAGTTCTAACCACTCTTACCACTACATCACCAAGAACCACAAAATACATTTAACCATACTTTTATTTGTTTCTTTATTTACTTTGTAGTAATAACACTTTATTTTCATAAGCGTCAGGTTCCAAAGGCATTGCCTTATCCATAAATATTTATTAAATCTTACAAATAAAATTTTGTCTGCTTCAGTGAGCCCTAAAAGCAGCCTCTGTAAAACCACTTCGATTATTTAGGGAACCCCTACAAGTAATTGGTGATCGAGACTAATCACACCACGTGAGCTGAGCAGAGTACATCAGTACATTGAAAGTGAAAGTATTTGTTTGAAGAATCTTATTCCATCCACTTTCTACATCAACAAACCTAAGGTTAGTATTAAACAATGTTATTTATACTTTTTTCTTTACTCCAACTTATATATAAATAAAAAGATCGACACAGTTATACATCTATGTGTTTCCTAAAATGATAGTATTAGTACATAGCCATTAGCCTTAAGGCACATACCGCATGAGTGAACAAAGCATAAAGCTGTAAAGTATTATAGTTCGCCTTATTACCTCAGCACAGCCGATTACTGCATAGATCAGGATTCGACCTTAAATGTACAAGATTGTCAGTGCAACATGTCAAATTGAACAGTGTGGTGTCACTTTACATGCATTTGGCCACACCTGGTAAGATTTTGAGCGTGAAATACTATGTACAAGACAGCAGGATCGTGAGTATTGATGATGTCAGAATATAACTCTGTGGGTTCGTTCATATCTCATTCTTTCATGTTCACAGTCGTAGTTCAGCTACTGGCTTATTACATGTGTTTATGATTTTGATTAGACACACTCTTTCTGCCAATGTGTCTAATCAAAATCATAAACAAATATAAATACATTAGCTGAACTATGATATATGAACATGAAGAATGAGAGATTATACGAACCCACAGGGTTACATGTACATAAAATGTAATTGTTAGTAGAATAAGAATGTACATTCAGAGAGGTAGTTTTAAGTAAACTCATCTTGCTGGTTGTACAATTCTTATGTAGAATCTAATATATATGTAGAATCGTTTGGTTGTGATGGGTGTTATAAAATCTTCAGAACATGTATACTCTTCATCCAGAATATTTGATTATTCATTTCTTTTTTGCAGGAGACTGTAAAACCTTCAGGGAATTCATCACTTGCTCTGTCATCATCTTGGTGCTTTGTTGATTGTAAGTACCTTATAAGACTGTTCCATTTAAATGTTGTGCTCAACTTTATATACAGTACTGATATCGGAAGAAGGATAGAGAAGAACAATTTCGAGAATTACGCTACGATTTCTTACGTTTTTTGCATATTTCTTCTCAGTGTTGCGACTATTACGAACGTAAAAAGTTTCTGTAGCTTCCTTTTACAGCTTTCTTCATAACTCGCCTGAAATTACGTTTATTTCGATTGTTCCCCATAGATTACGCATTTTACGGGGGTTCCCATGATAAAAAGAATATTGCTAAAAGTTCAAATTCACGCCGACCTTTTGACAGATTTTCGTTTCATATTGGGTGTCTGCACGGCGTCCGCACTTCTGCTTTCATTTTGTGCTGGGAATAAACGAGAACGCCCAAACAAATTTGATTATTTATTAGCAGATGGCGCCATATTGACAGGAAGTATGAGAAAATGTTCTGATTATTACGTTTTTTTCTGTTTATTTCGATAAATCGTAAGTATCGTAGTTTCGGTGACTGAGCAGTTCCAAGAAAATCGTAATAGCCGTAACTTTGTTACGAATTGTTACGAATTATTACGTTTTCTTACGCCGATTCCTCTAATTTCGTTCACGATTCTGTATCCTTCTTCCGATATCAGTACTGTACATGTAGATTTGATATATATATATATGTCAAAATTATCAATTTGTGTGGTTATTAAAAATACTAACATCAGAATCTGATATTAGATTAAACATATGAGACCAATCTGTTCTAAATTGTTATTCACACAGCTATGATGTTTTGTTACAGCAACAACAGCAGAAAGGTTTTTTCGAATAGATCGTGGTCAAGAACATCTACATTATGTGTCCGACATCTCTTCAGAGGATCTCTACATCTAGGATCACAAAGAGTCACATTCGTAATGGAGCACTTATAAGGTAGAGATATATGGTAGCAAAGTATTACTAATATTGTATGTGTTTACTTTTCACCTCCATCTATTTGACTCGATTCACTAATATATGTAGGTGATTACAACAATCCTGTTTCTAAATTTCTCTCCCCTTCATGAATTTTTCAGGAACACTTTTGATAGAAAATGAATATCAACTTAAACACTTCATTTCAAACATTGGTGATAGTAATTTCATTTGTATTTTATCCTGTGAAATGTGAAATGTTCCAGTAGCCTCATTGGTGATAGTAAGTTCATTTGTATTTTATCCCAAATGTTGTTCCAGTATTCATTGTAAAAGTTATATATTCAAAGGGTTATATCCGTTATATTAAAAAACCAGCACGTCACACCATATTCCAAGATAGCACCTGCTAAATTACATCTTGATTATGCTATGATTTGCTCTCTCCAAATTTTCATATATTTGTTGCTATGAATTGATTCTTTTTAACAATGCTTGTTTGCACATACCTTTGCAACATCTTGCAGCTCTATTACGAGCCACCATTCAAGTCCTTTGTTACAAAGTGATGTGAGCCCACCGACAGCAGTGATTGTACACGATGCAGAAACTGCAGACAGGACGTCAGACAGTGAGCTCAAATTTACGTTTACTTTACCAGTGACTCCTCCCAGAACGCCTGGGTAAGAATGCTGCGTGGCATGCTGCATGAGTGCTTACATGTATTTCATTAATGTCTTTGAATTTTGGATGTGTTCAGAACAATTTTTGAAATACAGATTTCATTATCCTTCTTGTAGCCCTATATATTTGTAATAGATTTCTCACCCATCTAAAATGTGTTTTTTTCCAAAGACATCTGATATGCCTCTGTTTCTTTCTATAGATTATTTTATGATATTATTTTATTTAAAGTATTTTCTGGAGAAATAAATATACTTTTATTATTTTACAGTCTAATTGTTCATTTGTGCATTTGTCTCCTCTGTTTCAGACACAGAAAGGAAGAAGTATAAAGCCTCTTTAAAAGGCAACATGTGCAGGCGATGAAGTCTGTGGTTGAGGAGGAGGTTCTGACTCCCGAGGATCTGATGTATCTCGAGTTCCTGCTGAAGTTTTGATAACTTCATCGCACAAGGTGATATAGAACTAGTTTGTTCTTGTACTTTTTGAACCCACTGTTAGCCCTTCTTCACGCACCTTTCGTGAGAAAGACAGCACTTCATATCCTTTTATTTGCAATATTTTGAAGCGTAGCACAAATAAAATCTTTCCACTTATCGGATTTGTGTGGCCAACTCTAAACTTCAATGATAGCCCTAAGAATGCATCGATTTTGATAACCTTCTCACCAATGTGCGAAGAAGCCATTCTAGTTTACCCCATTCCCAATTTCTCTAATGAAGCTCCAGTTATCATTTGTTAATACTACTCATATTCTGTTTGATCGATTGTCTTTCATTACGGTACCACTGATATTCTTTTCAAAAAACATATCTGTCTGTACATTTCGGTTTTGAAGTTTTTTACCTCAGGCGGGGGTCTGGGTCAGAAAATGGGTATGGACGTCCCACTCACAGGTTGAAAATGGCACCCACCAATATACCAATTTTTGAGAAAAATTAACCCGCAATATACCAATATCTAAGAAAGATGTGACCCACCAATATACCTGAGAAAAAGGTGACACCAATATATAAAACTCATGTAGGTGCCAAGATAATGAATATCAATATCAAATACATGTGTACTAAAAATGTTAAAAAGTCACCCAGAAATATACCAAATTTGAAGAAAGACACCAAGAATATACCAAAATTTTTTAAAAGACACCCAGCAATATCCTAAAAATGTGCAAAAAGGCACCCAGTTTCGGGCACGTCTGTACTTAGCGTGTTAGTGTGACAACCTCCCACCAGGTTTTTACCACCTCCTCAAATTTTACAGTCAGGAGGCCAAAACGGAAGTTCACTACTTTTGACCCACTTTCGGCTTCCGCGAAATTGGTACTATATTTCGACGTACACGTGTGAGCTGAAAGTACTGTTTAAAATCCAAACAGGAAAAGTGGCCTTGACAAGTTAATATTGAATGTCATGCAATGAAACTTATCACGCTAATAAAGGAACGTGTATTGCAAACACTTTGGTATGCGCAGGTGAGATTTTTATCGTTTATTTTTTTAAATATTTTACAATGCAATGGACAGTGTGAAATGCACGTGGTTTTTCCTTGATTGACCTATAGGGGTAAAAAAAGTGTTACGTTTCTGTCTTCATGATTAGAATTTTTTTTTATTCAGCATATTATTTGCAAATCGCTAAATACACGTACACAAAAAATATTGATTTGCATGAAGCACCCCTTCATATCATAATGAGTCCTTGAACGAGACCATCTAATATGCACCACTATTGCATGTCCCCTGGTGTGTAGTCGTATTTAATTGTGAATTACTAGTTTTACCAAACACTGATAACCACAACTTACCAGTATTGTTTTGTTTTTCAACAATAAAATAAAAACTACAAAAAAAAAACCCTCATTTTTGATTTTTTAAACTGCTATGTAGGTCAAGGGTCAAGGGCAAGGCCACACACAAGCCGGTGGATGGAAGCACATGACTCTTGATTGGGAAATTCAATGATATTTTAACAAGAAAAGAAACGATGTTAATGTTTTAAAGTGCATGCTATTGTGAAAACATAATATGTGGATTATTTATTTACATAAAAGGTACGTAAACATTGCTTGTAAATCACAATATCCACTTGAAATTATATTGAAAACTGCACGTTTTACATAGCAGGTGGTTGTGACAATTATGTCATAATGTAAACGGCAGAAAATATCTTAGTACTGTATTTTAACATTATTACAAATTAAATGTGATAGTATTTTTTACAAGTAAGAAATCTTGAGTTTTTTCATTATTTTCATTTTCATATATGGGAATGTTACCATATGATATAGGTGGGTGTATATGACATTTACTGTGACACTGCCGATTTTTTTAGAGAAACCAAAAGACAATTTGTTGCTAATTTTTCTATATTTTTTCTAAATATACAAATATCTGTAAATTACATTGATTGCAATTTGGCGTGTTCAATCACACTTTTAGCGCGTGCTTTATTATTTATGTTAATCTATTTGGTTCCTTATTGAATTTGTGTAAAATTTGTAAAAATGTATTCTATAATTGCTGCAAGAACAAATGAAGTAACAGAATCCAGTTGTGAAATGGTTTTAGATATATTTTCTGATGTAGATTTTCCTTTGTTGCCAACAAGTAATATAGTCACCCAAGATTCTCCCTACGTACGCACGGTGGAACCTCCAATTATTCGATCAAAGACTTTTGTCAAGGTCCTTTCACCTGTAGCTACCAGTAAGACTCTAAGCATTACAAGTTCCTTCCCCACAAGAATATCCAAAAATCATGTTATTATCAAAGTTCTGATAATCTTTATTTGCAGTCTCGTAAATCAAGAAATACTACAAATAGTCACTCATCTATTTTTTCTGAGCCCAAAAATGTTATTCCACCCAATTTTTCTGAACCAATTGCTGCAATCAAAGTACGCAGAAATGTTAAGTACAGTACGTTTGGAGATGATGCAGAGTATGAACATTTTTTTGATACGAATCCTTTTCACGTGTTGGCAGACAGCCAAACAGCCAGTCAGCCAGAAGGAGACGTGCATTTTACGAATTGCGAGTCTACTTCCGAATCTCAGTCATCGTCAATTATTTTCACATACTATGTACATTTTAATGGTGAAACTTTTTCGTTTACCTCTTCTTCGTGTAGGTTAAAGAAAAAACATTTATTAAAGATAGCGTCAAAATTAAGATTTCTTCCAAAGGAAAATTTTTACCTGAAGTGTAATGGTAAAAGTGATTTTAAATTTCTTACTCCAGAAGATAAAATCACTTTTACCATTGGTCTTTTAGGCGGTATCAATCAGCAGGATAGTGTTGAGAGTGGTGGGAAACGTCAAAAAATTAATCATTCATGCTCCTCATGTAAAATTTGTACAAAAACATCATTTCGTTTTATTCATATCAACAAAGACGATTATTTAGAGTTTGCAAAATCATTAAATCCTAATGTTTCATTGAATGATTGCGTGTGTCGTGCATGTCATTTAAAAGTTACCAAATTGATTAAATCTAAAATGCACAAAGAGCCAGACAATTGTGAAAATGATAGTGAGTTAACTCCAAATCTAAAGTGTTATGCTACATCAGAAGAATGTTCTGGTGCTGTTGTACACACAAGTTGGGATAGCATAATTATAGCTCGTCATATTAATCATGTTTTTTCTTCTGATTATATATCCAATGTATATTTATGTAAATATCATTATAATTTTATTTACAAACTACAACAACAGGCATGTGTTATGTGTGGCACTAAAAATTGTAGTAGATTTTCTAAATTTTCATTAAAAGATGAACCAAGTAATTGTAATTTGATTTCGACTATTATTAAAGAAAATTTCAAATCCAAATCTATTAATTATGAATCTGTGTTCTGTATGTCTTGTTATTACAAAGTGAGGTCCGTGTTGTTAAATGAAAAAAAATATACCCTCACTTTTATGTATAAAAAATTCTCTTCTAGATGATATTCTAATCATGTGTGAAATTTCTTACAAATCAAATTACAATTTATCACCATCACTTTCTAATGACATACATGACACAGACAATCAATCATTTACAACTATTGAAAGAAGGTCATTCAAAAAAATCATTCAGTATATTGTTTCGCTTTTTAAATCTAATTCTTTTTTATATGTAGATGTAGTTTATAATATGTATGTTAATGATCTGTTGCAACAAAAAATCGAAATGAAATCACTGAAATCAAAAAAAGATTTTTTCCAATCTATAGAGTCGATCTTTGGTGATGGCTTGGTTAAATATCCATCCAAGTCATCATGCATTTTTTATCACTGGGCAGCTAGCAACTTTATTGAGGTTTCATGCTCTGCCATTTCATCATTGCTTCTTGAAAAAAAATCTCTGCTTGCTCAAAATTCTGAACTTGATACAAAATTACGCTCCCTTACAGATATGTCTAAAGATGAAACCAATATTTTAGAAAAAGCTTTATTCATTTTAAAGGAGCATATTGAAAATGATGCAAGCAAAATTGTTAATTCCATAAATAATAATAATTTTGATTTGAAGTGTTTCGATTTCAAAGTATTTTGTTCAACATATTTTCATAGAATTCCTTACAATTTCATATCTTTTCTGTTAATGAACAATGCTAATTTCATTAAATGTTATACTGATAGTGTCAAATCAAGTGATCTTTGGCAATCGCAAAGATGCCAATCAGACACATCATTTTTAAGAATTTTATCTGTTTATTGTACTGTTCTGTATAATGTTTCCAATGGTTTGTGCAATCAACCATTGCATATTTTACTATCAGATTTTCTTGATAAATATACTACGTCGTCTACAGTGTTTGAAGATTTTTAATGAGCTTGGTTTTTGCACAAGTAAAACTACACTTATTAGATATCAAGAACATGTCGCTGATACAGAAAAGAAATTAGGACCATTTAATCTACTTAATAGAAGAAGTTTTTTTTATACCAGCCTCGATAATTTAGATTTTCTGATACCACATAGAAAAATTCAACCTAATAAACCGAGTGCAATTAATACAACTACATTTATGGCTGGACAACCTAAACCAAGCTCATTAAAAATCACTGACACTGACATCTGCATTTCAAGCAATGTTGATGCATCATTAAGTGCAAATATTTGTGGCCACAAGCCTATACGAAATAGAAAGAGAAAACTGTCGGAAGACATTGCTATAGCGAATGCTAGTAATGTTACATTTAAGCACGTCATTATTGAGAAAACTGCAACAGTTAAATACAGTAATTTTTTGCCTACTAGTGAAGAGTTAGCTGCTGATCGCAACAGTAGTAAAAGTCTTTTAAATTATATATGTTTTAAGTCCGGGCATGACAGTGCAAGTGTGTCTGACGCTTTGCCAATTCTTAAAATTTTCTTCTCAAGACAAGAATGTGTAAGAACAGAATGTTCAAATATAGCATATTTACACTGTGCGGAAGCGAGGAGGGTGGCGGTCGCCAGCATATTTTATAGGCATTTTAAAACACGAACTATTTGAAATCATGTGACACCAAAAGACACCCAAAACAAGACATTCAATGCTTAATTTAGCTATTTGAGACATTTTTTTCACTCCGACTGATGTAGGTAACTTTTATCAAAGAGGAGGGTGACGGATCAAGAAACTTACCAAAAGCCACCCGCCTGAGGTTAAAAATTTGTTGCTCAGTTTGACAGATCAAATCGTTTCAATTATATCAAAATTCAATATACTTTGATTATTTGTTGGACACAATAACGCTGTCAAAGCTCTAATAAAGCTAATAATAAAATATGTGCTTACCTTCTGCCATTTTGGTTTAGTTGGGTCGTGAGCAGGGTGGCGACCACCACCCTCCTCGCTTCCGCACAGTGATTTAGGCATTTTAAGTGAAACATGTGACACCAAAACACAGTGCTATCCGTTCTACGTATGCTTTACCAAACTGTGGAAATTGGTGTCTCTTTCAAGTATTGTCTAGTAGTTGGCGATGGTAAGACATTTGATTTCCTTACAAAATTAAAATCAGAGAATGAATCCGATCTATCTTGGTGTTTACCATACATAGGTGATTGACACCTGCTAAAAATGCACTCAAAGCTTTAATGACAATTTATGGTCCAGCTGGTCTGAACGAACTGGCTGAATTGTTACATGGTGGTTGTACTCTGACAAGCTTAAAAAACTGTTCAGATTTTGATAAAACTTTAACATTTGTCCTTCAGGTTTGGGAAAGTATGTACAGATTACAGTTTTTACTTTTCCTAACTTATATGGAACGTTTATCATCAGAATCTGCTTCTAGCAATTGGAGTAAGGATCATTTTTCTGAATGTGTAAAGTATCATATGAAAGATTGGAATGCACCTGAAATATCATATGAATATTACTTATCATCTGCCAATTATTTAGCGACAGACATTACTGAAAATCATGCCAATGAGTTTTTCTTATTTTGTAAAGAGATGAGTGATCTAGATGAAAATTTTAGGTTTTGGAATAATTTATCCATGAAGATGCAATGATATTGATAAAATATTATTTAGCTTAGAAATATTAAATAACTTGAGATTCTGGTGCGATTTTGATCTGAAAATGTTGAAATGTAACTTCAAATTCATGGTCACATCTGAATAAGATTGAATAACACCTCTCATATTTAAATTTATCGTGGACTCCGGAGTCTCATCAAGGAACAAATTCGACCATATTGTGCCTGATAAATTCATGACAAATCCACCTGCATGTAGCATGTCAAGAACAGCTGGTGGGAATGTCAATAAATCGTTTAGATGTGAAGGTATGTGTCGGCAATAGTATGTCAAATTTACAACATGAAACAAAGGCCCAAGTGCTTTAACACAAAAATTTCTCAATCTGAAGTTGCCACTACATCCAGCAAAATGATTGTATTTCCGTGGCAAATCGTAATGAACGTTGCATCCAATTAAAGGAATGTAAAGTCTTCACATTGAATAATGACATTTTTAAACCACAAGATTGTAGAAAGGAAATGGCCAACAAATTACCATTACAGCATCTTTTCAAAAAAGAATCTACACCATCTTCCGTGAGAGATTCCATGCTTAATTTCAAGGCCGTTGGTGAGGAGAGATATTCAGTTTTTATTAAATCTGTCATAACTAAGGAATTAACCATGCGTGTTAATTGTAAAAAAACATACACATTTACTAATTTAAAAAATTTTGATGTCAAACAAAAAATTTCAAAGTCAGAAAGAAATATAGAAAAGATTTTAAAGTCGACTTTAGACATGAATAGCCGCATCAATAACTGGTGTAATCAAAATAATATTGCACCTAAGGATGTGGAGCAAATTATTAATACTCCACTTAATCTAGCAACACCAGATGGTTTGCCAGTACAAAAAAATAAGTCGTCGGCTAAAGTTTTTTACAAAAAAATTTTCAACAGGCTTTTCTAGATTCTCTCCCTGCAAATATAAAATTTGAAACTTTTATTATTGATGCAATGTTTATACTTTATTCTCCTCCAAAGTGTAGTCATAAAACATTTGGTCAATATGTGCAATATATTTTTAGAACATGGATTGTCGAAAAATTTAGTAATCCTTTGCAAAACTTTAAAGAGATCCATATTTGTTTTGATAGAAATATTTCAGATCTGGAAAGTCCAAAAATAATTGAACAGCAGCGTAGGGATAACCTCAAAGAGGCCGGTCCAGATATATCAGGGCCTATTAATGTTAATACCAATTTGCCATATTCATGGAAATGTTTTATCTCCAATCGAAATAACAAACGTTTCAATTTGTTGGTCCACTTTGTTGCCATAAAAATTAATTGCTTTAGCGAATAAATGTCTGGATGGCAATCAAATATTAATAGTCAGTGGAGGGTTTCAAAATCCAAATGATGCGTTTATTTCACTTGCCGGGGCATCGTTGCCTATTGCAAACTATTACTCTAATCACATAGAAGGTGATACAAAAGTTTGGTTACATGCTACAAAATGTACTGGACAAAAGGTTCTCATTTATTCTCCTGATACAGATATTTTTCATATTGGTTTGCCTCTTTTCTTTAAATACTCTGGCAAACAATTTTTTGTCCAATTGTTAGACGATTCTGCCTCAAATTGTTATTTGAACTTATCGAATTTTTAAATTTACTTAATTCACATGCTGAGCTGAGCAAGTTGGAAAATGAGCAGATACCGCTAGAGATCCAATCACTGTATGTTTGTTCCGGATGTGATTATGTAAGTCATTTCTTGCATAAAACAAAGTTGAATTTTATGAATACGTATTTTAAAAATACAGCTTTCATTTCCGCCTCTGCTACTTACTCTGGAACAATCTCTGATACCAGTGTCATTTCATTTGACTTGGGTCTCTATGCATTTTATCGTTTAATCGGCTGTGTATTTTTGCAAAAGTGTGCAAATCATTTTGTGAGAGAGCTGAACATTAATCGAAATCCATCTGGAGAAGAAATTTATAAGTATTATGAAGAAAAAAATCCAACTCTCTCAGAACGGGATTTGCATTCTTTATGGCTAAATGAAATCAGACAGAAATCTAGGCTTGTTACTGGGGAACAATCCGAGGAATATTTCATGCCCTCAGACGATAGCTTGCAGTTGCACTGGTTACGTGCTTGTTACGTGATGCAAGTTTGGCATCAGTCTACTTGCAACAATATAGTGTATCCAAAAGTAGTTGATTGGGGTTGGCATTACATAGAGTGTGACGGAATGAATAAATTAGCATGTAAGTGGGACTCGTCACATAATAATGAAAAGATTATTAAGTACAGAAACTTGTGGTCCAAGGGCTGCCATTGTTTGACTAGCAAAAAGTTATGTGGCAGTAGACTTTGTTCGTGTGTGAAAAGTGGTAGACCTTGTGGCCCTGGATGTGAATGTACTGTAAATTCATGTCTTAATAAGGCCCCTGATCCTACTATAGCTGGATTGCTGGAGGCAATTTATCCAGATAATATTGATGATCCAGTGCTGAAGTTTATGTATGAAGTTGATGTGTATCCGAATGATGACTTAGAAGTACAATCTCTTCACGAGGAGGACGACTATTTGAATGACTAATCGGGGGGCACTTTATCAAGAAGCTAATATATTTGATAATTTGATTCAGTGGCGACCAAGCATACTGTTACTATAAAACTCCTTTAACATTTTCAGAATTTTTGGACAATAAAACATAATATATGATTTTTGGATAAGTAAAGATATTTTACAGAAACCTATCTACGTTAATCAGCTTGCCGTTGTTTTTAATTTTGTACCGTAAATCTTCTATTAATGGCCTACCTCTAACAGCAACCTATCTCCATTAAACGCCTCCCTGAGATGGATTGTATTTTTGTAAATACCTACCTCTTACGCACGCCCCCTCTCAACATCTTGTAAAAGCATTTAATGATCAATGTGTCAGTCTTTTTCATTTTTATAATGTATTATTAAGAGGTTGTATTGTGTAAAGCCCCTAAATAAAATCATGCATCGTTTGAAACAAGAATGTTAAGTCTTACATATGTTATTAAACGCCTACCCCTAATAAACTCCCACCCCCCTCAAGTATAAGTATGCCAATAGCCAAGCAAAACACAATGCTGATGCTTCTTTCATAGTGTTTTTGCAGCAAATAGTTTGATTAATGTCTTAAAAAAACACATTTTGATATAGTAGATTACATTAACGCCTCAAAAATATGATCTTAATGAATCAAATATATTTATTGAAAAAGAGTGATTAATATATTATATGTTAATATATCATATTATGTAGTATCACTGAATCCAATGAAATATTTTTGCTATAAAGCATTCAATGAGAAATTTAAAACCAAATGTTTTTTGTGACGTATAACAAACTGAGCTCTACAGCATTGGATGATTTTCCAATAAGCTACCTGATGTGTAGCTACATATTGAGCCAAAACATGATAATTTACAGATATTTTAGAAAAAATGAACTACGCATATGTCATTTATATGGTAAACTATTCACAAATGTTCAAATTTAGTGTCATGTTTGGTATTCTCTATTAAATGGCAGTACCGTGTAATACAATGTAAATGCCTCAAATATAGGATCCATGTAAGTTTTTGATTCAAGGAATTTTTTGTTTTCATTTTTTAACCATCATAATTGAAGTAACTCAGTTGAATTTATTTCAAGTAAATAGTAAAATCATGACAAATACATATTTTAGGTTTCAAAGATCCTCAGGGTGTGAAGAACTAAGAATTAAGTGAT
The DNA here is from genome assembly GCA_019095985.1 of Streblospio benedicti. Classification (NCBI taxonomy): domain Eukaryota; kingdom Metazoa; phylum Annelida; class Polychaeta; order Spionida; family Spionidae; genus Streblospio; species Streblospio benedicti. The sequence goes on from CM032669.1 coordinate 8,314,141, forward strand.
GTGCCACTAGTTTTACTGAATAATATTTCTTAACTAATGATCTATTTATCATTTAAGGAGAACCTAGTTGGAGGTCTGGTAGGAATGCCTGAAAGAAATACTGACCTAGATCCTAGAATATTGGATGCACATATTAATTTGTGTACTGCAGGAGCACAAGAAGGTAAATCTTAAACTTTCAAATTGTTATTGAACTAATTTACTAGAATTAGCTTATAAGTTGACTTGGATGCTAGCATTTCGTTAAAAAAGGTGATGAAATGTTATAATTATTTATATTCAGTTTTACTTAGAAGAGGTATACAACAAGGAAATTAATTTTCTTATATGTATTTTTCGAGTGATGAAAATCTTTTCAAGTACATATATTAGGACATATGTTTTCTGTATATGTGGAGATCAATTAAGAAAATAGAAACTGTTTTTGTTATATGCGTCCTTATGTTTTTATAGGTTCATATATATGAATATATTTTACAGTAACAATAGCAAGAGCCATAGAACTGAAGCATAGTGCAAGCATTATTTCATCTCTTGCAAATGAGACTCAGACAGCTATCCTGTTCAAGAATTCAGGTTTGTGCATTCCTACTTTGACAAAATGTAAAATGACATATTAACCGATATATTTCATAATAAACTTAGGTTTGTGCAATGTGCATTCACACCTTAACAGAATTTCGAATGGCATTTTAACCGACATGTTTTATAATAATTCGGCACATTTTCAGATTCGTCTGTGGCTTTCCTAGATCAAGAAAAAGTTGTGAAATGGAGGAAATATATGTTGTTCAAAATTCACATTTATTATGCATATGTAAGTTGATGTTCTTTTGAAATTTGTGATTTTTCTATTTCTCAGTATTTTCAATAAAGAAAAAAAGTTTTTTTTTCTGCTATTTTTCAAAATATAGAACAAAATATCTGAATCATTTTAAGTAAATTCAATTTGTATAATAGATAGAAACTAGAAAAAAAAATGAAAAATACTTAATTTATGTTTCCACAAATTTCACCTTTATCTTCATGATGGCTGTTTTGAGTGAATAATGACTTTCCCTTGCACTGAACCAAGACACACCCTCCCATTTATCTTGTTGATAGAGATCATTCAAGTTGCAGCAAAAACATGCATTGTACCACCAGGCTTCTTTATAAGTAGAAGCACAATTATCCCAAGAACGCATGTGCTGATCATTGTCAAAAGTGCTGAATTTCATACCATTGTGAATACCATTTGAATAACGGCAACTTGACATGGAGTCGCCTGCTTTTTTAAGTATTACACCCATCCCTGGTATACATAACATAACCTTTCCAGTGTGTACCCGGCGATCATAAATACTGGATTTTACATTTAAGCAGATTTCACGCGTATCTTCATGATAGCTGTTTTAAGTGAATAATTATGTCCTTCTGCGGTGTACCAAGCAACACCATACAGTTTCCCTTGTTGAAGGACACCATTCAAATTGCTGCAAAAACATCTATTATGCCACCAGGCTCCATCTTTTGCACAATTGTAAGTAGGTACCATGTCCTGATCATTGTCAAAAGTGCTGAATTTCAAACCATTATGAATGCCATATGAATGAGGGCAACTCATCAGGGAGTCTCCTGCTGTGCTGTTGTCGTTGTAGCCACTGATGGACAGAGCAAAACCAGAGGCTGCATCTCCTACAGAGAAGTGATCATAGCTCGCATAGAACGCCTCCCCCTCAAATGTCTCCACGTAGACATGCAGTTCAGTGGAAACATCCATGTTCGTAAGCTGGTGAATCTTCTCCAAGCCCAGCCAAAAGTTGTGCCTGAAATCGCCAAATCCTTCCACGTATTCTTGCCAGCCTCTAAAGAAGTCTGTTGTACCATCAATTCTTCTTTGAATAATGACCCAGTCTACATCTATAGGAATATGGCTCTGAAAAAATAGAGAACTGGTTAGAAAATGATTTCTAGGAGCAGTTAAACTAAAAAGGCATATTGTATATGTCTATCTGTGTTCAACAGGAAATGAAAAGAGCTTTTCCTTAATAAATACTTATGTCAAACTACTTGTTTGGTTTTGTTCATCGTCTGTAATAACTCTGTATACAGATAGCATTATAGCTTAGATTTGGGTCATTACCATTTTGTTTAGACATGATTTCAGGATGACGGGACAATAGTCTATGACCCACTCACTGGGTCGGTAGCAAGAGGCAGAGTATTTCCTGCGAGTTATGAAGAATTACAAAGTAGTCCAATGTCTCTAGTATTGTCTCATGTTTGCACAATAAATACAGTTATCTTTACTTACATATGCCTTGTGCAGACCTTCCTCGGAGCTGAGGCTTATCTGTGTAGAAGGCAGCCGGCTCTTGGTACATTCTTTATCCTTGTAGAGCGCGGCGTAACATCCTTCTGCCACATGGCAGTGAGCGACACAGTCCAGGAAACTGCCACTCCAAAACTTAGATATCATATGATTCTTAACCAGTGATTTGTTCATGTAAATCATGTTTTTCTTCACCTTCTGGACAGCATCAAACTTAAATACGCCAATGTCATACATGGCATGTGCACCAGCGCACATGAATGCCAGTATTGCTACGTAGGATTCCACTTTGATATTCATCATGGAAAGATATATG
>CM032669.1:8316870-8338530 GCA_019095985.1 Streblospio benedicti
ATGTGTGATACTTTGTAACGTTGGCTCTGACAACATTTGTTAGCTAGTACACACATACAAATAAATAATAAATAATATTGGCATACTTCATTGTACTGACAAATTATCACCTTCCAAGTACATGTATCTAGTATGATATGGAGAAAGAGTGTTTTAAAACAACCTTTAAGACTGAAGGTAAATTTAGATAGGGAAGTTCCACAATATAGAATACTTTGCAATGAGCAAGAAGTCAAGCAGTCAAGAAGTCAAGCAGTCAAGAAGTCAAGCTATTGATTTCTGAGCTTCGATGTAGTATACTTGGCCCAGACAGAGAACTCCCTGTATTAACTCTGACTTGAAGCTCGTATAAGTATACCTCAAGTAAGTCATTGATCGCTGATAATTCACTTAGCATCTAATATACAAAAGCTATGGTATGAAAGATTACTGTCTATGGCAATGGGAACATAATGCTCTCCATGGCACAGATATTCTCACACACTTCAGTAGAACATCCCTAGTAAGACTGCCCAAGGACTGGCGTCAAGTGGTTTAATATAGGGGTGGTCTCTTTAGGGACGTTTGCAATGGTCTTTTTTATGAAGACTTGGGACTGTTATAAATCATCTTATAATAGAGGTGGTGTATTTATAGAGGTGGTCTTGATTTAAGGTTCTAATGTACACATAGCCCAATTGGCAAAGTGGTGGTAATCCCTAGTATTTAAACCCATGTGGGTCTTTATGACATCACACTACTCCACATGACGCTGTCATGGCTGCCGCTGTCTGCTATTTTTGTTAAAAAACCGCTAATTAACAACAATCAGGGCCATTTTGAGGATGAAAAACATATTCGTGCAAAACTACACAGTACCATGAACAATCTCCTGTAGTCAGATGGCGTCCAGCTAGTCAGGTTAAAGAGGAGATAGCCGAACAAAGTCCAAAAATTAGCGTATTAATATATAGGATAAGAGAAATAGCTAATTTACTTGGTTGCAAGAGTTTGAGCCTGTGTCATAGGAAGCCACACGCATATCAAAAACTCAGTCTATAATCAAAGATATCATGAAAAACAGTCAAAATGGTGTTCATAATCTGAGGGAACGGAGATGGTGGTTTGAGAGGTAGATTGGCCACACCATCGCCATGAGAAATAATTCAGACCTGATAAAAAAATAGTTTGTTTATGTTATTGGAATGATATGATGACACTGCTTTTGCTTTTGCTAGGCCTACAACTATCATGGGGATAACATTCTTGCGGGTGACAAATGTGGTGAAGGGATTCGTTGCTTGAGAGAATCAGTTTCAAGTGAGTGATCTAAAGCTCTAGTATATTTCAGCTGTAATCTTCCAATAGCTAACTGATAGTGGTTTAGACCTTTGGAATTTTCAAAATATTTATAATAGTGGGACCTTTCCATGTGGAGACCACCCATGTAAGGACTCCTATTATATATGGACACCTCACTTCACTTTTTCCTTATTAATCATACATGAGATTTAACTAAGTAAGACTTAACTTGGCTTATATGGACACTTTTCCGTTCTCTTGAGGAGTCCATATAAGACAGGTTCAACTGTATGAGGAAGCAATGCATGTTTTTGCAACCTTCTATGATATTAAGATTTTGAAGTGTGATTCAATTTGTACAAATACAATGCTCTGTTGTACGTGTTTGTAGATTATGAGGAAAAGAGTATGCAACAACTAAAGGTCCAGGAACGACTTGCAAGCCTCATGAACATTTGTTTTATCGGAAGTTAGGGCCAGCTATGAGACAAGCACTTGAAAAATGCGAACGATAAAATGGATTTATGTAAGTTTGCTTCATCTTGCGTGTAGACCTTTTGAAATTGGTATTTTCTCAATTTTAACAGTATTGAAGTGAAATATATAGTTCCGTTGATCAGCATACTTTTGTTGTTGAAACGTTTACCATTAATTTGCAAGAACATTTAGAATCGTAATTTTGTTTTATACTGAAATCAAATTATCCTGCTATTATTGAGCAGCAAGAAAAGGAAAATTGACACAATACATTAATCATTTTATACACACTACATTGTATCATGAATATTTTTTCTTTTATGACTATGGCTTCAGGGAGGAAAATTAATAAAAATGAAGTTCTCTTCTATCTTATGTTATCTTATGAAAGTCTTGATAATTGATAATCAATATTATCTCAACAGCTACCATCATAAAGTTCCCCCGGAGTGTCCTGACCTCGCGCTGAAGGCAGCATACGGTCTGGTGGCACCAGAGGCCTATTCACTTCCTGCGGCAAGTCCGTTATGGACTCATGAAATTTAAGGCGCGTTAAAGCTTACAAAAATTATTTCATAAATCATTTAGGACTATGTTATGTTATTGTTAATTTCTTATTAAGAAATTGTAATATATGAAAATGTTATTTTATCTGTATTGACACAGTATTGTATCCACTGCCGGGACTTGAACCTTGGACCACTACCACTGTGTACTGCTGTTTTAAATGCTTGGGGAATAGGTGCCATAGTGATATTTCGAGTTGCGGCAGTGGCTGTGATAGAGCATTATAAACATGGATGAAGAGTCCCTTCGTCAATACTTACTCCAAGTCTTTATATGAATATATATCTATGTATAATTATTTTGTCTGTGATTTATAATTTCATCTATGTTCTCAATAGATGAGGGAGACATCATAATCTAAGGATTATGTAATTGATTGCCGTATTTAATTTTTGTGAAATTATTGTAATTATTTTTCTAATTTAACAAAAGTCAGGCTAGTTGAATTTTATTGTGAAATTCTGTGTTTTAGGAGTTGCATATTATGCCCATTGTCTTGAGCTCCGCATTTATTAAGTGTCGTAATGTTTGTGTATTTGTTCACTTTGTTCTTTATAATAGTAATAGTTCTTAATACAATTTTCAAATTTGATTTTATATATAGATAGAATATTCACAGTGCTTCATTGTATGTGTAATAACCACAAAATCTTCATACATATTTTACAGTACTTCAGATAACAAGAGGTAATAATTCTTTAAATCAATGAAGAACATTTTGAGTGGTTGATAACTAAGTAATTTATTTAATAAACTGAACATTCCATACCTTGGACATTATTATTTCAAGAAATATGTACATGTATAATAAGAAACAATAGATGAAATTAAGTAGTTCCATAGTAAGGGCTAAGATATTATTTAAGCCGTGGAGGTCAAAATATGCAATTGAAAAACCTTATCAAAATACTAAGTCCCTCATCAATTTGTACAACAATATGATCACATGTACATCCTAATGAACAGTTGCAGGATGCCTCCATCAATCATAGAAGAACATGCTCTAAAGGAAATATTAGATTTGGGATATAAGTTTAGAAGAAAATATGCAGAAATCTCAAAACATGTACTTTTATACTGTGCAGTTATTAATTGACATATAGGCGAGAACGTTATGTTTTTCCTCAAAAAAGTGTTCATATTTTAGTTCTTCACACAGTTTTAACCTAAATCGAAAAGCTCAGTTTGCATTATAGGTTCTATAAATCAATACATATCCACCAGACAAAACCTATAGTACTGAGGCTACAACATCTTGCAGGGGCGAGACCATGTCTCATAGATACTAGCAGCTATAAAATTGTTACAAATTTATCTTTTTTGGCCGATTTTTTTGAAATTTTAGATTTGTATACTAGAGAATCTAAGCTTCAATAATATGTATGGATTGCATGGTATCACCAGTTGTTTACAAAAGATATTACGTGATTTCTGTCCTCAAGTGCTAACAGTGACACACAAAACACTCACCATTTCCACCTGCCATCTATATGCAAATGTCAACACTGACAAAAGATGGACATATGTCCTCGAACAATAAATATGCACAATGATGCTCAAAATCATGACTGACAAGTATGCCAATTTGTATGGGTTTATACTTTATAGTTACTGAGAACTACTGTCATTAATCAATAGACATGCAATGTGAAATCTAGACACAAAAACGTGATCCGCAATATGCGGTCTACGTAAACAGCATTACTACGCCACGCGTGTGGCTGAACGTCAACGTGTTGATGTTGTTGTACTTGCGGACAACGTCCAGATGATCAAGAGTATTTAAATCCCCTCCAGCGCACCTGCAAACCCGGCTACCTGACTGTTAACCCATAATTCTTCAATTCCCAGATGCGCGGAACGTGTTGCGCGGTAGAATTAATCAATACCAAAAAGGTCATTGGTATTTCCGGGTAATTCTAGACTAGCCCAACATTAAATATTTAAAGGCAATTTTTGAGTATCAATTATCGTATTCCAAATCCAATTCCAATTATCGTATGGCAGAACAGTGAGAGTACATGTGTGGAAAGTACATATCTGATAGGATTTTGACTGATGATTATGAATCTGTAATTGGATTTCCGTTAGCATGTAAATTGACAAAGTTGTGGCCAAAAGACAAAAATTAATCAAAATTGCATATGACGAATGAGCAAATGTGCAAACTTCATTGTTATGATGAATGCAAGCCTAAAATACATACATTTGTTAAATTTTCCAACATTTATCTATGTGACAGCCAACAATGTTATGTCCAATGCATATTCTGTATGAAATACCATTAAAATATATTGTAAATGGGATTTTAACATACGCCGGAAGTACCCATGGACTTTTGTTTCTCAAAAGTAAATACTTTTAGACCAGTGCGCATGTTTTCTGCGCAACTGGGAATTCATAAATATGCAAGCCTTTTCGTTGATTTCAGTGAAAAACACACCTCCATGAAGAAGGCCGTTTTGACAGTTTTAGGTTGAAAGCAATAACTTTTCTGGAGCCTGCATAAATGGTTATTTCCTCACATACCATATTCTCTTGCGTAAAGGCACATGTGCCTATAACTGAAAAAATCGCTATTTGGGTGTCTCCCTGAGGTCATGTTTGATCTCTGATATAGGCCCATGAGCCTTAATATGATCATGACGCGCACCCCACCTATAACCGGCGTATAATGTATGTCATAACATACATATTTCGACAAAGACAACAAACTCGCATCGTACACATCGGCACTCATTATCGATCAGACGTGTGCATTTTGATACGTTTCTGAGTGTCAAACACATTCTCGTGGCATTTGTCAATTGTCGTTCTCAAATATTGGAATGTACAATCCATTAGCAACATAATCCTGAAACTCTATTACAAAGGCTTGTCAGAAAATCAAAATAACTTACTTATTTATGATGAAAAAATGTATGACGGTTCCGTTTCAGTGCAAATGCGCATTAGTAGTTTAAATGTCCCGCGCATATTGTGAAATTGAAAACGAAATTAGATCTATATGCGTTGTGAAATCGAAAAGGAAATTATTCAATGTTTGCTTATCACGGCTTTTCCACGGGCAATTTAAGATTTAAAAAAGTTACAATTTTGTCTTGAAACATGCTCTTAGTCTCTGTTATAGGCCCGTGGGTCTTAAAACAAATATGGCGCACTCCCAATGTTAGGCCCATGCGCCTTTATACAGGAGGATCGGTTAATTCTTAGTGTAATCCGAATCGCATAGGCTTTCTTATTTTAAGCACATGGTAACAATATAGTATTGTGGATTTATATGTCTAGAATATTTTCCTAACATCCATCTTTTCCCATCACCGCTTAGGTACAAATATGTCTGCACCGTTTGAATAAAAGGTCATTCACCTAATTTATCTCACATTTTTTAGATCCTTCTTTATTTACTGCTTCCTTGCAACTGTCAATGCAAAAATGGAGTGCCCATATTGTGACAAGTTTATCCATCGAGATGTGCTCGTTGAACACCAGCAAAAGATTCATTTCTCTAAGGGCGTTGATGTGAACGGTGAGTTTCTATGCAAATTAATTTAAATCCTGTGACAATAAGACACAATGTTCCCACGCCAAAAGGAAAACCTGGATTATTTGATCTATACTTTTAAGTCTTGTAAAATAATGCAATAAATCAAGTATTTATATCAGTTTAGTCTATCCCTGTTTGTATTTATCAGCCCATTCAAAGAAACTCATAATGCTTTGTTGAATTGATGGTTATGATATTTTGACGATGATACTACATTTGTTTAACAAATATTTTATGTCCAAATTGATGCCATTTGTTTTCTTTCGTCGCGTCATTGTTAACTAAATTAATCCTATTGTTCATTTGAAAAATATATATGCATGATGCTTACGTCTCAGTGCGCATGCTCAGTAGTTCAAATGTTCAGCCGTAGTTGGCGCCAATGATTCTTAAATTATTCGTCTTACTAATTGTTCAAGTAAACCATTTGAAAACATTTATATGTCATAATAATTACTGTCTTACTGTTGTTCTGGTTCCCTAATTGAAAATTGTTGTAAATGAAAAGAAAAGACTGACTTCAAAGTTTTATTCATACAGACTGTTCATTAATGGGCTGTATATCAACAGCCTATATTGTGTAGACAAATTCGTGCAAAAGCAAAAAACCAAAGATCAAATTGTTCAGTAAAATGAGTCCAGTAAAATATAAAAGATCCTAAATTAGAATTAAATTTAAACGCCTTAAGGGAAACTAAAGTATGGCACAGTATAGTAATTGTAACCTATTAGTGTTCCAATTAATATATTAATAAATTTTGAAGAAAATGGTACAAGTTTTAGTACTTGTCAAGGCCAAAAGTGGCTTTTAATGTTGTCATATTTTGAATAGCTCTGGTTTGTATATGGTGTTCTATTTAGTACTATCATGGTAATGTAAGCATTAACAAATTTGAAAAGGAGTCTGTTGACTTGAAACATGTAAAATAAAGAAAGGTAAATGAAAAGTTTGGTTTTTTTTGGAATAAGTGAACAGCAGAGAAAGATAAGACAAGGTAACATAAAACTGTGATTGTTCCCTAATGTGCCAATGAAATTGTAAATTGAAAGCCTCAAATAATCTTGCATACTTTTATTCAGTACAGACTGCATCATTAATGAAAATTCTTCAACATTCAGGTGTGGTGGTGCCTATGTGTAGGAAGTCTTCGTGCAAAACAACCAAAGATCGACATGGTCATTTTCATTGCCCGTGCAAAGTGGAACCAATTTTGGTCAAGCAAAATTTCATGGGTCATCTACGATCCTCATTCCACATCACCTGGGAGGCCAAACAGAGGCTAAACACAGAGCGTGGAGAGTGGTGAAAATCCACTTAACAACCAGAGTGATTTTGGACAAATTGTGCAGATAAAGACCCTCAACCAGAGAGTGATTGTTTTCCAAATATGGAAGATGATCACCAGCAAGGCCATTTAGATGGACCTATCCCTGAAGTTCCTGAGTTTGGAAATGCAACCAGTAAACCAGAACATGATGATCAGAGTACTGCTTCTGCTCAAGTAGTTCACGAGTCGCGTATGACCTACAAAGGTCTGAACGCTGAATGCAGTGAGTGCAATAATCTTCTCTTAAAGAGAAATTTGAATCGGCATAAAAGGGAAGTACACAAGAGCATGTTGCCCCCAAATGTTCTTCCATCTGTCCTGTTAGACAAGACCACAGGGTTGTATTTGGTGTGCCGCTCAAAATTTGGAAAACACAATCCGATTCACGTAATTTCAAAGGTTACTGATGGTGGTTTCAAAACATTCTGTGAAGACGAAACCTGCGTTAACGCTCAGGGTGCCAGCGCTCGTGGGGGGAGGACAACTATATGTGTGTGCATATCAGAAGCACGCAATTCACCCGAGATGTGGCCCCGGTTTGCAGCGTATCACCCTTTGTGTTGCAGAAAAACTTGTGACTGCAACCACAATTGACGAGATCAAAAACTTTATGGTTGTAACACAGGAGTCTGGACATGTACCAACATATCTACGGAAAACGGATAATGATAATATTTTTGTCAGTGTTTTCGATAATATCAGTAGTATATGACTGTGGAAGAGTGATTGTGAAATGTGATCCAAACAGTGGCATGTACACGTACATTGCCCATCAAATGTCAATTGCATGCACAAGAAATTGGCTATGGTTTCAATTATTGAGTTACATCCGGGCATTTTGAAAAGTAGCTCACCCAATAGCCCCATCAACACAACCACGTCCTCTGATAATAGTGGAAACAAAGAAGTACAAAGCGAAGTACACGCCAGTGCCCATTACGGGTTCAAAATTGCAACTAGCGTATCACCTCCTCCGGATTTGTGTGTGATATGTATGTAAATCGCCAAGTGATTTAACACTCAGCAACAACCGGGGGATAATTTATGACATCAACTGGTGTCATAAAGGTAAATATCATTTCAGAATGTTCCATTTTTTTTCTTCATTGTTCTGAGAACTTTTTAGTGTTTGTTTTTTGTTTATTATAGTGACATGGTACTGTACATATATAAGATATTATTCAAATAAAACAGAATACAAAATACCCAGCCCTTCAAGGGTTTATCAGTTTATGGCAAAAATACAGATACAAAAAAAGTGAAATATGAGAATATATTATCCAAACAATTTATCATTTTGGATGTTCCAAGCAATTTGAAAAGTAAGACAGAACTTTCCATTTTTCATGAATTAAAAAGGTCAGTATCTCTAAGTCAGAGGAATTACCAAGTGGACTATGGAAGACAAAATGAAGTTCATTTTCTATTTCGTTCATGTTACACAATTGACCGATTTTTTCAGCTTCGCCTAATTTAGAAAATCTATAGACTATTCTAAGTTTCAGAATTCCGAATCTGAAGTGAGCAAGAAGAGATCTGTTATGTCTGTCCATCTAGTATTTTACATATGGTTCAGTTTCACAATTAAAGTTCAGAGACTTGTAAATTCTTAATTGAGGTTCATTTGCACTATAATTTATACAAAAAAGTATTTAGAATATCGTTAAATTTCTAAATTAGTACAAATTAGATGGACTGTGTCAATTCTCACAGTGCGACATCTTTCCGAATTCATTGGTTCGTTAGAACCCCTTCAATACAGCCCTAAGATTACCAGTGGTGCAACACATTCTCTTGGTATAAAAATGATGAAGTTGCGATTGAAAATCTAGTACTAACAATTGAACGGCAACATAATATTTTAATGGCGCCGTTACAAAACAAATTTGTAGTTTCCATGACGATGCAATTGGAGGATGAATATTCATTAGCTTACTTAGTGCTTATGATTTAGCACTCGCTGGAGGCAAGGTACCATATATCATTGAGGAATATGATATATGTTAACTTGCTGGGGCAGGATTACCGTGCGAAAGCGACTACCCCAACTCTAGAAATGAGTACCGTTAGTCTGCCCAAAATGGACTTGTCATCATTGCTCAATTTCGAATAGGAACTCGCCTAATCTGTTTATTGTATGTATCTTGTATCTGCTAATGTCAGGATATAAAATGACACAATTTTACATTTTATTATATTCAATGAATATAGCATGTAATTTAAATGTCTAACGAAAGGTTTGTGACAAATTTTGTTTAAAAACAGCCATGTGAGTAAGGGTATCGTAAATTAGTTTCCATGACAACCATACCATTTCTTTGTTTTTATTTTATTTTAAAAGTGTACTTGTCTATGATCGCAAATGCCGCACAAAGAGGAAACTGAAGGAGTCCACAACTTTGACAATGTCAACCTGTTGACTTTTGATCTCATGTACCACCTTCACTGGGATTCAGGTTAGTTTGTCCGATGGAGTACAGTGTTCAGTCTAGACTGCCAGCTTTGTCCGCTAACAATATCAAATGCGCACTTCCGATCATATTATGGGGCCGTCAGGTGCACTCTGAACATTTCGCCATATCCTGTTGAGCAAACCTCCAGTTCAATTTTTTTTCTTTCTTTTATTTGGGCCCCCTCATTTTTAAAATTGCCCCGTCTTTGAAGGTCAATGGGCCCATAGGGCGCCCTCCAGTGCTAAACTAGATTGAACATTGTGATTATGGTTAGGCGTTTTTGTGTTAGCCATAAAATAATTATATTGTTATTGACAAAAATTAACAAACACAACTGTATTACAATTGTCGACGACTAGCCGAGAAATAGACAGTTAACCTGTGCCTACTTAGTATTGGTCCTAAGTATTAAAAAACTAGCACATAAATTAAAATTTGTATGAAAATTTAATTGCATTAATATTTATGAAATCCAAGTTAAGACATATCTTCAGAAGTTGCAATCTATTCTTGTGAATTTCAGAATCATGTTGCCGCTTAAGTTGAGAAACGGTGTCGACTATCCAAAGAATATTTACGACATGTATCTGGACTTTGAAGCAATGACCGACCATGCATATGATTTTTCTTGTATACTTTGCGGTTATTCACCATCATTGCTGGTTATTGATGGTCACTGGAAATCATCCTACAAGGTCAATGGTACTTATTCCTTTATTAATCCGTCGTCTTTATTATGTGTATCAGGTATCCACTTTTTGGTTGAACGGTCAGTTTATTTTAATTTAAAAACATCCATAAAACGAAACGTTAATCAAGACAGAATTCAAATCCATTATATATATTACTTAATTTCAGAGGTCTTTATGTCAAAAGTGTGATTATCAAATTGATTATTTCAATGGATTATTTATGGTGATTAAAATATGTCGTTTGATATTCATTTTATTATAAAAATTTAGTTGGTACAAATTTTTAACTTCAGTTTCTGATTTAACATCTGACGCCACCAAGTATGATGTTGAGAGCAAAGTTCCCATGGCCGAATGGTGGAAGAACATCGAATCCAAAATCCTACTCACACCGTTTCAACATGGTATGATTTTCACTACAAATTGCAACGTCATAAATATTATGGTGAGGAATATCGGACCATCATTGTCCTCTCACTTAATTTTAAAGCCCAATTTACCGATGCAGGTGAGCGATATAGGACTCTCATGGTCCTCTAGTAAAATTAAATGGAAATACGTTTATTTGTTTGCAGGTACTATGGCAGATAAACTTCTACCGTCATACACATGGCGTCCGTAGGAGATATGGTGTTAAATACTGAACACCTGAAATATACTTCTTCTGGAAGGGAAGAAGATATTGACACCAAAGATTTGACCGAAGAATATCTCTACCATCTGGCTAATCATGGCATTGTGAGTTTTTTTTATTGAAACTACCCTTCCATGTAAATAATAATTTGCATATAAAATGGTCTCGATTGTGAAAATATATTGATTCACTTATGATGCCACTTAGAGCACCTCGCACAGGGCCCGTAGGTCACACACATCCGATATGTTTTTTTGAAAAAAAATATAGCATCCAAACAAGTACCAAATAATATTACTACCTTGAACACGATAATTTTCCCGGTGCCAAAGTGTAAAAAGAAAATTTCTAGTAAGAATAAACATAAATAAACATGTTCAAATCACATATAATCGCTACCTACGGATGTGTGTGAATACTTTATTTCAGAACAAAATGCACCATAGATCATGTAATTTTACTGAATTATAAAAGTAGTATATATCTTACGAAAATATAAGCAAGTACAGTACTGGCAGCGTCAAAAGGACACAGAAGCGAAACGAAACTGGAAGAATCACCATAAAACGTAACAATTGGGAACATTCCGTTCGAAAGTTTACGATCTTGATGGTTTCTTGGAAGTGTAACATTGCCGAGACTGACGAAACTTCCGATTGTCGAAATAAATAGAAAAACGTAAAAGCCAAAACAATATTTCTGGGACTTCTCACCTACAGTACTCACAGTGTCAAAAGGACACAGAAAAAATACGAAATTGGAGGAATCGGCATAACAAAACGTAACAAATCGAAACATTTCGTATTAACACTTTCAATTTGTGTTCTATCTACACGTACACAGTTATGAATTATGGTATCTTACAGGACTTATCAAATATACTTTGTATATAAAATCAATGCACTTAAAATCAAGTAATAATGGACACTTTTATTAGTACAAGCTATGCGTTCTGTAACTCTATTTGAATATGTTTTAAAAAAAGGGTGTACTCCTTGTTTATCACCTGAATTCATTTATATGTATCATAGATATTTCATTATTGTACATAAATCTATGTATTCATTCATTTCATAACGTCTATACTGTATAACCATCCATTTTATAGAGTTTTGTGTGTCTGTATGGTAGAATTTTTGTAATTTATTTTGGTTATTAAACCTTGACCAAAATGCACATTTTGTCTGTAGAGCCAATTTGTGTTTTTTTTTTTTAGCTGAAAGAGGCACACTTAAAAACAGCACCAATTTCATCATTTTGTATAATCCTTAAAGAGGGCTCATTTGGTGAAGGGCTCAATAAAGATATCTGTCAAGACTGCAACGGGGAACTTGCTGACAAGACAGATTTCAACAGAAATTTTTGGTTTTAAAATTTTTTTTATTTATTTATAATTGAAAAATTTTACCCTTTACAAATGTTTTCACCTGGTTAATTTTAAGTTTTCCATGTTAAACAGTTACCTTTGCAACAGCTATTAAAAGGTTTGAACCAATATTGCGACAAATCTGTTACAGTTTTTGTGAATCTGTTATATTTTTTTTTTCAAATTAACAAATGGAATTTTTTTTTTTATTTATTTGCCAACACAGTGTCGTGGGCACATGAAATTCTAAGTAAAGGGCACATCAAACCTTGAAACTCTTATCCAGATGGGCATATCGTTTAAAAAGTACCAGTTTTGTTAAGAGTAACTCGACCATCATCTTAAAAACATTTGTTGTTATTCGTTTTATTAAAAATTGAAAAATCCTGTCTAAACAAATGTTTTTTTTTTAAGCTGAAAGGTTGAACTATTAAACAAGATTTTTTTTTTAACAGGTCCAATGAAAAGCGGTTGAACTTGAACTTGCATTCCACACAGGGCATATAAAAATGAGATCAGGCCGAGAAACCCAAACTTTTGTTTGAATTTAAAATGTCAAAACGTGCCGAGCTTTTTTTTCATACCGGTTAAAAAAATGCTTAGTGTTGAACGCCCTGTAATTGCATTAAAAGATTTTTTGTTGGTGTGTTTTGCACATCTACAAAACGTTCAAATCTAATTAACATGCAGGTTTTTTTTTTTTCTTGAGACAATACACCTTGTTTTTTGCCAACGGGAAAGTTTGGCTTGAAAACAGCCAGGTCATTTGGTGCTTCAGTCACCTGTGGATTGTCCATATCGCCTATTCTTGCAAGCACTAAAGCGATGCCAGCTGACATAGGAACTTATGAAGGTTTTGCCGACCCAGAACAGTCCGATAACATGGACCTGGCTAATAGTTTCGATTGATTTTTTTTAGCTTGAAGAATTCAGACCAGTTGTCCAAGATGGGCAACAAGTACCTTCCAATAGAAGGTTTAGTTTGAAGCGATACATTCCACCTGTGTAATATGCGAAATGAGAAAGAACTTTTGAGAAACCCAAAACTTGTGTTTGAATTAAAAAATGTCAACACTCAAGCTGCCGAGCAGACTTTTTCATACTGGCACAATAATGCTTACTTTTGAATGCCCAGACACCTCTGCATTACGTTTTCTGTGCAGATTAATTGCACATCTACAAAAACGTTCAAACTAACAACCGCAGTATTGAGGATCTTCAGAAGTCCCTTGCAGGAGACAACTACACTTTATTTTTTGGCCAGCGGGCAAATGACAGCAAGCAAAATTTCTGGTCTACAGCAAACCGGGTCAGAGCTTCAGACAGGACCGGGCACAGTGATCAGTCAAGTGAGACCCGTCCACATCAACCCATGGAGAATTCTGATACGGATACCGCTGAAGAGGAAGTTGAGGACGTAGGTGCTGGTCGACGGTATGCAGAATCGGAAACAACCCGAGCTGCTCAACCATCTGCAGTGTTGGGCTATTGTGGCCTTGTGAACCGTGGGAACCATTGCTGGTTTAACTCTACTTTGCAAGGCCTTCGTTACAGTCTAGCAGGTTTGTTCAAGTGTTCAAATTTGAATATTTGAGCCATATTTGTTGAGAAGTTTTTGTCATAATTTTGTATCCCAAATTTACGCTATTTGAAAATACAAATACTTGCAAGAAAAAATCATCTCATTGTTTGCTTCAGTTAGTTTAGCTAAAGTTAATTAATTTTGAAAAATAACCTTTCGTTGTGCATTGTGATGTACGTATTTTATCATTGCTTAGATTACATTTAAAATCTTTAACCGAAAAGTAATAGTTATTGCACCTGTTTCTCTTTTTCATTGAAAAGTAAAGTAATAAAATTATAGTAATAAAAGTAATATTATTTGAAAATGGTTATTTATATTAATTCCACAATTATGTATATTTATTTCAAGCAAGCGTTGAATCAAGCCATATTGTAATTTTCCAGATGACATGATGAATTGTTCATCAAATCCCTCTGATTGGTTCACTTCTTTGTGTGACTTGCTGAAGCGAATGATTTGGTACCTGAAGGATCTCGAGTGGACCCTGGTAATGCCCTGGTATGTAGTATGAATTATTCATTGCGTTCTTGTCTCTACTCTTTAGTTTTTCTGAATACAATACAATTATCATTTTAACCTCTTTCCATTCCATGCAACTAATGAGTAATATATAGCGTTGCTTATAATGACTAATACTGCATTCAGGTGGCCATTTGCCGTTCTCATCCAAGCTTCAATGCCACTCGTCAACATGATGCGGCCGAATGTGTGCAAAGCATCATCTTTCACCTATTTAATTTGAACGCCCTAGATGTGTGCCAAGTGGTATGGCAGACGAATTGTTTCGGACCAGTTTGTACTACAAGACAGCTGGTAAAAATTATTTGTTAATGCGATTTCATCACACCATTTGAATAATTATTTCTGTTTGCTTTCATCCCACTATGAATCACATTTTTGTGCTGTTTGCAAAACAATTTTGGAATATGGTTTATTTGTCCTTAAATTTGAAAATTCTTGCATCACTATAAGTACTAGTACAAGTACATTGTTATTATACCCTTTTTTACCCTTCCACGGCTGTGTACGTGAAATGAAATTCCACTTAGGCATTGGAGGCGCGCTAGAGGGAAGATAAAAGTACGCATTTCTTCCGGAAAAGTCCCGACTTCAAAACATCTTTTCACACAAACTCTTGTGGTCTTCAAACCATGAGGATGTGCGAGATCGACAAGAGTATGAACAACACATACCGATGTAAATTTGGTGGCAAATATGTGTAATATTAATATTTGATTATCGAACTTTTACACAACTATGAGGTATGAGGCAACACCAAAGTTATTTGAATTTGGGCCCTCTGCTAATCAAAGTGTGCTTTCCACAAGGCCATATATGGTCCATTTTTTACATTTGCTGCAATATTTTTAATATGGCTGGAACTAAAACATTAAAACTTGGTCCAATGTTAACATATCTAGAGGTTGTCACGTGTATTTAAATCTCCCCGGACGAAGTCCGTAGGGGGATTTCTTGCTTTCCTTCTGTCCGTGCGTGCGTCCGTGCGTCCAAAATAAACAGGCTGATAACTCGAAGACTACTTGAGCTATTGATTTGCAAATTGAATTGAATATGTCTTGTTTGAGGAAAAAAGTACCTCTCTAAAAAATTTTGTTTGTACTTTGGCCTACTGTATTTAGGGTGTTCTCGACGACTACTTGTCAATTTCGGCACTTTGCCAATTTAAGTGTGATTTGTAATTTTAAGGCAATTTTAGGTCACTTTCTATTATTTTCTTCAATAGTTTTAATACAGCTTGAACCATGAACACGATATCTGATACACTGCTTACATATGTAATGACTCTTATAAGTGTTCAAATTTGGCCCTTTGCAAATTCAAGTGTGCCTTCCAGAAGACCTTTATTTATCAATTTTGTCAATTCACGTAGTATTTTCAATGCAGCCTGAAGTGTGACCTCCTCATTTTATACAATGTTTATGCGAGTAGGGAACATCGCCATGTTGAACTTTGGACATTTACCAAGTAGTTGGTAAGTGGTCAGAGTGCACACCGTTGGTAGAAGAACATTGACTTGTGCGAAGTATAGATGTTTAATCTAACTTTGTTTATACGTAATATTTTCAATTGTCTATGAGTCAACGTTGTTCTAGCAACACTTTGCTCTCTGAGCACTTTTGATGTAGTGTTTTACAGTAACTTTTCAATGAAAATGTTTATGTCATCAGATTTCACATTCATTGGCTGAACCCATGACTGTACTTGCTGCTCCTCTTGAGGGCTCCAGCGTACAGACTTGCATTGATTTTATGCTTCATAATGAAGAAAGTGTGTATCGAAGGTGAGTTTATATAACACGTTTCTTTTAAGTCTTTTCACTCAGGATTTTACATTACAACTACTAATGGCATTACTTCCCAGTAAACAACTTTGATACTATATATCTGTGAAACATGCAACCCATCTTGTGCTACAAAATTACCTTGAAGCCCTGTAATCATTTTGGTTGAAACTGTTCGAAAGAGTTCATTGTTAATGAATGCGTTAAGATTCGAAGATATGTATTTTCACGATGTCAACACTGTGTTGTACTAATTGCATACATCTGTGTGTTTTGCGTATAAACGTTATTGTAGGTGTGAAGTGTGTGAGGAAGAGGTTTTGTGTGGAAGACGACTCCATTTGTCTTCACTGCCTCCAGAGATTCGTCATGGAAGCAAATGTGGCAAGAAAGAACAACAAGGAAATCATATTAGACCGGTGATAATCTCTTTCTTAATTAAAAAAAAAGTTTCAAACCCAACATAGCCACACAGGTGGAAGTTATGTTAATGACAAATACCAGCTCCCCCATTGTGTCAATTTTATATTGAAAACTTTTATAGTAATGACAAATGTAAATATTTTTTTAACATTAATAATTTTGCAATTCATTCTATTCATTGTAACTTACGATAATAATTTTGCAATCAACATGCAGGATATTGTCATGTAAAACTATAAATAAACTATATAACACTATATATAGAATATATAAAATTTATTTATAAACATAACTGTACAATTGCGGAAAAAAGATTGAGAATTCAATTGAAGGTGTCATTATTGGTAAATGATCCAACCATCTAGGCAAGCACCATGTTATATTTGCCAAGCTGTACGGATGACATGTAAATTGTCAACTTTTTTATACCTTGATATTAAATGTAGCTATTGTGTTTACAGAAGTTTGGCCATAAGCACGTCACAAGAACTGCTTGAAATTAACACGGTTACCGCAACTTATGAATTGTTTGCTGTTCAGGTATGTATTGTAGCATGATATTACGACATTAAATTTGTCTTTTTTACTGGTAAATCACTGGGGGATTAATTAAAACCATCAAAATGAAATTGATCCTCTATGTATCCTTAAGTACATCATAAATGTATAATGGTGAAATTGATAAACTAGACATTTTTCTCTACATATAAACATAGCTTTGTTTCTGGTTTGTGCTTGAAATATTTTATCGAGGCTGTTTTTATTCATCAGCTTGTGAGTTTATTAATGATGTCACTGAAATCTTCGTTTTTTCATCAGAGAGTTTAGGTCTTTTCCTACAAAATGGTCAATAACGCTATTAGGTCTATATCCATGCGGTTGCAGCCAATGGTGTGCCCCCAATTAGCGTTGATCAAATAGCTGCAAGTATTTGCGAAGTTATACTATTGCGTATTAAATGTTAGCATCAGACCTATATCCACGTGCATGTCTGGGTAACGTAAACAAACCAAATGCGAAATGGATTTCTGGATCATAAAATGTACATAGCATAATCATGCATGCATGTTAATAGAATAGCTGAATCCTGGTACCAATAAGGTGATTTTTTGTGTACTGTTGATCGTTTTTCACCTCTACAAATAACGTGCTTTCGAGGTTAACGCGGTTCCTAGTTACTGGACCCAAACGTCCACATAATATCGAGGGTTAAATGTACTTCAGTATCCTTTTCAATATTTGGTATGATCTGTTAAAAAATAAGTATGGTTAAAATTACCCTGGAAATTGATTTTGACACCCTGGAAAAAGTGTACTTTTTTAGATCAGAATACCTCTGCAAAACCCTGAAAAACTATGTATTTGGGAGTGTGCTAAATGTGATAAAAGGTTCTTCATTTTCCATCAATGTCATCTGTTTGATATATAGTTTGAAACGTTCTTACGATGCTATTGATGAAATATTGCATTCATGTGTATACCCGTGCCATTTTTTTAGTGTCATACTCGAAATCAACTTCAAAGTGGACATTGTATGTTAACCCTCTTGTTCTTATCTGTAGTTAAGATTACTTAAGTAATTGTGGTTGCATAACCTTGTTCAACATTTACTTTGTTCACTTAATTAAGCATCATTTTTCAGCTCACTTGCTGCGAAACAGCAGGGGAGCTATTGTGATCACTTTTGGTCCATCGTTGGTCAGTATGTTTGTCCGTGCGTCCACAATTCATATTTTCAAAATAAATCCTTCATTTTTCATTTGATTTATACCAAACTTGCACACAACTTATTTGTAATTAGTATCAATGTTTTCAAAATATATGTCGGGGATATTGTGAGAAAAAAGTTGAATTAATCATAAATTTTTGTGACTATGAATCATCTGAAATGATAATAATGTTGATGAATGGGATGCCATCATAGCCTGCGAAAGCCTTCAAATGTGCATGCTATCATAGCATGCGACAGCCTGCAAATCAGCATGCTATTATAGCACGCGACAGCCTGCAGGAATGAAGGCCTTCAATACCTCATTTGCATAATTCGCGTGATATACGTGATATACGCGTGATATACATGCTAGTCCATTCTTTCAGTGTTACTAGTAAATTTGTATGCAATGGTATGCGAAGTTAAGACGCATGTAAACATGCTTTATGGTTACAATATTAAAGTGGAGTAAGTGGAGTACTGTTTGTCCTTGTGAATGTCTTCTTGCTGTTGCCATTGTTAAAATACAGTAGTTGAAATTTTTTTAATCCATACTTGCAGCCATATTTATTAAATCCATCAATTGTTACAGATTACGCACTCATACCGGATGGAGACTTTGTCTATTTGTGCAACGATGACAAATGCAGAGTGTCACCAGCCAAAATCCTGAACACAGACTTAGTTCGAGGGTACAAGCTATTTCTTTCTATTAGCACACTAATATTATCACCGCTGACAGACTGCTTGTGTAATCAACGAATGGATGTTGTTTTTGTTGAGTTCCATTATTCATGTTAATGAAGATAAGTGTTATAGTACTGTTTGTGACCTTGATTTCTTACAGTGGCAAGGCTTTTGCTCTTTTTTCAAGATCATTGACAGGCCAAATGAAAAACCTTCACTCGGTCACATGACCACCTGTATATCCGAGATCATGTGACATCAGACATGCGTACAGGGGGGAGAGAGGGGGGGGGGGAGGTCATAGCCAGTGTCACAGTTCATCTGTGGTCTGCGTATCAAGACGGTACTGCGAGACCATGGGTATGAATTGAGGATATTCAAGTTGCCCAAACCGAAGAAGACCAAAGTGGAAGCCTCCAGTGACGTCAAAGCCAAGATGCCATTGGGGCTACCGTACAGAAAAACTAACTGGTGTGTTTAGTGAACATGGATCCAGCAGTTTCCATAAACAGTTTGAAACACCATTACATTCATGGTTTCCCCCCAAAGCCAAGTCTCCAGATTGTGCAAAGTGCGATGTGATTTATTATGTGACGGGCCCTGAGTGACAACAGACCTATATTGGCAAAACAGGAAGAACAATGAACACCAGAGTAAAAGAACAGTTAAACCCAAAATGTACACAAACTGCATTAGTTGATCTTAGTGAGACAGGACACAAGATTCAATCATTGACTTAAAAGTACTAGCATCTGACGGTGTGCAGGAAGATCGGTTAAGCTCTGCAGATTCTTAAGCGCAGACACCAGATGAACCGTGACACTGGCTACGACCTCCGACCATGTACAGGCGGTCATGTGACCAAGTGAAGGTTTCTCATTTTGCATGTCAAAGATCTTAAGAGAAGAGCAAAAGCCTTGCCATGTTAAGAAATCAAGGTTTCAAACAGTATCAACCTTATCTTGATAATAGTTGTTTAATATAATTTTTTAATGGTATAAAACCTTATGGTGTATAATTTGTTCATTGTAATGCTTCAGTGCTTATTTATTGTGATTTCAGACAAGTTATATTCTTTATTACAAGAAAGTTCAACAGCTGTCTTTGAGAAGTGTCGCGCAGTTCAAAATGATGATGTCAGAAACCAGAGCGACTATCCAAGTGAAGGTGAAGATAATGCGGGACCTTAACCAATATAAAAAAATAACATTTCCTTTTCGGTGGCAACAAACACACATGTGCTGTAGTGACGTAAACAAGAAAACGTCTGATGTGTACAATATTTTGGAACAATTGGAAGCCAATTTTGCTAATAGCGTATAACATATCCGTTGTGATTGAGTTTGCACAGTACTTAATCTACCAGTAGTAAAGACGGGAAAGTTAAAACCCCAGGAAACTGTTATTACCACCTCCAAAAAGTGTCCAGTATGTGATACGATTATAAATATGAAATGACTTTTAATTCATAACTAACAAATTATTGAAACATTTAAGTACAGAAATATAACGTCCAAAACGATGACGTTTTTGTGCTTTATGTATGGGCACATGGGCAGATGTGTAGGGGCACGTGACAATATTCGCAAATCGGGGGTCTTGAGAATAGATTTAAAAGTGCATATTTTAACTAGCCATCTGTCAATGTACTTTGCCAAAAACCCATTGGCTGATTATAAGCATCGAGTGAATAGGCATTCACAATAACATACTGTAAAACTAGAAATGTTTGCGCACAATTTACTTTGCAAATTTCATGGGCAGGTGGAATACTACAAAAACGCTAACTTAAATAGTCAGCAAACACTAATAGCCTAGGTAAAGTAGATCCATGATAGACCAAAATCGCAAAATTATATAGCCACAAAATAATCTATTTATGAAAATCGCAAAATTTAATAGCCACGAAATTTTCTAGTTTTACAATACTTGAAATTGAAAATGATTGATTATATAGATACTTTTTCAATCACACCAACTGTATACATATACCGTAGATGAACATAATCAATCAAATCAATCAATCAAATCCTAAATTTATTTTAAACAGGCCCTAATTATTCCTCATTCAGAGGGTGTGGCCTGGCTGCCCGGTCTGGATCTCAACCGTCCCCTCCCAAGCCTTTCGGTCATTTGGATCTACCAAACTCATGCCCAAACTTGCACGATCTTTCTGCAAGACTGCATCCCAAGTCTGTTTCGGTCTTCCCTTTCCTTTTCTTCCTTCTATCTCAAGCTTTCTTACTTGGCTAATCCAGCCAGAACTGCGCTCAACATGGCCTAGCCATACATAATGGTTTTAAGAATGTTTGCTAAAACCTGCTGAGACTTCAATAATAAAGTTACATTACATCTTTCATATGCAGTAGCTGAATTCCCTGAACAAGCAGCTACATGTTACTTTGTTTCTGCAGAGAAAGACGGCGGCTTGCCAGACGAACCGGATGGTTCTGAGCATCAACCTGAAGGTTCCACATTTTTTTCATACGTTTGAGCTCATTTTTTCTAAACATAACAATTGTAATAATGATTTCGCAAAGAAGTGAGCTCAGCAAAACCAACCTAGTATTATTTCAATGCAACTGAACATGTCGATAATACAACTGC
>CM032669.1:8342772-8379566 GCA_019095985.1 Streblospio benedicti
TTTCCATATTCTGACAGGAATATTACCCTTTGAATGTATTATTGATCAGAAATCTAAAACTTTTCTTCATGCACTCATTAAGGAAGAGGGAAGCACCAGAAATATTATCAGAGACACAATATGGTGTGAAAAAGGAATCATCTAAATAGTTGGATAATATACATTAAGAAAATTCTCCAAAAATATTCATTGCCATGTATCTCTGACATCCTAGACTGCACCCCCCACAAAAGTACAATGGAAACGTACAGTTAAAAAAAAGCGATTGTCAAGAATGTGACTGAACATTTGAAGGAGGAAGCTGCCTCAAAATCCACTCTGAGATATCTCTAAACCCCACATTTAACATGAATGAAACTCACCATGCTGTGGCACAACCGAACAATCAAGAGAGGTTACCAGATCCAATATTAGGATACACACTCTCTAACTGGTACCTATACTTTCCAATCTTCTCAACAGACATACCACTGAGGTGATCGAGGCGATTGACGTGTGACTTAGGATAATTGAAACGTTCGAAACAACCGAGACACAAATAACAATGACCGCCCCCGACATTCCATGGTCCGCTGTGTCGACGGCTCGATGTGTCTGAGGCAGGAGCAAATCTGTGACGGTGTTTTTGATTGCATTGACTTGTCTGATGAACAATGCCACGCTGATAAAGATGAACATGACATTGACGTAGAAATACGTGCATTCCAATGCACAGGCTTAATTTGCCCACGTAACCAACGGTGTGTCCCAAAGAGTAGAATCAACGATGGGATAGCAGACTGCCCCGATGAATCGGACGAAGAAACGTACGTATACAGGCACAACCTGAAGGGGGACCAGTGGTCTGCACCTAGCCCGTGTGAGGATGGATTCCAGCCGTGTGGTGACTCGGTCGAGCAGTGCTTCAACGGCAGCAGCGAGCGGTGTCTGTTCAGCACTGACCTCGGCCACCGGATGAGGTTCTGTAGACTGTACGCTAGTCATCTGCGTGACTGCGCCAACCACGCATGGCCCGATGCGTTCAAATGCAAGCAGTCGTACTGCATACCCCTTGGCAAGGTGTGCGATGGTGTGGAGGACTGTGATGAAGGCGCTGTCCGGCTGTCCCGGCATGTTCCGCTGTGCCCTGGAGGGAACATGTATCCTGCTGCAGCAAGTGTGCAATGGAGTGATCGACTGTGTGCAGACAGCAGACGATGAACGCTACTGCCATGACACTGTCTATGACAAGGACGACCTTGGTGATGACGATTTTGAAACGTTCCAGTTCGTGACTCTTCATGAATACCATCAGATGAGAATTGTCAGATTAAATGGTCTTGGCATTAAGCAAGTTGGAGAGCGTCATATATTTGATGATAGACAATTGTCAGGCTTACTTGAAGTATCACTCGCCCAAAATTCATTATGTTCCATGCCCTCTAGAATGTTTACCAAAATGTCCTCTCTGAAATATATATTTTTGGAGCAAAACAGTTTAATTGAATTATCGTTTGAACCATTCAGTGGCATTGGTGATCTCATTGTGCTTAACCTGTCATCAAATCAATTAGCACACCTTCATAAAGAGTGGTTGGTTAATTTCCACGTTCAGCATCTAGACATTTCATCCAATAAAAATCGCCTCCTTTGATGCCCATATTACAGATTCGACAAACGCCATTGTTCAAGTCTACACCACTCTTTATCACCAATGCTGCATTTTCAAGACTGTCAACATCACATGTATATCAGAATTTCCACTCAACGACCTCTCCTCATGCAAAGACCTGATTGGGAGCAGATTTCTCGCCTACGCCATGTGGGTAATGGGCACGCTGACAATAGCCATAAACGTGTTGGCCATGAGGCACCGCAAGGTGCACGGGTCTGCAGAGCAGCGCTTCCTCCTGATCAACCTGCAGTGCTCGGACGCCCTCATCGGCTGCTACATGCTGTTCAATGCGGGCACGCGGCCGCTTCTTCCACGTGCAGTCGTCGTGGCTGGCGTCCCCACGAGTGCATGGCTGGCGTACTCGTGTCCTTCCTGTCCGTCCAGATGTCGCTGTTGTCGCATTTCGGTATCACATTCCAGCGCTTCATGGTCACTATGTTCCCCGTCCGCATGATAGAATTGGATGGTGATCTATATAAACTGCTACTGCTTGTCAAATTTTAGGTTTTTTTGTTGCTCATTAGAGTATGGTATTTGAGTTTGAGATATTTGTTTAAGTTAGTCCTGATCAACCAGACCCTTAATGTATTATCCATGTGGTCTTGATCAAACAAAACTGGATGAACGAGGCTATTCCCTCACATCATATCACCAGAAGTACTTTGTGTTTTGTTTTGTTTTTTTGTAACACCCATTTTGATATGAAGGTTGTTTTGAAGATTTATTTGATGTATTAAAATTTTTAGCATGATGTGTTTCTAATCATGAAGTGTGTCTTTTTAATCTCAATTGTACACATGTCTGTTAATAAATGTTAGATTAACCTAGTCATTTTGTCTCGTACGCTATTAACACATTTCCTAATCACATATAATACCGTAAAACTGTACAAAGTAAAAGAAAAACATTGGATCATTACCACAGCTACATATCACAGCTCAACTGCTTAAGAGCCATCACTATCATGTTGATGTGTGAGATTTCCAATTAAACACGAATTTTTGCCTGCCTAAGTTCGAATCCCCCTTACTTTCTTGGTATGGACGAGTGGTTGATGTTTCATCGAAATTCGCGATCGGACAAAATCAGTGCTAGCGGTGAAATGGGGTAAAGAAGCAGATTCCGAGAATGCACTGTACTGTAAACATAATGCACCCTGCAGTATGAGGCCTCACAATTGTGCCGTATGAACCATATAAAGGCTCAGATCAGATTCAGATATTTATTTATATTAACATTGTACATTGTAGTATTACATTAAATAGATAAAACAAGATAATATAATAGGAAAAACAAGATATAAAAAATAACCAATAAAATTAAACATTAGAATAAATAACATAAGAAATAAGTTCAATTCTACTCTCACTTTTCTGTCAAGCAAGCTCCTGCCACTGTATTGACATAGCTGAAGAGACATCTTCCATTTTTACTATAAAAATATATACAATTATTCATATAAGAAATAAGGTACTAGTACTATGAGATTATAACTAGGAGCACTAAAAGTTTTTGCTTTGAACAAAAACTTATTTCCATAGTGGACCACATTATATTATCACAGTGACAAGATGACTAGTGAACAAAATTAATACAACAAATACTGATATAATAATATTACATGAGAGGTATTTACATTACAAATTCGCTATCTTCAGTGGATACCATTTTATTGAAAAGGAATAATTTACATTTACTCTTGAATGAGCTTTTACTTTCTATTGATTTTAAGTTAGTAGGTAAGGAATTCCATAATTTAGCACGATTATACATAAAAGAAGTGAGACCTTGGCTATTGACATGAGGAAGTACATATGATTTAAAGCTCTTTCTGGTGTTGTGTTGATGCACTTCTTCGATTTTGTTAAAACTCAATTTGCTCAAACTCAATGTTTCCGTCACCCACTGTAATAATACGTCTGATACGCTCATGTTTCAGTGAACACTTTTTAATGCAGGTGGAAGTTCATAAACAAAACAGCAAAGAAAATGTCAATATTTCATAGAAAAAAGAAATATCTGGCCGTTTTTGCTGTTTTTCTGATGATCCAAAAGCGTAGACGTCGCAGGAGCACACGTGGGAAGATGTGGTGTCGTACTTGGTTGCTACGACGTAAAAATCAACGGTATTTCAACAATCTGTGCATGGAATTAGAGGAGGAAGAAAAGTCCTCATTTTCCAACTTCTGGAGATCTACGTAATAAGCACAGTGTACGTAACATGGGAGGTGACGTACACGTAGATCTATGAACAGAAGATTTAAAACATTCATTAAGAATATTTACAAAATGCAGTAAAAGACCCTTTGTTACGGGTTTCAATAAAATAAAATCAAGTAGTATAAATAATATAGTATAGTAGAGTAATAAAATAATATCATAGTATTAGTTACAGAGCACTTCCTAAAATATTGTTTCTTATTTCCCACGCCTCTTGAATAAACTTTATAAAACACATATTAAAAACATCACCTCTGTAACTTAAAAGGCATTCAGTAATATAAAAATCATTAAATATGTTCCTCCACATATGCATACGGGCATCTTCATAAAATGGGCAATATAGTATAAAATGTTTTGCGGATTCAAATGCCCCACATTTACAGCATCCATCACTACGATTTTGTGGCTTTAGGTTCTCACCTATTGGTAAAATGCCACATCTTAATTTCAACTTTAAAAGCGTTGCACTGTAGTTGGTAAATGAATTTAAAAGATAAGGTGCACATTCATAGGATGCTGCTCTGTGATTGGTTAAATTATGCCCCGACGATCCGTCTTGTCGCTAAACTTGTCTACACCAACACGACTGCATCAAACCACTTCAAACTACATCAAACTTCATACGACCAAGACTTGACATGTCAAATACTCAAGACGGCTTGAGATGAGACGGAAAATCGTAGAATATTGGTTTTAAGCGTGTCTACACCGAAAAGACGTTGTCCCACAAGACGTCTCATGGGATGCTGTTTGAAGGAAGTCTTAGCGGTGTAGACTGGGCTTAATGGAGGTTCGTGATTTTCCGTCAATCATATCTCAATTTATTGTGAGCAAACCAGTGTAAATAGTCACAATCAGTATAGGAAATTATTTTGCTTTATTTAATACAACATTGACAGTTTATTCTTTCATTAAACCACCATAGTTCATATCTTTTTCACGGACTTACCGATAACGAGGCCACCTTTTAACGAGGCCATCCTCTCGTACTTGTTATTTGCAGTATCGTTTGTAAGGTTGAATGTGTGCATGTACAGATGAAAATATATGAAATTTACTTATTCTTCAAGTTCTTACGCTTTCCATTGAGTTGTGTTGTGAAATAATCGGGAAGGCTATGTAAAGGTGTTTTGGAAGATCGTGGAATCGAACTCACGTCTATGATTCAGACCAGTCATATGTCATAGGCGGGCGTGCTACCATTAACACTAATCCCCCGAGACACAGGTTACATACTTCGGTTTTCACCTATATCAATCTTGCGCAATGCACTTTCCGCCTTGGATACTATTATTAGCCTATCCAACCTCGCAGCCTTAATCAATCATAGCCTGCTTTATACCTCCGACTATTACGAAGCAGTCATCTAGGCACACGGAGCCACGCACACCGGCCTTACAGGCTCATCCGGGCGTAATCTGGGCCACTTCTTTCACAGACTCCCCCAACTCCCAACTCTCCTCAACGACCAGGGGACGCATTGATCGTCACAAGTCACATAGGGCCCTACCGACTGCTACATCTTGCTATCATCTTGGCTTTACACGTACTGGCCCTCTCGGGCATACTACATTCGGCATCGGAGAGAGAGAGGAGGGAGTTCCACCCCTCGTGGCTCGATTAGCTACCCGCCGCCGAATCTAATCAGGAATTCTCCCAAGCTGCGTGTGTCCCATAGTCAGCTTTCGGTGACCGAGGGACCCGTGATAATTCACTGACTGACCAGCAAACGTGCCACACATACTAATTTGCTTCCCATTCTAAGTTCGAATTCCCGGGCGGTAGTTCCCTTCCCATACCCTAACTTGGCTTTTACTGGGGAATTTCTAACTAGGGATACTACCCGGTGGCTTCACCTGAAGCACCCGGGTCCTTGTCTTCCACCTGAGGGGAGCTGCAGGTATGTATGATGGAGCACCGTCACTGAGTCCCAATGTTTGTTTACATCTAGAGACAGACACCCCGACCGACCATAGAAGGAGGTGACACATGAGTCCTGAGATCCATGTCCCACTATCTTTTTATTCCTATGTTCCATGTTCCACTATCTGTTTTACCCATTGTTCCATGTTCCACTATCCTGTGTCACCTCTCACCGTAGGTAGGGCCTACCGGGGGGGGGGGGTTGTCTCTAGATGTAAACAAACATTGAGACTCCGTGACTGTGCGATGGAGGACATGGGGAAAATGTATGTGTGCTTCCATGGCCGAATAGATAGGGAGTTAGACTGGTGACCGAAATGTCGTCCGTTCGATTCCCGGTCGGGTCTGGTGGTAGATGTGAGCACCGAACAGATTGCACACTGCTCCGTGCTACCTGTACGTGAAACAGGTACAGGTCAGGCGAGTGAATGCTAGTGTGAGT
This sequence comes from Streblospio benedicti, assembly GCA_019095985.1. Lineage (NCBI taxonomy): Eukaryota > Metazoa > Annelida > Polychaeta > Spionida > Spionidae > Streblospio > Streblospio benedicti. Next base: position 8,349,015 of record CM032669.1, read on the forward strand.
AATTATCACGTGTGCTCTACAGCAGCAAATGCACTATGCAGCCGGTGTTGTATGCTCCCCAGGGAGTTGAGAAAGGTAAACATTGAGTGCCGAAGACGCCGATGACCTGGTGTGAATGAGTTGACTGAGCAGTACTCCTGGATAGTAGACATTTACATTTTACAATTAAATGTTGAAAAAATGATTATTTGTTTTGAGGCTACTACTTGAGATTCACAGCCTGAATTGGGTGAATATTGCTCAAGCTTGCGTGGATATCCATTAAAAGTTATTTTTTAAAGAGAATTAAGATAGATTCAGCAAATATACATGTGAAATGCCTACAAAAACTGATCAATAATACTTAGTTTTAATTGACAGACTATAGTGTATTGTGCAAATGATGGCAACATATTTTCTCAGCATATTTTCTATGAGGAAAATAAGCTGACTATATAATTACAGTATATTCCTGCACCTTACTCTCAGCTCGCCCCCCACGCCCGCGGCAGGACGCGCCCCGCCCCCTGATACCCGCAACATGACGTTGGTGGGACGGTCACGTGACACGGCGGGCGGGAACGGGTCAGAGGTCGCCAGTATGTTACTGCTAGGTCAGTGGGTCAGTGAGGAGGGGGGGTAGATTAATCTTTCCAGATAAAAAAAAATGTGTACCAATCAAAGGCCGAACTGGAGGCACATCTAGCTATGTACTTTAAACACGCGCTTTAAGATGAAAATTAGCGGACTTTCAACTATATTTGATGGCAGTTACGTCCCAGGTAGAATTTGGAACGATGCATATGTGCAACGTTAATACCGTGGCCACAAACCACAATGATATTACACTTCAAGTACGTTTCTACGTCCAAGTTCATGACATTAATTCAATAATAACCCATTTCGTAAATAGAAGGGACGTCACGAGGTCAAAGGTGATGGGGTATCAGTTTACCTAATGGACGGATGCTTTGATACACTACAATGAATGACATACAAATAAAAAGATGTAAATAACTTGGTTTATTCTCTTTTGACATGAATAATGTTAACATAATTTGAGACAGATGTAAATCTACGGAATGGGAATGTGTCAAAATTATGCTGTACTTAAACAACAATACAATGATATCATTCAAATTCATATGAAATTTTACACTCACATTTTATTTAATGTTCAGGAAGCTTTTTAATTATTTGCCATCCTTCGATTGCTGTCACTGAGAGTCAACATATATTAAGTCCTATACTACTTTTTTCAATAGAATTTTGAAATGTGCGCCTTGATCTGCTGTTGGCTGTGTCATCTTTGTAATTTCCACGAGAGACACTACAGAGCAACTGATTGTGAATCTGGCAAAGTGAAAAGTGACTTTTTACCAGTCCCGACGGCTGTTCCATTGAAAATCACCATACTATGCTCAATATTGTCACTCTGGAGTAGTAACAGCAAAGGAAAAGGGCTTTCTACTCACTGTAACTTAACACTAACATTATAACTCATCATGGAATCCAGTAAAAGGAACAAAATACTGGAGCAGAGATAAAGTTCAGTTCTGCATAATCTTTTGAAAATTCGCTTTGTCTTTTCTTCTTAACAACATCCCATTGAACCACCAAAGCTTGAAGCCAACGCTTGTTGCGATGACCACGTCAATTTGCACCCGAGAGACAAGCAGTAACAAATGCCATTTCCATTGGGAGTTTGTTGGTGGCCTCTGTCCACTGGTTAGCCTCGGGGTCATACTCGTCTATACAATCTGTGACATGGAAAGTGCTGGAGGCATCCCATCCTCCACCACATACATAAATCTTCTTATCCAGCACGAATGCAGATCCATATAAATGATTTTCTGATGGTTTTGATGTTATCTCGGTCCACTGGTCTGTCGCAATAGTATAGAAAGCACAAACTTTATAGGCACCCCCAACCAGGAACAACTTTTCTTTATAACCTACAAGACAAGCTCCACTACTCCGTACATTGGCAGGCAAGCAAGCTTTATACACCCACTTGCTGGCATCCGGTGCTAATAGTTGGAATGTGCTAAGTGCTTTTATATTCACATCATCATTATATACAACCCAGAGTGACCGTTTATAAGCAGTGGCTATAGGGTGATATTGTTTTTCTAGAAGATTTGGTCCTCTACTCCATTTTACAGTTTGTAGATTTAGAGTGTACATTTTGTCTGTTGTCACATCACTGTAATGTCCTCCATCTAAAATGTGAACATTACCATCTGTGTACAATGCCACTGTGTCTGTGAGTTTTTCTGGTGTGGGTGGCAGATCAGTCCAGGTTTCATCCTTTACATCATATTTAGCATTAACCCTTCCACTTTTGCCTCCAGAAAATACTGCAAATCCCTTGGGGATACAAACAAATGAAGGTTGCTTTCCTATGGCCGCATTAGGGATATTTGTGATGTTTTGCCAAGGACCGTTTGCAAAATCAACAGAATATTGCCAACAATTTGTGTAACATGTTGCATCATATGCTGATGTGCCGCCCAATACAAATATGCTTTGATTTTTCTTCCTTTCACTCTCTTCAAGTTTAGGTATAATCGACTCATATATAAATCCCCTCACATCAGGGTCTGTAAACAAATCACTTTGTGCTTTGGTCACCTCTATGATCGCTGCTGCTGAACACTCTGCAAGATTTGCAAGCTTCAGAATATCCATCATAAATGACTTTCGTTGATCTATATCTGCTGCGACCCACCCTGTCATAGCGCACAAGATTTGGTCTCGATGAGATGCACTCTTTTCAACAGTATGAACATAATCAACAACCTCTGCATATGTCAGTTTCATGAAATCTTCAGACTTGGAAACAGTCTGAAATTCTGATATCATCAGAGACTTGGCCTTTTCTTCTGTTGTTCCCAAATTGAACTTTTCAGCATTTTTCCACCATATTATGCAGTTTACGGCCATCAGATTATCTGCAATATAAACATCTAACTGCTTCTTCAGCTCACTCAATTGCATCCATTCACATGTGTCTAACAATTTCTCAACATCATCCCATGAAATTGATGGGCATTTGCCATACATAAAGTGTACAACATATTCCAATATGGTAAAGTCAACATGGTCAAGCATGGCCTTTCCTTGTTCTGCTTCTTTCATTCCTGAGCTGAACATTGCTGAGAAATATGGACTAACAGCAGCCATTAAGGTTCGATGACACTTAAGTTCCTGACCCTGGGACGAAAGGATGAAGTCAGTGAGGACAGAGTTCTCCTGCTGCTCTGCCATCTGCTGAAGGATATGGGAACCATAGCTCTTGGGGTGCTTGGCCACGAATGGGGCAATGGAATTCATCTCGTCTACAAAATAGTTTATTAAAAGTCTGTGTCATCATTATCACTGTCATTTTCCGTATGCAGACTATAGGGGGCTGTTTCGCAAGCAGGGTACACAACATTGAGGAGGAAATATATCTATTTTGAGATGTGAGAATGGCCCTTGATTTTCTTTGAGAACTGTGAGAAATTGTGAAACTGAAATTGTGAAATGAGAATGGTTAGATAATTAATGAGAATGGCCCTGGATTTTTATTGAGATTTGAGATTGGGGTAGGGTATTTGTCTCACGGATACTCAAAAATCAGCAAAATCAAATCTCCAGTTTTCTTACGAGGACTAGTAACTTGTAAGATCGTACAATAGACCTTGCTGAACATTTCGCCAGTGGGACTCGTGATTGTTTGGAATTTTTTGCCCGTTTCCACGAATATTAGGGGCGTTCAATCACAGCTGTATACTGTGTATATAGCCATGAGATATGACAATGTGTTTCGCAAATCGTTTTTGTATTCATCTAGTCTAAGTTTCTTCGGTAGCTGTGCTTTCCCCCTTTATAGTGATGCTGCTAATAACAGGACAGTGACCCCACTTACTTCTTAAATTGGAATCAAATTTCACTTGTAGTGCCATTATTAAATAATCATTTCAGCCACACAGACACTCTTGAGCATTAAATTTGATGGAAAACAAGCAACACTTCAGTTTTTTGTTGTTGGTATAACTGGAAACCAACGGAGTCAGTGCACGGACATCTGATGTCCAAAATAATGTCCTCTGCGCAAAATATACAGTAAATGCTATTTGCAAAATCAAGCAATACTATTAAAAATTAAGCATCTTCGTATAAGCTTCCATTTAAGAATATTTTGGGCTTCTCTGCACATTTGGCGGGAACACACTCCTAGCATGGCCATTTACTTGCAGACGAATTCTTCAGTCTATTAGCCGTTGCCATTAGCAACCACAGTGGCAGCAGCTAGCAAATGTCCCTTGAGTCCAATATCTTTATGTCAACTGGCATGCAAAGTAGCTTCTTTATTACTCACACATATCGGCTTTATCGCTACTTTTCTAAATTTCAGTATCTTGTATGTTTGTATTCTTTTATTTCTTTATATAAAAAATATGCCAAATATCAAATCTGTACCCTGATTGTGAAACAGCCTAGTAGTCTACATGCTTTGGGGTTAAGCATTTATTTTACATTATGCACATTAATCTATAAGCATGTTACAAATAAACGCTTTAGAGTGGAGGGTTGGATTATCAAATTTAAAACATTTTTACATAGGGTGGATCTGCTTAGCGTGGATCTATCATATGGTAGAACACATGTAGTAGGACTTGTATTTTGACATTCGTGAGTATAAAAGAGTAACCGTTATGAGCATTTAGAAAATTACCCCATCAAAATCTTCAGTATAATATGTAGTTTATACAATGTATAATGAAACTTGTCTGTAACAGTTTCCGTGGATTATACAGATATACATGTACTGCGTAGATCTTCTACAAATATGAATACAACTACTTGGAACATATTTGAAATGATCCTTGCCAATACAGATAATGTTACTTTTACTAAAAATGGATATAGACTATTATCATAAATAAAGTACTTAATACCAACCTTTTATCAACACTGCTATTTGTTAAATCCTATACTGAATATAAAATGATACCTTGTCACATATGCATGAATAGTTTGGTCATCAGGCTAAATATAACAGGGCGCTTTCGTTATCATCATCGTTCAACAAAGTATCACTGGTAGGTAACTATTTCAGCGAATGCCACAGAACATTCTCTGTGTATTTGAGTCATTCAGAGGTTAAATGACCTAGCCATAACGAAAATATTACAATTTGAAAGTTTTAGCATTGGCACAATGGACACATGACTGTTTATACTCAGCAGTTTCCGCAAGTTCTTGCACGGGAATGTCCTTAAGTATCATGCTGTAAGATAAATCGTGGATTGTATCAAGTTGGAGGTGGTTGTAATAGACTTAGCATATAAGCTTACTAAGATCATTATATAGACAGTTGCTAGTGATTGAGTTTCTCGTTCTGGACATTGTATTATGTGAGGAGTCATGTTGGAAAAGTCAAGGTCACCCGCATTTGTTGACAAGCTAATGGTGTTTATACTCTGGTTAATGTTGATAGTGAAAACCGATCACAACACCTCATTCTTTCCACCACCAGCAGTGAGTGCAGATCCCACATTAGCCTCCCATACATCAGATGACTGTAGCTACTATGGCCCTGTGGACACAGTGTCACATGTGTTGTACTTCCAACCAAGAAGACTCTTAGCCAGGCCAACTAAGATGCATGCAAACAGACTTTTGGTCCTTCACCTGTTACTGATGTTAGCAGGAGACCTGGAGCTGAATCCAGGACCTCAATACCCATGCGGACGCTGCAACGAGGAGGTGAAGTGGGATGCAGATGCAATATTCTGTGATGGTTGTGAGACTTGGCTTCACATAGATTGTATCAACATGAGCCTAGGACGGTACCACAGACGGTACATCCTGGATCTGTGGTGAGTGTGGGATGATGAATATGAGTTCATCACTGTTTAACAGCTACAGGGAACTGTCAACAAGAAATACTTACCAGCCTCTGACAAGCCTAGGTAGTGAGTCTGAGTCCGAATTCACCCAATCATTCAGCTCGGTATCATCACCGGGAGCTCCTAAACACGCTTCATCGCCAAGACCCGCCCAAAACCAGAGACAAAGAAAGACACCTCCCCGAATTTTGACAATGGTGAATGTCAACTGCCAGAGCATCAACGCCAAGAAGGTTGAGTTCAGCCACATGATCACGAGTGTGAAGCCGGATCTGGTCATAGGCACAGAGTCCTGGTTATCACCAAGTAAAGGCACAAGTGAATGTTTCCCATCAGATACTTACCAGGTTGAAAGGCGTGATAGGGACGATTCCTATGGTGGAGTATTCATTGCAGCAAAAAACGATCTCATCCTGGATAGACTACCAGAACTTGAGACAGACTGTGAGATTCTGTGGTGCAAACTTGACGTGAGAGGATCCAAGACACTGTACGTGGGGGCATATTACAGGCCACACGAAGGAGACGAAGCCAGCCTTACTCAGCTTGAAGCTTCACTGGCTCGCATCGGCCCAAACAAAAAATATCCTCCTGGCTGGTGATTTCAACTTTCCAGGCTGGGATTGGAAGAACCACGTAGTCAAGCCATGCAAGTACCCAACACTACATCATCAGTTTGGGGGAGTTGTTAGACGACATGAGTCTAAAACAGTTGATTGAGAGTCCCACACGTGGCCCAAACACCCTGGATCTTGTTCTGTGCTCCAACCCAACCAGATGTGAGAAGGTGAGAGTCATCCCTGGCATCTCTGACCACGATATCCCGTTAGTAGAATACGATGCTAGGCCTATTCGCCACAAACAGAAGAAGAGAGAGGTCCCACTCTACAGCAGGGCACGCTGGGACAGCTTCGGTCAACTGCTCCAGAAAGTTACCACACACATGGACGACGTCTACACAAGCTCCAGTGTAGATGACTTGTGGGACATGTTTAAGGGCGCTGTGAGGAAAGGGATAACCGACCATATCCCACACAAGATATGTAAGCAACGAGACCAGTTACCATGGGTCACCCCAACCATCAGAAGGCTGATCAGAAAAAGAGATAGAATTTGGAAGAAGAGCCGAAAGGATGAGAGGTACAGAGACAGAGCAAAGGCGGTGAAACACCAGCTGCAGAAGGAGATGAGACAGGCCTATTGGACACACTTAGAGACAATTCTAACACCAGGAGAAGAGGCAGGAGAACACCGCTGCATGAAGAAGTTCTGGTCGTTTATAAAACACAGTAGGAAGGATAACATTGGAGTATCATCACTGAGAGAGGGAGGCATACTAACATCAGACGCCAAAGAGAAAGCAAACATCTTGAATAGACAATTCGAATCCGTTTTCACCTGTGACACAGAATACCCAGCTGAACTTAAACTGCCAGACGGAACTTTCCCTGTCATGAGGGACATTGAGATAACTCAGCCAGGTGTGCTCAAATTGTTACAACAGCTCAACGTGCACAAGGCTCCAGGTCCAGACGGCATCAGCCCTAGAGTACTGAAGGAGCTCTCCCATCACGTGGCGCCGATGCTGACTATGATTTTCAAGAAGTCATATCTCACTGGGACAGTACCAAAGGATTGGAGACAGGCATATGTCACCCCCCATCTATAAGAAAGGGAATAAGAATGACGCCTCAAATTACCGCCCAGTGTCCTTGACTTGCATAGCCTGCAAACTCATGGAACACATCATCACCAGCAACCTGATGGGTCATGCCAGGACACACAAAATACTCTATGAGCTACAACATGGATTCCGGGACCGCCGATCATGTGAAACACAGCTACTCGAGTTCACAGCTGACATCACCAACAATATGCAGTGTGGCCAGCAAACTGACATCCTTATAATGGACTTCAGCAAGGCCTTCGACAAGGTCAGTCATACACGGCTCATCTTGAAGCTTCACCACTACGGGGTCCAGGGAAAGACCAATGCATGGATCCAGGCTTTTCTCGGGGGGAAGGGAACAGCAGGTAGTACTTGACGGAGAGTACTCGTACAGCGCAGAGGTGAGATCGGGCGTGCCACAAGGATCTGTCATCGGGCCTTGTTTATTTCTGTACTATATTAATGACATTCATGAAAATTTGACATCTAGTGTGCGTCTCTTCGCTGATGACACCCTGGTATACCTTACCATTAGATCTGACTCTGACCGTAAAGTGCTGCAGTGTGACCTCGATCATCTAGCAGCTTGGGAGGCACGATGGAAGATGGCCTTCCACCCTGAGAAATGCCAGGTCCTCCGTATCACGAGGAAACGGAAGCCATTGGACACCAGCTATGTGCTACATGGGCACATACTTGAAGTGGTAAGTGAGGCCAAGTATCTGGGGGTCCTCTTCACTAAGGACCTGACATGGGGTCGGCACATTTCCTGCATCACTGGCAAAGCCAACAGGACACTGGGTTTCCTCAGACGCAATCTGCGTATCAACTCACCAGAACTCAAGACCACGGCGTACATAAGCCTCGTCAGGCCACTGGTTGAGTACGCTGCAACTGTATGGGACCCATATACTGACAAGGATGTAAAGGAAGTAGAGAAAATTCAGCGGAGGGCAGCGCGATATGTGCTAAACAGGAACCACCAGACCTCAAGTGTAGAATCCATGATCACACAACTACAATGGACATCACTAAAGGAGAGAAGACGGCAGGCGAGATTATACATGATGTATAAAATTCAAAAACAACCTAGTAGCTGTTGATAAAGACCGTTATGTGTCCAGTGTCCCAAGGACATCCAGGAGGACTACCAATGTCCACGCCCTCTATGCACAGCAGTCAACCAAGGACTATCACCTAAAGTCCTTTTTCCCCCATACCATAAGGGACTGGAACAATCTTCCATCAGATACTGTGACAGCGCTGACCCTGGAGGAGTTCAAGTCACGGGTGGCAGGATTCAGAGTACCTGCTTTGTTTTTAGACTGCACTGTAAATTTTAACACTTTTGTTTTATCCTTTGTACATGTGTCACACCAAGCCATCTTGCATAATCTTCATGAGTGAAGGCGCAAGAATATCGGAAGAAGAAGAAGAACCCCGGCAAAAACTACTATATTTGAGGACTTAATTTCAAAAGTATCACATAATAAATCACAAAGTTTTGAAGCTCTTTTCAAAGTTGAGTTTCTCTATATGCTGTATGTGAAAATCGCTTCCTATACACAATTTCTACCTCTTGACCTTTGCCCTCGTGACGTCACTCTCTACTTGCTAAGTCATTGTGTACTTCCCAGCCTGACGAGACGGACACGGGGGCACCAATGCTGCCAATCCACCGCCCGCCAGTGCTGCTCAGGGCCGCCGGACAGACATACAAAGTACACCCGCTATAATGACTTTAACCTTTTGGTCTGTAAAGCCCACACGTGATAGGATTTTATGGATGGCTTACAATTACAGATGGAGGGTACACACACCTTAATTAGGGCTCTAGTGGGGAGTAGCGGTAGCGGGGGTTATAAGGGGTCCAGAAATCCCACACCCCTAATTTTTTGCCTCCTTGTTTCCAACATCCTTCAAATTTTATGGCGTATTCCTTATCCCACTTCCCTTAAAATCCCCACATATATCCCTCTTCTTTTTTTTTTTTTTTGGGGGGGGGTCTTTTTCGTTCCCATCCCTCTTTTTATGGTCTTTATACCGCATCCCACTTCTTTATAAACCTGCCCGCTAGTCTAGTAGAGTCTTTCTTTCTAATCTTCCAAGCTACCATGTATTTTTCTTTTCTTTTTTTTTTCGCTTTTCTTTTTTTTTTTTTGACTGCAATGCATTAATGTATTCCCTTCCATTCCTTTCAGGTTGAAAACCCCTACAGCAGTGCCACATCTTCTAGAAAAGCCAGTATCTCCGTGCAAGGGATTTCCCAGTACAGACCCTTAGTGACGTCACCTCAGGGGAAATCCCCATCTACAGTCCACTTCCAACGGCGTGACTTTCAATATAAGGTGACTGGTAGCCCATTGATTACATATTGGGTAGTATTCAAGCCATATTATTACTGTTATTAAACGTACGTGACTTAACATGAACAAAGTGATATTTTAGCATGATTACTCGTTATATTTTATAAACATTTGAGACACAAAAGTCCATGGGTACTTCCGGTATATGTTATAAGCCCATTTAAAATCGCATTTAATGCTATATAATTCAAAGTGTGTATTCTACACAACATTGATGGCTGTTACACTGATAGACGTTGGAAAATTAAGTAAGTACATCTATTTGAAGCGTGCATTCTTCAATATAGTGAAGTTGTCAACTTTTTTCTTCACTGGCTGTCTGCAAATTTGACCAAGTACCGGCTTTTGCTCATAACTTCGTCAATTTTTATGCTAACTAAAATCCGATTACATATTCGTAATCCTCATTAAAAATACTACTAGGAACGCTATTTGAGGCATGCATTCTTCTTAATAGTGAAGTTAAAACTTTTGTATCATGCACAAACTACACAGGTCGTCTGCATTTTTTCACGAAGACTGGTATTCTGCCCATATCTTCGTCAATTTCAATGCTAACTAAAATCCGATAACAGATTCATAATCCTCACTCAGAATTCTATTACGAAAGTACTTTACATGAATGACATAGGATAAGTGATAGCTGAAAATTGCCTTAGAATATTTAAAGTCGTGTTAGTTTACAATGACGCGAGCGACCGGAAGTAGTCAATGGACTGTTTGGTTTGGATTAATTCTAATGCGCAACACGTCCCGCGCAATCGGGAACTGAAGAATGGCTACAGCCGGCTGATGATTCACAAGGATAATAGTCGCCTACACATAGTGTCACTTCTTGCTGCTTCAGCTGCTACCAATTTCTTGTTTCACAGTCACTCTCATCATGTGCCAAGTGGTCGTCGGCAGGACAGTCGATCCGCCCGTCACACACCCGGCTGATTGGGAGGCAGCTTCCGTCACCGCACATGGCAGCTGTTTGGGAAATCGACTGCTGCTGCTGCTGCTGCTGCTGCTGCTGCTGCTGCTGCTGCAATCATCACTACCACACAAGTGATCACCATTGCAAGTACCATCTGCAATGTGCAGAGATGAGACAACAAAACCATAGGCTGTACCCGTCAGACATGTCAATTGTGTTGTCATCTTTTGGCCTCTTAACTATTACTTCTTCATCCTCCCTGTCATTGTGATCAACCACACAGGATCACCACCCACTTCCTCACCGGCTCGGGGTCCACACGGCCCAGGTAGCCCACACACCGAGGAGCGCCTTCGCCGTCCTCAGCAGCTCTATCATCATTACCAGTATCAGCATCTCCATTACCACTAGCATTATCTCCGTCCTCCCCCCCCCCCCCTGGGAGCCGCGGCTGCACGGCGTTGGCCACGTGCTGCAGGTCCGGGTCGGCAGCCACGTGAAGTCTGCGTACTGTGATTGGAAGACGATCGTGCCCGGCCCCGCCTCGTGACGCGGCCACGTGCGCAGCACGTCCGGCACCAGCCACTGTCGTGGTACGTCTGTCGTCTGCCCGTCACGTCCTTGAACTCGCTGCCCTGAAGCAGCCCAAAGTGCACACGTCTCCAGTCATCAGATAAGGGGAAATCTTACTTAATTTCTTTACTATTTCCATTAACTCAAGATATGTGTTAGATACTGATATACACACCAAATACACTAGTGGTGCGTAACTTCAAAACAACTCTGTGATATATACGGTTTTACACACGAAAACCTCTACTGTGATTGTTTAATAAAAAAAATCTTCACAAAACTTAAATTTATGCACAACAATGGAAAGTTAGAGACAATATACCTATTTCAAATAAAAAGAGGCTTCATCTACTAACATTTATAAAAAGTTGCCCCACCCTTAATTTTTTTTTCATGTTTTATGTGAATAAAAAGTTATTTAGATCATTTTGAATGGTGAATATAGATCACTGATAATATATCTTATTATCACTCATATCAAAATGAAAAGCACTTTATAACTTTTCATAGATATCAAATTTCGATATATATATAGCCTATATGATATATCTATCCGTTCTGCCTGGATATATTATATTATGTATTATATATGATGCCTATGGAACCTGATATTTGATTATACGTGTTTAATCATAGGTGCTATTGAACAGTGTGATATATTTGCTCAACACCCAACCCCATAACCGACCGGCAATCGAATTCATGACCTACTGGTCATAAGTCCAACTTCCTACCCACTCGGCCATAGAAGCATCGCAAAACACTACTATTGATATATTTAGCTGTGTTGTAAATGTAATGCGTGTTTATAGTTTACCAATTATGTATAGAAATGCATAAATATGGATGCGTTGCATGATCATTACCTTGAAGTGCTTCACTCCAATGACAAATATGTATTTTGACGCATAGTCCCGGCTCTCATGAGGAGGTTGTGGAAGAAGCAGTAAATCAGATGCCTGACATGTGTCATCAAGTCGTCGGCTCCAGCAAGAGAGTGTATCAGCAAAATTAATCCAGGATTGTACCCGATAAGTGGTCTGTTGTTTTGTAAATCATGTTCATTACTTGTTATTATATATTTATTGTTAATATTATAAAGTCTCTTGATGCGTTTTGTCTATTTTTAGGTTTATTTTATTGCAAAGTACTCATTTCTTGTCTGACATTATTTCTATGTAAAATTTAAGTGTACAAATGAATTCCTTGCCATTCAAAACATACTTATAGACACCAAAATCAACTTTCTATGACAAATGATAAGGAAGAATGGGCTTGTTTGGTATCACCATGATGGCTCGGGCGGCCATTTTGTTTTTCCCGTAAAAAAATTGCTCAAGGGTGCCAAAGTGGCAGTGTATGTAGACCTAGAGGAGGAGACTAGGAATGAATTTTTGGTTGTTTTGTAGACTGTTGGTGGCTGTGAGGTGGTGTAAGACCAAATTTGGACCTAAAGTGCAATGGTTTTCACAAACAGTCACTAGACTCGTATGGTAAACAAAGACTCGTAATAGTACACATTATGGTACACACATTTTATGGTGGCAGCATTTGGACCTAGAGGAGGAGTCTGGGAATGAAATATTTGGTTGTTTTATGCAATGTTGGTGGCTGTGAGATGGTGTGAGACGAAATTTTGAACTAAAGTGCAATGGGTTTCAAAAACATTCACTAGACACGTATGGCAGTGCTTAAAAATGCACTCGTCAGCCTGTGGCCAGCTGACCCTCAGCAGACGACCACAGACTAGGATAGGCACTATAAAAGCAGCTGCACAGCACATTTCACTCCCTTGTTCACTCTCTCTCTGGTCCGCTCTTAGCAGCAAGTGGGCAGGCAGTCAGGTTTATCAGCGACCTTGCACAATCTTTCTGAATCTTATGCTGTGAGTTGTGGTGTGTTCAGAGCACACTGGCCCCGTGGGGGCCAAGTTCTGTACATAGTAGCAAAGGGCTGAAAGGGCTGGGCTTGCTCCTGTGAGAGCACGCCTGCATTGTCCCTAATACTCCCAGCTTTGAGGAGTTGAGTACTTGCCAGTGCTTGCCCGGGCACGTGCAGGCACATGTACCAAGTGACTAGGAGCCGCCCAGCAGCCGTGAGGAAGCCAGCAGCAGGGCCGCCACCACCAAGGACGACCTGAGGCCGAGATGACACCACCAGATGCGGAAGTTTCCATGTGTAATTTCTGTGTATTGTAATAGACTAATAAAATATAAAAGACGGTACTCATTGCTTGTTATTTTCTCTGCAAATATTCTCGCATACACTCACACACTTGAGCCGTAGCGAAATATCCTACAATATCACAATAAATGGTGTAGGAAGGTTTGGGACCATTGAAGACATCTAAAAGTGGAAATGTAATCTTAAAAATAATAATGTTCATTGAGTGTTTTAATTTGCATTAAGCTCTGAAGCCCTACAATAACAGAAGTACAAAATCTGACACAGTTATTTAGATCTAATAATAAAACTTTTATTAAATTACAATGCTTGTCCAGTAACAAATACACATATAGAATGGTAATAAAGTTCAAATACATAACAGAATTACATAATATACAAACAATACAAATCGTATGTACTGTTATCGAGACAAAAGTCTCAGATTATATTATGTTAATACATTACAATAAACTAATAATATATATAATAAAGCTTGCACGTTTACTAGGTCGCTTATAAACTACTGCATGTTCTTGCATTCAACTACTTATCACAAACATTATTTCAAATATTATGTAAATCAAATCTAACAATATAAGCTAAAATAGCAGAATAAAATAATATAACAATATTGAGGTGAAAATGAAACGTCCATGATTCGTATGTAGACGAATCTGAAATAAAACGTAGTGGCCTTGTGTGACATGTTTGTGCGACGAGAAAAAGTCTCCTTATCGCGCGAGTGTATCCTTGAATTTGAGACAAAAATGAGGGGAAAGTTTATCATCAATTTGATCATCGGTTTTCGTTGTCATCGTCACTGTCATTCCAGTGGGTCATTCTTATCAGATGATAGCACCCCTCAAACATATGTGAAAATGCATTGTTTATATATGTTACGAATTAAAACATCAAAATTTTGTCTTTAAGTTTCATGTGGAATAGTTTATTACGGACCTGTGTCACAAATTTTCTGTTCATTGAATATGATACTCAGTGTTAGTATTCTTTGATACTTTCTATTGTCAATAATGATGATTCCAGGTGTGAAATCATGTATTTTGCTTTCAAATTAATTTTGAACATAACGTAATCGGTGCATATGAATTATTGATTGATGACTGTTTGTACCTACGCACAATGTATAATCAAGGATAGTATACTTTTTTGCCAAATTTTAGTATGAAATAGAGAAAATTTGGCTGGTTCGGCAGAGAATGGGCCGTTTTTGGCGGGTTCTGGACGTTTTTTTTCTTATTTTGGCTTGTGTGCTCCAAACCACGCCATCGCCATGCTTTTCTGGGCTGTCTGGGGGGCGTTTCTTTAGTATTTGCAACATCCTTAGGTCTTTTTGCCGAACTGTGGCCTCGTCTGTTGCATTGGGAAGATGTATGGTGATAGATGAAACCGTAAGTGCCGCCACTACCGTTACAATCGGAACCAATAGCATCATGGTAAGGAAACATTTTTCAACAGCACGATGCTCCAATTCTAGTGTTGTCTACCTTAAAAAATGACTCACTTCTGCCCGTTTCGGCCCAAAAGTGTTATCACTTCTCTGGAGAAGTGATTTGGACTTTTTTTCGGTCTGTGGGCTCCCATTTTGGATTATTGAGTTGTTGTTCTGTATCAACGTTTTGATCTTGTGCTTTGTCTGGAGAACTAACTTGTTGATCGTTATGTCTCTCTGCTAACAGTGGGTTTGCTGACAATTTTCATAAAAATGGTCCCGTTTTATGTTGTGCTAGTTCCAAATGGTCCCATTAGCTTGCCTTTTGATTCAGTCCATCTGAAAGGTCTGAAACCGTAATTGCAGACGATCCCGTAAGCTGTAGGTACAGAATATGCAATGAGGCAATATAAAAAGGCTGCAAATGTTGGGGCGGTCATTGTTGTTTGTGTATCTGAAGGATTATACTCAAACACGTATTCACGAATGTTAGACAACGAATAATTGCAGCAATGGCAGCCGTTGCACTTAATCTTGCTCCAACTCAACAACAATGCCAGGAGTAGAAAATAAGAGAGAAAATAATACAGGAGACTGTAGAAGATGAAGATGATGAAGCTTCAGAAAGCAGCCATGAAGATGTTTAAGTTGCTGCTGGCCAGCAGAGACGACCATATACATGTACTCAGAAGAGATTTTGGGTACGGCCCTGGGTCAGTCATGTTGCTGTTTCGAAGAAAAACATCTGTTGAAATACCAAAGCTGGTGGGATTTCACGGTATGATAGCTAGGGACGACGCCCCGATCATTTACACCTCTTGGCCGTGTGTCGTCTGTCTCCCCAGTGGGCAATTCATGGTGGAATCCACGTAGAAACGAAGCACCTTTTTACACGTGGATATTAGGTGGAAATGTGGGGGTGTTTCGCAACATTTTTACACGTGGATATTGGGTGGAAATGTGGGGGTATTTTAGGTGGAAATGTGTGGGTATTTTAGGTGGAAATGTGGGGGTATTTTAGGTAGAAATGTGGGGGTGTTTCTGGTAGATTATCCAAGGTTTGTCAGATTGTCATTTTGCAAGATGTCACTTCCCGCCATCCTCCAATCAAAAACAACTTAAAGCAAACAAAAATATATATTATAATGCTCACATTCAATGATATCCAGTAGGTAACCGGCTTGCCGTCAAGAAACACTAATCCCCTAGGTTAAGATATTTTATTCATAACGGTCTCTGTCTGCTGTATAGCCAAGATGTTTTTCTGCCACTTCCCACCATCCGACGATAATACCATAGCAAGGCAGTCAAAAACAACATAAAACAAACAAAATATATATCATAATGCTTACATGCCAGAAAACGCCCAGAAATGTCCAGAAAACTTGTTCTCAAAGACTTCGCATGATGCATTAACTTGCCAGTATATCAGACTTTATGTTACCGCTAATAAATTTATTATATCCATATTTTACAAAATTATTTCACTTTGCATGACGATCCTGCATTCCCCATGAAATGTCATTGGCTCAAATTAGTTCAGGGCAGTCATTCATGGGAAAATCAACGATCTGGAGGGCTAAAGATCTATGAAATCCACGGATATTTGGTTCCATTGATGGGGGGTAAATGGGGGGGTTAAAACCATGTTTTTCACGCCACCTAATCATTTCAAACCTTTCGTTGTTGTCGCCATTGTCCCGGCTTGTACGGCTCGGTGACTTTGGCATGCTTCGTCCTCAGACTGTTACCTAATAAATATTAATATATTTTCGCCGATCCACCCCGAAATGTCAAATCGGGCGTCATTGGGAAGATCTGGAGCTATGGTCGGCCATGTGAAATGGGGGGTTTACCACACGCCAGCAGGTGCCCGCACGTGCGTTTGTATTGATCCCACAAAATCCATAAGACGTAACAGAGTTGGATAGCCTATCAATATAGTATCCTTGGTATAATGATGCACTACCATTCGTATCTATTTTATTCCTGTATTTTTTCAATAATATGTTTAATTTTACTTCTTTGCTGTTATCTACGTCTCTATAATTTCAGCAGCAGACCTACTTGGTAATTAATTTTATTGATTCATCCAATGGCCAACAGGTAGTAAGCGTATGATGTATCAAAATCAAAATCAAAATACATTATTCAATATTCAGCCAATTTTGTTTTTTCATATATTCTAACAAATCTTTTAATAATATTTTGTGAGATCTATTGACATTGTTGCTGCGAGCGAATCAAGGATTTTTTCATTAGATATGTATGTGTTTCACAATGCTTGTTAAATTCATGATCTACATTCTTCCTCAGAAATATGCTAGGGAGAAAGATATGAGAGAATGTAGAAAATGTTCTGCTTTTTTCGAATTTTTGCCATGATTTTATTCTTAGAGATGAAGACTTTATTTGTTTTTATGTTCTAACATATAGCAATGTCATTATTTTTCAAGTGATCAGTAATTGTTTTATTTGCTTTCATCAAATGGCACGAGCCTAACACGAATAAAATTCATAGAACATCCGACAGTAAAAATATTTCAAAAATGCCCAAAGTGAGAGGAAAATAAAATAAATACTAAGTACTTAACCAATAAATCTAAATTGGCTTCAGTACCCGCAGTAAAACATCATCTTCCTGGACTGGTCCGCGGGCGCGGGGAGCCTGGACTACCTCCTAGCGGCCTCCAACGTGCGCGTGGTGGGGGCCATGGTGGGCCGCCTGGCCGCCTGGCTGGTCGACACGGGCGCCGTCACCAGCTGGGACGACCTGTGGCTGCTCGGCTTCAGCCTGGGGGCCCACGTCATGGGGCACGGGGGCGGTGGACAGACGGCAAGGTCGGCAGGATCACAGGTAGGAGGCGGGGGATGGAATTGTGGGGGGTTAAGTGTGTGGAATGTTATCTTAGAAAGCATGAGATGTGGTGTGGAAGGATTCAAACATTAGGATATACAATGTATGAGATTTAATGAATTGCGTGATGTGAGATACATTGCTGAAGACAGTGAGATATCCGATAAAAGCTGTACAAGTCAATATGCTGATGATACATGTATTTTTCTCAGAAATGAAGATTCTATTGATGAAGTAATTAAACATGTTAAAGAGTTTGGCAAAGTCTCCAGCTTAATGTTAAATGTTGAGAAAACAGAAGGTTTGCTTATAGGGTTGTTAAAACAAACAAATTTGGAAAATAAACATAATGTTAAATGGCCAGAAGACCCAATTAGGTACTTAGGTATTTACATTGGGAATAATTATGATATATGTTATAAGAAAAATTGGTCAAACAAATTAGATGATATGCAAAAATTAATAGATTGCTGGAGAAAACACAAAATATCATTATTTGGTAAGGTCCATGTGATCAAATGTTTAATTCTATCAAAAATACTATATTCAGCAACTATGCTAAATATTCCGGAAGGAATAATAAAATCTGTAAATAGGATAATATATAATTACCTATGGGGAGCTAGAGATAAGATAAAGCGAAACTGTATTATGAATAAAAAGGAACATTTTGGCCTTTCTATGATTGATGTTGAATCCCAGTTTCTATCACTGAAAGCGAAGTGGCTACATCGATTGATTAAGTGCAAAACCTGCTTATCTATAATCCCTAACTACTTTTTTCTCAGACTAGGAGGTCTGAAATATTGCACAAATATGTCATTTATTACTTTTAAACAGTTTCCTGACTGCTCTTTTGTTCCTCCGTTTTGGAGAGAATCACTTTTAGGCTTTTGTAAATCAAAAAGTAGCAACCCGATCTTAAATAAAAAACATCTTTTTGAACAAACAATATTTGGAAATAGAAATTTTACGATAAACAATGTGTGCATCCACAGCCTCTCTTTTATTAAATCTAACATATTCAAAATAGCAGACGTTCTAAAAACTAATGGTGAATTTAGAAATGATATCTATCATAAATTAGAAAATAAGAAATTCTATTTTACAGTTTTATCAAAGATAAGTAAAATATTACAACCTTATCATTTGATTAGATATAATAATGAAAATAATGACCTAATAGATAATGATCTGGTCTATATATATGAAAATATTGATGTAAGATCAAATTTTTATTATGAAACGCTAATATCCTCAAAAAGTGAAAACCTAGTGTGTCTAAGAGATTAGGATAAATATTTTGATAAACTCATTGATTGGAGTGAAGTATATAAGTAAAAAATATTGAACCAATGTGAAACCAAATTTTCTTCTTTTAATTATAAGATAATTACTAAAATACTGATTACCAATAGTAAGCTTTTCAAATGGAAAAAGTCTGAATCACAAAATTGTTTGTATTGTAATAATGTAAAACATGATATACCTCATATGTTGTATTATTGTAATATGGCTATGGAAATATGGAACAAAGTAGAAAATTTTATAAACAAGGATATAACTTTTTTTGAAATCCTTGCTGGGATAAATGATGCAATGGAAATTAACCAGCTCATAACTTTTCTATGCTATTGCATACATAAAAATTTTTTATGGACAAGACTTTGAATACATACCAATGTATTATTTCTTTTATAAAATCTGAAATTAATGAATATATTCAGGTTATCAATCAGTGTAAACAATTCTCTAAATTTTCATTACTACTTCAGAGATTTCTATTGGTAATTTAGATGTGTAATATTCTACTCTGTTCCAAATTAAGTTTCTCATAAATGTTATAATATTGTAATTCAAACACACATGATTCATATTCGATTTTGATTTCTCAAAAACATATTTTCCAAAAGAAATTATATATGGAACTAATTTATAATTTTATATAATTAATCTTTGGTATTTAAAGAAAAAAAGCTGTATTTGATCACCCAAACATGTAATTATGTAATTATGTATGAGCTATAATGTAAAAAGGAAAATGTATGAAAATGTATTTTGAATTTATAATGGTAAGGTTTTCTTACCACAATTTGATTATCATAATATATTCAATACAAGTATATGTAATATGTGAATAAATGGTATTGTTCCACCTGGGGCAATATGAAAAAAAAAAAAAAAAAAAGAGCTGTACAAGTCAAAATGTGGGATATGCAACAGTTGACGCTTCGTAAACACATGACACGTCACATAAAACACATAGATCGATGACCAACTCATCAGATCTCCCCAATATTTGAACTATAAACGTTCTGCAAAGACTCCAAACATCAATGTTGGTTGTAGGTCTGGAGGCGGCGGGGCCTCTGTTTGAGCTGTCTCCGCTGGAGGCGGGTCTGAACCCCACGTGTGCCCAGCTGGTGGACGCCATCCACACAGACACCATCTTCTCAGGCACGCGCAGGTACAGCACAGAGTCCTAGGTGTGCTAAACTGATGTTTAACTGCTCTCTATTCTCTAATATCGCCCAGCACGTTTAGGAGAATCAATGAAAAGATCGAAGTGTTGCATCAACTTTCAATTACTATATGGGTATTATTGAGTATGGGTGATTAAACTAAACAGTGCCCCAAATTTAAAATAAAAAATCTGGTAGCAATGCAAATAGGTTGGGGTTATTAGGATATGGGATGTGGGGAAAAAAGCTGAGTGATGCGGGGCCACCCAAAATTAGGGGGAAGTAGGATTTGGGATTTCAAGGGTGTGGGGAAAAGGCTGCAAAAATGTGGGATGTGGGAAAAAAGATAAAACAACATAGGCATAGATGGTAAATAACACAACAACATGGGATGTAAGATTTCTTGAACCCTCCCTTAAAATCTAATCAACGTAATGTAACCAGATACACTATAAGTAACCATCTCCACTGCAGGGCTGCCACGTGATCTTCTATGTGAACGGCCATGTGGACTTCTCTGTTAACCAGGCCATAAGTAAACTCATTGCTTGCAGCAAGGAAATCCCATGCTTCGACCCCTGAAGCAGATTTGCAGCCCGTCAGTAAACTCATCACCCAGGTTTTTGCAGCAAGGAAATCCCATACTTCGACCCCTGTAAGCAGATTTGTGTACTTTTGGATAGCGCCACCCAATGAGAGGTAGACTACTAGGTGATTACTGTTCTAGTTCTTCTAGTTCTAGTTTTAGCTCTAGTTAGCTGTAGTTCTGTAGAAAGGGGGGTCTCACTTATGGGCAGGCCCCAAAAGGGGGCGCACTTTGGGATTTCATGAAAAAACCTATGAAAATGAAGTATTTTGATCAGAAAATGGGGAGCGCACACCCCCGCGCACACCCCCCCTGGATCTGCCTATGTACTAGGTGATTACGATGTTCTAGAAGTTCTTCTAGTTCTAGTTTTAGCTCTAGTTAGCCGTAGTTCTGATTGGTTGAGGGAGTTTACATGTAGCTAGTTGCAGTGAAGGTAGCTAAGGCATGGTCTTAGACCCAATGTGCCTATTTCACTCAAGAATGGTGTGATTGACCAGGCGAATTATGTGCTGCCCATTCTCTGCTAGCAAATAAGATCAGACAGAATTGTAATATCACGGGAATACAACTTAATAATAAATCGGTTAAGTTATGCCAGTATGCTGACGATGCAACTTTTTTCTTGAAAGACAAAGATGAGCTTGATCTGTGTATCAAGGAGATCTCAGATTTTGGCTTAGTCAGTGGCATGAAATTAAATAAGAGGAAATGTGAAGGCCTCTATATTACTAAACAAGCAAACAAGCAAAACAATTGCAAACTTGCTAATATAAATTGGCCTTTATCTCTCCCATTAAATGTCTGGGTATATATGTAGGTAATGATAAGAATGAATGTTATAAACTTAACTGGTGTAATCGGATAACAAATATAGAACGTTTGTTAAATATATGGAAACAAAGAAAATTAACGCTAATTGGAAAGGTACAAATTATCAAATCTCTTGCTTTATCTAAAATTTGGTTTGTAGCTTCGTGTTGTAATATGCCAAATGATATTACCATTAAACAGATTAATAGCTTGTTTTATAGGTTTTTATGGGGGAAAGTGGAAAGAATTAAGCGCAAGTCCATTATAAATAAAACAAAGAAGGGCGGTCTTGGAATGATAGATATTAAAACGTATCTAATGGCGGCCAAGGCTGCCTGGGTGCCTAGGCTCTTAAAATGTAAGGGAGATAACTGGACTGAGATTCCTCTGAAGTATATGAATAGATTAAGAAAAGGTGAGTATATATTGAGAACGATGGCAAACAACAGTAAAATGTGTCCTATGGTTGATACTTTGCCAGAATTTTACCAACAAGTTATCATGTCTTACAATAGGGCTAAATTGAATCATCCAGGGAATGTAAATTTGGCATTGCTAGAGCAGCCTTTGTTTGGCAACCACAATGTCAAGCTATTACTAAATGGTAGTGAAAAAATTCCTTATTTTACTAGCTGGATTAATTCTGGGTTTGAATGTATTGGTAATCTAAAATTAAGAAATGGACAAATAGATATGAACTATATAAATGAAAAACTAGTTGTAAAAGTTAATATGCTAGCTGAATCAAATACATTACAGAAGGCATTACACCACTATGTAGATGGTTTAGATAATGTTGAACCTAGTGGCAATGAGGACGTAGGTACAATTGTAAAGAAGAAATCAAAGTTTTTTTATACATGCATTTTAGAGTCAGAAATACCAAGATGCCAAGCATTTTGGTGCAATGTTTCTAATAAAGACATCAACTTTACTTCTGTTTACACTAATAAGGTTTCTAAGATTAGTGATGTAAAATTAGCTGAAACTAATTTTAAAATTTTACATAACATTCTACCATGTGGTGAAAACCTGGTAAAATGGGAGAAAAAGAATGATGACAAATGTTCTTTGTGTTGTGAAAAAGAATCTATTATTCATATGGTATACAAATGTAAATACATTAATCCTGTCTGGAGAATTGTTGAAAATGCTCTAAGTATTATAATTGACATGGAATCTGTTTTTCTAGGAAATGATGAGCATATAGACAAAATCAATTTGAACACTTGTATATCAGTGATTGTGTATATGATTTATAAAAGCTGGTTAGAATCTTCCTTAACTGATAAGGCTAGGAACCATGCTAATATTATTAAGGATTTTGAATTTCAAATAAAATATTATAGAGATATATATAATAAAACAAGGTGTTTAAAGGATATATGTACAAAACTTAAATTGATAACAGATAATATTGTGTGATTTCTGTCATTTATGAATTATTTATTATGAATTTGTGTTGGTAAACTAACAAAATCTTATGCTGTTAAGTTTGGAAGTTTATATTAAATTGAAAAGTCCTAGGTTTAGCATGTCATTGCCAAGTGTTCGAATTAGCTAAAGATGCAAATTCTGATCACATCTGTTTATGAATGTATTAGTCAAAAATATTGTGAGAAGTGTTATTTATTTATTACATATATTATTTCAAAACTTTATCCAAAGACATAGATATGAATACCATAGTAAAATTATTGTAACATGGTGAATGAATAGGTGTGTAACTTTGATTCTTTGGTGCTATTGTACTTTCTTCTTACAGTATGCAGTAGATTTACTATTTATATGGTATGAAGGATCAGGATGGGGTAATATGGTAAAAAATAATGCAAACTTTGGTTATTTCATGTCTACCTTTACATCAAGTATTATTGAAAGTTTTTTTTATATATTGAGAGCACTGCAAAATAGACCTGAAATAGCTATGGTCAACTTGGTTATGATTTTATGTTTAAATTTGAAAGTTGGAAGTGAGTTTGTTTTAAAAGTATGTTTAACTGGTGGTACATGAGGGTAAAGAGAATATATGCTTTCAGTTATAGTTCAAACATCAAATTATCCTTTTGTATTTACAACTATTAAGGTTGTGTTTTGTTCGATTGTATGATCTTACTTTTATTTCTGTACCAACCTGTTTTATTAAATGTTGAGTTAGATTTAAATAACAAAAAAAATGTGCTGCCAATTCTCACTCCCTGAATTTGATTGAAAAAAATACTTGTATAAATATATCACTGTGCAAACAGTTCACACTCTTCATTAAAACTACGCTTTTGTTCCAGACAACTTCAACTATTGCAACCATCGTCGTGTGAACCATGTGCTCGCAGACGCCATTCGCAATGACCAGTGTTTCCTGACCACCGCAAATACTCAGCCTCCTCGATTTGATTACTAAATGGTTTGGATAAATATAAAAGACCTTTGCCGTGGGGTAGATTGGAAAGAAAACGTACATTCGACTTTTAAAATTGAATATATTTTGATAACAGATGACAGTAATAATGTTATGTGTTCGTGGGCTGTTATTACTATGTATTAAATATTTAGCATGATGTGGTTCTAATTATGAAGTGTATCTTTTAAATCTCAATTGTACACACGTCTGTTATTTCTTTCACATTTTGATGAAATAAATGTTAGATTAACCTAGTCATTTTGTCTCATACACTATTAACGCATTTCCTCATCACAGATAATATAATAAAACTGTACAAAGAAAAAAACATTGGATAATCACCACAACATACTTGTGCACAAGCTACATATCACATAGCTCAACTGCTTAAGAGCCATCACGATCATGTTGATGTGCGAGATTTCCAGGTTCAGTTCTTGCTAGAATTGTAGTTTTGAGAACAAAGTTGGACACAGTATCATATAGTCTAATAAATATCCATGTAAGAAAAAAGACTTCCAGCACAGCTTATTTGCTATGATGATTAGCGGTGAAATGGGAGTAAAGAAGCAGATTGCCGAGAATGCACTGTACTGTAAACATAATGCACCCTGCAGTGTGAGTCGTGGCTTCACGTGCGGCATAAACCATATAAACGCCCAAACTCAATGTTTCCGTCACCCACTGTAAAAATACTTCTGATACGCTCATGTTTTAGTGAGCACTTTTTATTGCAGGTGGAAATTCATAAACAAAACAGCAAAGAAAATGTCAATATTTCATAGAAAAAAGAAATATCTGTCCGCTTTTGCTGTTTTTCTGATGATCCAATTTTAAAAGAGTAGACGTCGCAGGAGCAAACGTGGGAAGATGTGAAACATAAAAATGTAAATGTGGTTATTTATAGTCGCAATTCCCTGTTATCGTGCTCTAGCGACTTAACATCTACACCACGACATTGGCAGCATCCTTGTCACACTAAATCCTTCTCAACTCCCCGGGGAGCATACAGCCGTAGAGCAGACGTGCTAATCACTCACATTAGCGTTCACTCGCCTGACCTGTACCTATTTAACGTGTAGGTACGACGGAGCAGTGTGCAACCTGTTAGAAGTAGGTTTGCTCAACACTTACCATCAGACCCGACCGGGAATCGAACCCGCGATCCTGTGGTCACGAGTCCAACTCCCTATCCACTCGGCCACGGAAGCACGGCCATGGAAGATGTGGTGTCGGACTGGGTTGCTACGACCTAAAAGTCAGCGGTATTTCAACAATCTGTGCATGGAATTAGAGGAGGAAGACAAGTCCTCATTTTCCAACTTCTGGAGATCTGGAGATAATAAGCACAGTGTACGTAACACGGGAGGTGACGTACATGTAGATCTATGAACAGAATACTGCTCTGTGATTGGTTAAATTATGCCCCGACGATCCGTCTTGTCGCTAAACCTGTCTACACCAACACGACTGCATTAAACCACCTCAAACTACATCAAACTTCATACGACCAAGACTTGACATGTCAAATACTCACGACGGCTTGAGACGAGACGAAAAATCGTGGAATATTGGTTTTAAGCGTGTCTACACCGCAAAGACGTTGTCCGACAGGACGTCTCGTCGGACGGTCTTTGAAGGAAGTCTTAGCGGTGTAGACTGGGCTTTAATGGTTCGTGATTTTCCGTCAATCATATCTCAATTTATTGTGAGCAAACCAGTGTAAATAGAGTCACAATCAGTATAGGAAATTATTGCTTCATTTAATACAACATTGACAGTTTATTCTTTCATTAAAACACCATAGTTCATTTTTTTCACGGACTTACCGATATACAAAAACGCTTCCAAAACACTTTGCTGCCATCCGCTCGCATTTTTTATTTGCACATCGTTTGTAAGGTTGAATGTGTACAGATGAAAATATATGAAATTTACTTATTCTTCAAGTTCTCACGCTTTCCATTGAGTTGTACTGTGAAATAATCCTAGAAGGCTATGTTTGTGTTTTGGAAGATCGTGGAATTGAACTCACGACCTCCGTCTATGATTCAGACCAGTCATATGTCATAGGCGGGCGTGCTACCGTTAACACCTAATCCCCCTCCCACAATGTTGCATACTTCGGTTTTCACCTATATCAATCTTGCGCAATGCACTTTCCCGCCTTGGATACTATTATTAGCGTATCCAGCCTCGCAGCCTTAATCAATCATAGCCTGGGCACCTCCGACTATTACTAAGGGTCATCTAGGCACACTCCACGAACACCGGCCTTGCAGGCTCATCCGGGCGTAATCTGGGTCACTTCTTTCTGGGACTCCCCCAACTCCCAACTCTCCTCAACGACCAGGGGACGAACTGATCGTCACAAGTCACATAGGGCCCTAGTACCGACTGCTACATCTTGCACTGGCCATCTCTGGCTTTACTACGCACTGGCCCTTATCGGGCTTACTACATTCGGCATCGGAGAGAGAGGGGAGTTCCACCCCTCGTGGCTCGATTAGCTACCCGCCGCCGAATCTAATCAGGAATTCTCCCAAGCTGACCTGTTGCCATAGTCACATTTCGGTGACCCGAGGGACCCAGAGAATTCAACTGACTGACCAGCGAACGTGCCTACATACTAATCTGCTTCCCATTCTAAGTTCGAATTCCCGGGCGGTAGTTCCACCCTTCCCATACCCTAACGTGGCTTTTACTGGGGAATTTCTAACTAGGGATACTACCCGGTGGCTTCGCCTGAAGCACCCGGGTGCTTGTCTTCCACCAATGGTAGTCGTCCGATTCGTATTCCTCGGCCTTTACGTCAGGTAGCACGAGTCTCTCCGGTCCATTTCCGGCTTGCCGGCCTTCACGTGGTGCGTGTTCTTTGTCCTAACTACTGCAGTTGACATCGCTAATTGGCCCCGTTAAGATTGTTTCACTCTGAATGCAACGGACTTAACCGTGTATAGGTATATTTGTCCCTGCTGATTGCCAATACGGGCGCCCGTTACATTACGGGCCGCCTGTTTACTTCGTTACGCATCACGGGACACGTCACGGGTTAGCTCCGGTGCTCTTGCCGTTGTTGTGACTATCCGGGTATTGCTGTCCTGTCCTGGATCGACTTCACACCTTCCCTCCCACAAATCTCACTCGGAAACCCCGGCAGCACGGGAGAGAGACGGTTATGAAGTCTGTTACACCTCCGTGTGAAAATTCCATCAAGCTAGTGAGGTCGCGCCCGGTAAACCGAGCCCTTCCCCACTGTCCATTCAGTAGTTTGTGATCCAATACTCCGAGAACTTCGCTCTACGTGTAATGAGGAGGCCCTCGGGGCATGAAGCGTCCTGTAAGGTTAGGGTGTCGCCACTTCTGGATTTGAACACCGGTTTTAAGCGATTTACGTTCACCCATTGCATCAATAATGGTTGGCGGCCTCGCCGCGTCTTTGCGGCTTTAGCCGTCCCGCAGAACATCCGTATCCTTACGGTGTGGTCATCGGCAACCTCCACGATTTCATGAGGCCCTGTCCATGGCATCGAATGCAGTTTATCCCGTGCGTTAGGGGGGCTATAAAGCATGACTTGATCTCCGACTTGGTATCGTCTATGCTTTACTTTCCTACTTTGCTGCTCCATCTGGATTTCGACGGCTCGACCCGCCACCTCACCCCCTGTTTCCGCCATCTGCATCGCCATATGCTGCTGCCTAAACACGTAGGACGAGTAGCACTGCGGAACGGTCCTATAGTCTGTCCCATACATCAAATCTATGGGCAGTAACGGATCCATACATTGACTATAAAACAACTTCTGTGGTGTGAATCCCGTGCTTGCATGGGGGGTAGCATTGTATGCCATGAAGACATACGGCAACAACTCATCCCACGTTTCCCTGTCGTGGACCCCTATGGCACGCAGTACAGCCTTGATTGTTTTGTTGCTCCGTTCGACCATGCCGTTGCTCCACGGAGCATACGGGTCGTCCGTGTTTTGTCCGTCTTGTACATTTTGCACAATTCCAGACATATCTTATTGTCAAATACCGTCCCTTGGTCACTGTGGAGTTTCTGCATCACCCCGTGGCGTGCAATATATTCCCGGAAGAGTACATCCACCACGGCCTCTGCAATTTTTCTCTCCAACGCGTACAACTCCAACCTTTGGGAGAAATAGTCCTGATGTACTGATGGGGTAAGGTACTGGGGGAGGGTGGATCTGACTTTTTCTGTTTGCAGGCAGCGCAAGTTCCACGGAGCTCGAGTGATCGGGGGACCACTGGCCCCGGCTACGTCCCCACACACCCCGTGTGTGTTCTGTGAAGAGGAACCCGATGTCGTCCCCCGCTGTAGAGGAGCACACCTCTGGATACTGGATTACTTGTTTGAATACTTAATGTGTTTTGTTGTGATGAGTTTCCATGTGAATGCTCCACTCCCATACAAGCGGAGGGGTTCAGTCCCATGGAATCTGGGGGAGTGTGTAACAAAACTAGTTTCTGTTAGGGCATACAGTGCGCGGCCACATTAGGTGGTCGCTCAGTATAAAGTAGGTGACATAGGTTGCACTGGACTAAGAATAAGCTCCCATGTTACACACACCTTGTCAGGTTGTTCGTTATTACTATGGCCACTTGTAGCATTAAGACACTACCACCAAGTACTGAAGAAGCCATTAGGTCTTTAGCTTCTGACTAAGCAGGTACGGACTGCACTAGGTAGGGCTGTCAGTCTATTCCCGAAGGGAATAGTCTCACATTCATACATCACTGAGGTCCAGCCTGTGGCTTCCTCACCTTGCGTGGACTGAAGGACCCGCGTTCGTGCACAGCAGGAGCTGTCACGCGTGTCAGCACTGGTGCTAGGTCCTTCCGTGAGACCAGGGGTTTGCACACCACCTCACACAGCAAGTGGCGAGAGGCTCCCTCGGAGGCGTCGGCTATAGGCTGGAGAGCCCGGGTGTGAGGTGTTCACATACGTCTCAGGAACACAACGAGGAGTGCGGTTTGGGGGAGACCAAGCCGTGAGGGCTGCGCTCACGCAGAGTGCGCGTGGAGGGCGCCATTCAACCTGTCTTGTCGGCCGTATGAACCCGGCAAGCCGTGCAGAAGCTACAACTTTGTTCACAATAGTTCATATTTTTTCACGGACTTACCGATGACGGGGCCGCCTTTTAACGAGGATTCCGAACACTTTGCTGCCATCCTCTCGTACTTGCTATTTGCAGTATCATTTGTTAGGTTGAATGTGTGCATGTACACATGAAAAAATTTGAAATTTACTTATTATTCAAGTTCTCACGCTATCCATTGATTTGTATCTCCATTCTGATTGTTCTAACAGTGAATACTATAAACTCGGAGCGTGAGGCATTCTCCTTTGTAGAAAAGTCATAACGCAAACAGTGTATTGCGCTACGCCATGCAAAAAGACAACAGCTCAATGAAAGAATGGATGAAAAATCTTTCACAGCTTCACCAGATAATTTACAATAAAAGCTTGGAAGAAATATTACGATATTTAGACGAATATTTATAAATAACTGCAATATATCGGGCCAATCAACTACGTATGAAAATGCGTATCAAACTATTTGAATTACTCATGGCACTAAACCGACAATTCATGTCACAGTGTGCACAAATGCATACACACGAGGGCCATGTACAACCTTCTAACGGAGCTTGTCCACTCGTGATTTACTGAGCCATTCACAGAGTGGACTCTCGTATGATTAACATCAAAGGCAGTGACCAGCCATTGACATGCATGATTAATGGATGAGTGATTAATTAACCAATGAGAGTGACCATTACTGGTAATTATGTTGACAGTTCGTGTCAAAGTTACTGCTATGGCGGTCTAGATGACCGTAGAAAGCAAAAATGTGACCTTGACGTGCTACTTATAATACGTTGAAAGTAGGTTCCTCTTGATCATACAGGGTTCTTGCGTAAGGTCACAGAAAAGTTTGTTTTAAGGTTTTACTAAAATTTGAATTTTTGACGTGCTAAATATTATTCCTCTTGATCGTTTTAATTTTGTTTTAAGGTTTTACTAAAATTTGAATTTTCTATTATCGTTTTAATTTGACAATTTACCCATTGTGTAGTTAATAATCTTAGATAATGATGTAACTAGGGTTGAATTATACAGGTTAGTGTAAAATTTTGATATGAAGCAATTACGGCAAAATTTACTTCTTAATTCTGTGTACCGAATATATGGGTGAAAGAAATTGCAATCATCAAAAACACTATCCAATAACAAAATTCATAAATTATCTTTAAAGTACATATGTATGCCTCAAAATTTCCATATCTGTTCAATTGATCATTTTACATGCATTTTTCGTTTGAAAAAACAACAACACAGATTTCCTGAAATTTCTTGACAAGCTATACACAAACATTGAATCATAA
>CM032669.1:8386603-8430613 GCA_019095985.1 Streblospio benedicti
CTACTACAAATAGACCATCTCCATAATAAGACCATTCATCGCAGTTCCAACATCTTTCATAAAAGGAGCATTAAGATCCCACAAATTTGAGGCCAGCCATCGCGTGGTGTTACCTGCAAGGTGAACCTGGTATACAGTATATGTTGTTATTATGCGTATCACTTTGAGGCTTCAATACATATCCCATCCGTAAAAGCATTAACATATCTTTGCTGCAATTACAATTGCACCCAATACTCCCCAGGTAGTTGCGAATGAGCACACGTGAAAAGGAAGACAATGAGCAGGTACACTGTGATCCATACACCTGCTCACTGTAGATGAACGCTGTTGACCTGAGAAGACCACCTCTGTCTGTTACCGCCCAGGCCTGCGGCTTCTGTGCTAGAGCACCCTTGTCAGACTGACACACGATGCCGCCTAATGGTGCAGGTATCATGCCACGGGGCCACCAGGAAACGCTCCAAATCCAAAAGTCCCTCCCCCTATAAATGAAATAGAAACAAAGATAAATAATTAAATAAAAAACTAATTACAATTAGAAATGTCCAATATGAACAAGAGTATAGCATTAGATATAACCTACACGTGATAGAAATAATAACATGCATGCTCACAGGCATATATAGTCAAATTGTACCATATCTCATTTACGTATGTGTAAAAAACCGAAAAATCACTTTGAAATCCCCAAACACAAGAAAATGTGCCCAGTGTGAGCCATGATGTTCATTCCTTTTGCCACGAATATATCATTTTTGAAGGTTTCAACTGAACACAATGACCTTGAACTGAATCAACGAGCACATGAGTTACATGAGTTACTGGCATTTGAAACGTTTGATGGTCTACGGGGTTTCATAAATGTTGACCATGAAAAAGAGACCCACCGTTTGTCTTTGTAAATGTTACTACACGTCAACTGCTGTACCTGTTTGTGGACGGTGAAATATGGCATCATAAACTTCCCTACTCATCTGTCTCTGAGAATGTGGGCTCTAAGATAGCACGCGATTTACCGTAGCACGAACACGGTGTTTGAATGTGACGTGAATGGAGATTTCAGTGGTCTGAGGCCCAGATCTATAACTGAGTAGCAGCTGCCGCAAGTCAGTTTAAAATTCTTAAATTGCCCACTGCCAGTTTAATTAATGTCACTTGGGGGAAAATTATCCTAGCAGCAGGTGTAACGGGACTGTATTACTTAAAGTTGAGGTTTTCTTGCTGGGAAGTCCAAGGGAGTCATGGAAAGATCAAACAGCGTTGATTAAATGTGTGCTTAGTATGGTAGATCCAGCTGCTCCACAACATGCCAGAAGCTTAGTGTCATTTTGAAGTGGACCTCAAAGTTGGAGTGATCTGGCTGGTTCGGTAGGGAATGTCCCACTTCTGGCTGGTTATGTATAATTCTGCTTAGCTGTGGCCTCGTCTGCTGCTTTGGGAGGATGTATGGTCGATAGATGAAACCGTAAGTGCCGCCACTGCCGTCACAATCTGAATCAATGGAACCATGAAACAGAAGCATCTGTTGCATTAGTTCGCTTGTTCACGATGCTTCATGATTAAAGCTGTCGTCCCGTAGGAAATGACGCACTTCTGCATGGTTCTGGCTCAAAAATTGCTATCTGGCCCATGGGCTTCCGTAATGGATTATTGATCTGCTGATCTGGGTCATCTTTTTCCCTTTTTCCCTCTTCTGGGTCATCTGGAGGCCTAAGGGGCAAAACCCACAGCAACGGATGCTCGCCGTACGGCTGCCGTACGTCAAATCTGCCGTACGGCGATTATAAATCCACAGTGACGGATCATATTAGTTGACGTACGGCAGCTGGAATTGGCACACCGGATTATTATGAATCTTATTTAAATATTATGGATATTAGTATTATTATTATCATTATTAACGGCAAGAAAAAGTATAGTCACTATGATATACACACCATCTCACCAAACATCTGTCGATGTCACTATACAAAGAAATAGAACTACATGGACGTAACTAGACTATAAACGTAGAAAAGTTGTTGTATGTGATGATTATCTGAGTTTAAATTGAAGCACACACAATCATTGTAAAATAAGTTTGAAACACGGCATTCAATCAACTTATAAACGCACAACTAGTAAAGGATTATTTACAGGTGTATAAGGTGTGCTAAGGTGATTTGTCGTAAACCCGCCTTACGCTTGAGCGGTCATAAGCGAACCCGTGCAACGCATCTGCACGTATTATGTCACTTCGTCAACTTGGGCGTATTGTGGCGGCATTGAACGTAGTAAAAATTCATGGTACGACAAGTTGCTGAGGCAAACAAAGTGTTACTTGTATGCGCAAACGTTCTGCAATCCCTAGAAGCAGCATAACTATTTGTAACGAACCTAAACCGACGTGTATATTCGTCAACGAATTTTGAACATGTTCAAAATTTCCTGACGAATTTGCCTGTTCGCAATTGCACGTAGAGCTACGTAGGTGAAATTCGCTATAGTGTAAAGCGGGCTTTAGGCTATATTTGATACCAATCTGTCAGTATGGGTTTTACCCAATAGAAAAATTACTAAAGCAATCCATACGACGCGCTGTAAGACGCCGTACGGCTTGTTTGTATCAATTGCCCCCCGAAGCAATCGAGAAATCTGCCATACGGCAGCGGTACGGCAGAATTTCACTGTGGGTTTTACCTTATGTAAATATGCATTGGAGCAATCGGAACGAAGTTGACGTACGGCTCCCGTACGGCTGCCGTACGTCGCTATGGGTTTTGCCACTAACTCGATCATCGTAAGGTCTTCTGCTAAAAGGTGCCCTTGCTGATGATGTTCATAAAGATGTTCCCGTGTTACGGCGTGTTATTTCCGAGTGATCTCATCAGCCTGCCTTTTCATCGAGTCTAGAGATAGATTTTTTAATACATAGAATGAATTAGATATATGAATTACTGCGGCGTTTATTATGATACAACATTAGTTCATACACATTATTACAGTGGAACCTTTCGATTAAAGTCGCCACAAGCTCTACGTGCGTTGAAGTTTAGGCGTGTCTATAGGGATGCGGGTGACCGTCTCCTCTTTTTCCCTTACCAACAAATTCATTCATGAAGTCCTCTGCGTGTATCACCGCCCCCTTTACCGAAAACCCGGATCTGGCAGCCTTAGGAGATTATGTACTGCAAAAAAAAATATGGACTTGTTTTATAGGCGGTGTTTTCTCTTCATTAGAGCGAGACTTTATTGAAGGTAAACTATATATATTGCCTTTATTGTAAAGACACTAATTTGCATTTCAAATGCAGTCCTGAAGCATTATCAAAATCTACGACACAAATAATGTATGAGGTAGAATTAGCAGCGGATGTGCCCAGTGCTTTTAACACGTACCCGCACGACCGAAAAGCCTCCAGGAAGTCTCGTGAGCAGCAGCAAGAGCAGGGGGTGCAGGAAAGATTAGCTAATGGATTTAAAAAAAAGGGTATGTTGGGGTGAACTAAGGACTTTGTGGACCAGTGGGAGATGACTCGGTAGATATATTATCTTACCGTGGTGCTAGCACGAAAAAGGGTTAAAAGGGTTGATAAAAATGCCAGTTCAGATATGGAGATTACCCAGATGATGTACATTTTGTCACGCTCCGCAAAAGTGGAACAGTGTTCCACTTAGGGGGAGGGGGGTTTCGGTCAAGTTTTGGATGTTCCACTTTTTTGTGGGTGTAAAATTTTATCTCTTGTGCTAAAACTTTTCATACCAGAATTCCACTCTTTACTATTTAAATGTGGCATTAAAAAAATACGCAGCAGATTTCACACATTCATTAATTTTATAATTTACATTCCTGATATATATTAAATGTTATTTTATGGCATATATAAGTAATATTTGAATAAATATCGCGAAACACTGTGTAGATATTCTTTGATTATGTCACACTTCTGATGTTTCCACTTTTGGGGGAGGGGAGGGTGTCAAGAAAAAAGAGAACACTGTTCCACTTTTGCGTAACGTGACAAAATGTACATCATCCCATAGGCAGTGATCTAGTCACACTCCAGTATATAGCTTCGTAAATCACTATATTGCCACAGAGACGCAAGCGCGAAGAATATTTGAAGTCCACAAAGAAGCAAAGCGTTTTATTATAGGCTTATGCAGAACAATGTAATACTTTTATTGACTTCATGTTTCTTTGTTTGCATTCTATATTGATGGCACAAAAGGGTGCCATTCGTCCATAGAAATACCGAGAGAGATGGAGATAGAGATTTGTGAATAGAGACAGCGCTGAGTAAAATTGAAACTTAGAGACTATATTTACACCAAGATTACGTTTTTATCCAATGTTCAGTGAACGTGACCTAAATGTTGAAAGATAATGGATGGATGAGCGAATGCCTCTCGCTGGTTAAAGTACTGTGATGACTACGACTATATTAAAATTATGATACATGTTCTTAATTGTTAGCCATACCGTGAATCATATACAAATGTATCCTAATGAAAATGTATTATATGGTTTCATTTAATGATCTATCAATCTATCAATTTGACATTTGATTGGCCTCAGAGCATTAATTTTTCTACTCGCTAGTCTGAAATAGTCTTTGGATAAAGAGGGAATACTCAATATAGTCGCATGTTGTATTTTCCTCAGCCAGCCAGCCAGTACTGGTTGATACCAGGGTGCGTGCAGCCTCACGGCAACTGCTTTATCCCTGACCACATCTGAACTAGTTGCGTCGCTTCAGCAGCCGAAGCAAAGCCTTGCGTTTCTTTCATTTGCAACTATGGGAAAAAACGTTCAAAACGTTACAAAGTTGTCAAGTGAATATCTGAGCACTGTGAACGTCAATATGTATCTAATTTGGCACTTTGTCAATTAAAGTTTGCCTTCCATAGAGCTATTTAAAAGTCAATATTTATATTTTTTCACTGCATTTTCAAAGTTGTTCTACCGATACTGCTATCTGAGCACTTTTGAATGTCAATACTTACACCCACCCAGTTAATTTCCATATATATATATTAAACCAATAGTCAACATGTGTGTGATACACTTTACTGGACACTGCTACATGTACTATAAGACAGCATCATTAACACCATCAGTTGCAATCACATAGCTTCCAGTTGTGTCAGGATGAATTGCCGAGTGGTCGAATGCGCCTGCCTTAAGTGTTTGGTGAATAGGTGCCACCGTGGTAGTGGTCTAGGGCGGGTGTGCATAAAGCTCCGTTGGTCCATTTCCGTCACGTTTCAGTACCTAATCCACGTTATTTGATGTGCATAAAAAGTAACGTGGCGGGCGGGAGGAGCCGGTCTCGTCTGTTTCACGTGGACGTGTTGGAGCACCACGACCCCTGCTCTGACACGTCAATTATAGTTCCACATACTGTAAACCCAATGTTATGGCTGCGTTTTTGCACATATTCAGAACCCAAAATCATTTGAGAAGAAATCGAGTGTTTAGAGACAGGCTGAATCCTCTAGATACGTATGATGATATAGAGATCGTGCAACGTTTTAGACTATCAAGGCAACTTATTCTTGATCTGTATGATCAAATAGGGCATGATTTGGAACCCGCGACTCATAGAAACCATCTTAAAAACCATCTTTAACCCTGTAGCAAGGGTTAGAAAAGTGAGGGGGCACAGAAACATATTCATGCGAGCTGAAACGCGGTGAAGACAAAACTACGGGTCCCCGGAAAACGGCCCCAGTTTTTAATTTTTCTGCAGTAAAAATGGCGCGAGCGTTTGTGTCGATCCCAGCACATTCTGAGGGGGGGGTCCGGGGAAATTTTTGAAAATTAGATACTCACGAGATGCAATTCTGGTGCATTTTTTAACCCCTAAAGTGAGGGGGCACTTTTCTTAATATCTCTCTATTTCAGACCAAAATCTTGGGGCAAAAATCTCTCTCTATTTCAGACCAAAATCTTGCAAAAAAGAGAGGGGGCACGTGCCCCACTGTCCCACCGCTTGCTACGGGCCTGTTATACCAGGAATGCTTCAAATATTTTGTGCATTGAGATTTTATGCCAGTAGAAGTTTCCAAGCAGTTGTTGGTGACTGTATCTATATACACAGGTCATCTATTCGCAGAATTGTAGCAAATGTCACAAAGGGTATATGTCAATTAAGGAATCGCTATATAAAGCTTGGTGTAACACGTGACGTGTACTGTATTGACGCAAATACTACATTGTCGATACCTTTTATGCACACCTCGTACACGCCAGTTTTTCCGTCAGGTTGTCGCCACCGTCATCGTTAAAAAATGCCGTGCACGTCGATTATTTATGCACACCCGCCCTGGGTCGAGTCCCGGCAGAGGCTATGTGATAAAGCCCTATGGACTTAAAAACAACCCAATCTAATAAGTGTTCCAGTGTTAACTCTATATTTAGATAGTGTTAGTCTGTAATGTTCCAAATCCTGTTAATATCAGGGAATACTAAGGCTATCTACTGCACAAGCAGGTGAGTACGGTGGGGACACTGCCCAGTGTTATTAAACAGAGCAAACTTACACGACCCAGCAACATTGCTTGTAGAAATCCATCAAAACTAAATTGAATTTATGAGAAAATGTCAGAAGCAATAGAGTACTTCATTATTTGAAAGTGGCACTGATGCAATGTTCATTTTATGCATTGTAACAATACATGGCAGCAAGTCTTGATGGATGACGGTGGCGTCAGTTGTCTGGAGACAGAGTTACCAACATGTAGGATCACGTGGACAGGTGAACAAGTCAGGCGACATTCGGAAATTTCAGATGAATTCTTGGCTGACAATTTTGTACAAATAGCATGAATCGGGATTTTTGCGTTTTATCATGTTTCTTTTATAGAGTAGCACATTTATATATCAATGCTATCAATTTACTTAAAAGAAAAACACCCAATTATAATCTGCACGTGTCATCGAATCTTCTTATATGATAATGATTTGTTAACTGCTGACAAATGCGCAATAATGACCAGCAAATGAAGTTGTGGGTTATCACAAAATATTATCAACATACAATTGGGAGGGGGAATTATTACACTGTGTGATAAGACACCACGATTGAGTTGTATTTTATACTTCTCACTCTCTCTCACGTCTTTTTAGCAAGCATATTTCTACCAACGATAGATATAGCTGAAGACTGAGTTGGTTTCAACAGTTGATTGACCAATCATCGCTCACCGCGTGACTCTATTACGCACCAAACATTCGGTCATCGTTGAAGACGTCTTGGAGGAGGAGGGGGTGGGTGCTTCAAACAATACCGTGGCCGAGTGCATACGGAGTTGGACTCGTGGCCAGCAGGTCATGGGTTCGATTCCCGGTCGGTCTGATGGTAAGTGTTGAGCAAACCTGGCGGTGGATGTTGAGCAAACCTACCTCTAACAGGTTGCACACTGCTCCGTGGTACCTACACGTTAAATAGGTACAGGTCAGGCGCTTGAACGCTAATGTGAGTGATCAGCACGTTTGCGCTACGGTTGCGATGTGCTGTATGCTCCCTGGGGAGTTGAGAAAGATATAGTGTGTGACAAGGACACCAATGACCTGGTGTAAATATGTAAAGTCCCTAACGACAACAGTAAATTGCGACTATAAACAACCACATTTACATTTACATTTTCAATTTAGCACCGAAGCTATTTTTCAAATTATGTCTAATAAGAAAAATATCATAAACTCCATGTTACGCAAACGACATTTCTGGTAAAGAAGTTTGAGGAAGAAATACCTTATTGGCCAGACGCTGCTCCATGACACCGTCAACTACTTGTCACGTCAACTCATATTTCAACACCCCAAATTCTGTGGAGACACTGTAACTAAGGAAGAGGAAGCGCCGGCGTCATGTCGTGTGCGCCAGCAGATGATTTATTAAAGGTCTTGTCATTTGCATGTCTCCAGAACGTGACGCCTGTGAAATTACTCCAGCCTGCATACAAGAATAGATACTGTGTTGAAAGAGAAATGTCAGGGTGGGACAGTTTCAAGTTAATTACAAAAAACTTGGCAATATACGAGAACAAAAAAGGCAACATACGAGAACCAGGTTAAAACATTTTATTTGTAGATGAAACAATATCATTTCAATTTGAACCTACCTGTCAAAAACAGAAAGTTTAAGATGACACTTTTGTAGCCAGTGAATATTTCTACATAAAACAAAACTGTGTTAATAAAGACATTAATAATAAGACATTATAATAAAGACATTCTGGCACAAAATTAACACTATGTTTATGTGAAAATACGAGTTGCAATTTCCTGTAAATTCTAGCAAACAAGAGCAAACCCGCACCTAGATACGCCATAATTTTGATTAGTTTCTTGTCATTTACATATTAAACATTTTCGTAACAGGCAATTTGATGACACTTAGCACAAAATTGCTTGTTAACGTTCTATAAAGTGAGCCGGGAACGTCACCTACGAGAAAGAGCAGTGACACGGGCACTGTATCAGACCTAATGAGACTTGAGCTCTGCTGTTTTTCTCTCACACACGTTGTACTAACACTAACCAATTACCATGACAAGTGCCATTGAGACTTTCAGTCCACCTCATAAACGTAGTTGGCCTGTGCTCATGGACGGCAACATGTATCATGTTCCAGCAATTTGTGCTAACTATAATTATACAAGTGCTAAACTGAGGTGGCACCTCAAATCGAGTCATTAGTTGAATCAACGGCCCAACTCGCAGTGCTCTGCAGTACGTATCAATGCTAAAATAAACATGCCAGAGGGTGTATCAATACTCCATATAACCTTATACACAGACATTGTTTGCATTATGAGGAACGTATTGAAAGAATAGTTTGATTGGGTAGTGGAAGGGCGGTGGGGGTCCAACAATTGTTCCCTTGTTCTATTGATACTTTGGCCTCCAACCGAATACACAATTGACCTCCATCCAATAATCATTAGGGTATGATCAACATAGCCTACAGCCTACTCCTATCGAGAGAAGACCCGGGTATACGAGGTAAGGTCTCAGCTGCAATAAATTAAGATTATTTCATGGGCACCATATTCACATCTACTACAATCACCTTGGCTAATAATCAATAGCATCATAACTAGATAAGGTACAAAACTAATATATTTATATATCTTATATCTGACTGTGCTATATTGTTGATATTGTTTTGAGAGGTATTGTAAAATGTCGCAGAAATCATGTGGAGCAGTGCACACCCATTCCGTAGGTCACACCCATCCCGTATGTTTGTTTGTTTTTTGTTTTTTTTTTGAAAAAATATGTAGCATCTAAACAAGTACCAAATAATATTACTACTTTGAATACGATAGTTTTCCCGGCGCCAAAGTGTAAAAAGAAAATTTCTAGTAAGATCTAATGTAAATAAACATGTGCAAATCGCATATTATCGCCACCTACGTGATGGGTGTGCACACGGTATTTCATAACAAAATGCATTATAGATCATGTAACTTTAATGAACTATTAAAATTGTATTTATCTTACGAAAATACAAGTAAGTAGCTTCCTTTTGACATCTTAAATGCTATTGTTGGTTCATTCAAAGCTGTGCTACGATGGTATACGGGATGGATGTTGGGTGCTCTACATGTATAGATATAATTATTGCAGATGCAGAGAATTGATGTGACGTGGAGGTTACGTAAAACGTTCCCAACATACGTAAATCGCTTCCGGTGTTACGTTTTGCGTTACACGTGACACGTGACCAATCGGTTGTTAAGGAAGAGGATTTATTCGTTGTGCATATCCAGCATAGTGCAGTCTTGCTAATGTTAGATATCTGACTTAAAAAGCTGTTCATGGCCGCTACAAACGTTCTTTAGTTCAACGTTGCTGTCATGTGTGAGTAGAAGACTTTGATACATTTTATGATAAACTTGGACTTATTACAAAAGATCGTGAACTCAATTAAATCTATCCGTGGTGTCTACTCATATATACATATCTCAGTCCCGAATATTTTCCCTTCGCTCAAGTAACTTTTACCATTAACTTGATTCTGAAATTAATTTGCATTGAAAATATTCTGTCTTTTGAAATAGTTTTTTGTCGTATCATTTTATATGGCATGGAAATTTTATTTAATTGAACAAAACCTAGATATTTCATACGGACAACTAGTGTTTCAGAAATGAGGATATTCATCACAAATCCAAATTACTTGACAATGTTTATTAAGCACATATATATAATGTGCTTATTTTTATGCTATATTTGTTCAAAAACTAATGTATATCCATAATGGTCATTTTATTATTATTTAACCTTTAATAGTGCTAATGATAATAAATTGCCTGTAAAAATGACATTAAACAATGGCAATAAATTCTGTTTCAGAATGGGAATGAATGCACTTAAATGGGTCAACGGCATGACAATAAGAAGATTTTAGGTAGCATTGAGGTTTAAACAAAAGGAACTAAATTAAATATCTTTATATATACTTGTGATCCAGCAACCAGAAAAGTGGGTTCCTCAAGTTCGTTGCCCCCAAACATGGAAAGGGCGAACAAAAAGACTATGTCAGACCCTAAAAATGGCCCTGGTGCCCTGCCACCATTAGATAATTCACCACAGGGGTCAATAGCAAGTAATCCTTCGCCATTTCTGAAAGATAGGTTGACTCCACTACCTAGCACTACGAGTGATAAAGGCAGAGGTTCGATTGATTCTAAAGAAAATGATAATGAGAAGAAGAATGAAGTAGAAATAATTGAAACACAAACCAAAATACAATACTTGGAAGCGAGGTTGAAATTTCTTCAATCACAGCACGAACAGAGTTTGAATTTTCTTCAAACACAGCACCATGATACTTTAAGTCACTTGCATGAAGAAGTCGATGATTTAAAAAGGCAGCTCAAAGATCTGCAATTCAAGTATGTAATGTTACAAAGAAATAGTTCACCAAATGCAGAAACGTCAGAAAAGGAAAGAGAAGATGGTGCCGAAACAACAGAAAAAGAAAAAGGATCAAGTTCATCTCAAAGTGAACAACACAGTGCTCCTGCAAGTCCACGTACAACTGGAGAAGTAAACCAGGTGGAACAATCTACAAATAATAATGCGACGAAAGTTGAATTCCTTGAAGAAGAAGTGGATGCTCTCAGAAAGGCATTAGCAGAAGCAGAACAAAAGCTACAAGTGGCTAACGAGGAACAAAAACGAGAAAAGTCTGCACCACCAAGTGTTTTTAAAAAGGTGCCTCATCCACCGTCTGAGCCTAAGCCTCATCCACCTAAGCCTAATCCTCGTCGCAGCCTGGCGGTGAGGTCTCTCAAACCACTGGCGACCCAGCCTGCAGTTACTGCACAGGCATCAGAGAGTGCAACTCCTTGGGTTAAACCTCCACTGCCATTCAATGCCACGATTGATCCCCTGTTAGTCAAACCTCCAGATGTTCATGAACCACGACCACCAACTATGAAAGAGTGCCAGATCATCATGAAGCATATGCAAAAAGTGCAAGACACAATGATGCATGAGTTACACAAGGTCAACAAAGATTTGGGGGATGCTTTGTATGCGCATAAATGGTCACCAGATGCGTATTTGTTGGCTAAAGCTTGCGTCGCTGCTGATGATGCTGAGAAGAAGGAAGATGGGCAACCCCACAGAGTTGCCATGAATCCTCCGACACTAAAAATCCCAGATCTTGCATATGTGAAAATGGATGCTGCAATGTCTCTTCCTGCTTTGAACCAAACTGTGAGCAATCGAGCTACGGAAAGACGCAAGCGAACACAGATGCTTCAAAAAGCCAAGAAGCGCAAGGAGCTGCTTAAAGATTAAAAAGACTGCTCCAAGTTGAAACATTAAGCAAAATAATCACGTGGTAATTAAAATAATCAATGAGAGGTATTTATTAACATTTACTAATGTAGAAATTGTTTTAATAGTTGTCTGGTGAAGATGTTAGATGTAAATACAACATGTTTACTTGCTATTTATGAATTATTAACATAATGATCGTGCTCATTGATTTCATCTGGTTGCTCTTTTTACTTTAAACTTGCACGTGAATGATACTATTTAATGATATTGATATACTTTTCTTTGTGGCTTCAATTTCTTGAAACGTTTTATATTTTATACTCTGTTATTTTTCATTGTTCTACTTACATAGCACCATACATTCCAACCATTTTGTAACAGTTTGATGATTTTCTTATGATTGATTAATTTGACGAGTGACTATGATTTTAATAAAATGATTTTTATCTTAATGTGTGTTTCTAGTTTTGAAATTCAGTGGGATAGATTTGTGGAGTGCTGCTTAACAAAATTTGAGGGTTTTATTTGCAAGTGTGAATTGTTCAATATTATGAAACATCAGAAGATATTTTTTTTTAAATTACACAAACTTCATTCCATATATGGTATGTTTTTCAAATACATACGATTGTTATATGTCATTCGCCATGAACTTAAAATAAGAACTGAAAACTTTTGTACGGCATACTGCATGATATGATATCTTATTTAATTGACATACGGTCTCAAACGCAGATACACTTACTTATGCAATGAGCTAGTAGGTCTACATTGTATTTTTTATACATATTGGTGTGTGTACAGAGGAAAACAATTACAGTGATGCAAGCTGGTATCTCATTACTTATGTACGATATAACACACCACATTGAAGCTATTACATACTTACACTAATGAGGCTCACAATAAAGCCGCCGGCAAATTCCTATGAGGCATAATATATATCACGGATATAACACAATTGGTCTGAAATGGATGCAATGGAGTGTGGTGTAGCTGTTGTTTGGAGCCTCCCATTTCTTTCATTTATAAACATTATAAACGCCATGAGCACTGACAGCAGGTTTTTAAATGTATTTTCTCTTTTTTAGAAGGGTGTGGGGGGTGTGGGGGGTAGGGGGAGGGCACCAACTGGATTTAATGGGTTTTGTGCACGCGAAGGTTTGCATAGATGCGAAAAAAGCCATGAACATGAAATTTTTGGGTGATCTATCTACATAACTGTGTGGAGGTTCAGTAAGTAGCATCCTTATGAATAATTAATTACATGCCGCGATATCTTATGGATTTTAATGTGACAAAGGCATACACTTTCCCAGGAATAGAAAAAGCTATTCATAGATCCATCACTTTTCCAACAAAGTCTGATAATACCGAACTATTACTAACACAAGGCATTGTTCGAATTCCTCTATAGCTATGAGACACACGCGTTCAAGTGTAAGTAAAACAAATAAAGACAAACAAACAAAACATATCACACTATCAACAAAACGTCCTTGGGTACATTGTCGGCATGAGTATATACAAAATAGAAGCATAAGAAGCATCCCTCAGCCCCCTCACGGACTATGGGGTGTGTGCGGATCCTCTAATGTGCACTGACACTGTTCATTGAGTGCCGGATTAATGCAGTTATCTTCCTGAACATCCCACTTCCAGACTTCAGTGCCAATTACACCAGCAGCCCTGCCGATGGGACGAACACTAATGGTGCCTGTAGACGGAGAGTCTTCTCACAAGTTTTTGTATTGATAACATTATAGAATAAAATCTTTGTGGGTGAGAAAAATGGTTTTAATATAAACGTGGTCGCTGTAGAGGTGGTCTTTAGTGGAAGGTGATATTCAGTAATTGAATTTGGTTGAGTATAATTTGATAATGGGACATTTGATAGTTATCCCCTGGTAAATATGGTCACGGATATATCTCTATATGCATTAAAAATCGCTGCCAATCTGAGATCATTTGGCTGGCATGTCAAGTGTGGACAGAAGGTTGATTCCGCTAATCATATTTACGATCACTTCCATTTTAGAATAACCAAAGCTCTGCTGAGGCTGAACTCACAGCCTCATGGTTCTGAGACCAGCCTCATAGCTTTATCCCAAGCTACCAGAATGATAACTTAACCACAATCCAAGTAATACAAGTGTTGTGTGTGTGTGTGTGTGTGCGTGTGTGTGTGTGTGTGTGTGTGTGTGTGTGTGTGTGTGTGTGTGTGTGTGTGTGTGTGTGTGTGTGTGTGTGTGTGTGTGTGTGTGTGTGTGTGTGTGTGTGTGTGTGTGTGTGTGTGTGTGTGTGTGTGTGTGTGTGTGTGTGTGTGTGTGTGTGTGTGTGTGTGTGTGTGTGTGTGTGTGTGTGTGTGTGTGTGTGTGTGTGTGTGTGTGTGTGTGTGTGTGTGTGTGTGTGTGTGTGTGGTTGTGTGTGTGTGTGTCAGGGGGTTCCATAGCTTGCAAATGTTTATAGACCCTCTGAATGTTTTTTCGTCATGGTGGTGAAGGCGGCGACGGGGTCCACG
Organism: Streblospio benedicti; assembly: GCA_019095985.1. Taxonomy (NCBI): domain Eukaryota; kingdom Metazoa; phylum Annelida; class Polychaeta; order Spionida; family Spionidae; genus Streblospio; species Streblospio benedicti. The sequence continues at coordinate 8,400,913 of CM032669.1, forward strand.
GTGGTGTGCGGGCTTGTCATTTTGTTGTATTGTCTTTGACCATTTTAGCAATGATTCGCTGGACCCATTTACAATCACGTCGCCTCTGCAGGTGTGTCGAGTGGGATGCCAGGTTAGACCGGCATAGGAATGCAAAGAATCCGAGGGTGAACGCACACTTGAGGACCCCGTCTAGTTGGCAATTGAGTTCATTGCACAGTCTACACAAGGTGTGAAGAATGTCCGGTGTAACTGGGAGTATTTGTGACACTGTGCGCGCCATTGTCATTTTCTTGCCCGTGTTGATGCAGATTGTCTGTGTATCCGGTTGGACTGGGTCACAAAAGGCCAGGTAGGTGACAATGGTGTGGTTCTTCTGCGTGGTAGGCCTGTAATCTACTCGCCTCACACCCGGGGCTCGCGGTGGCAGAGGTTTCAGGCGAGTTTTAAGTGAGAGGTACCCCCGCCCACAATGCAAAGTAGGTCAGTTCTCGGAGGATTGGGGCCACCGTGTGTGCTCTCGGCGCACCAATCGTGCATAATTTGCAGGAATCTGCTGTGCTCAACTGGCGGTGAAATGGGGGTATAACAGCAATTGTCACGATTCAGAAGGTTCTTGTGTTAAATGATTCTCCACCCTCGCCAATCGTGCTGTCAAAGTTTTAATACCAGTTTAATGCAGAGACAAGTGTCCTATAAAATTCACGATATGCCATGGCATAAAACCAATCGGATACACCGGCATATAGTCTAAGTAAATGAAGTTTAAATGGTTCTGCTCATAGTGTCCCAATACTTAGCGCGGCCCGGGCGTCTACAATTACTGTCAAAGGCTGCTGCTTGTGGCTATCAATTTCAGTCAACACAATTACAGCGATCACTGCGTCCCCACAAATTGATTGGGCTGGAGGGCCGGTGTCTTCAACAAATACTAGACCACGTAAAAAGTTCTGTAAATGTAATCACTCAAATACATGCTTTCATCCATCTTCACCAATTCAGGGGTTCTTCAGAACCATCTATCTATCTATAATATCTACACATCTATCCATAATATTTGATAGATGTTACCTTGCTACGGCAAAATGGCTTTTATCCTGTGTAGTTACAACATCGACGATGTAGATTTAAGTTCTCAATTAATTTGGGTACTTCCATGCTATTTAGAACATTTTTTTTTTTCAAATGAATGGTGATGGACAAGATCCGCTCATAACTTGCAGACATAGATTACAACTCATGTAATTATAATGCCAACTATTTATAATTACAACACGTCTATATCTATCAAAGAAATAATGTTTAGAGCAGGCAAAAAAGGTATGTTGTTGCATGAAGATATTGCATCTGTGACGTGATTATGAAATCAATTTTGTGTCTGCGTTTGATGTTGTTATTTCAATCGACCCCGCCATATACTCAGCTTACAGAAGATGCAGCAAGATGGTCTACATGTCAAACTATAATAAACATGATACATACAACGACCAGGCACAAAGTACAACATTCTGGCAGAGTTTGTGTGTATGAATATTTCAGTGCAGTGTTATGTCCGTTCATCAGAGTGTGGCTATTTCAAGGCCCCGTACAAACAGAATCTTAATGGAAACCCAACGTGATATTGTCGTATGTCATTAGCATGTACATGAGTAAACGGGGAATAAGACACTACGTCTTTGAGTTTTTGACACTTGCTATCGCCCAGCTTGTACATCTTTAATGACCAGGTGTCAGTAGCTGGCAGAACTGGTACGTACAGTCCCGAAATACATGTACGACACGTTTTGCCAACATGATAGAAAATCAGCAATATACATATATGCATTTTATGAAACCTTGTTAACCTATATAGTTTACTGTCGCAAGCTATGTAACAAAGCAAACGAAAGGATATTCCTATTTCTGTCATCAGAAGCAGAAAGTATCAGATGTAAAGATATGACCTCAGAAGCATAATTATTGCTCATTAAAAAAGTGAACCAACCACAGAACTTTTAATTCAGGATCTGAATTAAGCCAAGTGATCAATCCAAGCATTGGTAAAGATTTGCAGATTGTCAGTTTGCACTTTTCTATGATTATAACACAAATAGAAGTACATGTATCTATCCCGTGGGTTTGAATAGTCTACGTATAAAGCCCCTTTCACAATTGATCGCAAATAAATGCGACCAAAATGTCGTACGATCTAGTGTGTGCAAGAGGTGGTCGCAGAAATGATCGCGAGGAACCGGTTTTGACGAGCATTTATCACGCCCGTCGGCACTGTCCCAGAATTCAGGTTCAGGAGGTTTGTGTTGTACAACAAACGCACAAGGACGTACGATGGTTGAGCAACGCTCCCTTGATGGCAAAACATGATTGCAAGTCGCCCTGCGACCGTAAAATGTTGTGTGCCACTCTCATGAAATCATTCAACGTTGTGCAAAACTTGTGCGATGTAACGTTTTAAAAATCAATAGATGCGCCGGTCTGCGACCCAAAACTGAATTTTGAACTTGTTCGAAATTCACATGCGATCGTGAATTCACCTGCAACAGAAGAGACCGCACGTACGACTTGTGCGATTTGCTCGTGCAACGTATGCGAACGTGATCGCCAACTGCTCGCCAACTGCTCGCAACGCAATTGTGAACGGGGCTTAAGAAATCAGAACATTTCAGAGGTCAATTTGACATCTGATACTCAGAGTGAAAAAAATACAGCTACACACGACATACAGACCGAACATACTCACAAAACACACAAAAACGTCCACCACCCCTAAATACAACCCCAAACACACTAACACCTCGCCACCGAGAACCCCGGTGAGGTCATAAAGACGCAGCACGGCACCAACAAGTCACCGCCGCAGACGACAGCAGACCGCACCTGCTCTACGCACCTGCTCTCGGCCGCTGCTGAGTCTAGCGTGACTACAGGGGGCAGGGTAACCCCACCGCAGCATACGACACTCGCACACTCGCTCCAGTAGCGTACACTTGTGCTGTGCTGCTGCTGCTGTATATGGATGATTATCTAATTTGACTCACTGTTTGTTTTGTGATTACTGCAGGATATTGGAGCGTGGATAGAGCGTACACTTGGATAGTGCTGCTGTAGTTGCTTCTCACCTGTGAGGAGAGTTTGCGGGTGATTCATCAACACAAGTGCTTGTTGAGGTCAGTGGTAATGCACTTGTTTGGTTTTACACCCCATCCATTTGGTAATTGACACGCGTGCCTATGCCTTTGATAATGTGGTGTCTTTTTGTTTTGGTATGTTTGAAGTGTGCTGGTGTCCTAATTGTAGTTCAGTGACTTGGGAAGTATTTTATGTTGAGAATCTATAGTTATATCCAGTTGAAAACGATTATATACCCATTTGAAAATCGTTCTTGCAATAGCATAAATAGTCCACCGTGTGAAACAATCATGATGAAATCTACGGTAGCAAATAAGCATGCATTAGTGTTTGAAATATAAGTAAAACAGCTTAATGGGTGAAAGGTTACGTAACTGTACCTAAGATTGTAAGAAATAATAAACTAAATGTTTGTTATGTTAGGTTCATCATCGACATTGTCCCATAATTAATGAATTGCTTGACGTCAGTGCTTACCACAGCGGCATCAATTTACATGAGTAAAGAAACGATAGCTTGAAATGACAACATCAGAGGCAACTATACCTGGACCTTGACATTAGAATATCTTAGTAAATGGTAAATACTTAGTTGTGGCACTCCCAGAAGTGCTTTCAATGGCGTATATATGTATATTTATGAGTACGAGACAGCAGTTCATGACAATATCCAAGCCCCCCACAATCAAGTGCTAGTGGGTTGTAAATCTGTGCATGTGCTGTGGCCATATTTTGGCCATATTTTTGTGCACTGAATAGTGCACTCTAGCATTTTTCTACAGCACAAGTAATGTGCACGTTTGAAGATTGGCAGCTTCAGATCAAGAAAAATGAATTGCTTGGAAAGTAGTTTTGTTTTGCTTTTCAAATGTAACCTCTGGGCTGCAAATATCAGTGCATAGTAAAAGCGCATCACCAAGCACAAGTCTGCAGCAACATGGCGCATCATACTTATACTTATATCGTTTCGTTATTTACTCATGTCAGTTCATTTTTGTTAATGTTATATTTCCCCAATGACGCCAATTTGTCTTTCAGACATGAAAGACAATGTTTATGGGTAACGTGCTTTGTTTACAGGCCTGTGTGTTCCACATGTACAACGGTTTCAGCAAAATTGAATTGCGAGTTGTAAGAGATCTAGAGTCAATAATCAAAACTCAAAGACAATTCTACTCTCACTGTTCTTGCAAGCAAGCTCCTACCCCTGTATTGACATAGCTGAAGACATAGCTTCCATTTAACTATACCATGACGGGACTCAAAGACGTTTTGCACAAATCTCTGCGATACCACGATGTTGTTTCGGATACCACTCAATTTAATAGCAGTTAATTCTTCAACCTCTCCCTAAATGTAGGCCTCATCTGCACCTCCACCTGATGCTGGGCGCCCCACACTCTAGCACAATGGGACATTTGCATCACAATGGCTTGCGTGGCGTGTCATGCCACTGTGACCGTGCCAGTGGACAAGCTAATTTATAGAGCACTTCCATTGGCTCAACAATGTGCAGTCCAGTTAGTGCCCAAATCTAATAGTTTATATGTTCGAAAACGTGACGGTCTTCCATTGAATGTGATTTGTTTTGCGAAATGGTAACTTCCAGTTTCCGTAGTATTCATGGGCAGTTATTATGTGATAGGTTTGGGTAAAGGCCTCATGTCACGCCAGCGCTGTTTTCTCTGAGGCGTATGTTTTATGCTGGGTATTATGATCATAGTACAAAACAATGATGGCTGTCTGTTTATTTGGGAGTACCACTGCACACATGCACATGGTAATGTTAGTTTTATCATGGAAAAATACCCTCCTTATTGACACTGTAGCTGGTGTTACAATGGTGGCCTGTGACAATGGGTACTTCAAGCGTTATTAACGTATACTATCATGTATCATTTTGAGTTCTTTCTTTATAATGATACAAAATGATACATGGTTTCCAATATGCTATGAACTTTACTCAACAAATTTTAAGTAACGTATACTATCTAAACACTAGGTTGTACTTATAACATATATGTCTGAGAACAAGCTCTAAAACACTTGTAATATAATGTTAAAACCAAATTTTACACGTAGCATTTCACTTTTATGAGAGTTTTAAGTGTTGCAATGTACGGCATGCAATTTCAACCTATTTAAAGCTTGTGAATGTGCCATTTACGATAAAGCCCACGCATATTTAGACATCTCATTAAATAACTAGTATTTACACACTAACTCATACTGTATCTGCATTGCTGACAGTTTCAAATGTATCAACTCAACATGGGCACGGTTGTTAATAATTCAGACTCGTTCATATCCAGTATGCGTCCATCAATACCATGGCATTTATGCTGACACATTCTAACGTAAAAACCTGTCTGATAAATACACTTCTGTTTTTAATGTTAGTACAGGTACATGCCATTTATGCATAATTTCATAACTATTATAATATAGGGGGCTCATCGACTATCCTGTCTTTTAAGTTAGAGTAAAAATGAACTCATGTACTGAAAGGCATATAAAAAACTTGTCATGTATTTAGTCTGAAAGGAGGACTGTTAATCTCCAGCCATTTTGCTGTGGAATATGGGAATTACACAGGGAGAAGATTACTCTGCCCCAGCACGTCTGTATAGAGACAATTTAGCAAATGACAGCCAGTAAAAGACACACATGTGTTGATTCGACATAAAACCGGCTTTACACATGAGCGAATTCTACCTACGTAGCTCTACGTGCAATGACGAACTGGCGAATTCGTCGGGAAATTTTTAACCATGTTCAAAATTTGTTTACGAATATACTGATTAGTTTAGGCTCGTTACAAATAGCTATGCTACGTCTATGGGTCGCTGAACATTCGCACATATAAGTAATACTTCGTTTGGTTCAGCAACACAGTGTAATGTGGATTTTTTACTACGTTCAATGCCGCCTCAATACGCCAATGTAGACAACCTGGCCAAAATCGTATTTATGCGTTGCATAGATTTGCATATGTTCGCCTATGTTTAAAACCCGCTTTACACTAGAGCGAATTCCACCTACGTAGCTATACGTGCACTGGCGAACTGGCAAATTCGTCAGGAAATTTTGAACGTGTTCAAAAATTTTGAACGAACATTCAGTTTGCTTTAAATAGTTATGCTTCGTCTACGGATCGCAGAACATTCGCACATATAAGTAACACTTCGTTTGACTCAGCAACTTGTCGTGCCGTGCATATTATTTTGCCACAATACGCCCAAGTTGACGACGGGACATAGTACGTACAGATGCATTGCACGGGTTCGCCCATGATCGCTCTAGTGTAAAGCGGGTTTTAAGCGGGTTTCAGCAATCAGAAATGTGGGACACCAGCACAATGGTGACGACAACATCCCAGCCAATTCGGCGTCTGGTGTAACAGAATGGAAAGTGCTGGTCCACATTAGCACGGGGAGTAACTGGCTTATGAATAATTTGTAGGCCAATATAGTCTGCAGAATGAGCTGCCTGAGCCATAATGGTTGATAATCAAGTGTCCATTTGGAGGATTGTTCCATGTGAAGTTATGGTCAATGTTATGGGCCGATAAGGTTACGGCCACTTTAGAGGCTGCTCGCTGCCCGCATGAGGACTCCGATGGAACATGGCGTTTCAGGTCTAATGTTAATTAATTATCTTTGAAGGGCCTCGCTCAAGGTTGCATGGCAATGCGAGTGCTCCAGGTATGGGGCTATTATTGTAAGGACACATTTTGAACTGCGGCTTGTACTGTGATAGACATGTAGATTCTTTAATGTTATTGTAAATATTAGTGCAAATCTCTATGCATAATTAATACAAATGTACCTGTCTAAAATCGTAGATCATATGCAATGCATTTTAGAATGTAAATATGCATTAATGCATTTACATCAAAGAAGAGATACCGTAGATATGCAATCGGTTTTATGTATCACTAATTTAATAATTATAAGTTATGATTATCATAAGTAATTATCAGCATCAAAGACACACGTACGAACAAGACATGCAGGCAAAAAGACCGTCAGAACACGCAGAACTGAATTAACGCCACAGTAGCCACCATTTATAATTGGAACTTACTCACTCGTATGAGCATATTTGCTCAAATATCACAATACACCAGATTCATAATAAGTTTTAACGATATATAATTCATTTTACCATAAAATTGTTATGGAAAACAAACATAAATTAATGGATCGTTTATAAATATGCACAATGTATTTTACCCTACATCTAAACATTTGATGACTCGATATATCCTGTTATGAATGAGTATGTGGCTACCATTATGAATAAATGTCATGTCCTACACCCATTTATGCAACAGCCATCAATTATTACTGTATCTTGATAGGAACAGCACTTCAAAAGTACTGTTGGTAACAAAATGCCAATTACCTTTGATGATGCGCACAGTAAACATTTGTAAGTCTATCAAGTTGTAAATAATACATAATATTTATACATCATTATGCTGCTATAGCTGAATCAAAAGCCTTGTGTTTGTATTAACTGATGAAACGATATTGTTCAAACATAAGATAATCATGAGGTATGGCACGACACCAAAGTGATTAAATTATGGACATTTTGGTAATAAAGTGTGCTTTCCAGAATGTCATTTTATGTCCATTTTTTAATTCTACGCGATAGGGTCTTTGACATTTTGCCGAAATATATAGTGTAGGGTGTCAGAAAACAAGTGCTATCATCCCAAATGCAAAGCAATCAATATGCATGGTGAATTATTATACATTATATTTCTTTGGTTTCATTCCTTTTTTTCTTTGTGATTTTTTTATATATAGTCTGACTGTACATAATCTGACTATAGTATGCTTGAAGTAATAATAGGAAAGAAAATCTAAGTTATAGTAAAAGCCTAAAATAACGTCACTCGCCCCCCTGATAAATGAATCAATGAGATTACAAAAATGATATAAAAAGACAAGAAAGGCGAGCGCTGATAGGCTGTAGGTGTTCTGAACTATTGCGCATGCGCTCCTTTGACACGTCTGGCTTTGAAGTGACGCTTGGGATGATGATAAGAACAGTGAAGCAATTTGTTAGACCCAGCAAAGGACACTCTCTGGTGCTTTTCACGGTGACAGGGGAAGGGGAAAGTATAAAGGAACGGGCCTAATTGTTACAAAACAAACGTCAAGTCCCTCTCCTATGTAATATATCAAACTTGTGTGTGGTAACATGTTTTACATCAATTCTGGGTTTTTTCTATGGTATATCATGGTAGTCTATTGTTACTGTGCGGAAAGTAGTGTTTGGTGGTAGAGTTTGCAGTTATATTCTAGGTAAATTTGATTTATTAATGTTTTGGTACATTAAGTGTACATCAATTTGATATATAAACGCAAATAACATATATATTGGTTCAATCTTGCATTTCATTTAGAACACAAGTAATTCGCATTAGACAATGCCACTTGAAAATGATAGTTTCTTCAAAAACATAGCCTCGATTTCAGCTGTCGCTATCATATGCAACATATGCATGTGTTACAAGACTTATGCAATGCCATTGATGTTGAGTATAATGGTGTAGTTTTGTAATTTTCCAGTATGCAAAATATGAGCCCTTCCAACATGTAATTACTTCTCTCATAGGGACCCCAGGTGGCTATGCTCAAACAGTCCTAATGAAGGGCAAGCTTTCAAGGTTTGGGACCAAGAAACATTGTCTTAGTACAGGCGTGTTATAGCAATTACCCTGGCATTAATTGGAGATAATACATTATTAATGGGCTCGTGTATTATGTAAGTTGGACATTATATAGAATGTAATAGAACGGAAAGTTTACGTTGTGAGTTTGCAGGGGAAATCATTGATTGTGTGTAGCAAACAACAGACCAATTAGCTTCAGCACACAATTTGCTCTGTGACAGTCTTTTTTAAAGCGGAATGATTAGTGCATGCATGCAAGGGTTTTACAAGTTGAAAAAAGTGAACATGAGAAAGGAATAAATATAAATATATGACATGTAGCATCATATTTTAAAAGAAATGTAATAGGCATAGGCAGATCCAGGTTTTTGGAAAGGGGGGGCGCGCACTTACGGGATTTCATGAAAAACCCTATGAAAATGAAGTATTTTGTCGGGAAAAAGCCCCCTGCGCCCCCTGGATCTGCCTATGATAGGGGAACTGCCAATCTAGAGAAGATGAATAGACTGTTTTGAAAATGAAGGTGAAAAAGAAATGAGTGGAAGTACCAATCACAACATCTAAGAGAACCGTATCCGGTTCCAATAATACCAACTATAGTACACAAAAATACACAGTGCTCTTCCATATCATGAAATCCTCAAATAATCACTTGACGTCTCTAGTAGTCCTCAATAGTTCAGCTCGGTCTCAAAATACACAAATCCCGAACACAAGGACTTTCTCCAACATAAAAAACAACAACGTATGAACCAACAACGCTTGATCTGGAATAAATCCATATAAAACCGTGCCCGGCTTTTAATTCCGCCCACAATCCGCTCTCAGCCATTCTCCACCAACTCCAAAGGCAATAAAACAAAGTGAATGCGGAAGAGAGTGTTGTGAGGTGGCAATATCCGCCTGGCAGCCCCAGCCGTGACAACAGATACCCTTCAGCGACTCCGCACAAGAAGCTTTTTCTCTGTGTGTGCAAGCTTTATTAGATTGTGTTGACACTGTGTGCTCATGTCTGCAGATGCGTCATATCAGGATAATGTCAGGCATATGTTTTGTTAAAATACGTTTTTGTCATCGTGGTGCACTCTTCTGTTGAATAAGTAATTCGTGTGGTGAACGGCATTGTGTCTCATGATCTTATATGTTTATGCTGCATTTATCGAACTTTCAAATGTTTTCCAGATAAAATCTTTAAATTGAAAAATATTTACGATTTTCTGCAATACTCATCAGTCGAAATGTAAATACCAAATGACAATATAACATCTACATCTAATGTAGTACGTTAAGTCCAACATGTTTTTCAACAATACACAACTAACACAACTACACAACTAACATTATTCATCAGCGATTAATGTGGAATGAAGGGTATCGAACATTGCTATTGTAATTGGTTGCATATTATTACTTTGCCTATTGCTGGTTGAAAGTGGTCAAGTCTGGAGTTCATTTGTATGTTTGATTTTATATTTATTATTCACACACCTTCTGCTACTTGTCTTTCTAAGGGGCTTATAAAACAACATTGACAGCAGCCTCTCCTAGTTGGTTAGGGTGGTGTTCATTCATGTGTTTGGAGAATGCGTTGTGGCTATTTTGCGATGGTTGCTGGATTGATTTTACGTGTCGTCGGCCCCTGATTTATGTGGTGCGGCTACTATGCCATATGTACAGACTTGATATCCCATTCCTATGGCATATACAGGATTGGCCCTCATACACAACAATCCCCTTTTCTCCCATTTATGTGCACTAGGCCGTCATTCATTTCACATTTCTTTTGTGCTTGGAGGTCAGAAAAAGGAAGGACAGCGGTGTTTTTCCTGTTTTCTCTACAATCTTGACATTTACCCCACTTGTACTCTTACACCTTTCAGCTACAAGTCTCAATTCTTTTGCTAAACAGCTGTCAGGTGTGGGTGGACAGAATAATACACTGGTTCGTGCCATGCCGCTTGTTTTATCGCTCAATCCTCTCATCTATTGAGTATCGATTCGGTCGGTACCTGAGACACTCTCCTTCATTCAAGCGTTTGATCTACGCTTCTCATATGCTTCAAGTCCGCTTCTTATAATATTTAGTGGACGTTTGTGTTAGATTCTGTACGTGTAGCCGATGCTATATACAGACTTTTGTAATGCAGGGATCACCACAATACACAATACATTACACACCAACAAACACAGGTCCAAGTTGAAGAGACCGGTCCACCCCTCTTGTTGGATTTAAAAAGCAACCATATAAGGATCCTCAGTGTCTTGTGTATTGGCCCCCACTCCTTTCCACGAAACCTGGAGCTGCCGGTGTATATTACTCATTCATATATGCTACAATTACTGACATAGAACATATGGTAAACGCAGCATCCATATATCATAAACTGTCTTATACACTGGATTTAATCCACTGCAATAGACGGAAGTGTAGTTCAAAGCAAAGCGGAATGCACCACAATATCTTATGGTTTCCACTAAACCTGTGTGTATAATAACGGTGATTGCTGAGACAACCCGTACGGACGAGCCAACATTTGCACAACATACCAATTATATCGACTAGTGTCTAAGCAAATTATACATCTTACACTGCCAGTCAATACATCCTTTTGCTATGAGACACGTGTGTTAATTTTTTTCATGTTTCCTCGTTCTTTGGGTTGGCTTTGAAAACTGTGTGTTATGTGTTGCCCTTTTTTCAGAGCTTCCATAACAGTTGGCAAAGTGGTATAACCTGTGTATGTGCTGAATGCATTATAAGGAACTAGTGTCCTTCGTGGATTTGGTTATGAGTAATTTGGCGAGCACACGTGTATTATTCATAGGCTGACATGGTTTCCGGGTCGGTGTACCCCTTGTACCATGTACCACTATTCTACAACACATATTGCATGTCACAGGTAGTATGCAAAGCTATGACATCTGTTTATTTTCAAGTTGACTACAACATAATCTCTATATCTTCACCACCTCAACAATCAGATATTCCCCCAATTCTAAACCACATAGGTACCACTTCTAACCTCCTAAAAGTGACCATCTCTCTATGGAGACAACTTGGGGCAATATTTCAAGTGGTACTAGTTGGAGGCTATGCTGTTAATGTACCTGCCTGTACTATCTGTAAGCTGAAGTGAGAGTCTAGCAAGACTTCACCTCCAAACTCGCACACAATATCATAGTGCCGTACAAAGTGTTGACCCACAGGTGGTCTTAATAGCTGCCGACTGATTTGTTGTCCTGAGCAGAGTTGGGCTGTCGTCGCAGGGTCTGTAATACCAATATCCACTGTTGAAATTCCCTAAGCAGCAGAAGTTGTACGTTTGACTCATTTGTTACTTGCCATTGCTAGAAGTACTTTCCCCACCTTTAATAGAGCATGGATGGTTATTTTGTTATATAAACGTGTCCCAACACATTACGAGATCAAGGTCCGTCCTGGAACTCTTAGAGTACATAGTGTCTAGAGTACATTGTGTCTAGAGAGCCGGGGTACGAACTAACGACGTCTAGAGTACATTGTGTCTAGAGAGCCGGGGTACGAACTAACGACGTCTAGAGTACATTGTGGACAAAAAACGAGTTTCGTAGGGAAAGAATTCTGATTTTGATTTTTAGGATACTCTAACACAATTATATTATATACAATATAATAAAGAACTCAAAGACCTTTGTCCATACTGGCTTTTTATTAGTATTTTATGGGATTTTGTAGATAGGGAATCATTGTATTGTTTTCCTATGTGCTGTAGGTATATTTGTCTAACTCTCTATGCCATGATCAACTGAACTGAACTGAAAATTTTGTAAGTCCAAAGCTTTACTGGCAGGACGAGAAATTCTTCCCGACCTCATACAATATGAGGTTGAAAAATAATAATGAAACCATAAATTAACACTAACCATCATCAATATATTAGTTAGGCTTTTTATTAGTATTTTATGGGATTTTGTAGATAGGGAATCATCGTATTGTTTTCCTATGTGATGTAGAAATAGTAATAGTAATCTCTAAATAATGATTACAAGAGTTTACAAAATTTTGCATTACGCTTAACTGCGATAAATTTTGCACAACCTCATACACAATTCGGTTGAAAAATAATAAAGTATCCATGAATTAACATTTAACCATCATCAATATATGAGCATAAGCACCTTAATCAGTACAATAGGGGTCCACGTATGGTATACATTTGTTGAACACATGACACCTGATGGTCGCCTGGATGTGCACCTGACGGTCGAAAAGCAGTTTTTACAACCTCATACAAAATGAGGTTTAAATTTATGAAAGTTTCTCTAAATTAACATTGAACACACAACATGTACAATAATCACAATAATCACATCTGCATACAAACAAAAGGTCCTATTTATAACATCCATCACATTTCCATATCAGACAAACTAGCACGTAGCACCGCTATACTTCGAGGCACCTTTCACTCATTAGTTCTAAAACAGAGAGAACGAGGGCAAAGTTCACTGCCAACAGACTGTACTCCTGATTGCTTTGCACCCATACTTTTTAAAGAAAGACAAATGCGTTCAAAATCATGAAACGAAACTCCTGGGTGATTATTACAGATTAGTTGTGTTAAGTCAGTAACACGATGGTGTTGGGTTGATATTGCTGCTGTCTGCTGCATAGTCTATTCAAAACTATTTCTTTACAAGCTGGTATCTTTTCAATACCTGTGAATGTGTTTCTTGGCCAATACATCACAATGATGGGCACGCGATGTACTGAACGACGAGGCATGTTTCAACTCAAGTGGGGCAAGAGAAACTTGGGCAAGCCAGAATTGGATATAGCAACAGCAGACCATCCTGGTGTTAACGTATAAACGCTACTGCTGCTTGTGGCAACATTCTCAAGTGTCTACCTTCTGTTTAAAGACAAAACGTGTTGAAATATGCTATTGTACAAGAGAACCAGTCAACACACACTGGGCCTGGCCTGTCTCAATAAATAGGATGTTATCAGTGTCTGTCTATAGAAGGGGGATACACTGTAACTGGTCATCTATATGCACTTAGGCAGCTTATGCATGCCAATCATTCGTGACTAATCTGGCCAGAATTGCTCTACAGTATTTCTCACGCCGAGGTGTGAAGACACTGGCGATTGCATGCAGTATTGAGGCTCGATACTGTAGCTGTTACCATTAGACAATTACCTATTGATGCCACCCGGCCGCCTCGATCGATTGGCCCGCACCACTCTCATTTATTCAAGATATTGACTTAGCAATCAGCTTTCACGCAGGCTGTATGTGCGCGCATGCATGCCAATGATTTTATGGCGGTAGCTGTCATAAGTAGGTCGGTACAATCGTCATATTTATTGGTACACGAATGCATTGGACGATTGTGTTAGAAGTGTGCACAGTGGCCGAACCTGAGTCCTTAGTAGGGCAAGATAAATGTAAATGTAAACGTCTGGTTTATAGTCTTGATCCAAGTTTTTGATCTCACGACTTTACAATTTACACCAGGTCAGTGGGGCACTTATTGATCTTCAATTGATGATTTCTCACATACTTGCATCGGTATCCTACTATTGCCGTCTAGAATAATGCCTAAAATAAGCTCAAAATTATCACAAAATTTTAAATCTTGCATAATCCCGAGCTCTTGAACGTGTCGTAGGGGAACTGATTACCATTGCTGGCTGATTTATGCCAACACAAGCACAGGCAGACCAGCGAATAGTCTCAATGGTGGAGACTGCAGGACATGCAGAAACCTGGAACAACATGAGCAGATTTTATGGGGCTACACAAAGGGTCGTTTTGTTCGTGTGTTTTTTTTCTCCAAGCACGTATGACATTTGTTCCAGAAGTCATAACCTTTTGAGGAAGCCTCGACATGATACCTTTTTGGAGAAACAGAGAGTCACGAGTAAGGAATAATCCTTACAGTAATATGAGAAAAGAAAATGTATTGTAATGACTGCTTATTTTGATCGATGCTAGTATGTAAAACATGAAACTATCAAATGCATGTATGCGCGCGCGTGTGTAAGTATTTGATGGACACAGTATTTGGGTGCGTTGTGTTATGATTTTATACTTGTGATTATTTTGAAATACTTACTACAAACTTGCAATTGTGAGATTGTTTTCCATACATCTTGCTTAAATTATAGATACTGCTATTTGCTTCATTGACTGGTTGCAAATACACTAATTATCGAAAATACTTATGGTTGATAGGACATGATTTCCGATATTGTAAAATATAAGAATATTGTGGTGCTATAGGTGTGTTACCAGTAACTGATAATCTTTTGAACATCTTTAACTTGATCTTTACATGATCATTTGTTTGAAGAGTGCATTGTTCTAATGCGCTTAATACATATTAATAGTTAGTAACAATTTGATTCAAGATGTAGATATTTTTGTGCTCATCTTGTACTGTTTAATGGTCTTCCAGGCTCATATGATGTGAGTAGATATTTTAAGTATTCTGGTGATAAATTTCGACCGAGGGCCTTGTTACCTTATTCTCCATTCTTCACAACATTTACTGACTTATAAATGTAAATAAATGTGGTGGTTTATAGTCCTGATCCCAGTCTGGCTCTCACGACTTTACAATTTTCACCAGGTCTTTGGACCACTTATTGATCTTCATTTGATGATTTCTCACATAACTTGCATCTGCAGCACATTCAGCGCACAATGCTAATCACTCACACAATCACTCACTCACTCTTTCAACCCAATGACCTGTACCTAATTAACGTGTAGGCGCCATGGAGCAGTGTGCAACCTGTTAGGGGTAAGTTTGCTCAACATCCACCAGCAGACCCGACTGGGAATCGAACCCGCGAACTTCTGTTCACGAGTCCAACTCCCTAACCACTCGGACACGGAAGCACACATTGAATTCAGCACTTGATAGATAGAGGGTTGTCGTGCTATATTCAGTTTAGTAGTGGTATATATGTTAATTCACCGCGCTTATGCGTAAAGTATTCCCCAATTTTGAGATGGTACTATTTAACAAACGCGGGCGGTGAATTGACAAGTACGTATATTGAGTACCACGACTAAACATGGATTCTTTCTTCAATCCAGTAGACACCGAACATTGAGATATACAGGGCCGTAGCCAAGATTGCAAAACAGTGGAGGCAAATATATTGGGCAAGGGTGCAGACAAGGGGTGGGGGGGGATGGGGTGGGGTGGGGGGATGCAACCCCCCCCCCCACCCCCACACACACACACACCAGAAAAGTTAGACCCTTTTTCATAGCTTTTGAGGTTATCTATGACAGAAAAAAATGAAAATTAAAAAATCTCTCCAATCTCCAACAAAAGGGTGATCTTCAAAAACAGAGGAGGCAGTTGCTACCAGCCCTAATATGTGTACAGTGCAAACGAGACTCACCTACACCATGAGATAAAACATACAAACTTGGATGTGCGATGATGGTATATATAATCTCTATGATTATCAAGCCCACTGTGACTGTTGGAGCTTAAACCACGCAAATATATTAACAGTGACTACCCGGTTCGTGTGTATGGTCGCCCGAATTAATGGTCCATAGGATGTAACTTACCAATTATTCATGTCCTTTGTGTGATTTCATGCCCGTGTTAATAGTGTATTAATCCCTGTGGCTCCATAGAGTAGGTTTGCACCCAACAGCAAAGGTGAGGCCGGTCAACTTCGGGGGGGGGGGGGGGGGTGTCTCCTGAAACATGGGTACGGTTGTGTCATTTCGAACTTAGAATCGGTACCCAACGATATACTAATTTGGCATAAAAAAGTGACCCATGTCTACAACTTGACAATGAAAATGTGATCCATGTCTATACCTATGAAATAATAATTCTACATACTATTAACATTTTATCAACAAAATATTCAAAAAATATTTAAGAAAATATATATATCAGTATCAAACAAAATAAAATCAAACTTGCACTAACAATATCGTTACATTTAAATTAGCTACCCAGAAAATACCATAGCTATACCAAAAATCACAAAATTTAGACTCATAGCTATACTAAAATCACAAAATTTAGACTCATCACTACATCTGGTATGTCTAAAAAGGTAACCCATACAAATGGTACACCTGAAATATAGGAATATAGGAATATGTGTAACTCTATACTGAATTTTCCCAGTACCTGATTAAGGGGGCGGGGGGGGGTGCTGAGTGGGCTGCAGCCAGGGGCCCCCAACATATAGGATCCCCCAGCTTTTTGCAAAATTTTTACTTGCGCAAATTTTTGACGTAAAAGCCTCTGAAAATAAGGGACTGTAATAAAAGTTACTGTGGGGCCCCAGATTTAGTCAACATTTTTCCTTGTACTTCTTTTAAGCAAAAGCACAAAAACAGAAGAAGCCCCAAGTAAATATATTTTCAGGGGCCCCAAGCTATGTGAAATCTGTTAAACAACCGAAGCCTCAAATGATAAGGGGCCCTAGCAAAACATTATTATTTGGTCCCAGATTTTTTCAAAATTTTTACACACATTGTTGTTAAAGAAATGTGTCCGAACACGTTCTGACATCAAGGTCTGTAGAACTCTTGAGTGCATTGTGTCTGCCGAGGCCGGGTACGAACTTACGACGTCTAGAGTACATTGTGGACAAAAAACGAGTTTCGTAGGGAAAGAATTCTGACTTTGATTTTAACATACTTTAACACAATTATATTATATACAATATACTAAATAAATCAAAGACTTTCGACCATACTGGCCTTTTATTAGTATTTTATAGGATTTTGTAGTTAGGGAATCATCGTATTGTTTTTGTGTGATGTAAGATATATCCATCTAACGCTCTCAAGAGTGATTATAGTGTTACAGTGTCACATTTCAAAACACCAGCTATGAAGTGTGCTTACCTAAATTCTTAAAACCTCATACTAAATGAGGTTGAAAAATAACAATGAAATCATAAATTTACTATCAACCATCATCAGTATATTTGCAAAAGCACCTTAATGTGCTTCCGTGGCCGAGTGAATAGGGAGTTGGACTTGTAACCAGAAGGTCGTGGGTTCCCGGTCGGGTCTGATGGTGGGTGTTGAGCAAACCCACCTCTAACAGGTTGCACACTGCTCCGTGGTACCTACACGTTAAATAGGTACAGGTCAGGCGAGTGAACGCTAATGTGAGTGATTAGCACGTCTGCGCTACGATAACAGTGAATTGTGACTATACACAACCACATTTATTTACATTTAAATCGTACAATAGGGGTCCATGTGGACCACCAATCATTGCATGTAATTATCGTTACAAATTCATGATCTTTCTGTGATACAAATATATTCTTATGATAATTAGGACTGTGCCAGATAAAGATAACAAACAAAGAGTTAAGTTTTTAATATATACATATTTTAATAGGGCAAAGTATCGAACAACCCTGTGTTCTCTGTACTCATCTTATCTAGGGTCCATGCAGACCCCAATAATTGTTTTTGTATTGTTCCTTATGTATAACCAGATGAAAAAAAATCATTCTTGCTACTGGCAAGATATTAGCTGACTACTTCATTAAATGACTTAAATCATAAGTTTTCATCAGTGCACTCTGCATTTTTTGTTGTCAGTATGTGTGGGGCCCGTGTGGATCCAAATCAATTATTTCTTATGTACGTCCTAATATTCAAGCAGATCTAATTATCTTCTGTCCTGATAAAGGCAAGATAAAGGGTGACAACTATTTAAAAGGAAAAGTACAAATACACTGCGGATAAAAATATATCACAAAAAGTATACCCCTGTGATATAACGATTATAACAGTTTTACGTCAATTTGCAGTACGCTTGACTGTCGATAAATTCTTCACAACCTCATACAAAATGAGGTTGAAAAATAATAAAGTATCCATGAATTAACATTTAACCATCATCAATATATGAGCATAAGCACCTTAATCAGTACAATAGGGGTCCACGTATGGTATACATTTGTTGAACACATGACACCTGATGGTCGCCTGGATGTGCACCTGACGGTCGAAAAGCAGTTTTTACAACCTCATACAAAATGAGGTTTGAATTTGTTATGTGATGTAAGATATATTAATTAAACTCAATTAATCTATTAATACAAGTGTTGATTGCAAATGTGCCCCTGACGGTTGTTAAGCTTTCTGCACAACCCAGCGATGGATCCAGGGGTGGTGGTGGCTTGGGGGCTTAAGCCCTCGCCCCCCTCCCCTCAAGCTCTTTACAATAACGCGTTTAAAGCTCTCCAAACTTTTGTAAGTATCTCTCAAGTCACGCACTCCCTTACCTATACTCATAATCTCACCACCCATATACTCTCAAGCCCCTACCTTTTCTCAAGCCAAGCCCCACCCCACAACCCTATATGCTATAATCATACATGCCCCCCCCAGCCTTCTCTCAAGCCCCCCCCACTGCATAAAAATCCCCACCCTCTCAAGCTCCCACCTTGTCTCAAATCAAGCCATAAATCTAAGCCATATACGCCATCTGTTAAGCCCAAGCTCTCTGCCTTGTCTATACTTCTCAAGCCCCCCCATTCTGTCAAGCCCTCACTTTCTCTCAAGTTACACCTTCCCCCTTCCCCTCAAGCGCATACTCACAAGCCCCCCACCCCTCATTCTCTCAAACCAATTCTCTCCCCCCAGCCATATACTCAGAAGCCCCTTGCTTTCTCTCAAACCCAAGCTTTCTCTCAAGATACCTTTTTTCCCTCAGCCGTATGCTGACAGGCCCCCATTCTTTCAAGCCAAGCCCCCCCCCCTAGCCATATACTCACAAAAACCCATATACTATCCCCCCCAGCCCCCCAGTCCCCCACTCATTCTCTCAAGCTTACACGGCCCCCAGACCACTCGCCAGAGTTGCACCCCGCCCCCTAACACAAAATGCTGGATCCGCCCCTGAGTGACATATACTCACAAGCCCCACCAGCATTCTCTCAATCTCTGATGAAAATATATTGTGTTTAATTGGTATTTTGGAATTGTTGTTCTTATGTTGTTATCTTTATATAGCTACCCCTTCGAGTCATCTAAATCTCCGTCCACGGCTCCCTGCCACGCAAAACAACAAATTTCAAGCACCGCCCCCCTTCGAATCCTGGATCCATCACTGTCAACCTCATACAAAATGAGGTTTAAATGGAATAAAGTTTCCATAAATCAACACATTCTTACACACATTACACGAAGAGCCCCACGTTGACTCACGGTTCGGGGCCCCACTAAATCTTATTCGGGCACTGAACTTTCCATTTATGGTATTTTCGACAAGTAGTGTGCTTCCGTGGCCGAGTGGTTAGGGAGTTGGACTCGTGGGTTCGATTCCCAGTCGGGTCTGGTGGTGGGTAGCAAACTTCATCCCTAAACTGTTGCGCACTGCTTCGTGGCACCTACACGTTAATTAGGTACAGGTCATTGGGTTGAAAGAGTGAGTGAGTGATTGTGTGAGTTATTATCATTGTGCGGCTGAATGTGCTGCCGATGCAAGCATACGATAAATGATCAATTGCTGATCATTGAATGTGCCAATGACCTGGTGTAAATTGTAAAGTCGTGAGATCAAAACTTGGATCAAGACTATAAACCAGACATTTACATTTACATTTAGAATGAGACTATGGTATTGCATAAAACATTGCATTGTGCTTTTCAAATGTTGAACCCAACAAACACTAAAAACACGTGGGTTTTATATATATGAGCAAAATATATCATGGATCTGCCACTGTGGTATTCGTAAATTCAAAGACAATGCACAGGAGAAAAGGCTCTGTGATATAGCTACAACCGTGGGGACACCTCTTTAATCCGGACCATGTATATTAGGGACACAGTTTCACTCTTCCGATGGCTGTATATTCTTACGTCATGCTGCCAACAACAGTGTCTCCGCCCAGAGTTTTACTGTACATCAATACTGATTACTTAGTTAAGCCTCGGCACAAATGTCGTCTTGCACGCAAACACGTGTTCATGCTCGGCGGAAGGAACTGCTTTATATGAGTAACGAGGCAGTAGGGACTACTTTGCGGACTACTTTCATCCTAATGCACTGTTACACAGATAGTGGACAGCTTCTTTCATGTGCTGGGGTCCTCAGGCCAGACAGACGGGGCGAGGGGTTAGGGTAATGTGTATTGATCAATTGAATTGTGCATTGTCAACTGATTTAGATTACTTATTCAATGCAAGCCTTCTGAGGATGTTCATAATTGAAACGTAAAATTGTATGTATTTTGGAAAACATTTTGGACATTTTGAACGTTAAAGCAGGTATAAAGAACTGTCATTGTTTTGACTACTATGAACTAAATATGAGAGGACTGCTGCAGCTCAAATATTAAATCAACAATGCAATGCAAACAATGCAATGTTGTTTTACATGTTTATTTCATTGATTGCCAATCTCATTCGCAGAAACAATTTGTTTGAAATATAATATCTGTGCCTGCATGATAAACAATTCATGTTTTTGATGCTTTAATAATCTGACAATATCCGAATCTAAAAAAGCAAATTTACAGATGTAATATTCCAATTGGCAATGCAGTTTACCACCCCCGCCACCCCCCTCAACGGCAAAATGCAAACATCAACATGCAGACCTAATCGATTTGCAAACTTGTGTTATGCATGGCAATTATAACATGCAATGTATGAGCGTATCAGAGACCCAACAAACACTGTCAATTTCATTTGGCATGAGCCTTGAATAGACCCAGCAATATAGTTACTCGCCAGATAGCATCAACGTTGGATTGCGACAGTAGAAACTATCTCCAAAGACCAGCTCGCCAACCACCTCCATTTGTAGCAATGCCGAGGTGATCTGTTGGTTGTGGTCTCTTTGTAATGAAAAGTGTAGGATGCTGAAAAAATATTCTCACTATGGAGGTGGTCTCTTTATAGAGGTGGTAACAAGTGGATGTTATACTGTAGTAGGTACCCGCATGGCTAAACACGAGGCTGTGTTTTATTCATAGACTGGTTATTGGTGATTAGTAGCTCGATCATATCAAGCTCTGCGCATAGATAATGCACACAGCAAAACCTTTTTCCAGACACGCCACACAGTAAATGGATCTAGTCTCACTAGATACGACTAGCTTATACCCGTGCGGACGAAAAATCAGTAACGGGCAATACAGTCCAGTCCTTATGTTTTAAGTCAACATACATCACCCATCTCCCTGCCCACTATTCAACAACAAATTTTTCTTAGGACTGGACTAAAGCATCCATTCTGTCCTGATACCCCGGTGGTCTAACAAAACCCATAGCCTGACAGCACCATACACATAGTCATACATTTGCTATTAAGCACTGCGATCTAGGCAGAACCTCTCTATTAAGACCTCCGCCCCAGGGGCTGGCCAGCCTCAACTGGTTTTATAGAGAGGTAAACTACGTCTCTATATTGGGGTTTAAAATAGTCTTTTTATGAGGAAGGCTTGGCCTGTCAACTGTGAGCAATTGTCTTTTTATAGAAGTCGCCTCTTTATAGAGGCGCACGTGATCCCAATGAAAGGTTCTAAAGTACACATGGTGAATGGCAGTAATCTCTTACTGTTAGATGCATTGCCACCCTAATATTTTCGCATTTGGCGTCTTTTTGAAGCCAATTGACACCATAATGGTGGCTATCATCTGAAATGTTTGTTATAAATTCGCTAATAGACAGGCAACAACACCATTTGGGCATCAAAAATAGAAATTTGCACTGCTACCAAGTACTATGAAATATGTGCACTAGCCCTGTGCATATGCACCTGATTACGTTATGTTCAAAATTGATTTGGTAGCAAAATACATGATATCCCTCTAAAGTCATCATTATTGACAATGGGAATTTCCTGATAATACAAACTATACAAACTTTGAGTATCTTATTCAATGAACAGAAATTTTGTGTCACAGTTTCGTAAAAAACTATTCCATATGAAACTGGATGAAACTGCGTCTAGAACTTTGATGAATAGAGGTGGACTAAGAACAGAAACCTAATGTACCCCAACAATAACACTACATTCCTATCTGTACGGTGAACAATTGACACCATATGATATTTGTGTTCTATGTTGGTATCAAACGTTAATACCTACACTGTATTTAAGCTGTCACAACAAAGTGAGTAATCTATCAAAATATATGCACTAGCTTCGAAAAGCTTAATTCATATGCACCGACTACGTTATGTTCAAAATTGATTTGATAGCAAATTACATGATTTCCCCCTCGAATCATCATTATTGACAATGGAAATTTCATAAGAATACAAACATTGAGTATCTTATTCAAGGAATAGAAAATTTGTGTCACAAGTCCGTAATGAACTATTCCATGTGAAACTTAAAGACAAATTTTGATGTTTTAATTCGTAGCATATATAAACACAATGCACATACAGTGATAGTGTGGAGGGGCGCTGTCATCAGGATATGAACGATATGAGGGTGGAGAAATGAGACACGTGGCCAGAAAAGCCAGAGATACAAACTGATGATGACCTTACTCCTCCATTTTACTCAAATTTGATTGATTTGGTAAGATTTTTTGTTTGAAGTAGAACTTCTGAATTCCAATTCCACTTGTACCTGTCCCGGAAATCTAACGCTGCTGCTGCTGCGCCTGCTGCTGCTGCTGCTGCTGCTGCTGCTGCTGCTGCTGCTGCTGCTGCTGCTGCTGCTACAGTAGTTATAGTTGATGTTATCAATGCTGTTGTCGTCGTCTTTTTTTGTTACTTCTAACAATTCAATGTCGTTTTACATGTTTTACACCTTTATTTCATTGATTGCCAATCTCATTTGCAGAAACAATTTGTTTGAAATATAATATCTGTGCCTGCATGATAAACAGTTCATGTTTTTTATGCTTTAATAATATGACAATATCCCAATCTTAAAAACAAGTTTAGATGTGATATTCCAATTGGCAATGCTGTTTGCCACACTTCCACCCCCACCCTTCAAACTCCCCCAACAGCAAAATGCAAACATCAACATGCAGACCTAATCGATTTGCAAACTTGTGTTATGCATGGCAATTATAACATGCAATGTATGAGCATATCAGAGACCCAACAAACACTATTAATTTCAATTGGCATGAGCCTTGAATAGACCCAGCAATATAGTTACTCACCAGATAGCATCAACTTTGCATTGCAAGAGTAGAAACTCTCTAACCAGACCACCTTGCCAATCCCTTCCATTGGTAGCAATGCTGAGGGTGATCTGTTGGTTGCGGTCTCTTCTTAATGAAAAGTGTAGGATGCTGAAAAAATATTCTCACTATAGAGGTGGTCTCTTTATAGAGGTGGTAACAAGTGGATGTTATACGGTAGTAGGTACCCGCATGGCTAGACACGAGGCTGTGTTTTATTCATAGACTGGTTATTGGTGATTAGTAGCTCGATCATATCAAGCTCTGCGCATAGATAATGCACACAGCAAAAACTATTTCCACGCCCGCCACACACTTACTGGATCTAGTCTCACTACGGGCAATACAGTCCAGTCCTTATGTTTTAAGTAAACATACATCACCCATCTCCCTGCCCACTATTCAACAACAAATTTTTCTTAGAACTGGACTAAAGCATCCATTCTGTCCTGATACCCCGGTGGTCTAACAAAACCCATAGCCTGACAGCACCATACACATAGTCATACATTTGCTATTAAGCACTGCGATCTAGGCAGAACCTCTCTATTAACACCCCCACCCCCCACCCCACCCCCAAGGGCTGGCCAGTCTCAATTGGTTTTATAGAGAGGTAGTCTACGTTTCTATATTGAAGTCTGAAATAGTCTTTTTATGAAGAAGGCTTGGGACTGTCAACTGTGAGCAATTGTCTTTTTTATGGAAGTCGTCTCTTTATCGAGGCGCAAGTGGTCCCAATGAAAGGTTCTGAAGTACATATGGTGAATGGCAGTAATCTCTTACTGTTAGATGCATTGCCACCCTAATATTTTCGCATTTGGCGTCTTTATGAAGCCAATTGACACCATAATGGTGGCTATCATCTAAAATGTTTGTTATAAATTCGCTAATAGACAGGCAACAACACCATTTGGGCATCAAAAATAGAAATTTGCACTGCTTCCAAGTACTATGAAATATGTGCACTAGCCCTGTGCATATGCACCTGATTACGTTATGTTCAAAATTGATTTGGTATCATTATTGGCAATGGGAATTTCCTGATAATACAAACTATACAAACTTTGAGTATCTTATTCAATGAAGAAAATTTTGTGTCACAGTTTCGTAAAAAACTATTCTATATGAAACTGGATGCAACTGCGTCTAGAACTTTGATGAATAGAGGTGGACTAAGAACAGAAACCTAATGTACAACAACAATAACACTACATTCCTCACTGTACGGTGAACAATACCATTGACACCATATGCTATTTGTGCTCTATGTTTTTATCAAACGTTTATACCTACACTGTATTTAAGCTGTCACAACGAAGTGAGTAATCTATCAAAATATATGCACTACCCTCCAATGCTTAATTCATATGCACCGACTACGTTATGTTAAAAATTGATTTGAAAGCAAAATACATGATTTCCCCCTCGAATCATCATTATTGACAATGGAAATTGCCTAAGACTACAAACATTGAGTATCTTATTGAAGGAATAGAAAGTTTGTGACACAAGTCCGTAATACACTATTCCATATGAAACTTAAAGACAAATTTTGATGTTTTAATTCGCAGCATATATAAACACAATGCACATACAGTGATAGTGTGGAGGGGCGCTATCATCAGGATACGAACATATTGAGGGTGATGAAAGCAGAGTGCACGGCAGACCAAACCAAACTGATGATGACCTTACTCCTCCATTTTACTCAAATTTGATTGATTTGGTAAGATTTTTTGTTTGAAGTAGAACTTCTGAATTCCAATTACACTTGTACCTGTCCCGGAAATCTAACGCTGCTGCTGCCACCGCCGCCTCTGCTGCTGCTGCTGCTGCTGCTGCTGCTGCAGTAGTTATAGTTGATGTTGTCAATGCCGTTGTCGTCGTCTTTTTTGTTACTTCTAACAATGCAATGTCGTTTTACATGTTTTACAAGTTTATTTCATTGATTGCCAATCTCATTCGCAGAAACAATTTGTTTGAAATATAATATCTGTGCCTGCATGATAAACAATTCATGTTTTTGATGCTTTAATAATCTGACAATATCCGCAAGTTTAGAGATGTAAAAATTGGCAATTGTCAAACATTTGGTGAGAAGTAATAACAGAACCAGTGAAGAGTTTCTATCCTGTTTATTGACTGACTACTCCAAGCCTTCTCCCAACTTATATAGCACCGATGCAATGCTGACTTTGCCAGTCCCCTCTGACTCAGCACCGCATCATTACACAATGTTGTTTGCGACACTTCCACCCCCACCCCTCCAACTCCCCCAACTGCAAAATGCAAACATCAACATGTAGACCTTATTGATCTGCAAACTGTAGTTATGATGGCAATTATAACATGCAATGTATGAGCATATCATAGACCCAACAAATGCTATTAATTTCAACTGGCATGAGCCTTGAATAGACCCAGCAATATAGTTACTCGCCAGGTAGCATCAACGTTGGATTGCAACAGTGGAACCCCTGTAACAAAACCACCTCATCAATCACCGATTGGTAGCAATGCTGAGGGTGATCTGTTGGTTGCGGTCTCTTCGTAATGAAAAGTGTGGGATGCTGAAAAATATTCTCACTATAGAGGTGGTCTCTTTATAGAGGTGGTAACAAGTGGATGTTATACTGTAGTAGGTACCCGCATGGCTAAACACGAGGCTGTGTTTTATTCATAGACTGGTTATTGGTGATTAGTAGCTCGATCATATCAAGCTCTGCGTATAGATAATGCACACAGCAAAAACTTTTTTTCCACACTCGCCACGCAGTGACTGGATCTAGTCTCAATAGATACGACTAGCTTATACCCGTGCGGACGAAAAATCAGTACCGGGCAATACAGTCAAGTGCTTTATGTTTCAAGTAAACATACATCACCTATCTCCCTGCCCATTATTCAACAACAAATTTGGCACAGCACTGGACTACAGCATCCGTTCTGTCCTGATACCCCACCCTTCGTCCGGTGGTCTAACAAAACCCATAGCTCATTCTGACAGCACCATACACATAGTCATACATTCGCTATTAAGCACTGCGATTTAGGCAGAACCTCTCTATTAAGACCCCCACCCCCCACCCCACCCCCAAGGGCTGGCCAGTCTCAATTGGTTTTATAGAGAGGTAGTCTACGTTTCTATATTGAAGTCTGAAATAGTCTTTTTATGAAGAAGGCTTGGGACTGTCAACTGTGAGCAATTGTCTTTTTTATAGAAGTCGTCTCTTTATAGAGGCGCACGTGGTCCCAATGAAAGGTTCTAAAGTACACATGGTGAATGGCAGTAATCTCTTACTGTTAGATGCATTGCCACCCTAATATTTTCGCATTTGGCGTCTTTTTGAAGCCAATTGACACCATAATGGTGGCTATCATCTGAAATGTTCGTTATAAATTCGCTAATAGACAGGCAACAACACCATTTGGGCATCAAAAATAGAAATTTGCACTGCTACCAAATACTATGAAATATATGCACTAGCCCTGTGCATATGCACCTGATTACGTTATGTTCAAAATTGATTTGGTAGCATTATTGACAATGGAAATTTCCTGATAATACAAACTATACAAACTTTGAGTATCTTATTCAATGAACAGAAATTTTGTGTCACAGTTTCGTAAAAAAACTATTCCATATGAAACTGGATGAAACTGCGTCCAGAACGTTGATGAATAGAGATGGACTGAGAACAGAAACCTAATGTACCCCAACAATAACACTACATTTCTATCTTACAGTGAACAATACCATTGACACCATATGATATGTGTGTTCTATGTTGGTATCAAACGTTAATATCTACACTGTATTTAAGCTGTCACAACAAAGTGAGTAATCTATCAAAATATATGCACTAGCCTCGAACGCTTAATTCATATACACCGACTACGTTATGTTCAAAATGGATTTGATAGCAAAATACATGATTTCCCCCTCGAATCATCATTATTGACAATGGAAATTATATAAGAATACAAACACTGAGTATCTTATTCAAGGAATAGAAAAATCATGACACAAGTCCGTAATAAACTATTTCATATGAAACTTAAAGCCAAATTTTGATGTTTTAATTCGTAGCATATATAAACACTATGCACATACAGTGAGAGTGTGGAGGGGCGCTATCATCAGGATACGAACGATATGAGGGTGGAGAAATGAGACAAGCACACAGCAAACGATACAAACTGATGATGACCTTACTCCTCCATTTTGCTCAAATTTGATTGATTTTGTAAGATTTTTTGTTTGAAGTAGAACTTCTGAATTCCAATTACACTTGTACCTGTCCCCGAAATATAACGCTGCTGCTGCTGCTGCTGCTGCTGCTGCTGCTGCTGCTGCTGCTGCTGCTGCTGCTGCTGCTGCAGTATTTATAGTTGATGTTGTGAATGCCGTTGTCGTCGTCTTTTTTGTTACTTCTATTGCTGCTGTTGTTTTAATTATATGGCTAACATGAGAATAGTTCAAACAAGGGCAGAAGTTTACATTCAGTGGGGAAACTGCCAATGACTGGTTATTGTGTTTGATGACATACAACCACGTTAACATACTAAAAGCTCAACCGACGATACAACATGCAAAGACGCCTAAGTTCCATTTTTCATGACATTATAGCGCAGTGTTTTGCGCACTTTTCTCTACAGGATTTCGTCTGCTGTACAACGAGATTACTGAGGCCTTGAGGGGGGTGATAATAAGTATTAACACCTGCTTCTTAATGGAAAGGTCAAGTTGCAAAGGCCAAAAAACTACTCCTTTTGGGAACTTAATACGTTGCGATCCAGGTCATTATTACCTTAAGTTTGAAATAATTCAGCAAACACATTACAATCAAGTGTACTAACCCAGAAATATACATCTGATAATACGCATAAAACGTGAGTGAACGTACCGGGTACTAACAGCTATGAGATCCAACACAGTGGTGTTTCTAGCTACACTCGTATTTAGTTGTACGATAATATATTAGAACTCCCCCTCCACATACACCCCAGTTCTGTGGCAATTGTATGCACAAAAGAACCAAGTGATTATAACCCCTGGTTTTACTGGGTGTTCACATAGAAATCACACCAATAATAAGACCACCGAGAAACTCTGTCAAGAGACGACGTGTTCGTGGAGAGATTCTGTTGTAAGATAAACTTGTTGCACATTTTTTCTAATGCGTTTTCCCCATGTTTCCTTGCGGATACAAGTTTCTTCTCTCTGTCTCTCCTTTCTATGGCAAGCAAGCTCCTACCACTGTATTGACATAGCTGAAGCCATATCTTCCAGTTTGGTTATATCAAGTGGCCGTGACGAGACTCGAACTCAAAACCCCAGGGTTGTGAGACAAGAATGATACCATCATCCCAAGCAGCGAGCAGTTAAAAGGTTACACGGCTGAACCGTTGTCTCTGTGACCCCCAGCCTTAGTCTGTTATCATCTAATCCCAAAGGTCGTGGGTTCAAATCCCACCTAAGGACGGACATTTTGGGAGGTTTCATTTCTCCACAGTTTAATGCTGTTGGAAGTTTTTCCTAATTTGTTTTCCCCACGAAGGCCTCGACTCCAAGCTTATAGCCCCGGAAACACCTTGCACCTACACAGACACACACGCAATCACTCACACTGACATAAAACACTCCTAAAGGCAAGCACCAACTACATTCTCAACAATGGCGCCCAAATCACTCAGCTATACACAAACGCTTGAGAACACAACAATGGTAGCACAAGATC